>JBANRG010000002.1:2400000-3000000 GCA_037954225.1 Stygiomarasmius scandens | reverse complement strand
ACAGCAATGCTTTTATGGCTAGTTTCGGTGCTACTTTTCCTTCAGGTGCAGGTCCCAGTCCCGGTCGCATGCCCGGTAATAACAACTATCCCATGATCCCTTCAACATCACCTAATCAAATGAACGACATGTCCCAGTCTATGGGTAATACACCCAACGGTACACCCAGTCGAGCAGAGTTTAACCCAACGCCGGCACAGCTGCATTCGATGCATTCATCGGGAGCCGGAGCCGGAGGATCTGTCGATTTCCCAGTCGGTCCTCCGTTTGCAATACCTCAGCCTCCCTCGCAGCATAATCACGCTGTCGGAAACCCCATGCCTCCACACCATCCCCAATCCCAGCCCCAGTCCCAACCTCAGAATCCTTCCCAACAACAACGACCTCGATCTTCGCAACAATCTCATCCCTCTACTCCCCAACAACAACCCCAGACATCACATTCTCAACCTCCGTCGCACCACGCTTCACCTCATTCGGATATGAATAATATGTATCCTCGACCACAGTCGCAGCCGCAGAATCAACAACAGCAGCAGCAAGGTGGTCTAGGACAACCTTCTTCGTCTGGTCCTGGACCCGTACCTGGACCAGGTTCACAAACCCAAACTCCACGACAAAATCCTCCTCATCCGCATCCGCATCCTGGACCTCATTCTCATCAACATCCGAGTGCTGGGCCGAATATTGGGAGGATAGGGCCTCCAGGAGCTCAGCAACCACCGCAACAAGGTCAAGGCCAAAGTCAACAAGGTGGCCCTGTTCCAAATGGGATGAATATGATGGGTAATATGGGTATGGGTTCTAATATGGGAGCCGTCGGTATGGGTCCTGGAGGCATGAGACCGCCTTCATCGTCTGGTCATCCGCCAGGACAACAACCGATTGCACCGAGGCCGCCTAGTAATATATTTCCGAATGTTTCTGCGCCAGGTCCTGGACCAGGACCCGGTCCACATCCACACAGCCATCAACAGCAGCAACAACAACCTCATCAGGGTGGTCAACCTGGTGGGCCAAGTCATGGACCGAGTTCGAGTCAAGGACAAGGACAAGGATTGGGACCAGGACAAGGGCATGGTCCTGGTCCTGGGCTTAATCCTAATCCTAATTCTGGGATGAATATGAATGTAGACACATCACCGCCGTCTTCGTCGCCTACAGACCCATCTCAGCCTCAGTCTCAAACGCAAGGGCCTCAGCCTGTGCAGGGCCCAGCTCCTCCGGGACAAGGACCTCATCAAGGTTTACAGGGTCAGCCGGGTCAAGGGCAACAGGGACAAGTTGGAGCGGTAGCTAGATCTGTGGTTGGGAGGTGAGCTTTTCCTTTTGCTTGGACTAACAAATGCTCATCTAAACAGTACCACGGCCTTGGGATACGGTGTAGGATTGATAAGATTATTGCAGTTTAGTGGGATTTTGGCGAATGAAAATAAACAAGTGCGCCTTTCTTTATTTCACTCATTTTGATGCTGACTTGGCCGACTTGGGGGCTTTTCTTCTCCTGTTTGTTCTCTTTACCGTGTTTGAAATCAACATTGAACCTCAACTATAAACCTAGAAGAAGCTCCAACTAGTATGGTGGAACGATCTCATAAGAGAATACTTTACTCCAAAAGCGATAATGAGGTTTACTTTATGGAAGGATAATCAGAGGAATGAGGCTAAACCGTTTGGTTTGTCCATCTATCCAACGCATCCCAGTAGTACTAACACGACGCACAGAAATCGGCGTCCCCATCCTCCCCCGTTTTTTTCTCGTAACAACTCAATCCGGCGTAAAATCCATGACACTCACTCTTGACGGCGCTCGAGAACGCCTTTACGCACCCGGTCACGCTGTCGTCGAATGCGTCTCTGCAGTTTGGACCTACAAATATGCTAACGGTTATACCGTCGCTTTGCGAGGTCCGCTCACTGTCCACGTTGTCCTAACAGCTCCTCCACCGCCCGGCACAACAGGTGCCAATGGGCCCTCTCCAAACGGCGCCGGGATGCATCCTCAAGGTATAGGAGGAGGAAACTATTTACTCAAGTTTGAAGACTTCCAGTTTGATGCGATGCAGCATGACAAGTATATAGCGCTGGAGAGTATCATGGGTCCGAGGAGTATGGAAAGTCCGAGGACGCCTAGGAGTAGACATCCGATTCCTCCTGGACCTCTAGGGGTTAATGGGATTAGTGGAGATGATTTGGTAGGTGGTGCGATGATGAGTAACATTGGAGGTGGTATGGGAGGTGGTGGAGGTGTAGGAGATGACGATGATAGAAAGTGGGAAGAGCCGAGAGTGATGATCGAGAAGGGGTTTATACCTGGAGAACCGGTTAATGCGTTTGGGATTCCACAGGCGACGATGAGGTGTTTGGAGGTGAGTGTTTTAACGAGTATTTCATGTCGTGTGACTGACGCGGATTTTTTTGGTACAGCTCGCAGAAAGCGTAGCACAAATGTCGGATCTGATCGCCTTTTCTAGCGAAAAACATCTCGGTCCCATTGGTATGTTTGGAAACTGCTCAAGACCCAGTTCGCACTAACACATTCAGGGCAGAGTCTCTAAAAAATATGGCGCACCAAATCCGAGAATCCATGCCGCCTTTTGTAATCACTCAATCGCCCATGGTCAACGGGATCGGTCACGGTCTACAACCCTCCACTCAATTTACTTCCATGCCTTCATTACCCAACGGTATCGGTCATCCTACATTATACACCAGCGCCCCATCAAACGTCGTCAACCCCGGTTCTTCCTCTTCCTCTATCGCATCTTCCTCCCAAGCTCAATCTCAACAAGGTCAAACACCTTCAACAATGACCTCGACGATGAGCTCTCCACAAAATTTGCCCAATTCGGCAAACTCGTCACCGAGAAAAGGGCATAAAACTGTACCTAGCGGTGCAGGTGCCAGCACGTCTGGAGGAGTAACGCCTTCTGCGACTCCGACGGTGATGTCTAGTTCTATACCTGGTCCTAGTAGTGGTCCGGCGTCTGCGTCGACGCCGGGTTCATCAAGTACGACGAATACGCCTGCAATGGCGAATGCGTCGTTGAAAAGAAAGCAGGTTGATAGTCCTGCGCAGGCGGGTACGGATGGTGGGACGCAAAAGAGGTCGGTGAGGAAGAGAAAGACATGATGTTGAGATGTGGTGTTTGTGTGTCGTGGTGTCGGTCATTGTTTCCTGTTTGTGTTCATGTTCATTGTCCATGCTGTCGAACTTTTTTCCCCCTTCTTTTCCACCTCTTGTTCCTCGTCGTGTGCAACTTTTCCACCCCCTCTTCTTCCGTCTTGCGTGTTCTGTGTATCTTGCTCTACCAATGATCTCGTGCATCTGTTAGTCTGTCTGTCAGTTAATCTTTCTCCCTTTTTGCCAGCATAGAATTGTAACCTAGTACATTACACATCATTTTTCTTTTTCATTCTGTGCTCTCTTTTTTCGTTCTTTTCTGTGGATACTTGCAAGTCTGGAGACGCTTTGTTATGATTGAATGGTCCCTTGTGAAATTATTTATATCCCTTGTGTACTTGTATTATCTAGTATATCGCGCAAAGAATTTTCTTTTTCAATCTCTATATTTCTTCTCTATTGTGTTCGGGGCTTTTTGAATTGAATAAAGACTAATAAAGCCATTTCTGTAGGTGCCAGTCAAACTACCTATCTAGCCACTAATTAATTGCCTGCGGGATTAAAATCAGTTGTATCAATTGTGGTAGGTAATAATGTCATAAAGTGCAGTGTTTCCGAGTTTAGAAATGAGACTCAGTGGTGAGGGCATTTTCTGAGATACTGCCCCAGGCTGTCTTTCCTATATGTATGTTGGGTATACAGTGCTCTCCCAGCAGTTCATACAATTTGGAATGTTGTGGTGACTTGATCTCAGGATAAATATGACTCAGATCAACTGGGGATTGAACCCAGGACTTAGGCATAACTAGTGACCTTGCTCTAAACCACTGAGCTATTGGTCCATGAGTGTACAACTTCCAAGTGTGTGTAGTGACAAGTGGAGGTATTTACTTGCACAGTATGGTAACTGGTTATGACAGGATGACATATGGTGATATATCTCATAGTTTGTTTGAGGACAAGCCTGAATTCCAGGGTATTGATATCCTTATTTAGTGGGCAAACTAAATGAAATGAGAAATTTGTTCTTTATCTAAAGCACCATTCTGTGTCCACTCTTATTTATATTTTCAGATTTCTCTGGAAAAATTAAATCCTCTGAAAAAAGAAACTGAACTTCTCACTATTAAATGGTGTCAGTGTGTCAGATGTCTATTTTTCATTGTTCCAAAATCCTTTGATTTGAGTACAAGCCAATGTCATTAGAAAGAATTTCAATTCTTTCATTACATTTTGCAATCACCCTAAGTGCTTCATTCCACCAATGACCTGTGAAACCCTACAGAAAATAGAATTAGCACCCACAAAAACAAGATTTCTTTTAATAATGTTCAACTTACTTGCAACCAGGAAATGATTTCAAAAAGCTGGCTTCTATTGTGAATGCAGAAGATGATGCTTTCCAGCTCAAGGATGAGACTTGGTTCATAAGGTGACTTCCTGAGGTATTGAACCCAATTTTGATGTGTAGAACTCCAGTATGCTGGGTGCAAATTAATTTTCTGGATACAGTGCCTGACTAGAAATTCATAGCCTTTGGAAAGATCAATGAAATGCCAGTGGGCATCCTGTGGATGTGAATTGGGACCACCATGACACAATGCATGAAAATCAGGGTGGCATATGCTAGTGCACTCTAAAATGTCTTTCAAATTATCATCCAAAAATTCAATCTAAAACAAATTTAAATTCAGTAATAAAATTCCTGTGCTGCTAGGAAACTGCTTGATCTCTAAAGTGTCAACTTCAACTGAATGTTCAAGTTGTTCAACCTGAAGATCCTCAACCCAAAAAGCAGAAATCATCATTAAATGTGGTAACTGTTGAATATATTGAGAGGAAATTCCAGTGATGTAAAATCCCTGTTCAAAGCAGTTTGAAAGAATGTTAATCTGATGCTGAATCTCAGATGGAGTCCAAGCCAGTGAACTAGAAATGGATGTCAGAAACTATAATACAGGATCAGAAATTGAGTGCAGAAATAATCTTAGATGATTTTTACTTGCCAGAAAATAGGAGTAAAAATGTTTCAGCACATAATAAATTGAATCATACACAAGCGGGATACCACTTTGCCACAGAGCTAAACATTTTATGACTTGACATAACTGGTTAGAATATCCAAGGTCCCTCAAGAGAACATCAGTTATTGTTGCATGCTGCAAATGCTTAAACCAATAAGATAGTGCATAAGTAACTGAATGACTGTGTCTACCAACAAAATTTAGTAAGAACCATCACCAGCACTATCTGACCTACAAGGAATGATTATGCAAATCATGAGTGCGAAAAATTTGCAGACAAAATCTTGCAACAACATCATGATACATAGGAATGTTGATAAAGTATTCCCTTGAACGTCGGGGATCCTTCAAGAAATCATGGAATGATTTGTGAAGAATCTCAATTTCTGTGTTGGTGATTCGCAGAACAGAATGCATCCCTCGTAAAATGACTGATACAGCACCATTAGAAAGGGAAAGGAGAGGTTCCATGATAAAGATTTGTCTCCAGTATAAGTCTGATGGTTCAACTTCCTTTATTGCAAACCAAGTCCCCAGGACTAGCATTACTTGATTTCGGTTGGGATTTGAGGACATAACTTGTTGGTAAAGGATATCCATATCAGAGAATGCATTGGGATCACCAACTGGTAGACCCATGATGAGCTTGAGTCGCTCATTTGGAAGAGAATATTCGTCTCCGACATACTTCAAGACGGTGGCAGCATAAAGAAATTGGCCCGATGCTCTGTGCACAAGTTCATCAATTACTCCTTCAGACGGCCAGGGTAATGATGTATGTTCCATGAGCTCACTACGATCTTGAACAATCCGAGAAAAGCCGTCCCGGAGGACAACAGCAATATCTCTAGAAGTCGAATAATCATCACCGAGCCCAGTGCGAATGGCGACACAGTGATATCGCTTAAACATGTCGCGAATAACGGGTTCTGGGCGACTAGTGATAAGAAAACGAAGAGAGCGGCGAGGCGCCCCGCTTGGTTCGTTATTTCGTCCATAATTGCTTTTAACACCCTTTTTTGGGAATCACTGCCATAGGATTCGTCCAGACCGTCAATGATAACAACTTTGGGTAGCTTTTGCCAGCTTTCTTGGGGAAGTACATGTAAGGGCTTGACTACGAGCTCACGATACTGGATTTCAATCGACGCTCCAAGGATTCCATGTCGTTTTTGCACTGCCTCATCAATGGCAAGACGCAAGTAGGAATCACCGGTCCAGATTGCCAGACAGTAAGCTATGGTAGTGAACAGATAACGTGGATTGTTGCGTGTCAGGGATGAACGGGAGAAGAAGAAACTGGCAGCCAAGCGGTGTTCAACACTGAAAACGTCAAAAAGCTCGGACAAGGTCTGCGCAATTGCAGACTTGCCAGTGCCTGCAGATCCATAAAGCCAATGTACGGGCGCTTGAAGCTCTCGAGTAGGAAAAGAGTCCGAGGCAGTCAACGTCGAAATATTAGATTCCGTTTCTGTCGGAACACTCGGTTGTGTTCCTATCCCTTCAAACTCTGATTCCTCAGGGTGTCCCTCACGAATCCAGTTCGAAAGGTCTCTTAAAATAGCTTCGCGAGTTCCAGGATGACAATTAGGTGGAGGGTACCGAGCTTCAGACTCGTGCGAGGCACCAACATGCGCAATTGTTTGATACAGGAGCCTCAAACCTAAGTGCATACATCAGGATCAGTATCTTATGGTACGTAAGACCCAGGCAAAAGATATTCCACCAACCAGTCTCCTTAGGCTCATAATAATGAATCGTCTGATTGCCCGATACTGCATTAAATGTCGAGTTGTTCACCGAGAAATCGTGAGCATAAGGAAAATAAGACGTCGACACGTTCGCAAAATCAATGGAGGTCATAGGGAAGGGGAAAGCCTGAAACTTGAAGGTGTTCGTAATGCCTATATTTGTACGCATTGGCGATCAGATAGAGTATACATAGACGCCAGTGGATTTATATTCGGAATATACTTGACGTGGTCGCCTTGATTCTATACTCAATATCTGCTACCAGCGCCTCAGGCATGTAAAGAGCGTAGATCGGCAGACTCTGGGCGTGATATCGAACGTGTACGTTTATACACTGGGGCATGACCAGAGCATACGAGTCCAACTTCGAACCCGAGTCCAGAACCTCCTATCCACTACGCTAATGGAACGATTTACTTGACAGAAGCCATAGGGACATGTACATATTTCCATTTCACGACAATCGAGCAACATTTAGTAACATAAACCGACACCTCATGTCTTCGCCATTCTGCTTCAGATTTATTCTCAGAGATCAGCATTTTTAATGATATCGGCCGCCATTTCACCCAGAGCATACGCAATGGACTGAACGATTTGTCAAAAGCTTGAAACAAAACATCGGACGATTTCATACCTCAGTATGGATACCAGGGAGCAAAGGAATGACACCACAATCTACGACTCGGACGTTACTTGTTCCATACTAAAGAATGATTCATGAGTCAATGACAGACTAGCGATACTCAGCTGGCACCTACCACCGTGAAACTCTCTGGGTCGACAACACCGCCCTCTTCTCGGGGCACTGCCGAACTTTTTCAACACGAATGCAGGACTGGAGACTGATTACTCACAAGCAGCTGTTGTGCCAACGAAATGAGACCTGTCCCGCACAAGTTGTCAGCGGCTTCAAAGATGGACGAGATTAGACTGACATTGTTATAAAATTGGGACGAAGCCATTCTTGCAAATCCTCACTGGAAAAGTATTTTGCTCCTGGTGTCACTTCATAATCAATGATACTTGCGAGAGGCTCGGTTGAAGTGATATTTCGGGTGTACGCGACAGCCTTGGACAAGTACCACAGATCATGTTCGGCGGACAAACTGTTCTACTTGTTATCACCCGTCGACAGTCAAAAGACTGCACGTACTATCTAGGATCAATGGTGACCTTGGCAGTGGGGTCGCTAGAATTGGCGTGCTATACGATATATTTAGCGACATTCTAAACATCCATATATAGCCACGTACGACGTATCCACGAGAATAAGTATGAAGGTCGGTAGCATAGAACGCCAACTGTACAGTTCCATCCTCCTGCTGCATCAAGCTCCAATTCATTTCAGTCTGGGCGAGGCCGTCTTCAAAGAATTTCTGTAGCGCTTCATATTGTGCATCTGAAAGCTCATCGTTCTTCCCATGGATTGATGTCAAAATTTCTCTGAAAGATAAGACATAAACAAACCTTGGTTGAACGAAGCTCGATTGACCTTTGCATGTCTTCATCACTTAATACTTGCTGGGCAGGAATGAGATCGATAACGGGAGCATCAGTTTCAGAGCCAATAGTGACGCTGCCGTTCTTCAAAGCGTAAATGACATTAACACCGAGCTCTAAGCAATGGTAAGACGGAGATGTGGAGACAGGAAGAGTCAACATACGGTTCTGCAGGTTTTTGCCAACAGCAACAAGGTCAATCTTGTTCTCAACTCCCAAGCTAAAATAACCGAGGTCAATGAATGCACGACGATGTCCGGAGAGCCTCCATACTTTCCAAGGATAGATGAATCGCCAATACCACTGAGCTCCAGAATCTTCGTAGAGTGTAAGGCACCGGCACTCAAGATTACATGCTTGGCGTTCTGCAGTGTTCAGTCAGAAAACTTTAGAAGATGGGACAAAAGAACGGCTTACCAAGACCTCAGTACCATTATTAGTTATGTATTCGACACCACTGGCAACAGCGAGACCGTCTTCGTCCTCTCCCCAGATAATCTTGGAAACTAAGCTGTCAGTGAAGACATGAAGGTTCTCCCGGTTTTGATTGGGCCACAAGTATGAATTCGCCGAATAAGAGCGATTATATGTTCCCGGAAAGACACTCTGGTATAGCTCATATATAATGAATTCGTTTTTTCGTCTGCGAGAAAGGCTCACCAGCTGTTGAGAAGTCCCACCAATAGGCGTTCCATCTGAATTGTCTTTGTTAACTTTTCCAATGGCTTCAAGGGTCGGAATGGCATAGTCCGCAAAAAAGGACGAGACGTTGAATCCATAGGATACCGCGATAGGACCGTCAAACCCATGAGCACTCTTATTTTGACCACCTGTCAATTCATCCGTCTCGGGGTAAAAATGTTCACTTTTCTTGAAGTATTGAAGGAACTTATGCCAGGTCCTGTTTCGCTGCTATTCAGTGGGAAATGACGAGAGAAATTCCACAGGAGGGACTCACCATCCTTTTGCGCCAAGGGTTTCGAGCGCAGAGAACTCTCTGACATCTGGTCGGACGTAGATAGCACCGTTAATCGCACTACTGCCTCCCAGAACTTTCCCTTGCCGTTGTGTATATACCCTGTCATTTGCAAAAGTCTGAGGGAGCGTCGGAAGAGCCCTGTACAGATATCCAGTTAGATATTACCAGTGAAGAATTCGAGAAAACGTACCAATCAATCGGTGTGTCGTATGGGAGGAAACGATTCCGAAGGTCGGTAATATTGGGACTGGACATGCAAAAGTTGGAAGTTTTTGTTCCAAACCAACATCGCAACTAACTCACTTTCCGATACCACTACAAGAAAAGAGGCTTCAGTCGCGTTCCCCATAAACCACTGTACTCGAACTCACGTTCCCCCGGCTTCTAGCACAGCAACAGATACATCTGGCAGTTCAGACAAGCGAACAGCAACCGTAAGGCCTGCTGTCCCACCACCGACTAAACAGGAATTGTCAGCTTTAGCTTGCGAAGCGTGGTATAGCAGACACCTACCAACAACGTAGTCATACGTATTTTGAGACAACGCAGCTGTCGCAGCCAGAAGGGGGACAGCTACAAGTGAAATCATGGCTGGTCAATGAAACTCCGTTCAAATGAGGCGAGTTCTTATATAACAACCGGAATAACGCTTGTCTCTAGAATTCCGAATATCCGCTCTCAGATGCTCTTGCATTTCCTGGTCGGTCTTGATCGGTCCGTCCTCACAATTGACGAATCGAAGACCATCACGTTCCCAAGTCTAAGCGAACCTCAGCAACGGTCCGTACCAGCCATCGACTGATTTTCCATGGCCAGAACTTAGAAGGTAGTTATTCGAGGTAAATTGATCTGCGAGAGCAGCAACTAATGAACAGCGTCAATGGCTTGCGATCAAAGGTATTCGTTTCTAGCGTGATCCAACAGGAGTCAGGTAGAGTTGCAAGGTATGAAGAGCCGAAGAGTCAAATGACAGCAGAGCGGTTAAGTCAGACTCACAACCAAAACGAAGCCAATCAGACCACCAAACTGGGTGATAACGAAAACCTGCACCCCAAGTCTCCATAGTTCAACATCTTCGTCGGAAGGAGTTGTGTTTAATGTATGGAGTATCTACTGGAGTAGAGCATCCTAGTGCTAATGCAAGGCTAAAAAACTGCACGACGTCGCAAGCAAAGACGAGCAACAGCATTCAGTTCAGAATTCGGAAGAGGCCATCGATTCCATCTTCGACTACAAGATAAATTAGAGCCCTATACACTGAAGAGCTTTAGTTACGCACAAAATTCGAAATGAGAACTCTCCACTGCTCGTTCCTCCACAAGCCTGTTTCGCTCTAGTCTCGTATACTCCCGGTTACCCACGTCTACAGTGACTTTGCTGGGATTCGGAAATTTTTCTCATAAAGTGATAGCGTTGAAAACAAACGAAGACGTGATCGGCTGGATGACATCATGCAAGTCGGACGTTGGTCTGAGTCTTCCAAGTTCTGATTCTCAGTCAAAGCCTGTCAAAGGTCTTCAAAGGCGCTCTGCAAACCTTTTTTTACCCCCCGCTTCCACCTGCATGAATAGCCTTAGAGATCCCTTTCGCTTTTTTATGCTGGTGCTATGTCGACATAAATCCCACCGGTATAACCTATCTCGATTTAAATTCCTCCTGTAAGGAACTAGACGGCTCTGCTTTTGAGTTTTTCAAGGCTCATCGGTTGCTTGCTCTCAACAATGCTGTACTTACATGTCTTCGGCGTTATCCCTTTTGTTGAGTAGAGCTAGGTTTCTCGTCAGGTCCGGCCCTATCATTCCCTCTTCTGGAAGTCGAAAATGGATCCTTGGAACTCGGTTGACATCCTGACCAAGCGTACTCATTCAATCATGAACTCGGAATATTTAGTACCTGGAGGTCTGAACCCCGGAAAAATGCGCGAGCGATCGTTGTGTTTGGAGTCTTCCACTGAATACACAGGAATTAGATTCATACTCGGTGATTTCTATTCAGACGATGCCACATTTTCTCAAGCACCTGGCAGTATTGTATTGCTCTATCTGCGAAAGCGGATTAAGTTTTATGATGCATCAATGCAACACGATTACAATAAGCTAGGTGATGGTGGCCAGTGGTCCTCTGATCATCCTAGAGTTACATATCTATGTTATACTTACGTTTGGGCCTGCGCCAAACTACTTATGTGTTCATAAAACAGGACGGCGGTGCTATATTTATAGGTATCCACTATCTGCTTGCAAAAGTCTTATAGCGAGGGGTTCATAAGCGGATTTCGGAGTTGAATTAGCGCACCCCACTCAATTTAAGGACCAAGTCTGTCCTTGCCTACTCTCGCATCACCATGTCAGGTTCGAACTCCTCAAACGCTCAATCCTTCTTGACTACTGCAGACGCAGCAGTGGTGAACGAGTTTATCACTCTGGAGCTGCTAGATGGTATCCTATTAGGTGACTCAGCTATTAAAATCTTTCAACGTTTACTGATTATTGTATTTATTTTATTTTATCAGGCGTGGAGCTCGTCCTCACATCTTCAGCATGTTATTTAATGATGTGAGCTCATTTCCTCCAGTATTCTACCACGGTCTCAGTCTCACCAAACACAAGCCGCCATGGTCTCCGAGACTCAATCCCGCGCAGCTGTCTTGTTGCTGCTATGACAGTCATGTTCATTTGCTCTGTTCTCAAACTTACGGCCAACGTCATTGATTGGGAGGCTCAGATCAATGGATTGGCATATGAAAACTATGATCCTCTCCCGACTTTAATCAAGTGGGATATTATTGCGATTATTACGGTTAGGATAAGCGTAAGTCTTATATGAAATTTGTCGACAGATGTAGAGGTTTGATTACTTGCAACAAGTTTTTGATAGGTGATGCCATTGTAGTTTGGCGAGCGTGGATCCTCTATACGAGACAGGTTATTTTTCGGCTTGTCCTCACCTTGTGTCTTCTTCTATCATTGGGTAAGAAGCCAAATTCAATATAAGTACCAGAATGTTCTAACGATCAGCCCGTCCTAGTCTCAGGGATAGTCGATGCGGTTTTTACTGTGCGAGCCGCATCTAAAGGGGACTTTGTATGTGTATTTTTAAGAGTCAAACACCTATTTACACATTTGAACGATAGACTACCACCGACGCTGCCGCTAAGCGTCTCCTTCCTATAGCATTGCTCTGTACCAACTTGATTGCAACTCTTATGATTGCATACAAGACATGGGAATACAGACATTTTGTCAAAATCCACCTTGGAGATGCCGATGCTGCTGGGGGAAATCACCGAGTAGAACAAGTCCTGGTCCTCTTAGTGGAGTCGGGGTTTATTTATTGTGGCCTCTGGGTGAGTAGATCTTCGCCATCTACTGTTTAGGATCGAGCTGTCTAATCTGCATCTTTCAATCAGATCTTGATCATCATCGGCACAACTCCAGTTCTGAGCCCAATAGCGAACAGCTATGTGGCGATTGTCCTTCCCCACGCTGCGACTATTTACCCTACAATGATAGTTCTCCTCACCGCATTGCAAAAAACACTGTGTGACACTACTCTTCAAGGCGAAGTCTACGTTACTCAGAACTCAATACGATTTGCATCAGCTTCTGTACCTACGACTAGTACAATCCAAGCATTCGGCTCGAAGCCGGAGCCAGTTTTTCATCAGGATCGTGCCGGTACTAATACAGGTTATAGCGGTGACCATCTGTGATTCACATAGAAGCCCGGTGTCTATTACAAGAAACTGACCGAAGCAGTGCTCCAGGCAGACTGTCGGAACTTTTTATGTAAGCATTACAAGCGCGCGCCAGTGCTTGTAATCAATATCATCAAACCCGTGCTGATCATCGCTAATCACTAAGGAAACAGATTACAAGCACTTATCAGCATAGGTACTAAAAAAGTGGAAATTTGGCAATAATGGGGGCACCTATAGATAGATCTCAGTATGTAAATTAATGTTATGCATGTATGAGCAGATTTGGCAGTGAGGAAATGGGATTTAAGGAGCATTTTTTGATGAAAAAAAGGGAAGCGGGCCCTAGTAATGGGCCGTGTGAACATTTTTAATTTTAGTGCCGTCACGGCTGCCTCGCTGATTACATGCTGACAACTCGCTGACAACTTGCTGATAAGCACTGATAAGATTGAGGCGCTTATCAGCGCATTCGGGTTTTTCCGACAAGTTTTCTCAAAGTGACCATTACGATCGTCTTTTCCAACGACAATGTTTTATTTAAATATAATAAATGTGTATCATTCAAACATCATTCAAACGTTACCTTGCTACTAGTTTTCGCCAAATCTGTGGGCGTTCATTCATCGAGAACTAAAACCGCTGATTAGATTCTAGACTTGCCACTTTAGACCGTCACATGTGCCTTATCGCGGTATCATTTCTCCCCGTACAGCCCAATAGAATACCAATTAATTGAGGGACATAAAATACTTTCAAAGCATCGCCAATAATCTACTTCTATATCCCAGTATTACCTCTTCTAACTACATGATACCTCTTGGTCCTCCTCGGCCTTCTTCCCAGAGGCAAACCACTCCGTTTGTACGTCTGCAACATAAACGGCCCACAAGGCAATTGCTTCGATGGTCGAGAGAACGCCCAAGGTGTTTTGTATACATTTCCATCTTCGGTTTCATTCTGCTTCTCGGCGTTGGACCCTCTCCTCATGGCGATCCCTCCTCTGCCAACGAGCAGATACTGTACACCAATCGGCAGCTCATGACCCGCATCTACAATATCCTGCGCCAGCTCCTTCAGATGAACATTATTGAAAGCCCTCGGAATTCCAAACTTTGCATAAAGCCAATTCGCGAATCGAATGTGTTGTCTCCAATGCGCTGGTGATGTACGAGCTCGACGACGACGCATCATAGGATGATAAGTTGTAATTGAGAGCATAGCGTTGAAGAATCTAGGGTCTGGAGCAGGAAGCTGCAGGTTTGCATCGAGTTTAGCCATATGTTCATCAAGGCCTCTGCGTCGCAGGACTTTCTTGAGTGAGGCATAGACGTGATAGACGGCACGAAGCATGCCGTTGTATACACCCAGCGCGCTATCCCTTCCAACGGAGGACCTTGATAAAAGCTTCCCGCCTTCATCTTGAGATAAACCGAGATTCTTTTGTCGCTTTTCAGCAATTCTGTAGAGGTATCTGGCCCACCCTACTACAAATCGATTCTGTCTCGGGGACCAATGTATCTGTTTAGACTCATTCTGAAGTGTTTTGGCCATCATCAACGGGGTCTTCTTAGCTTCTCTCGAATAGACCTGGATCATAATCGTATAGGCTTCGACCGGGAGTACCCATGGAGGATGATACCTGTTAAGGTACGGATTCCAGCTACGTCTCTCGGCCTTTTTTGCCAGGAACCACACGCGCTCTGCCAGCCCAGTTCTGCCAGCCTTGTACAACGCATTTAGGAGTGCAACGAAGACGTGAGGGCCATATGCAACTGCACGACGAAGGCATTCATTTGTAGACTGGCGTTTGAGTATGTTAACCTGCCGTCGAGACAAGTTGTCCCAAGAAGGGTGAGAGACTGCAGCCAGTTCAGGGAGGTATTCGAATAGAGCGTCTGCAACAATATGAGGTCGTCCAGTTGCGGTGAGATAGGAAATATAGGCAACAATGGTGTAGCTGTCTGGGGTAATTTGAGCGTTGTTTGGTAAAGGAGGCACTTTGAGACGATCCTGGCGGAGATGTTTTAATGCTCTGGTGAAACGAGTGTCGCGTTCGCCATCGGTACGGTCCATGTTGACTGGTAAAGAAGGATGTCGGTCGTCAAAACGAGGATTTCCGGAACGTCTCATGGCATTCAAAGCTTCCTCAGCCATGTAGGGTGCTCTGAGGACGCGGCCCGCCGTTAGAATGGTATTATAGGTGATGGCATTCACTTTGGTATGTTTGGGATCCTTTTCCAAGTATTCAATTACCTTGTTACCAAGCAAAGGAGAGAAACGATGACGGAGAGCATAGTGCAGCAGGGCGTTTCCTGACTCGCGAGACAGAGGTCTAGTTAGTCTGAATGAAGGTGACCAATCAGGTAACTTTCGATCAAGCACCTTCAAACCCTTTATATAGGAGGCATCGTCTCGGAGGTTATAACCAGGAAGTGAATCTATATGGCGCTTCAGGACAGCATGAAAGTAGTCATAGGCCTTGACACGCTTGTTTCTGCCGTCCACTAGCACCCAGACCTCGTTATCAGCCCGAGGACAGCTATATAAAGCTTTGATGAGCGGCGATGCCTCACAAGGGAGCTGGCGCAAATCCAATATGACGGCCAAAAAGGCGAGCGATTGCAAAGCCACTTGTCGGGAAATTTTATCCTCTTCATCACCAACTTCCCTAGACAAGACTTCGCTAATGGAAGTGAGGATATCTTTCAGGAGATGAGACCCAGGGCGTCCTGGGGACACTGTTCTGAGATTTCGAAAGTGATTGAGAGCAAGTTTCTCGACATCAGGAGTTTCAGAGATCGTAGGCAAGTGAAGCTGCTTGAGTAAAGCGTCTTTCACTGCAAAATCCTTGACGATGGCGACGAAGATCAATGTAGCCGCCAATAACTCTCCCTGGAGCAAACAGGCTCTGATTACAGCGCCAAACATGCGGTCCGTACGAGCCTGTTTATAGTTTCTAGCAGCTTGTAAAATGGTAATGGCGCGACGGACACCGGGATTATGGGCAGAAGATGGATGAAGATGTAGCAAGTCTTTGGTATGAGAGGAAGGAAGGAGTTCCTTCATGCGAAGGAAAAATTCATGATTGCGAAGAGGCTGCATTTGATGACCCTGAGCCAAGCTTTCTTCGATGACGATCTCCAACGTTTTTGAACGAATAGGTATGCCAGCTTGTAGCATTAGTTGAGCGTGACGGTAGGCCTTGACAACCAGACCTTGACGCAATAAACCGTGCAACAGCGCGTGCATGGAGAGGCGGGCGGGAACGGCAAAGGGAAAGGTGACTGCAGCATCTGTGACGTACTTTCGTGTTCCTTCGTGAGCAGGAAGGGAACCATTGGAAGCCCGGACAGCATGAGCAACGATAAAGGCAGACTCTATATCGCGGTTTTCCAATGCTATGCGAATGGCATTTGCAGACGCGCGCGAAGCTTTGGCTGGTGTAAGTTTCTGATGGGGAGACGGGGTTGGAGACGCATGTGATGGAATGGATGATGCTTGACGATGGAAGAGAGTTGTCCGAGAAGCTAAGCACGTAGTGAAGGAAGTCGGTGTGGCTTTTATTGCATTTGCGGAAGAGAATGAGCGGGAGAAACAACTAGCTCTCGCAAACCAATTGCATTGCATGTATACCGCATTACTGTCAATTTCCAGTTAGACTTTGAATAGTGTAGCAAGATTTGACCATACCAGTCTTCCTTGTAATGAAGACGAGTTAGTTCTAGACTGCAGCAGCAATGGACGCTGACAGCAGTAGTGAAGAGTTAGATCCAACGAATTTTTGAACGACCGGTGCTCAATTAGGAAAATTTATCCCACGACATACAGTATTCTATGTAGATAAGTCGGTCTACAGGTTCTAAATACAGTATCTATCTCGAGGTACTCTCGCAGACGTAGTCCTAGACTTGCATCAAGATCGAGATAGCTTTGAGCCTTATGACATGCTATCTGTCTAAAGACATGCACCGCTATAAGTATGTACTGGAGAACGTCAATCGCTACATGGCAGACTGCGTTGTCACAGGCTCGAAGTCGCAGAGCAGATCCCAAGCAGCTATTCCAGCGACAAAAACGAGCACCCGTGACGAATTCTTATTGAAGCTTGGCCGAGGCGCTCGACATGCTAAGTGGTCCAAGAGATGGTTTCGCAGCGGCGGGGCTATAGGGCAAAGGAGTAAAAGTATCCAAAATGCAGAGCAAGGGCCTCTCATCCAAAGTTCGTGAGGTCCAGATGTCCACTTTGCTGTAACTGTTCAACACGCCGACTGAAAATGTCGTACAGGATAGACACCGGGGGCTCGTAATCGACCGGACACGGCAGACGCATTGGCAATCCCGAAGAGACATTTTTGAGGAGACCATTCGGCCTCTTCCAAACAACCCAGTCCGCTTCTTCAGGTAGGAAGGTAGGTTTGCTGGGTATAACCTCATTGGGCACAGATTCGGTGGCAGGAAGATCATCAAAATCAGGAAGTTGGGTAGGTATAGGCGTGCTGGTCATGGACATTATAGAATCCATCGAATCCATCTGTTTAATCAGCCTCTTCAGCGGAGTCTTCAGCGGAGACAGTTGAGCAGAGGAAGGGGACATGGTGTGCAAGAGAGGCCGAGGAGTAGAAGGCACAGTGAGAGATGATGGCCGTGGCAAGGGTATCATTGGTTGTGAGACTGATGCACAAAGGCTACCAAGGGGAATCTTGGAAGGAAGAGGTTTGGGAGCGGGGTAATTTACAGGTATAGGTCGCCATGACGGAAGAAGCATGCACGAGATTTCGTCGATTGGTTTTTCTGCGTACTGTGCGTGGTCTTGTTCTATGTGATCATGAAGAAAAATCGCTTTCTTGTACGTGACTTCAGGAAAGCAATGTTTGAATGGACAGGACAGTGCAACCTCGACCATGTGCACCTTTTCAATATGCTCTTTCACCAAACCCGAGGTATCATACAGGCGACCGTTGCATTGCCGAAAAGGACATGTATATTGCTTAGCTCCACTAGGCTGTTCAAATGATTTGTCACTCTCACTCACAAAAAAAAACAGAAACGCTCCCTACCTTCCGAGGCCCCGGTGCCACCAATGATCTAGACTCGGAATGCTTGACAAGATGCTGGAAGTAAAGAAAGTAAGAACAAATATATGACAATAAAAGATGATGTCGCGAAAAAACTGCACATACCAAAAGCAGTGCCTCCCAGCTTGCGAGGACGATTTGACAAGACTCTTCAGAATCCACAATGCACCTCATGGGCCTCAATCGCGTCTGTGCCAGGGCGACAGCTGTTTCTGTTGAAAACATAACAGCTGGCTTTGACATTGAACATGCACCATCAACCACGCAGACGTTTCCTTCAGAAATCGAATTCTGAGAAATTTGCGCCTGTCCGATCGAGCAATTCTTTGTCGTTCTGTCCAACGTTGGTAGTAATAGTACGGACATAAGTCATGAAAAATAAGTGATAGTGGTCACACATCACATGACGTGACATTATTTACTCCAGTGGGAATTTGAAAAGACTGGGGTGAAGTATCAAAGGATGTGAAGATATTTTCATTGGAGAAAAATGGCAAGTAACTTGTGTTGTGCATCTATTGAGTCAGGAAGATATATTGGTAGACATCGATGTAGTATGAGGTATGAGAAGTAGAAATTGTTATCTCCCATGGTAATGGCTTGAATTCATATGATTACAGAGGCTCGAGTCGAAGGTGACCGGAGGTCGCGAGATGCTCAGGGGTGGGAGCAATATTCCTAATTTGGCAAGCGCTAGTGAACAATTCTATACACAAGTCTATCAGTATCATCGTCGTATCGTACAAGCTCTGACATGCAACATCATTCGGAATCTTCTAAGGTTTATTTGGCAGCTTCCTCCATCACTTTCCTCCACCTCTTCTGGATTTCAATTTGCTCTCTAAATATCTTGTACTTCGCCTCGAGCAGTCTCTTATCTTTAGGAGAAGCTGCAGGCCTGACAATTGTTCCCGGGGGAGTCATATCAACCTATACCACGCAAATCAGTTACCGTTCTAGCATGCACGTTGTCGAGAACGCTTACCATGATCTTCCAAATCAACTCGTTCTGCTCCTTCTCCTGCGACAACTCCTTCTTACCCATGGCTTCCGCTGCAATTCGACCCAACATGGCTGCTCCCAGTACCACCGCTCCAGCATGGTCGAAAGGCAACACGACGGGCATTCCACATGTGTCTGCGAATAATTGCATCATAGGGATGTTCTTGGCCTGACCACCACTCATGTAGATGGATGTGATGGCGTGACCTTTTTCGTTCATTTCGTCAACAATGTGTCGGGTTTGAAGAGCGATTGCTTCGAGGGTGACATTGTACTTGCGAGCAAGGTCAGAGAGGCCATCGTCCTGGGGTTTGGTATCAGACGTGGAGAGGATTAGAAAGAAAGGAAATTAGATGCGTACGAGGGCAAGACCAACAATGGATCCCTTCATCCTCGGGTCAGCTATGGGCGATCGGTTGCCTGCAAGCATGTTGAAGAACGTGACACCGGAACGAGCATAGGGGATGGCTCACCGTGCAAGTCAGGATAGAAGTGCATATCTTTCGTGAGTTCGGTCAAGCTTTCGGCCTTGTTCTCCTCCTTCGCTGCTTGCAAAATGTCCTGAAGGACTTTCAGTGGAGCCAGTTAGCATTTTGTCAACCCAATGAAGCATATAGTTGCGAACCTGCATGAATATTCTTCTGCTGCTCCTTGCCCATTTCAACTAACCTGGGGTACGCGGGGTGGGTTTTGATCATAAAGTCGATGAGCTGAAGAACGTTGAGTTAACGGCACTCAGGCATAAACATAATGATCACCTGTCCAGTCGACGACTGGCCACCTTCATTCATCCACCAACCTGTCATGACAGGATCCTACAAAAAATGTATCAACCAAGACGGGTGCTAAAAACGGAAGCCATTACCTTGTATGGGCCCCAAACTCCGTTCACAAACACACCTTCACGACTCTAGAATTTCTATCAATAACAAGATGGACCAAAAACACGCAGGTTACTCACCTGGACAATGTGACAAGTACTCGTACCAGCGACGGCCGCTAAACGATGTCTAGCTTCGTCAATCGAGGGAGGTGTCTCTACTAGTTTGCCATTCTCTGTAAACCGAGCACCAACCGTCCCCATCCATCCGGCGTACCTATGATAAGAACCGTTGCGTCAACATCTTTCTCGGAAAGTGCGTCAGCGAGTCAACTTACGCGTCTATCAATCCACTTCCAACAGGAGTGCCCTCTACAAGTCCGAATTCCTCTGCAGCCTTCTTCGACAAACCTTTGCCTATGGGAGTACCAGCGGACAGGACGTGCCCTTGGGTAGCACCGAGCTGCTTGTACTCGCGGTCAACGAGTTCTTTCAACCCAATCTTTTCGAAAAAGTCTGGCTGCCAGCCTGTTTTGGGTACGAAGGAGCATTTACAGGTGACCGAGCAAACGGAACGCGTATTATCATTCGTGGCGCGGTATGTAAGGAAATCGGGAAGGTCGAAGAACTGGCAACGAGAGAAGAGGGAAGAATCCATGTTGTTTTTGAGCCAAAGGGTCTTTGGTATCTCCATCTCTAGCTGATAGAATGTCGTCGTAAACGAAACTGTATGTAGATAACGCGATAGCAAGGACAACTTACACTCATAACACCTCCCACATAATCGAGCACCACGGACCCAGTGCTATTGATGAGATCCGCCTCTTTCTCTGCACGATGGTCTGCCCAAAGGATAACGTTCCTGTCTCCAAGCTGCCCGAGGTCTTTACCCTTGGTCACCGTAACAGGGTTCATATCAAAGTCGGAAACGGCCAGAGAACAGGTCGCATCGAACCCAATACCTTTCACGGAAGAGGGGGAGACTTTCGATTCTGCGAGACATGTCTTGATGCAATGAGAAATGGCATCCCAGATATCGTTGGTAGATTGTTCAAAAATTCGGTGATCGTCTTGATCGCGCCAAGTTTTGGTGTCCTTGGTGCACGACGCGATGGTTTTCCCGTGATCATCGACGAGAGAAGCACGAGCTGAGCCTGTACCGACGTCGACACCGATGTAGTAGTTTTGGGAGGACATGATAGTGGGAAGTTGGACTAAGGAAGTGAGCCTGGAAATAGTGGGGCCCCATTACGACGTCAGAAGTACTGGTACGTCGGTCCGGCTAACTAAGCGATTTCTAAAAATTTCAAGTTTCAAGCGTTCGAGGACTCAATCCCATCTCGTTGTACATATATTCACTTAACACTAATTCACAAGTAATGATATGGTCATGACAGAAAGCATGGATTGTTTTGTGGTGCAGTGATGGTACATATCGTGCATGTATAAAACGAGACGGACAAGCACGGAAAGATATCTAATCTGATGATGCTGTTGCTCGTGCTACAAAAAAAAAAAAGAGAAATGAGAGGTGGATCAGTTCACAAAACATGAAAATACGCACTGTAGACCAATTGCGCTGAGTGATGGACTATCCGCTTGATCTGACCCTCCTTCTCCAAGTGCTTGATAGCAAGTCGTGCAAGACTGCCGTTGACTTTGAGCCTCTCAATGAGGATACTCTGGGAGATGAAACGGAAAGTGGGGACTTCCTTTATGATACGGTCATAGGTGGCCTTGTCGACGTTGACAATGTGTTGGGCCTTGTCCTTGACTTTTCCCTTGGACCACTTCTTCTTCTTGGCAGCTTTTCCGCCACTGGAGGGCGCAGGGGTTTTTGCCTTGGCCTAGAATGCGAAAATTTGAGATCAGCAAAAGGTCATCCAAACCCTTCCAGACGAATCCAAGACAAAAACAAATGTCCATTGTTAAAAAAGATCCAACACAGTCCAGAGAAACCATCCAGAGCAATATAGGGCACTCAAGCAGCGATTTTGGGAAGTTGGACTCACCATGGGTGTTTGACGACCGTTCGATGAAAGCTGAGTATGTGGACAGTCGCTTATGGATCGTACCAGTTCAGACTCCGACGACACTTATTCACACGCCACATCTCTCTCTCTCCGCTTCAGCCCGCAAAAACTTGGGCGTAGATATCATTAAATGCAGTTTTCCAATTTCATACTGAGACTCCGGGGCCAATGGGTTTGCGTATTAACCCAACCTCGTTCCTTAGCCTTTGTGGAGACGACAAAGTATGTGACGTATCTTGTAGTTGGTTATTGCCGTCATTTCGACCGGTACTGTCTTGAGCTGTCTCTGCCAATTATCCAAGAGCACTGTAACAAACGTATCTTGTTTCATCTTCAATAATGCCTCGGCTCCGCCATTTCTTGATCGTTACTGCTCAGGCCTTACTCGGTACAGAACGATAAACTCAAAACTTGCGTCAAAAGGACGACTGTTCTATCTAATTCTGGTGTACAGGACTCGTCGCTAACGGTCTAAAGTCCTCAAGGATTTCTGTGCTCTTCATCGTCTTACCTGACTCTTGTATTTAGCCCATCAAGGTCCCTCAATATACTCCAGAAAATGCGCCATTATTACTAGGAAATAATTTAAGTCTATAAAACACAAGCAAACTAGATCTTCCCAATGAGAAGGTTCCTGATCATCTCCCGAGCAGTAACTCTCGTCGTGTGGTATAACGTAGCAACATCAAGAGTCGAGGTAAGACCGTCAGCAAAACCAAAAGGAAGCATTGGAGGGATCCATCCTGCGCAAAAGGACGTGTCAGCAAGATATCAAATATAGCCAGAGCGAAGAGAAACATACCACGAGCATACTCCAATGCAAAGCATCCCTTGTGCATTTTATATTGCTTCGAGGTTCCCCTGGGCAAATGATGCACGCTTCCAGCAGGATACCTCTCCATCTCCAATTGACCCGGACTGAAGGCCCATTGCTCTCCGACCAAAATATTGAAGTAGTCGTCCGCAGTGTGAACACCACTGTGTCCTTCAGTACCGAGGGGGGTACCAAAGATAATTAGGTACTCGGTGATACTAGCATGGATGATGTACATGGCACCCATAGCACCACCGGCATTGTTAAATACCCATTCAGATACATTAGGATTGATAGCAATAGTGGAAGGGGAGTATTCGGCAGTAAGGTTTGTGACTATATGTTGGATGATTCCAGCAGTGTCATTTTGGTGCGTGGCGATGGCGGATTGGGCTAGTTGGTGTAGTTTTGTAGGTTCAAAGACATACCACCTATCCTGGAGCAATTATGAGGTTCTGAAGACCACCTGAAAATAAAGTAGTACTTACTTTGATAGTGTCTAGCCAACTACACGTTGCAACTAGAACTAGGACAAATGCAATACGCGATATCCATTTTGTGATTGGGTCGCGTGCTGCTTCGCCTTTCTTTTCAGCACTGCGTTTAGCTTTTGAGGCAGAAGAAGAGGTCATTGCGTCGAGTCAGGAATTTGGATCGACGAGACAACAGAATCGACGACCTTTTTGAGTTGACAAGAAGTCGAACGATTTTTTTTTGAGACGCGCCCACATGATACGATTTTGGGTACGGCCCGAGGGTCTAAGCGCCTTTACGCGTTTCTACTGTCACTAAGTACTTTATTGCCCTTAGTTATGAGTCTGACTCAATCTTGGCTCCGGATACACGGTATATCGTGTAACGTCGAACTGAGTATGTTGGTTTGCCAAATTAAATAGTAGTTACTACAAATATGCACAGGAAATTCCATGGATATCCGATTCTAGTAATCTCCTGTTCACAACTCCTCCCTCGACCCCGCCTTCCCGTTTCCGTTCCCGTTAGAGTCTACTGGCAAACAAAGCGCAGGGGTCATTGCAGTAAACTGATACTCGCACTTTTCTAGTTCCTGCACCGATGTAATCGCGTTCTCAGTCCCACAGCTCAAAACCAACTGTACACTCCTCTCAGGTCCGTTCCAGCATTTAGTTCCTCGGTTATATAGCTGCCTCGAGTAATACTCGGGCGAGCCGACTTGGACTTCCGGTGAGCTGTTCCAGGATGAGTATCTGCCGAGCGTGAAAGTTTGACCGCCTTTGGTGGGTTTTTGCTTGGCTTCGCCGAAGAAGCAAAGTTCATATACGTAGCTGTGAAAAATGACATGAGACAAAGGTCTCTAGGTAGCGATTTTGAACTCACTCTCCACTAGGAAACTCCAAGCAGGTCCCATCAAGTTTCTTCCATTCGCCTTCAGCACCGAACATTTTGGGGTCAAAGAGCTTTTCTAGGTCCTTCTCAGCATTCTCCCTGTCACGTTTAACTTTGTTCAAGGCATTCTCTGCATCCTGGAGAGCTTGACGTGCGCGAGAGGTGTCTAGCCAAAGAACTCAAGTCAGGCGCCAACATAAAGGTAGAGAACGAAAGAGTTGACCAGCTGAAACACCGTCTTCCTCCTTAATAACTCCGAACGCAACAAGCCAGCCGATCAAAGTGTCCTTGAAGTCCTCATATTGAGGAAGTAGCGAATCTGGCAGATAAGAGGCGATGTCGAAGACTATGCCAGCAGTGTTAGCCAAAGCAAACACAACATAGCTCTACACTTACTCAGTGACCCTTCAGGTGGACTTTTCACGTATTCGTCATGTTCCATTAACAGGGAAACATAATCAGTGCTCAATAAATCGCCTAGATCTTTCTCTAATTCCTCCTTGGTCCACATTCCCTCTTCCAATTCTTCCTCTGGTGTGTTATCTACGATGCCAGCTTCTTCGTCAGACACCTCGTCGTTAGCGTTGTCCTTGCCCACGTCGTTGATGTGAGGTAGGCCAGCGATATACTCCCATCCACGAACCGCTTCGAGGACAGCCATGTCTTGATAATTGGGGTTGTAACCTGTTCGAAGGGTATCCAGAATGTCGCTTAATTGTTTTTCGCGTTCAACCAATTTCTGGTGCTCGCGTTGGAGAGATTTAAGAGCACTTGAATGATCGAGGAGTGAAAGATACAGAGCTGAATAGAATAGCAGTCAGATAACAGTAAAATATGATCAGTGTGAACGCACGAGATTGTTGTTTGTGAGCCAAAGCAGCAGCGGAGAGGGATTCGGTGCGGTCAGCGATATCTGTATCCAGCGTTAGTCGGTCCCAAGACGTAGAGAATAAAGTTACCTTTAAGACGAACGTATTCCTTCTCCCGAAGTGCGATTCCTTTGGCACTATTTTCGATGACACCTTCTAGCCGCTTTTTCTCCTTCTGTGCATAAGTGATATACGAAGACCTTATTTTCGAGCCCTAGACACCATACATTGGACCAGCCTTTGTAGTAGGAAGAAAGAATTACTTACCGTCTTTCTAATCTTCAGCTCTTCAGCCATCTTCTTTCTATACTCATCCCCAATCTCTTTACAAAGGTTCGGGCAAACACCTGATTGCTCGTCTGAGCCATCACAGCATTGTAGCTCTAGCAGTGATAATCAGTGAGCGTTCAAGGACAGCAAATGCTTATATGTACCACATAGACCATCGTTTACTCTGGAGCTGGGTATTAATAAACCAATATGTCCCTCGTTCTTGCAATAGAAATAAGTATCTGGGCAAGCACCAGTTCCTGCAAACCCCAGGACGCGTTTGTTGATTTTCCTCAGTATTGTTAAAGGTTGAACATACCAGGCTCATCACTGCCGTCTGGACAGTCACAAGAGTCATCATTGACGAAATCCCATGGGATTTCCTTCGAGCCGTCTAAACATTTCCAAGAATTCGATTTCGTAGGAACATATTTAGAAAGTAAATCTGGAGGTACTCCGTGAGTCTTTTCGAGAGCCCCAAGAGCAGAAAGGGGAAAGAAGGAGAGAATTAGCCAAGGAGGCAGCATTTGACGCGACTATCGTCAACGCTGGTGGATGAAATTAAGCACGACGTGTCAGAACCCTAACCCTAGTGGCGGCGCCTACTTGTCCCAAAATGTCGACTGAGACCCTCCGATTCTAGCCCAAGTCATTGCATTCTGCGTCTTGGTCTTGGGATGCATACTCTCATCCCAATTTTTTTAAAGTCTCTGTAGTACTGTTCTTTGGCGGTCTGGTCGTGCTAGCCTACAATGAGTCGTTCAAGCCATGTTCTTCGCATTCAACATCGGGTTCACATTGCTTCCACTCTTCCTTACCGCATGCCATTTCCCGAAGTACTTTGATGGCTCGGAACAGGTTTCACGAACGTTTCCATCGGGAGGGGTCGTTAACGCCTGCCACGAATCCGCGGAGAGCGGCCGGAATGCCATCGTTGATATCATGAAGTGGTTATCCAACGACGTCTTTTATTGAAGCAATCCCGGATGCTGGGAGAAGATATACACTACATAAAACACGACGCAGAACGGTACGGGAAAGCAGCTTTTCTGCTACTTAAAGTGTAATCACACAGCTCTTACTTTCCCGATTGTTTGCCTACTCCTTGATGTACCATTCGGTATAACATCCAAGAAGGCTACATTTCCTTCAAAAATTTGCTAGATCTAATGATAGACATACGTCTTACACCTCCCCGATTGTAGCTTCTCCAAGAGATGCGGGAAATTGAAGCAGACCTCCTTTTTTGTTCCATAGGCTTCAGACGTCCGAGAGATACCTTGGCGGTCGCAACCATATCGATTTGTCCCACGGTTTAGCAGCTTCTATCCACTGTAGAGGAACATAAAATCACTATACACTCAATGGGGAGTGGTTTGGGGCTTGCGACCATAAGAAGGGCCAACTTTTATTCGCCAGCAACATCTCGAGGTTAGAGAATACCATTGAAATTGAAAGTGGCGCATCGGAAAGTCTTGTCCTCACTTTGCATAACGTAATGCCTTTTTTCGCGAAACATTTTGGCAAAGTGAGATGTTGTGGCATTGGATGACCAGTCGACTGGCTGCGATGTCCGTTTCTGATGTCCGGACGCAGTATCGGGGAACCTGAAGATGTCTGTGCCAGACTAAAAGGATATGGGAACGTAATAAGTCACAAGCTTCTGTAATATCGTCGGCGAGGGAACCATTCTGTTTCATATGAGAAATAATTGCTTAACTTGGATTATTTATGGGATCGTTTTCTGTGTAGTTCTGATTTGGATTCAAAAAATCGAATACGTGTATTCTCCACATAACAGCGAATCTCGGTTGACAACACAACGTGGTTCCCACTGTGAATTTGACAGTAAATCCGTGGAAGTTCAGCTTCAATTGCAATTTTAAGTCAGAAAGATCACGCGGAAAGGGATAGATTATTGGATCAGACTTGGACCAAACTATGAGGGAATACGTTCCAGTGCATACATCTGAATGGATATAACCTAAGTAAACTAGATAGCTGCCAGTAGATTCCGTTAAAATACAAGTTAGTAGATTATCAATTACCTCGAGGCTCCAGCGAGCTTCACAATCCGTTCGGTCTCAGCTTTCAGCAATACCATCCTCTCCTTAGTCATGTACACGTCCAACACCGTACTTTCATCCTTCGGTAGCCTTCCGTGAAGGAACAAGATATTCACGAAAGGAAAACCCGTCGCCGTCTGGATATACCTATATCCACAAAGAGTTTTGCCATCTTTCTTTGATGAAAGGCACCCCCAGTCCACTTCAAGAATTCCGGAACTAGATACATTAGAGACACTAAGAGTTTCTTCCGCAAAGGGATGGTAAAACGCGGGAACTTTGGCATTACGAATAGCACAGGATGAAGCCACCACTTGTTGGAATTTGATTGAGTCGGGAGTGGACTGGCGGCAAGAAGTAAGCGCGTATGCAATTGAGGCGAGAGATTGTGATTGGAGAGCGGAAACGGTGAGCAAGGGGTATGGGGATGTGATAAATGTATTGTGTTGGTGAGCGCGCAAAGCTGGGGGGTTTGCAGGCAGCAAATGACGAAAAGAAGCAAAGCTGGAAACATGGACTTTTTTGTTGACAGAAGTATCGGTAGAATGAATGGTCTGCACCGTTGAAAGCAATTAGTAAGTCCGCAGTGTACGGAGAACATTTGAAGGATATTTGATTACCTTCCATATCCAAGCAGTGAGGATGTCACCCGTAGAAACACGTGGCGTATCCTTTCCTTGACGCGCGAGTTCACTTCTGACTTCAGTGACCAGGAGATCAAGAGCGTTTTTAGGCAGTAAAATGATATGTCTGGAAGCCTGATTCCACCATACGCCCTTAATGACATTGTAAAAAAGCGCATATAAAGCGCCTGAAATACCAATATCAAAATAACCTGCAAGTGGCTCGATACCAAGAGGTTGCTTGAGTACTGAAGAAATGTCTGGTCTTGCTTCTGCAGCATCCAGATAGTCCTGAAGTTCGTTGGGATTATGTCCTGGATGTAGCTTGGGGGGAACGTCCCAATTTTGACCTTTTAGTTCCGCAATAATAGCCTGAACGACTTTGCAGGCGGTAGACGCTTCGAAGAGGCTATGTGGGCGAGCAAAACCGATAGCAGTACGGGGTGCATTTTCGGAATGGAAAAAGGTCAGGTGAAATGAAATGAGGGGGTGATCCCTTTGTTCGTGTTGGTAGCTATTCCGTGGTGTGTCAGGGTGGATAAAGAGAGAAGGAGGTAGTGACGGGGAGACGAGAGGGATTGGCTCAGAAATGTAATGCGAAAGAGGGACATCAGATGTGCTCGTAGTCAGAGAGAAAGTAGAGTAGTTGTCAGGTAAAGTACCCAGAGGAATTTTGAGCCTCCATTTGGTATTCTAATGCGGCAGTTCGAAGTTGTCAATAATAGCTACCGAATATGTTAAATACTTATGTACCTTATTTTCTTGTAGACTTTCCAGTCTTCCAGCTAACATGCGCCACTTCTGCGTAACATGTACAAGGGCAAGACGTAGAGCTTGTTGGTCAATAATGCCTTCAACCAGCCATCCCGTAATGAAGATGGATCGTATATGGCTGAGATCGAAATTTGAGAGTGGGTAATAAGCGAAAGGTTCCGGAAATGACATCACGGAGCCTTTAGTGTTGGTTAACGTTACAATATACGCGATTTGGAGTGAGGGGAAATATTCGTTTGCTAGCAGATGGGTCGAAACACCAGAGGGCGGAGAGCGAAGAGAATTGGATTGCGCGCTTGACCATATCTTTTGAGTCGCCAGGGTTTCGAAACTTCTCACGAAAACTTTGAGAACACAAGCTACAGGTGACTGACAGAAACTAAAAATTCGGTGATCAAACCCTTTCGGCAGGCAAAAGATCGACAACATACGTCCGATGTTTTCTCGTTTTCCATCTCACTACTGCGTTAGATATTCTTCCCAATATTCCTTTTGTTCTCTCGAAACTTCTTTTGCGGCGACCTCAGAGCTTCTCTATCCTTAGCAAGTGCAAAGAACCAGGAACCGGGACGGCCCGAAAACAGTGGTAGCAAGTGACCAAACCTATTTGCAGCCATTCACGTCAAGACGGTGACCATCGAAACCTTGTAGGCTTGGAATGATGAGATCAACCTTTCTTCAAGGTGGTAGGCAAATTTAGTGGTCTCGGTGCCTCCTGAATCCTTTGGTGCTTAAGTACTTGGATACCGCAACAAGAATTGTCTGGAGCCAGGAACGAGCGCAGGGTTGGATCCAGTCAGTACACATACCTTCTTATATTACCCTATCCTTCAACACGGATCTGCCGGCTGGTTACACTTACGGGACTTGCGCTCGATTGAGTGCGGTCCCTACCCTGTGTTTGATTCGCTGATGGAAATATATAAAACGCCGTAAAAGGTTAAATTGTCGCTTGTTAGAGATTCCTCTGGGTAGATGAGTTGAAACAAGTCAAAAACAATGCAAGCATCGCCGACACTTTGTTGGCCTGCCATTTGCATTATAACTGTGTATCTAAGTGCATCCGTCAACTTTTCTCGCACTATTTATTTTTATTTGCTTTTCAATTCAAAGTTTGTTTGACCTCTTAAGACTGCGGCGGCAGGCAGCCCACCAAAACTGAATGGAAAATCAAATAACAGCTAATAAAGCAAAGAACTCTGTAAGTGCATGCAAAAGATGGTAGAACTGGGAGCAACGAAACTGGGAAAGTCTGGATCCCGCGGCAGCCGAAATTTTAAACTATCATCAAGATTATGTCATGTTAGAATTTACAAGCCACTTGCTGATTGCCACCCGTTTTGCTGTGTGATCCTCATCCTTGCATACAAGATAAGTAATACATATGTCAATGTATGATTTGTGAGCATGGGAGTAATGAGTTCTTTTCAGAAGCTGGGAAAGCCTTGAAGAATGGTTATCACTGGCATGCACAGGCCATGCAATTGTAGTGATTAGTTTATGTTATGACCGATGGTTGGCCACCAGATTTGATGCATGATTATTGCTGGCTTATTGGCATTGTGTTGAAACTATTGGAATCAACTTGCTTACATAGCACTTCTGTGCATTACCTGCCACAGAACAAGACAAGAAGGCCCTCTAAATGAAGTGGCAACCACCTGTGACAATGCCCCATCGTACTACTTTGGCATTCAAAAATAAGAGTGTCAAAATTTGTGTTTAGTAAGTTATTTTCTAAGCAGTTTTAATGATCCTATATGTACTTTAAACACTTAAAGGTACTGTACCATTTTGGCATGCAAAATGAAACTTTTCATCACCTGGGAGATTTTCACATTATACAGGAGGAATTTTTGTGAATCTTTACCCGAGAAATGTTCCTTCAGGGCAGAAATGTGACATAACTTGGGTCTAAACTCATCACTACCCATATGCATCAATTGGGGTAAAAAAAAGTAAATTAGGGAAAGTTTACACCTTTTAGAATCCTGTCATGAACTGAATCTACAAGCACAAATCTGGAGGGAAAAAATAAATGCTTGAGTATATACTATACCTAGCAGTGGCCAATGAATATCTGTGAAAAATATGGGATCAAAAATAAGAAAGCTTACTCTATGACACACATCCTTTGCTATAGCAGACATGAAGCTTTTTGGTATCATAAAAAGGAAGAGAACCAAGAAATAAGGTTTGATGTGTGCACAAAATTCTATGTCATGTAGATTGCTATTAAAAGCAGAAAGTAGGAGATGACCAAAGGTTATGATCCATAACAGATCCAGAGGTAAGCAAGTGGGTTACAGAGTAATTACAAATACTACATTAAAATACCTCAAATAAACCTCATATTTATGCTCATGACTGTATCCAGCTTGTAACAATGTGAAACATACACATATAACTTTAGCACATGCTAAATGCGAAAAGAAGACTAGAAGGGTTGAGCATCACTGAGGACCTTCTTATATGCCATTGCCTAAAAGAACAGTTGACTAGGTCATAGAATTGAGTCATGTTTCTGCTGACAATGAATCTCATTGTTAGTTCACACCACAAAGTCTGTGAGTGCCACATTGTGTTATAAGGAGTCACACTAGCCTGTGTAAATGTATTTCTACCTAAAAGAATCAGGATCCTAACTCTTGTCCCTGAGTCAGTTGTATTTCAAGTATTGCTTTCATCAGAAAAAAAAGGCTCACAACTTGATTTGCAGCTTGAGCTAGAAAATATAGGTAGCACTTCAGAAAGAAACAAGATCTTTGAAGAAAACACTTATTCACTAATTTCAGGTAACTGCCTGACCCAATGCTGTGGATACAAGTTATCTTGATGTAAAATGAATTTGGAATTTTTGCGCTTAAAAAATAGCTGGTTCAGATGCAGATCACCCACATATATTTGCACTAAGTTTTACCAAATTATCCATGTCAAGTTTGGTGTTAGAAACTCCATCCATGAGCATCAACCTGATGAGAGAAATCTACTAGGGCACAATGAATATGTTCAGAACAGTCCCTCAGACATTAGTACTCCTTATACTATAGGATAAATGAAGCCAAAATAAGGTTTGATAAGAGAATTGATTGTTGCTTATTGCTGAACCTCAAAAGTTGCTATAAAAAGGGACATCATTGGCTGCTCCATCAGGGACAGGTGTGCAGAATATTGAAACTAGATGTAAATTCACCTTTCTATCAGATTCCATTTATAATTATCATTCCAATCCATATGCTACATACAGCTTTCATATGCTGGTAATGAAGGTTTGTGCAATTGCCTAATTCAGAAGAGGCTGTAAAACATCTCTGAAGTTACCACATATAATTGCTATGAGCTCAAAGCAAGTGCAATACAGATTATACTCAGCTCTCTACTATGTGGTCTAAGAAATGAATCTCTTATTCTTACACATATGAGCTAAAATCCAGAATTTTGCACTAGAGGTTACAGATAGGTTGTGAAACACCATATTTATCACAAATGACAGAAAAATCTCCACACAACATCCCAATTTTTTTTTTGAGCAAACACCTGTATGAATAATCTTTAGGGCCTGAAAAGCCTCTGATGCTTCCCAGAGCCTGAGAATGAAACCAGCTGATTTGTGAACTCATATTATATGTATGTGACCTCATTTATGATGGGACTGCCTGTGCGGTGTCTGGGAAAACACCGTGTTATAACAGGTTATAATAGTTTCAGCCAAGTTATGACTGAATTATAACTGATTACAACTCAGTCATAATAGTTCATGAGCTGTTATAACCCTCATAATCAGGTTATAATATATCATCATTATGTATGATATGGTGCTGTGACAGGTTTTGATCTATTTTCACAAAATGTGCTATTTTGTAACCCTTTGAAATGTGCAGTTCTGCAATTTCCCAAGATATTGGATAACTAACTAGCAAGTAATTTCTGTGTCAAAAATGAACAATCCCAAAATATCATCTCAATAATGAGCCATAAAACATGATCTGCATCTCAAGATATATGCTTTTTAAAACTGTGTTAGGTCCTACTGAAACATACTTTCACAAGAGACCAAGTGCAAGTTTCAGTTCAACGAGTTTATTCTGGGTATTCTTATATGATGGCAGAAAAAGCAAGAACAGCATCACTGAACTGGCTAACACATGATCATCAAATCACAATCAATGCTATGATGAATATATGGCCATCAGTATATTGCATGCCATATGATGGTGAATATACAATGATTGTAAAATGATGACTACTTTTCAGCTGGTTTGATGATGCCAATTGGATGCACCTGGGCCCTACTAAGGGTGCACCTAAAAACACCATAAAAATAGGGACCACAAATCAACAGCACACTACAAATAAAATGTGCTTCCAAGCTCAGCATCAAAAACTGATTTCCAACAGGTCCCAGCAAGCATAACTGTTGCACTAAACTGCAGATGTACAAAGCATTGCCACTTCACCAGAACCTCAAAATTTCACAAAATGCTGGTAATGCATAGAATGTGATAAGTAAATTGAATGAAGTGGCATGGTTTTAATTTCAAAGTTTGGTGTCATGGTCAATTTTCAATGACACTGCCAGTACACTTGACCTTTCTACTTTTGTCATAAAAAGACACAAGAGTGGTGTGGAAAAAAAATCCTGACACAGACCAAAAAATTTTTGGACCCTGGGTGATCAGTGATTGATTGAGCATGCTGGCCTCATGTTGGTCAGCTTTTTTTCTCTTCATCAACCTTTTACGCTGCATACTAGTTGTTTTCTGAGGATTTTCTTGTCTTGAAGTATAAGTATGTAGGTAAATTTGCATTATGTATACTTGAGAAATCTGTTGCAGCCATTGTGACAGTCAAAATCGGAGGATTATAGAGTATTTACTATGATAACAGTCAACTTTGCCACAATTTGCTATAAAAAAAGCAGGAAAAAGCTCAGAACCAATGGATACAGTATAGTTATAGCTAAAAGTAGGATATAGAGGGCATAGAGCAAGAAATGTGCTAGTAATTGGTGATTAAGCTCGCACATGGAAGATTTTCTAGGGGTGATTGGGCCATGCGAGCGGCTGGTCTGGAAGGTGGTCTGTATCTGGGATTTTAGAAATGCATCACTCTCAAAAAGACATGTACTTACTGAATTGAACAATGCCTAATGGCAATCAGGAACCCCAAATCTGCATAGGAGAAACTATCAACCATGTAACACTGTTCATTCATTTACTGTTGATCTACTGATCAATCCTTTTTTCTTTTTATTGTCATGTACCTTCCAGATCATGGGTTACATACTCATGGGAATATTTTGCCATATTAGGGAGTTATTATATAATCAAAAAACCGTGGGACAAATGATTTTGGTTATTCTTGGGACTTTGTTCCCACACTCTCTTGGTCTTTTACCCTCACCACACTTGTCATCACTCTTTGTAGCTTGTGCTATAGCACAACTGGTGGGTTTGTTTGCAATGATTACAATGTAGGTTTCCATTGACAAACAGATTCCATAGATGTCCTTTGGCTTGTTACTTGACATATGAGTGGTATGTTCCTTTGTCTTGTGTTTTGGTGTTTCTTTCTTGTGGCATGATTGTGCTGTTGCATAAGACCTGAATGCCCATAACTTGGGACATCCTTGACTGCTGTTAATATTTAACCAGAAGGTCTGAGTAATCTAAGTAATCTGGTCACCACCTGTGGCGATTCCCATGTGGCGATCGCCACCTGCAGATTCGCCACCTCTTAGACAGTCATAGCTCTATCTTGTTCTCTTACACTCTTAACCCAGATATTAGAGACATTCTCACATCTGCTACTTCTTCTAGGTGTTCTGATTACAAGATACAACCTGACTGGAAACACCATGTCTCCCAAGGAGCAATGGCTTCCAGATGAGTCGAGTGACATGCCCTCTTGGACATCCCTGCATGTTTCAGACTCTGAAGATGATGCATCAATACATTGGAATGATAATGAGTCCAAACTCGACAAAGCCACGAAGATAGATAACACGGGCACGCTCATGGAAAAGTCTGACGCATCCACGTCATCAACAAGACCAAACCTTTCTCCAGGTGAGTTTACTGTCGCAGCGACAAGTCCCGTTTTTCTTTCTCTCAAAACTACTTTCTGAACTTGCTTCCCCAAACTCAGGACAAGAATCTGCTGTTTCGAGCGCCAAAAATCAACAATCCAACGGGCAACCGACACCGGGTCCAATTCAAACGGATCAGGCCAAAGAAGCCTCAGACGCGGCAAAACCGGCACATGACCTAAACGCGTCTTCTCCTTCAACGTCTTCTGCCACTAGCACGTCGCGGATTCCAGGCGAACCCGGTCCAAACGCAGACCCTGTCGTTAGCTTGATTGCGACGAAGATACTGGGTGCGCCTGCGCTGGCTTTGGGCTCTCGCAGCGGGGGATCAGGCATTAATAGCACCTCGGACAAGAGTCTATCTGCGGATCCGGACACGTCTGGTGCAGCGTTACACTCTGGACGAGATCAGAACACTGGAATTGGTGCCGTTTCAACGTCTGGATTCGGTTCGGGAGAGGGCTCGGAAGCGGGGGATAGGGTAGCAAGCGAGGGAATGAGGGGTCCTAGACGCGTTCCAGAAAGTTCCAACGATCGTGGTGGTAGTACAAAATCGACTTTAAAGAGCACACTTGGTGCATCCAAGGCAGCATCCACTTCAAAAACAGGCAAAGCGAAGAAAGGTCTTCAGACCAGTCTCTCCGCGTATGGCTTCCTACCTTCCTCTCCTGTCGCCTCTCCTTCGAAATCGAAACCGAAATCAAAAGTAAAGGCCAAATCTACTTTCTTGGGTGTCTTTATCCCTCCAACTCCTAAATCTAAATCGGCCGCAGCTCTTGTGAACCATTCCAAGACGCCTGCTTCGCGTTCTTCCAACAAAAAGGATGTCAGTGGCCATAGTAACCTTGTCGACGCCCTCTCCGCTGCGTTTACCAGTAACGACCATGGTTCGTATTCAGGCGCGTCTGCTGTGGCCCCTTCTTCCTCCAATTCCAATCATTCCATCACAGCATCCTCATCCTCTCGACGTTCTAATAATACCTTGTCCACTAAACCCACATCGAGTGCTTCTACTGTTCATATTCCAAACGACAATTCGACTCTTCTTGCATTTCATACCAATTCTTCTTCCACTTCTCGCAATAGCAAAAGCACCGCACGTCCTGCATCAAAATCCAAATTTGCATCTGCATACATTCACACTAATAATGCCACTCGCAAAAGCAATAGTAATAATGACAATGATTACGACGCCATGGACATCATTGGTTCCCGTTCCAATTCAAAGTCAAAATCAAAGGCACAAACATCATCATCGTTATCACTATCTAGACACGTCGACTCTTCTATCGCTACCACTATCACTAACGGTACAAAGAAACAACAAATCCGTTCATCGTCGTCTACACCTGATCCACTCGGGATACGTACGCCTTCCGAGGGGAAGGATGACGACGATGCAGAAGCAGCAGAGGTAGAGGCGGAGATTATAGATGTAGATGCAGACGCAGATGCAGCCATAGACACCAGCTTGGAAACCCAGCAGGAAAGGAAACGTGGACCTCACAAGGTCAAACCTCATGTCCGGTCTCCAGCTCCTCTAGCTCGGGCGCGAGGTCGAGTCGAGAATGGCGCAGAAGAGGAAGAAGATGATGCCAACAACGATAATGGACACACAAACAGTATCGTCGATGCTCTCAGTCATGCTTTTGCCAATCCTATCGGGTCACCTGCAAAGTCGGGTTCGGGTCCGAGTGTGAGAGTGGTTCGTGCTGGTGGTGTAGGTGCTAGTCCTAGCGCCGGTACTATTCGGATACCTGCTCGTACTCTCCCTCGTAGTCAACACGATGCAGAAGTGCCAGAGACTCCGACGAGGCCTGAAGCAGAGGAAGGAGGAGGAACAGGCACACTTGCAGACGCTCTCTCACGTGCTTTTGCTAATAACAATGCTACTCAGGACCGTGTCTCGCCAGTTCCAGCGAGGTTTGCTACTCGAAAACCTCAGTCTCAAGTTCAGGTGCAGATTCAAGGGCAGGGTCAGAAAGCATCAAGGAAGTATAGAGACAGAGATGTAGGGGAAACGACTCAAGAAGAGATGGTGTTGTATTTGGACGCGATGGTCGCAGAGGTGCCTACATTGAGCGAGTTGGAGGAGATGCAGCAGAGAGGGTATGGAGAGGATGATGATGACGAGGACGAAGAGAACGAGATGAAGCAGGACGAAGATGAATTGACTGTTAAAGAAGAGAATGTCGAAAACGGTACTGGAGGTGAAAAAGTTCAAGTGCAAATCTTGGATGGTGTTGTCGCTTCCATACCTGCAGTCCAGGTCCAAAGTCAAGAACAAGAGACAGCAGATGCAGCTTCCGAGATCCAGGTGGAAGAAATCGAAACAGAAGGTGTCATCCAGGCTAGAGAAGAAAGGGCTCGAGAGCTGGAAGAGAAAAAGTTTCGCAAGATAATGGAGAAGGAAGAACAGAGACAGAGAAAGTGGGAAGATGAGAGATTCTTATTGAAGATGAGTATCTCACACGTTGGAGGAGGAAAATGGGCGAAACTTGTTGAGGCAAAGACAGAGTTGGAAAAGTTGAGGAGAGGATATCCGTCCGAGGTAGGAGCGATGTTGTTGCAAGGGATGGATGTCGAGGAGGTGATGGGATTCTTGAAGACGCGTCCGAGTACCGGAACCGAGGAACCGGTGGAACGCGAGCTAAAGGAAAGAAAGACAGAAGCGCAGTATACTAGTGACGGCAGGTCTAACACGGAACAATTCCTTCAACGTGTCGACGAATGGTTTGGACCAGAATTTTTGAATGTAAAGACGCTCGGAACTGGACAAAAACCTAAAAAGGTTGGTTTCATTTTCATTAGAATGTTGCAACCTAGTCTGACAATGAACTTGATGCAATTCATTCCCGACATTTCCCCTATCCTACTCTCGTCATTTGTTATGGATTAGCCTCGGGTTCCTCAAATTCCCAAACTTTCTTTGCGTCCACCGTCACCTTCAGAAGATGACGAAAGCGAAGTTGCCAACGTCGCTGATCACACACCGCCTCCGGAGACAGCCATCGACGCCATTGAGGATTTGGGATCTGGAGTCCCGACTGCGAACGTAAATCTGGATGGGCATCATGTCGTTGGAGTCGAGGAACGTGCAGAGTTGGGTATGAAACGTGCTAGGACTGAAGTGGGGAATGTTAGGATCTCCGGAATGGAAGTGAATGGAGATGCTGATGGGAGTGAGGACGGGAGAGCTGCGAAGAGGATACGAGTTGAAGAAAACGGTAACAGCAGTCCAGCAACGTTGGACGTTGCAGCATGTCCTGGACTGCTGCAAAAATTAATCAAGGGCAAGTCGAAAATAACCATAGAGGTATGTCGTTGCTCACGTTGGTTGCGGTGTATTCATGCTGTTATGATAGGAGCTCAAAATGATTGGTCAGTTTTTGGATTTGCTCGGAGGTGACGATTGGTCGCAGATACCAGAGGTGGGTTGCACGTGTTTGTTCTTACTTGGGTCTGGATTAAACTTTTTGGGAGCAGGAAGCGTTCGCGGTTCTGCAAGAAGCCCGTGATCAGTTGTGGGAGGCCGTTGTGCATATTGCAGGAATTGCGCCCGGGTCGGAGACACTGGGGATTGAAAGACAGCTGGAAAACCAATTCGTTGCACTGGCGCAGCGGTTGAAAAGCAAATTTGAAGGTAGCTGAGCGTTATCATTGCAGTATTATGTTTATAGGTAGACGACCTAAATGGGATTGTAGCACGTTGGTAGAGTGTTGATTGAGTGTGACTGTTGTGACAAGTACTCGTTTATGCACCCCGCGTCAGAGTACAACACGAAAAATTTGGACAACAGACATTGACGCCATGCTTGCACTTGTACACCCGCTTACCCAGCCCAGAACTCCCTCTACCACTCGTCCGAGACACACTTCCCGCGACAGAAAACCCACTCCGTCCTCTTCCTCCTCCCTACCCACTTCCTCCTCTTCCTCGTCTGCCCGGACTTCTCTCTCTACTTCTTCCGTATCTGCCCGGACACCGTCCGTCCCAATGCAGACCACACAACTCCAGACGCCGGCACCAGCCACCCGACCTGACGTCAGTCCAGCCCCGGCAGTCGACATTCACTCGTATCCTTCTGCAGACCTCTTGCGTCTCCTTGCATCTCTCTTGACCACAATCGCCGCAACAAATGACAAGCTCGACTCTTCATCTGACCCCTCGTCTACCACTCCCAGCCATTCTCCAATATGGAACACCCTTACTTCCGCCTCCAAATCCGCCATCTCTACCCCTTCATCCACCCTTACATTCCACGCACGGAATATCCCCACTATAACCCTCGAGGCATATCTGCTGCGTATACTCAAATACTGTCCAACAACCAACGAAGTCTTCCTATCGCTCCTCGTTTATTTTGATCGCATGTCCCGGCTTACTGCAGAAGCAACCGGACGCACTTTTGTAATAGACTCCTATAACATCCATAGATTGGTCATTGCTGGTGTAACAGTGGCCAGCAAATTTTTTAGCGATGTGTTTTACACAAATTCTCGCTATGCAAAGGTGCGTGTTTGTAGTATAGCCAGGCACGTATCCCTAAACCCTTTCCAGGTTGGAGGCTTACCGCAAGCCGAACTCAACCAACTCGAACTACAATTTCTTCTCCTCAACGACTTTAGATTGGTCATCCCGGGAGATGAGATGCAACGATACGCAGATCAGCTTTTGCTGTTTTCCAACTCCAATTCCGAGTCCATCTCAGGAACAACCACAAACTCTATCCCCAGATCCATCTCTACCCCTTCTTCATCATCGTCATCATCACCGCCAATAAATCACGCACAATCGACACCTCACAACTCCACCACAAACGACTTGACTGCCCCTATGCGTAATATGGGAGCAATAGATGCATATGGAGGGAAAATACCAGGATCTTCATCGACTCTTATGTCGTCACATCATCGTCCGTTAGCGGCACCAGTACCTCTGACGAGGCAACCCACAGTCGTCCCTGGATCGACAACAAACACGTTGGTGAACGGGTCCTCGAGTAGGACACCAAGCGCTGCAAAAACCCACATACCCACAAACGGACCTCAGCATTTCTTTGGTCATACCAATGGCGACTCAGGTTCGGGTGCAGGGTTGGTCTATGGGGCCAGTTCCAGACCTAGTGCCTCTTCTTCTCGAGTCGAGATTGAAACCGACTCTAGTGAAGCCGAGACAGAAGCTGAAACGGAAACAGAGACAGAGACAGAGACGGAAGGAGGGTGGACGACAGATGATGAGCCCACAATTAAACCTGCGCATTCGAGTGCAGGAAGTTCGTCGTCTTCTGGAGATACGAGGAGTATTAGGAGTTTGAGTGTTAGCGAGACGAGTAGTGATGCTGGAGATGATGAATTCGAGTTTGGGGATGAAGAGGAGGATGAGGATAGTGACGGAGGAGACACAGATGGAGAAGGAAGAGAAACGGACAGAGAGATGGACAGGGATTCTGGACAAAGAAGAAATGGGATTGGGAAAAAGGCGACACCAAACGAAGATGGAATGGATGTAGAGCCTGAGGGTGATCAGACGCCTGAACGGAGTCTGCGGGCTCAGATAGACAGAGATGGAGACAGAGACATGAAAGACATGGAAAAAACACCAGAGAGACGGCCGTTTGGATTTGGATTAGCGATGACGAAGAAGAGTCAGAGCCCGAGCCAGGCGAGGACGATTGTGAATGGGAGGGTGCCCGTTCAGGTTAACGGGCACCACCACCATAACCATATCGATGACAGGATGGCTACAAGTCCGTAGTCTGCCTTGTTCGTTCGTCTGCCTGCGATACCTGTTTATGCTTTCACTCGTCTGGATCCCCTTCTCTGCGTCTCTTCGTTGCTCGGTTCCCTCTCTTTCCTTATCCAGGTTCTCTTTGCATTCCACCAACGCATTTCGAATGACCGTATGCATCATGCTCATGCTCGTCCTCTGCTTCCTCTCGTCAGCGTAACCTAACCTAATCTAACCGTCCTGTCCTATCCTATCATCCGTTTAACGTATGCACGCATGCTCGTACTCTTCTGTCTGCGCCTCCGACTCTGCCTCTGCCTCTCTCATCTGATCTCGCAACGCATTGATGATACCAAATACCACACACACTTCCACTTCAGACATATACATACAATGGTACATACTTGCTCACATACAATTCAGACACATACTACTGCTATACTCTCCTTTTTTTCTCCTGTTCGTCTCTGTCTCTGTCTCTCCTTTTCCACTTCGTACTCGTGCTCGTGCTCGTACTGTTTCTCTCTCTCTCCTTCTGTTTCTCTCTCCAGTCAAGTCAAGTCAAAGTCTACTTATGACGCAAATACTTATATTTTTAATCTACTACTGCAACTCGCAAGCAAGCAATCAATTTTTTTACTTATTACGTACCTGTGCCTGCCTTTTTCTTCTCTCTTTTTTGTTCGGAATCGTTGTGGTTTCCTCTCTTTCGAGACTTTGGATTCAGAGTTTTCGCCTTGTACATATGAACATACATACATACGTGCCAATGTACATATAACCCCAAGTATAGATGTATGCTTAGCTTTGGATTTTCTTATACTTGGATTTTTTAGAGCTGGATTAACAAGTAACATGGTATTAACTGTATATGCCGGCTGATTCCTGAGGGCCAGCTGCAGTTGATTGCGCGGACGGAAGTCAGACGCGTCAGTCAGGCTTCTTTATGACGTCTACTTCTTCCGACACGCACCCAGGCATCAACCAGCTGTTGCACTGCAAGACCTGCAGCAGCATCATATATTGCTCATCGATTCGTTGTGACATACATGCATCAAGCCCGAGATCCCGATCATGCTCAAGCCAGACAGTCCTTGCAACTTCTCAGCGCCCCGCATTGAGTCGCGCCGCCGCTTTGTCTCGTATTCATATGTGACTCTATACAAAGCTTACACCTTCTATCCCAGACCGTAAATCAGCGCGGATTTGCTGCTTTCCTATTATGCAATGTAGCTGACTTCAGAAACTTGGGACGGTCCTTGCCTGGCGCCTGGCTAGACCTACTTGGTCTCAACTCTCTACGCCGATGGATGTCTCGCACAGAAGCTGCTGCAGTGATCACTCCGATTCGAGGATACAGAGATTTTGGCTGGCAAGTACCATGATAAAGTCCAGTATTTTGACGTTTTTGTCTCGTTGAACTGTTTCCACTTGCCAAGTCCTTATACAACACAGTTATCCTGATTCATACTCATGTTTATCTCTGCAAATTACTCAGCACAGACCAAAATCGTATCATACACTTACATAGTGCATTCCAAAAAAAATCGTTCGACTTTCATCAAGCTAAATAAACAAGGTTGCCAAACTCTATTCTTGACTCGGCGTAATGGCCTCTAGATCTCCTTCCATGTCGAAAGCCAAAGACACTGACAGTGTCCAAAAGGACGTTGGAGTAAAACGCAATCCAGTTACAAAATGGGTACTGCGCATCACCTTTGTCCTGGCTCTAATCGCAACATGCAATTGGTTGGACACCATCAAAGTGAGTGCGAATCCGTTTTTGAACGGGCTTGGAACCTCATCTCGACTCTAGGACAGATGGTATGTCTTTGAACCCACAAAACTACACCAACTAGCCCAATCTGCCATTGCCGCTCACCAAAACGACACTGCTGGAATGATCCGACATATTGTTACGAACCTTACTGCAGAATATTCTCCCTCTGTCGTTGCTATCAATCCCGACGCATCAGAGTGGTTTTTCAATAATGCTGGTGGCGCTATGGGCGCGCTCTATATTATCCATGCTAGTATCACTGAGTATCTGATCATCTTTGGGACGCCTCTCGGTACTGAAGGACACACCGGTGTTCTCTCTGCGGATGATTATTTTAATATCTTGGTCGGAGAGCAATGGGCTTTTAGTCCAGGTCAGTTGGAGATGGAGAGGTATCCAGCTGGAAGCGTGCATTATTTACCTAGGGGAACTCCGAAGCAGTATAAAATGCACAAGGGGTGCTTTGCGTTAGAATATGCTCGTGGTATGTCTTGCTTTTACTTTGGTTGCATTCGAAACTTTTAACGTCTTCCTTCCTGCAGGATGGATTCCCTTGATGCTTCCTTTTGGTTTTACCGATGGCTTTACCTCTACTCTTGATATCGTTGCGCTATATCGTATGACTATATTAAGCGCCCGGGAGATGTTTAGAAACCTGCTCATCGGCAAAATCTAAAGTGCAGGCTTTCCTCTCCCCGAGCTTGAAAATCACATCTTGCTTGCTGGAAGTAATAGCGCTTTCCTAAATCACATTGGTTGATAGGGACCGGTCTACAATGGTAAGGTCTGTCAGGTAGCTACAGTAAGTAAGTAGTACATGTCGGTACGTAGTAAAAGTATGGGTCAAATTCTGTGGTACAAGTCTACAACAGGAAGATATTCCGAAACTAACAGTTAGCAGTTACAAAATAATGAGGATAAGTATCACCGGAGGCGAACCCATGGGAAGCCAAACGTTTGGCTTCCTGACAGGAAGCAAGCCCAGATCCCTTTGTTTTGCACTTGAAAACATTTGCAATCTCGATCTCAAGTGACATAGAATTGATTGTCGAACCAGACATGTATTGGAGATTTCGCGAAATAAAGAAATCCTTTGTCTTTAACCCTTTGGTCGCTGCACCATGCTTCCACTCTTCACAGTTTGACCCGGCATGCATTTCTTGAAACAATTGACTCTGGGTTTGCTTCCTGTCAGGAAGCCAAACGTTTGGCTTCCCATGGGTTCGCCTCCGGTGTATGTGCGTGGCAGCGAGTAAGGATTACAGGAATTCAATAACGTGTAAATCAACAATATAAGTATTATTTCTTCATCTCACCACTTCTTCGGGAGCTTGAAACGCTCGTAGAAAGGCTGCGTCGACGCGTGCCATGGTCCTAGCGCACGAACCTTGATATCGCAGAGTTCTCTCAGAGCCATATTCCAAGGATATCTTGACCAGCCGATTCTCTCAGAACGCTCAAAAGCATCGAAATAATAGGCATATGACGCACGTAAACGTGCAATCGTTGCCTCGTCCATGATAGTTTCGAGATCGTCAGGCTTTGGGAACGAGTTGAATTGTTTGGAACAAGCTCGTAATGCATCCTGCCTGGACACTATGTGTTTACTTGTAAAATCCTCGGGATAGCCAACAGCTTTCTGGTGCTGGCTGTACACAGTAGCGACGTGCTTGGCAATTTGGTCGAGATCACGTAGGTATGCGTCATGCCCGCGTGCGGTTGCCACCTCCAACGCGGTCTTGTAGGGTTTTAAGAGGTCATCATCTGGCTTGATTTTGCTTTTCGATGCGGAGATTTCTTTTTCGACCTTTTCAAGCCAGACTCTTCCCTGTTGCTCTGACTCGCTGCGTAACGTATCCATGATAAAAGGGCCGAGTTTTTCGGGTCGTTGATAATATCGATGCAAGCTGTTGTCTTGTGAGGCAAACCTGGGCTTGGGGGCCAAGAACCCCTCCTCCTTCCATGCCAGCTTACCGGACTTGTACTCGCGCCGGTAATAATCAAGGGTCTGCGGTTTAATCCTATGACCGCTTTTGGCGCTATCAAGGACGGTCGTGACACTAGAAATGTTGGTGAGAGAGAAAGCTCTTTGTTGAAGAGTGTAAACGCACAGATAGGCAAGTTTGTGAGCCTGGGGACTGGCATAACCATAATGATATATAGCCTTCTCGTGATAACCGGATAATTCGCCGAGAACTCCAGGATCCTTCAAAGAAGCCAAAAGATAATCCTGGAGAACACCAACACGATCGCAATGGCGATGATCTTGAAGAAAGTCAGACACCTTTTGTTCGTCGAGCGTGAAGCAGTGATCCAACCCCCGGGGCGATAGGGAAAACTTGTCAGGACCGTTGGTGAATGCTCCAGTAATTCTTGTATCCCAGATCATCAAGACTCTATCCCCATCGTAGTCACCTATTCCGGGTAAGCGAAAATCCCGAGTTATACATGAACAAAGTACCTGTTCCCAGATAATCAAGAAGACGACGAGGGCCTCTGACCGAGCAAACAACTACATCTACGAATCCGCTGAGTCTGAGATTTTGCACTGCTTTCACCTGTACTCAGATAATAATTAAAAAAAACAAGAACTCCCGACTGAATAGCTCACCTTCCGGACATCGCTCGGCAATTTGCAGGGATGACGAGTTATCTATGTTACAGAATTACTCTTTTAAAATTCCTTTATTAATACACATAGACGAACCAGAATTTCTCCAGTGACAGTATCCGATAAAAACCCCTCCTGCGTGAGTAGCTCCCTTTTCGAAGACCGAAAGAATATTTCGTCGGGTCCAAGCACACCGTAAGGGTCTAAGATTTGGACTTCAGAACGATCGATATTCAGGATTTAGCAATTTACCTGGAACGGCAAGAGCTGTAGCACTTTGAGGGATCTCATAATGAAATTTGTTGACGAGATTTTTGATAGCAGACTTTGTAATATTCTGCAGTTTGTCTGCGAGGTATGCACATAATTGAGGTTGAAAACCAGAATCAAGCAGGGCCATTGCTGTTTCAGACATTGAGGATGGACATCCAGAAACCAAGTCGGGCCACCATGCCGTTGAGCGCTGTTCATGGACATCGACAAAGTCATCATCCTCGTTTTCATCAGGATCCTCGTCTCTTGGGTCTCTGAAGCCTTTTGCCCGTAGACTTGTCACCGACTCTCGAGCACGACGAGATATACAAACATGCTCCGCCTTTTCAACATTCTTCCACAAGTTGAACATGGCATCTTCACCTTGCCAGTTCGTCAAGCCTTCCACCGTCTCCCTGAAAGTCTCTTGGGACAAGTCCAGAAAAACTTCTGCAGGGACACCATTATGAGCGAGGTTAATAATGACTTCTGCTGATAATCGACCAGGTGATTTAACGGTTCCGAAGCGTAAAATATCAATTGTAAGATGGGACAGGTCAAGCGGAGTATCCAAGGAATAGTTGATCTTGATTTGGGACGGATCACGGAGACGCAGGCTAGGAACTTCGCATTCCCACTCCCGGTCAAGAGCTAACAAACCCTTTGTATTGCTTCAGAATGCCAGCATAACAAGGAGAACAAAACGAGTTACTTTGCCTCCATACACTCTGCATTGTACCACCGTTGGCAGTTCTTGACAACCAGCTTGATCTCTAATGGCTTTGTGCAGTGCGAGGTTTGAAAGACCACAGCCGTCGGTCATGTTCGATCCTTCGTCTGAGACTAAATGATAGACATCTTAGTTTTATGAAGACTCGACTCGTGGGGACACTGACTAATGTCTGCAATTTTGGTAATATCTTCTTCAGCAAGCCGCGGTCCTGGCACCGAGCTTGACAATCCCAATGCCATTCTAGAGGTCCATTTACAAAGTTTCTAGAGAAAATTCAGCGATGAGGCCTACCAAGGACTCGGAGAGATGACATACCTGGTTCTCATTGGGCTGGAGCGGATTCAACCACTCTATAAAGTCGTAGAGACAAAGAGGTCCTTCGAAATTCCTTTTGAAGCCACCGCCCCGATAAACCTCATTAGTCTTGAAGAAAAGAACAGAGTCATCTTTAGCATAGAACGCCCGAAACACTGAGCACCAGAGAATCAAGGGCCGCTTGAAGAATGCAATAAGGTCGCGTTGCGAATGGTACAACATTTCGGCAGGGACTTTGACGCGAAGGATGGACTTGCTTCCAAAACGACGTTTGAGCTTGCAGGACTGACTCAGACCGCATCTTTCCAGCTTGATCGATAGATCCTTTTCCAGTGTTGCACGAAGATCAACTTTGCCGCCGTACCATCCTGGAAAGTCTGGGTTGTTTCCGATACCGCCGTATTCAGGATCAATCCGCAGTGCGCTTTCCTCCTTATCAAGCTCGCTCCACGGTGACTGGAATGATAAGCGATGATACATCTGCAGCATAAGACTCGCTCACAGTGGCAGCGTGCTCCCTATCTGATATGTTGGATCTCCCTTGTGAATGCGCTCGGTGAAACTTTTTGTGTGCTTCGACATTGGTCATGTCGGCGTATTCGTGCAGATTGTCTCGAAATGCTTCATAGTTCAACCTCGAGCTGGTACATCTTGCCACTTCCCATTGTATGCAAAACGGTATATCTCGACTCTGGAAAATGTTTGCAATATCATCATCTTGCGCCTAATGGAAACGTGAGGCCTATAGGAGATATGACGGTAAATCCTCAATAACGCACGAGGAAAACAGGGTCGTCGCAGGGATTTTCGTCTAAACGAGGAATTTTGTTTGGGGTAGAAGAAATGGAGCTGAAGGAGTCATCTTGTTGCAGTGGCCTTTTGAGAGAACTTGACGGAAATGGCTGGAGAAGTGCGTCAAGTATTGCAAGTTTGCTGCACAAAAGCTATACGCACCATCGCAGGAATGGAAGTTGGAAATCTGCTTCTTGAGTGGGAAGCATCACTGATATTTAAGTACTTAAGTGGTAAGATCTCTGAGAAAGCCCTTCATCTAGATCCGGCGAACAACAGCTAGAGAATCGATAGAAATGTGAAAATTTGTTGAAAAAGGTAACATATTGGCCTGAAATTTGCATGCCGAATGATGGAAGATGGCAGGCCATTTGGTTTGGCGGTTGAAAGAGGAAAAGCAAGAGAACTTTTTATGTAAAAACGAGATCCCCGCCGGTATGTTCAAAAGTATATCCAAAAAGGCTTTTAGGGTCCTTGACCCTTGAAGAGATAATTCCACATCAGAATCGACCACGGCACCGAGGACCGAGGTATCCCTTTTGCTGGGGAGTCACTGTCAAATTGGCATTTCAGCTGCTAAAGCGAAGAACATTCGTTACATTTTTAGGTCGTAGTATTACAGCTCTAGTAGCGTTACATATCCGTCTCCAGATCCTAGCGCAATCCTGCCCATTGCCTCGTAGTAATCCAACGTCGTCCAATTATTCAACTCATTCATCCACATCATCCGCACGTCACCCTCTGCCTTGGAATGTCTCGAGGTATTTTCCGTACCTCTTGAACTTTCATGAGCTCCAGATTTACGCATATGACTTTGACACAGCGGACCCGGAAAGACAGCACAAACCAGCCCCTCCTGCGACCTCTCAGTTTGTTCAAACAAATAACTCGGTAACTGGTATTGCTCTCCGTTCTGTAAACCACCCATTAAACCTGCCAGCGATCTATCATGCGGACGAATCCATATAGCAGTGCGACAAGGGCCAAGGACAACGTCAGTGCAACGAAGAGAACCGCGAATAGAAGAGATGCGAGAAGTCAGGAGCGGAGGAAAGAGATAAGGTGCTCGTCTGGGCTCAGGCAGAGTGTCAGAGAGCGTAGGGACCGGTGTGTCGGCTGCAACTGGAGAGGCTAAATTGTCAAGAAAAGGAGGGTCCGACTGCGTGACGTCGCGACTCGTGTCTGGGTTTGGCATGAGTGCGTAAAGGTCAAGACTGTGTTCATCAGATGTCCAGGGATTGTCACTCTGGGACCGGACGAGGATGGTCAGGGGAGGAGGTAGTCCTTCAGACAAAGTATTAGAACCGCCGATTGCCGTAAATATGTCAGAGGCAGGTTGAGTGTCATTTAAAAGGGCGCAGTCGGACAGAACGTCAGACATAACCCTGACTTCGGAACGAATACTCGATGGTGGAACAACAGAGACTCCATCGATCCATCCAAAAGAATGACGAGCGATAGGGAGATAAACAGTTGCATCGTCTTTGGCAGGTTTAAGGACGGGTTCTGGGAACAGGTGAATTGAACGTGCTCGTACGACGAGGACGCTGCTATGCGCAAAGATAACCTGTATACAGTGATCCTGCTGCTTGAAGACGAGATCTCAAGTAAGCATAGTGGGTTATGTTGGAAAAGGACAGACACACTTTCCAGACCCCTTCTTGATCTTGCAAATGCTTCAAGACGGCATAATCGCCCGTCTTCCAGTTGTAGATTGTCGTCTGGGCGTGGTCGTCACTCAAAGCCAGAAGATCACCCTCTAGAGTCATAGGCTTCATCGCAATGTCAATTGAGCAGATTGGTATTAATTGACCATCGATAGAGATGTTCATCAGCTGAACCTGGTGACCGCTGTAAGAGAAATTCGCGTTATGCTATGGTCATGTAAGACTAAGGATAACGCACCTGTCCATCGCAATGGAAACAGCGAGTTTGGCATCAGACTGAAGGTCCGAGTTCAACGCCAAACCCGTAAATAGACCTCCCTTGGGTGACCATTCACAGCACTTCCTCGGTGATGTGTCCAAGACCTTTTTCTTCGTAATTCCACCCAAAGCAAAAGATATATCCCATATCGTAAGGACCGACCAAATCCCTTTTGACACAGTCAGCAAGAATCTCTCCTCGAAGCCCTCAATGAACCGTATGTCCGATATCGGCGCACTCGGTGACACCACAAATTTCGTTTCTTTCCGAGGACAAAGTGCACCACCTGTTTGCAGCCATCGTTGAGCGAGATGAAACGCCCGGCGTGTGAACTTTTCTAGCTCTTCCTGCTGGAGATCTTGTAGCGAGCATCTTGGAAATGGAAAACCTTTCGCGAGGACTTGGGATTTGCAAGCTTCAATCCATACGATTGGGAGCCTTGACAAGACATTCATTCTTCTACATGTCTGGGACCGAGCCAGAGCAACATCGTCGGAATGAAACCGTGATGCTACTTTGAGAAATCAGTTCGCGCAGCAGATGGTACAACTCACTTTCCTCAGGCAAAGAATCTCGGGTATGTGCAGAAAGGAGAAGATGTATACGAGAACATCGTCTGATAGATCGAGCAAGTGGTGCATACCGGAGTTGGGAAAGTGGCGGTTTGACTAGGAGTTTAGTTTACGTCATCGACAAGTTAACGGGATCTTACGGTAACTGCCCAGAGTATACGCTTCTCGCGTTCATCCATTTGTAGGTTCCGCTTGCATTGACTTACTTACATGTGTACAGTAACCCCTATATTCTAGTTTCTCACCGGATACGACCCCATCGAGAAGCTAATATGCATATTTCTTTTCGATAGTTCCGCCATCATCAACGTTTTCAGATGAGGGAGAAAGAAACTGAATAGAATGCCCCATACGACCATCAAGTTCATCTTTGCCAGTATCCACCTCTGTCGTAATCTCGATATGAGCGGGGCTAAATGTTGTCAGCCCAAAGGTTGTCAATTCGTGATTCTTGCCACGGCCGCGCCGCTCGCCCCTAAGGAAGGTGTTCATGTGAGCTGAAGGTCCAGAGTGCGAGTCTTCATCCGTGAGTCTGAAGATCCAGCTGGAGATGACGGTGAGATTGACGACTAGGAGACTGACGACCATCTGTGGAATAGAATGAGACTCGATTGAACGGTTTTGAAGCTCGAAGGAATCCCACCTCGACGACTGCAAACATAAATTCCATGTAACCGAGATCGTGTAGGATGGCATAAGCGTGGACAAGACTGAAGATGGTTGTGAAGATGGTTGAAGAAAATACAAGCATGAGCCGAATTCTTAGGGCTCTCATTGTGGACAACGTCGACAGAAGATAAACCGGAGCAATAATCAGAATTAAGTCGGCAAGGCAGTCAGCTACACAATAAAGTGGAGTATATCAGTAACATATCGAGAGCAACAAAGTGCGTGAAACGCCTTACTGATAAGTTGAGCAATGGCAACGTCCTTCCCGAGCATGCACTGTGCAATCTCGCGGTCTTTCCACCCAGGTTGACGCTCGCAAGTCCACCATACTTGGGCGTCAAGAATGGCCCAAGTGACAAGAAATGTTGCCACCATATATTTTAGTAGCACACGAAAATTTCCGACAGCAAGGCGAATCACAGTGAGCAAGATGGATATTCGCGCAGGCCAAATAGTGGCGTAAAACCCATTGTCGACGCAATAGTATCCAAATACCTTGATTTTGCGAGAGTGGGATCCTGACGATGGCGTCAGTCAGCGTAAGAAGACAGTATGATAGTACTGACCAGGAGAAGATGTGAAAATTATTATCCCCGTCCATAAGAAACAGATACCAAGCATCGAGATGAAGGCGAACAAGTCATCCCACCATAGTTTCCTCCTCTTTACCCGTAGAAAGAGCCGAAACCAAGTCGCTAAAATCGCAATAGGTACTCCGACAAATGACATGACTAGACAATTGCATCCAACCCAAGAGCTAAGTACCTGCCTGTCAATACACCGAAGGTGAGTGTTACTCACTGCGGATTTGTTCAGCAGTTGGGGCTGTTACAACCATTTGAGCGACAGATAAGGAACGAGCGACGTGAAAGTTTGGCCAGGATACAAGTACAGACTCTCTCAGAGGTATTGGAGAGATGGGGAAAAGTGACCTGCGCTTTCATCGGTGGATTTATGTCTGGAGCAGTGAGGCTATATATATGCATGTATACGTACCAATCACGATGCTGATGTAGCGTTAATATGTACAACATGACGCGCTTCTTTACCGGGGACAGGGCCCAAAAGTTGTTTGAAATTTGGAAACATGCGGACAAGCGGGCAAAGACATTAAAGTTGTGGAACAAGTTGAAATTGTTTTCGTTACTATTGAGTAGCTAGTAGCTGCGAGTAGTCCAGAAGTTCTGACGTGTCTTGTGAGTATAGATTCGCAAAATTCTCTATGGAAGCGCAGAACCGGTCGCCAACCAGGTCAACGACGGAGCCTACCCAAGTAAAGAGTAATAAGAACAAATGGAGAAAAATGAAGGAAAGACAGCCTCTTGAAACGACATAAACAGCTCTCCGGATCCAAAAATTATAATTAGTGTGCTGTTGAAGCGGAAGAAAGACAAAGCTCTCTAAACCTAGATTTCATCAGCATCATGGTAGGTCCAAATCATCCAATACGCTCCGTATAGTTAGTACTAACCATAGACGAGAATAGCAACAGAGCCACACTGAACGAGCCACACTGAACTTCATCAGTAACAGTTAGAAGCGTCACAGGTCCGTGACAAAGCGGCACCGCGACCATGTGATACAGTGACTCATTTGTCACGTCTAATATAAAAGTCAGCGATTTCCACGCCAACGGCGTGGTGCTCAGCGCGAAACAAGAAATTTTTGTAAGCCTTGTTCTCGAAGCGACCACCATGGCGCCCCGCACTCGTCGCTCCGCAAGAAATCAGGTTTCGCCTTCACCGGCAGTAACCACTCCATCAACCAATCAGTCTCCAGTTTTCAGCACTAGAGCATCAACAGTGGCAACAAGAGATACCACCCCTGCGTCAGTCGTCGAGATAAAGACTACTCGACAGACTCGAGGACGAAAGCGGCCTGCTCCTCCAAGTGATGATGAAGAGGAAAAGGAAGAAGACGCAAAACCAGCACCGAAGCGCCGAGCTACTGCAAACAAGCTTTATGTGGAAATCCCGAGCCCAGCTGAGGTCAGCAAGGGGAAAGGAAAGGGAAAGGTACGCGCCTACTTGGTTGTTCTTGAGGATGCATTCTGAGACACGAACAGGCTCCTGCAGCCAGCGCAAAGAATAAAGCCACTAAGCAAGTTATCGAAGATGAATACGCTTCTGAGCCAGGACTGGAGTATGACGAAGCTGAAGCCCTTGAATCAGACAGTAGTGGCTCTGAGTTTATCGCATCCGATGAAGAAGAAGTGCAGGTACAGGAATACGAAGAAAACGACTCGGAAGACGAGGCACCTCTCCGCGTTGCGGCAGAGTTGGACGTGGATTCGGAAGACGAAGGTGTCATGATGGACGCCGCAATTCAACTCTCGCTCGAAACCGCGTGTCGTGACCAAAGCAACGGTGCTGGTCCATCATCTGGAAACGCAAACAACCCTGCCAACACTGATGCTATTCGGCGTGCCGAAGCTGCAGAACGGCGTTTAGCAAAGGGAACCAGTCAAGTTGTTGATGATTCTGCCATGCTTGACAGCGACGAGGCTTCGGTACAGGAATCGGATTCCGACGATGAGTTTACCACCAAAAAGGGGAAGGGCAAGGCGAAAGCCAAAGGAAAGGGCAAAGGAAAGGGCAAAGGAAAGGGCAAGGAATCCAGCACGAAGAAAGTCATGACCTTGACTGAGATGCGCAAGGCTCGTCGTTTAGAACGTCGAGAAGCAAGGCTTACACGGTTAACAAGCAAGCAAGAAGAACGACAAATGAGGCGAAAACTTGGTCGTCCATTGACTCGCGTATGCGCGCTCCTCCCATTGGACTACATTCTTAACTCACTTTTCTTCGCAGGCTGAAAGGACCACACTGCAACTCCATCAGCATCACGCCGAGCTTCGCGACGTCTGGGGCGATCTTGAAGCCAACGTTGAAGTCATCGCTCCCGTCAAAGCTGAGCAACCCAGGAACATCAAGCTGACACTGCTTCCTTTCCAGCTGGAAAGTTTGTACTGGATGAAGAAACAAGAGCAAGGGGTTTGGAAGGGTGGCATGCTTGCCGTCAGTGACTCGATTTCGTACCGGTATCTGTACTAACGCGCCCCTTGTTACAGGATGAGATGGGGTAAATACTAGATTCGTTTGTGTTCTTCGCCTTTTTAATCTCTATCTTAGAATGGGTAAAACGATTCAAATCATTTCACTACTCGTATCTGATAACAAGAAACCTACGCTTGTCGTTGCGTGAGTTCTTTCAAAACTTTCCTTTGAATCGAGCTAACCTGTCCCGATAGACCTACTGTCGCTATCATGCAATGGAAGAATGAGATCGAAACCCATACTTTTGGAATGCAAGTCTGTGTATGGCATGGAAGCAGTCGAGAATCAGACACGAAAGCACTCGAAAAGCACGACGTGGTATGTTGTCACTCTGCGTCCTTTTAGACGATTTTTCATTTTCTCTAGGTATTGACAACATATTCTGTCTTGGAGAGGTTGGCTTTTCTACGCTTTTTAAAAGCATTGCACTCACAGATCTCCAAGTTCCTTCCGCAAGCAAGAAAGCGGATTCAAGCGCGGTGGGAAGATCATCAAGGAAAAATCTCCTGTACATCAACTCCATTGGAATCGTATCATTGTACGTGCAACATTGACTATTGCATAGTAATCAAGTTCCAACATCCGTTAATCTATAGCTCGACGAAGCTCACAACATCAAGGAACGGTCAACAAACACGGCCAAGGCCGTCTTCGAGCTGTCTGGCGAATACCGCTGGTGTTTGTCGGGGACACCGTTGCAAAACCGTGTTGGAGAGTTGTATTCTCTCATCCGATTCTTGGGCGGTGATCCTTTTTCGTACTACTTCTGTATGTCATTTCTTCATTGATCCTGTTACTTTCTTGATGCTGCTTTCCCTGGTAGGCAAAAGATGCGACTGCAAGTCTCTGCACTGGAAGTTTTCTGATAAACGTACTTGCGATGGTAAGATATGTGAATATTCGTCTGTATCCGCTCTGACATTCCTTTTCGAAAATCAGACTGTGGACACAGCCCTATGAACCACGTTGGTCTCCGTCTATTTGTCTCTATCTAGCTGCTAATCGTTCATTTTTCAGACATGCCTCTGGAACAACGAGATTTTGACGCCTATTCAAAAACACGGGATGACAGGCCCCGGGAAGATTGCATTCAAAAAGCTAAAGATTCTTCTGGACAGGATGATGTTGAGGCGTACCAAGGTGTGCTAGCCTTCACGAAATCTAGACGACTCAATTGACGATTTGCGTACGTAGATTCAACGAGCAGATGACCTTGGATTACCACCCAGGACCGTCATTGTTCGCAAGGACTACCTGAGTCCAGAAGAAAAGGAACTCTACCTTAGTCTTTTCACGGATGCTAAACGAGCATTCAACACATATCTTGATCAAGGAACCGTTTTGAACAGTGAGTTTTTTCTTGACTATATTTAGGCTCCTCTGATAGTGGACTTGCAGACTATTCCAACATCTTCAGCTTGTGCGTTCCTTGCTAATGTTATCTCCTGTCTCAATTTGATGCATTTTTAGGCTCACACGCATGAGACAAATGGCCTGTCATCCTGATCTTGTTCTTCGAAGTAAAACCAACCAGAATAAGTTTGTGGAAGACTCTAGCGAAGCTACAGTGTGTAGGCTCTGTAATGATATTGCAGAGGACGCCATTCAGTCAAAGTGTCGCCATATCTTTGACCGAGAATGTATCAAACAGTACCTGAACACTGCTATTGAACAGACTGTCAGTACATGCTACTCACGCCGTCGCCTACTGTTTGACTCACTTGAAATTTAGCCTGCCTGTCCCGTGTGTCACGTTCCCTTGACTATCGATTTAGAGGCCCCTGCATTGGACCTAGACCAAAATGTCTCTAGTGCACGTCAGGGTATTTTGGGCCGCCTCGATTTGGACAAGTGGAGGTCGTCTACAAAGATTGAGGCTCTTATCGAGGAGCTCAGTAATCTTAGAAATAAGGATGCTACGACCAAGAGCATTGTTTTCAGCCAGTTTGTCAATTTCTTAGATTTGATTGCGTATCGTTTGCAGAAGGCTGGATTCGTCGTGAGTTGTTTATCTGTTCAAATGCATTAGTGTAATGTTTATGATTGCATCCAGGTCTGTCGACTCGAAGGAACAATGTCTCCCCAAGCGAGAGACGCTACTATCAAGCATTTTAGTGGGTAATTCTAGTGGGAGTTGTTGCCGGTTGCTAATCATGTGCCAGTGAACAACGTCGAAGTTACTGTCTTCCTTGTCAGTCTGAAGGCCGGGGGTGTTGCATTGAACCTTACAGAAGCCTCGCGAGTATTTCTCATGGATCCCTGGTGGAACCCTGCAGTGAGCACTTTATCTCTCGACCTATGCTATTTTTGAAACTGACTGGGAATGCCAGGTCGAGTTTCGTGCGTACCGTGATATGAACTTTCTCTTATTCGGTCCCGTCTGACGTTTCGTGGGCAGAGGCGATGGATCGTATTCACCGTTTGGGACAGCATCGCCCTGTCCAAGCTATAAAGTTGGTTGTAGAAGATAGTATTGAAAGCCGTATAGTTCAGGTAGGATTCAAGTCCCTGGTAACCAGAGCGATTCTTAACTATGATGCCGCAGCTCCAAGAGAAGAAGTCTGCCATGGTCGATGCTACGCTTTCTCCAGATGATTCGGTATGTCCCTCGGTGGAACAACGCGGATGGACTCTAATTTACCTTTTGCAGGCTATGGGGCGTCTGACACCTGAAGATGTAAGTTTGCATGCGATCTCTGGTTCTCTTTCTAATTCTGCTTTCTATACCCTAGCTTTCTTTCTTGTTCCGAGTGAGTGCTTGCATCCGCTTTGGCCATATATTGCCTAAACTGAAAACCGTCCTCAACAGCTGTAAAATGTGTACAAATGATTAATGATGTCCAGGGCCGTAGTATGGGTTGGAAACGATGTCACTGGCTGCGTAAAACTTTCTCGTAACATAATTATCATAGTATTGAGTTTCTAGTTTTGGGCGTACATGTATTTCTTGCGCATTAATGACACTTTCAGCAGATTGCAGTGGTGCTTGAGGGAGTGCTTGCAAGGCGTGCTGATGACAGGCTTACGAGGATCTGAGCGACGCGTCCAACATGAATGAAAATGAAACTCCCGATGTCGATCCCGGTCCCGATTTGATCAAGGAAGATTCATTACTCCTTGGGGATGTTTCTTGGCTTTCCCACAATGCATAGAGGACTCGCAAAAATCCCACAGAATAAATAACCGACCTCTTTATCCTCCTCTAGCATGATACCCACTCAGAAAACAAAACGGCCATTCCTTTCAAAAATTCCTCTGGCAGGATCTCAGCAGAGTTTCTGGGACGATCGAACTGTCGTAATAACGGAAACGCCTGTAGAATCGGATTCCGAAAAAAGTCAGACGGTGCATCGGCCTCGCTCAATATGGTCGCGTTTGTGCGGTCGACCGCAAATCCTGTTCTTATTCGCCACTTTGACTCTCGGTTGGTGGATAAGCCTTCTGGTACTGAGGCCACCTGGATATGGATGGTGAGGAGCTCTATGGTACCTCCAGAACATGACTGACTTGGAAATTGCAGGGTAGCACAAACGGTCATTGCATGGTTCATCATTCTGTAAGACCATCTTTTGCCACTCACCCGACTTTCGAATAACGTGGAATCAGTTTAATTGCCTTTCAATACATCCCTACTAGCGGAGCAACCTCTTTCATTGGGCAAAAGTGGCATATCCTGGTAGAACGTCCGTTTTATCGATTGCCACGTAAAGCTAGACTTGCCATTGGCTGGTTGACATTGTTGGGAATAATCGCTGCTTCTGTTTTCGGCTTCAGTGTAGACTCCAATGAGGTAGGTGTGTTTAGATATTGACAGAATTTGTCATTGAAAAACTGTCAGATATATGGTCAACGCGCAAAATCTATCCTCGGTCTAGTTGTATTCCAGACTGGGTTTTGGGTCACTTCCCAGAATCGCTCGCAAGTACCATGGTGCGAGAGACAGCATTCAAACCTCGGCGGCATACTTACATTTTCTGCAGGCCAACAGTCATTGTCGGGCTATTGTTACAACAGATTATTGCGCTTTTTGTATTCAAGACTAAGGCTGGTTTCGACATCTTTCACTTTGTCATCACGGCCGTCGTTGATTTCTTCGCATCTACGGCGGCTGCACAAGTTTTTATGTTTGATCAAGAGACAGTGGACAAGCATTGGTTTATTGTCAATGTAGTGAGTTGCACCTGGTCCTTGGATTTTCAATGCGTCCAACTTCTGATGAACTATTCAGACTGCCGCTGTCCTGTTGTTTTTGGGCGTGGTCGAGGTTCTGTATTATACTGGCGTTATGCAGTGGATATTAAAGAAACTGTAAGTGTAACTTGGTATGTTTCGCAATACGTTTGCTGAACATAACTCCAGAGCATGGTTTTTCTACAAAATCATGAACATTTCTGGAGCGGAAGCTATCGTGGCCACCGCGTCGCCTGTCGTCGGACAAGGTGATTCGGCATGCTTGGTCAGACCTTATATAGACAGTATGCGTTGCACTTTCACCTTTATTGAACCGGAGCTGACCACTGTCAAACCTAGGTATGACCAAATCGGAGATCCGTGCGTTCATTCGTTCTCAAAACTGATTATCAACCTCACACATTGTTGGCTTACCTAGATCTGGTTTTAACCTCGGGGTACTCTACGGTGTCGGGAAGCTTCATATCCATTTATACCTCTCTTGGCGTACCAGCTCAAAATCTCATCACGTCTTCTGTCATGAGCATTCCTGCTTCTATTGCGATCAGCAAGATGCGTTGTCCCGAAACAGATGAGCCCGTCACACGCGGTGCCATAGTGATTGACCGAGGACAGGAAGATCCTGCAAAGGCACCTGTACGTGTTCGAGATACTCTTTCGGTACCTCTGCTGAATTTCCATAGGTCAATATTTTCCATGCATTCCTCAAAGGCGCAACCTTCGGTCTCTTCATTGTTGGTCAGATAGTGTAAGTATGCTCATCGAGATCACGGACTAGCCCATTAATTTTTGTCCTTCTAGGGCCAACACTTTAGTCTATCTTTCACTTCTTTCCCTGTACGTTGAAGTCTTTGTTCACTTACATTTGCACTCATCTCTTTGTATAGCGTTAATGGTCTCCTTACTTGGATTGGCCAAGGTTTTGGAATTCACAACCTAACTCTTCAGCTCATACTTGGATACGTCTTCTACCCCCTTCCTTTCCTCCTCGGTGTCCCAAATGCCGATATCCTCCCTGTCGCAAAACTTCTTGCAACTAAATTCGTCGCAAACGAGTTATTAGCGTACCAAAACCTACAAGCTCTAATGGAAAGCAGTACGCCTCTATCTGCGAGAGCTTACACCATAACCTCATATGCGTTATGTGGATTCGCGAATCTAAGTTCGCTGAGTGTGCAAGGTGTGCTCTTGGCACTGGCCCCGAGTCGGAGTGGGATCATTGTAAAGGTTACGTTCTCGGCTTTGCTTTGTGGTTACTTTTCGACGTTGCAGACGGCTGCCATTGCGTGAGTGTTTCGTTAAATGTATGTGTAAAGCTGTAGGCTGATTCGACGGTTTCTAGTGGTATGCTTACTTGAAGACCCCCTACTATCCATTCTTTATGTTTTAACAGTCCCAATCGTTCGTTCGCTTTCGGAAAATCTTTTGCTGTGCTATCCCAGTGTTTTATTTTTGGTGCTTTCCTGTCCTTAATATGTACTGCAAACAAGTGTATTCCTTACATCTAGTGGTTATTACCTTATTGTATCACCTTATATACAAACAGAGAATGTGCATATACGCATTAGTATGGAAGAGTATCCATTAAATCAAGACTGTTCAACCTTGTTCATCCAAAGTGACGGTATTTAAAGTCTCGGCGTCACTTTGCATTGACAGTAGATGTTGGCAATACTCAAGAAGCTTATCCTTAGCCACTTTCGCATCAACTTTAGTTCGTCGATACGCATCGGACAGGAGGACGTTTTCAGGTTCGTGGTAGCGCAAAACGGCGTCAGAGATGATCATCGCAGCTGGTCGACTTGTAATCCAAAGCCATGACACCTCGGACTCAGCTCTTGACGACCATCTCCAACGAAAGAAAAGCATAACATCATACAGAGTGAGGACAAGATTCTCGAGTCGCGATGTTCTCTTTGCGATGGTATCCACGAGCTTCCGGACGCTGTTGGCAAACAAGTACTGACTCGTTTCATGGACGCAAGCATTAGACCATTGCTGATAGCGTAGAGTGTCCAGAGCACGTCTGCATTCGAACGGAACGATTGATTCGCAGGCTAAATCAGTGTGGTGGGATATGATTGCGACCACCAAAGTGTCTCTACACGAGTCGGGACCTATCGAGTTGAGATAAGGGGCATGAGGGAGAAGATAGTCTTGACACAGACTTGCTCCGACACGATCTTGCGAGAAAGAACCACGATGAACGGGCGCGAGGCGCGTGCATACCACCAGATCTAGTAGGGCCTTGAAGAATGCATACCCTTCCGTCTGTTTGAATGTCGTATTTAACGGCGCATCACAGAGATAGACAAATAATTTTTGAAGAATATCGCTTTCTATTCTCAACAAATAACCTGAGGGCGATGAATTACAGAGCAGCAGAAAGGCTGCCTTCAGGTTCACTGCAGATTGCCCCGGACGATATCGGATATCACCAAGAATGCATTCACCGACACGGTGAAGATGATCCCGGTCAAACTCGACCCATCCATCTGCTTGAGCTTCGTGATTGTCTCTTGCTATTATATACCATTGAACGAACTGTCGACATTCCGCAACTTGCTCACGGTTATAAGGAAGTCCAGTTGCTGATATGAAGATCTTTAAGCATTGCATCATGAGCTTATCTGTGGTAGCATTCAGCTCCTTGCCTTCGACAAGTTGCTTCAAATGAAGGAGCGGAAAGCACGCATCGAAGAGGTCTGAGGTAGTTTCGTTGTCGTTGAACTCGAGGGAAAGTTCCGAAGGATACAAGACCTTGCATGTACGTGCAAATTCTAAAGGAAGTTCTTTGGTTGCTTCTACAGCACGAAGAGAGTCCGAGAGGTAAGCCTGCAGAAAAGACAATTGCATAGGTCGCCACAACTCATCGTCTTTAAGGCGAGAAATTAGGGGTCTGAGTTTCTTGATACGTGGTATTACCTCAGATATGGTGCATTCCTGTTGAACGAGTTGTACGAGACCCTGCAGACTTGACGGAACGCCGCCGACCGAGTCAAAAAAGCTCAAGTAGTCATCTGGAATGTCATTCAAAGTCTCGGTTGCTCGTTTGAATCCACTATGCAAGTCCTGATTTGAGAGCATATACGGGGTAGGGAGGTCGCCTGTTCCCAGTAGCTTCTCCAATAGATCTATAGTACTTCGCATACTGTACAACCAACTAAGCCGCAATACAGCCAAAGCCGAGCACATATCTCGACCAAAGGAAAGGACCGAGAAGTTTTGAATATATGAAAACAGATGGCTGTGTGATATGGACATCATGGGCTGAATAAATCTGCGGTATCCAGGATGCAATCGCGACTTCCCGGTAGATAAATCCATTGATCCGCAAGCTAGCAGCCAAAGAGCCCGGGGACAGGACGATGAGAATCGCGCACGGAGTTGTTGATTCATCCCTCGACTGGACCTGTCCATAAACTGTGATATGCGCGAAAGGATATTTACATCTGGATCAGCAGATTCGAGAAGGGGGACGAAAATTTTGAAGTTTTTGTTCCGAAGTGCAGCACCAAGCCACGGATTGTCTGAGTAATACAGAGCATCAGGAATTGCTTCAATAAAAGGCAGGAGCTCTTCATCATCAGCCAGAGCCCTCATTGTATAATCAATCGCTTTTCGATCACGCTTATCGCGCTCTGCAGATTCCTGCACCGACTTTTCCAAGACAGCAGGTACCAACGTCTTCTTCCGATGGGCAAGCTTATGTGCTCGATTTAGAAAACGGTTAAACAAATTCCCAAATCGCCAGAGCACTGAAGACAGCGGCGTGCGATAAGGAGAATTAAGATATCGAAGCGGGAGAAGGGTGAGCGTAATGTAGAGTGCGAAAAATGCTCCCAGAACAGCCGCCATGACATATGTCAATGGCCGGTTCACGGGGAGAAGGAAGGCGACCAGACCGCCAAAGAACAGAAAGAGGGAAATATGGAGGAGGATAGGGATGGCATCGACAAAATTACGCATCCCAAAATCTTTTATTCCCATATGCAGATATGCGACGATTCTAGCTCTGCGGACAGGGGAAGGTTTTATTGTAGTCTTGCGGACGTGATCTCGAGTCCATTGTTGAACAAACGTGGCAAGTAAGGAACACATTAATGCGAACGCAAGGCTGAGGAACCAAAAAATGTTGCAGACCAGAGACGACGTTGGTGGTTTAAAGTTGGACGGAGGTTGGAACGCAGATGTTGTTCCGTTGAGTTGACGGGAAATCTGCAGCAGAATATCGACTGAAATCTGAGCAGGATCGTCCTGAAGCGTCTTGTAACTCTCGATGACGAATGCCGTCAAACTGGCAGAGTACAAAGCAGACTGAAGCTGGTCAAATACATATCAAACCTTAGGCCAACAAAAGACACACAAAAATCAACAATGTTTCCATATCCTGCTTCCATTCCTGGAGCACGTTCTCGTCATACTCTTTCGCTTGATCGATGTAAACCTTCCAAAGCTTTGAGCACGCCTCGTCGTCGACGGTAGGTTTGAATGGTTTCGCAGTCTCGTCGTCCGACCACGCATTCAAATTATGACGAGTCGGTGTTATGTCAGGCTTTTCCGGATCTTCTACTCCCTTCACCAGACGAGCCGGTGTAAGGACTGGCCGAGAAGTTGAGAACTAGATATAGGTGACTGTTGGAATGAGAAAGGCTACGTACGTTTTTTTAGTCGCGGAAGAAATGTCATTTTTTGCGCACGGACATTACCCAGTAATCTAAGCGCCAATACAATACTATAAATGGATAGCGCTCCAAGGCTCTGAATACCGAGAGCCGTTGTCCAACTTCAAGGCATACCTTTTGTTTCTCCTTATTGTTTACAATTCCAACTTGAAAATCGATTCATATTTCTACTGCTTCTTGAGTTATTTTTACTATCCTTGAAAAAATGGTATTTTACATTATGAATTACTTAAAGGAAAATTTCCAGAAAACTACAGTATTCACGATCATTCGCGGGCGTATAACCATCAACATTTGCAGGTGCGCGGAGGTCTAGTAATGTAGGCTTGAACCTGGTGGTTGCAAGCGTTTTTCAGGAGGGCAGGTCTAGGTCAGCCAGAAGACATTGAGATGAAATACATTTTCAATACACCATAACCACATATGCGTTACGTGGATTCGCGAATCTAGCTGTGCTCCTAGCACTAGCCCCGACTCGGAGTGGGATCATTGTAAAGGTTACATTCTCGGCTTTGCTGTGCGATTACTTTTCGACGTTGCAGACGGCTGCCATCGCGTGAGTGTAAGCGAGTTTACGAGCTATAGAGTCTGCCTAGCGTGAGTGCCTCGTTGGATGTATGTGTAAAGGCTGTAGGCTGATTCGACGGTTTCTAGTGATATGCTTACTTGAAGACCCCTACTATCCATTCTTTATGTTTCGACAATCCCAATCGTTCATTCGCTTTCAAAAGGTCTTTTGCTGTGCTATCCCTGCGTTTTGCGCTGTTTCATTTTTGGCGCTTTCCTGTCCTTAATATGTACTGCAGACAAGTGTATTCCTTCGACATCTAACGATTATTACCTTATTGTATCACCCTTTACAACAAACAGAAAATGTGCATATATACATCAGTATGGACCACCAATCAAACATTGAATCTTACTCACCCAAAGTAATAGTATTCAAAGTGTCGGCGTCACTTTCCATTGACAGCAGATGTTGGCAATGCTCAAGCAGCTTGTCCTTAGCCACTTTCGCATCAACTTTAGCTTGTCGATACACATCGGACAGGAGGACGTCTTCAGGTTCGTGGTAGCGCAAAACGGCGTCAGAGAGGATCATCGCAGCTGGTCGACTTGTAATCCAATGCCACGACACCTCGGACCCGTCTCTTGACGACCATCTCCAACAAAAGAAAAGCATAACATCATACAGAGCGAGAACAAGATTCTCGAGTTGCGATGTTCCCTCTGTAATGGTGTCCACGAGCTCCCGGACGCTGTTGGCAAATAAGGACTGACTCGTTTCATGGACGCAAGCATTAGACCATTGCTGGAAGCGTATAGTGTCCAGAGCACGTCTGCAGTCAAACGGAACAATTGATTCGCAGGCCAAATCAATGTAGCGGGATATGATTACGACCACCAAAGTGTCTCTACACGATCTGGAACCTATCGAGTCGAGATAAAGGGCATGAGGGAGAAGATAGTCTTGACACAAACTTACTCCGACACGATCTTGTGGGAAAGGATCATAATGAACGGGCACAAGGCGCATGCATACCACCAGATCTAGTAGGGCCTTGAAGAATGCATACCCTTCTGTCTGTTTGAATGGCATATTTGACGGCGCATCACAGAGATAGACAAACAATTTTTGAAAAGTGTCGCTTTCTAGTCTCAACAAGTAAGCTGAGGGCGATGAATTACAGAGCAGCAGAAAGGCTGTCTTCAGGTTCGCCGCAGATTGCCCCGGAAGATATCGGATATCACCAAGAATGCATTCACCGACACGGTAAAGATGATCCTTGTCAAATTTGACCCATCCATTTGCTTGAGCTTGATTGTCTCTTTCTATTATGTACCATTGAACGAACTGTCGACATTCCGCAACTTGCTCATGTTGATAAAGAGGTCCAGTTGCTGATATGAAGATTTTTAAGCATTGCTTCATGAGCTTATCTGTGGTAGCATTCAGCTCCTTGCCTTCGACAAGTTGCTTCAACTGAAGGAGCGGAAAGCACGCATGAAGGAAGTCTGAGGTAGTTTCGTTGTCGTTGAACGTGAGAGAAAGTTCCGAAGGGTATAGGGCATTGCATGTATGTTCAAATTCTAAAGGAAGTTCTTTGGTATCTTCCACAGCACAAAGAGAGTCCGAGAGATAAGCCCGTAAAAAAGACAATTGCATTGGTCGCCACACCTCATTGTCTTTAAGGCGGGTAATCAGAGGTCTAAGTTTCTTGATACGCAGTATCACCTCAGACATGATACATTCCTGTCGAACAAGTTGTACGAGACTCTGCAGACTCGACGGAACGCCAGCGATCGAGCCAAAAAAGCTCAAGTAGTCACCTGGGATATCATTCAAAGTCTCGGCTGCTCGTTTGAATCGATTATGCAGGTCCTGATTTGAGAGCATATACGGGGTAGAAAGGTCGCCCGTTCCCAGTAAATTCTCCAATAGATCTATAGTGCTTCGCATACTGTACAACCAACTAAGCCGCAATGCAGCCAAAGCCGAATACATATCTCGACCAAAGGAAAGGACCGAGAAGTTTTGAGTATATGAAAACCTTTCGCTGTGTGATATGGACATCATAGGCTGAATAAATCTGCGGTATCCAGGATGCAGCCGCGACTTCCCAGTAGATAAATCCATTGATCCGCAAGCTAGTAGCCAGAGAGCCCGAGGACAGGACGATGAGAGTCGAGCACGGAGTTGTTGATTCATCCCTCGGGGCGACATGAACTGCAATATGCGCGAAAGGATATTTACGTCTGGATCAGCAGATTCGAGAAGGTGGACGAAAATTTTGAAGTTTTTAACCTGAAGTGCAGCACCAAACCATGGATGATCTGAATAATACAGAGTATCAGGAATTGCTTCGATAAAAGGCAGAAGCTCTTCATCATCAGCCAGAGCCCTCATTGTATAATCAATTGCTTTTAGATCGCGCTTATCGCGCTCTGCAGATTCCTGCACCGACTTTTCCAAGATAGCAGGTACCAATGACTTCTCCTGATGGGCAAGCTTGTGTGCTCGATTTAGAAAACGGTTAAATGAATTCCCAAATCGCCAGAGCACTGCGGACAACGGCGTGCGATAAGGAGAATTAAGATATCGAAGCGGAAGAAGGGTGAGCGTAGTGTAAATTGCGAAAAAGGCTACCAGAACAGCCGCCATGACATATGTCAATAGCCGGTTCACGGGGAGAAGGAAGGCGACCAGACCGCCAAAGAACAGAAAGAGGGAAATGTGGAGAAGGATAGGGATGGCATCAACAAAATTACGCATCCCAAAATCTTTTATTCCCATATGCAGATATGCGACGATTCTAGCTCTGCGGACAGGGGAAGGTTTTATTGTAGTCTTGGGGACGTGATCTCGAGTCCATTGCTGAACGAATGTGGCAAATAAGGAACACATTAATGCGAACGCAAGGCTAAGGAACCAAAAGGTGTTGCAGATCAGAGACGATGTTGGTGGTTTAAAATCGGGCGGAGGTCGGAACGCAGATGTCGTTCCATTGAGCTGACGGGAAATATGCAGCAGAATATCGACTGTACTCTGAGCAGGATTGTCTTGTAGCTCTCGATGACGAATGCCGTCAAACTGGCAGAGTACAAAGCAGACTGAAGCTGGTCAGATACATATCAGACTCTTAGGCCAACAAAAGACGCACAAAAATCAACAAAGTTTCCATATCCTGCTTCCATTCCTGAAGCACGTTCTCGTCATACTCTTTCGCCTGGTCGATGTAAACCTTCCAAAGTTTGGAGCACGCCTCGTCATCGGCGGTAGGTTTGAATGGTTTCGCAGTCCTCAGGTCGGAGTCTGCATTCAAGTTATTACGAGTCGGTGTTACAGGCGTTATATCAGGCTTTTCGGGATCTTCTACCGTAGTTTTCAACAGACGAGCCGGTGTAAGAACTGGTCGAATAGGTGAGAACTGGGTATAGGTGACTGCAGAATGAGAAAGGTTACGTACGTTTTATGAGTCGCAGAAGAAATGACATCACCGCAGCTTGAGATCTCGTAAACAAATACGAAAAATAGGAAGAATCAGCCAAGATTTCTGGAATGTTGACGGAGACAGGATGAATCAGTCGGTTTTGCTAGTTTCTTCGGAACTCTACCTATTTCCGGACCTGTCTCGGTCGCCCGAAAAAGTTTCCGAGCTACTGTGCATTCTTGCACATAATATTGCGTCTTTAATTGATTATATGCCATGAGCTCCGAAGGAGTATTGATGGCATCCGCTACAAGTGTCGTCTTGGTCAGAAGATAAAGAATACATTTTTACAGCTATTTAGAGTACATAAGGCGCGGCCAGATTTTTTTCGCGCGCGTCAACTTTTTCCGAGTGAATCTTCCGCAGCCTCTTCCTCCTCTAGATCTCATCAGATCCTTTAGCTATCCTCAGAACATCATCACAAATATGTATTCTAGCTGCCTGTACACTTTTTATCCCAAAAATATAGATGTTATATGTTCCGGGCCTTCGGTCCGGGATCACATGATGTGATTCGTGATAATGTATAGGTATATTTTTGTATAAAAAGTATACAGGCAGCTAGAATATATACATGCAATGATATTCTGAGGATAGCTAAAGGATCTGACAAGAACTGAACGAGGAAGAGGCTGCGGAAGATTCCCTCAGAAAAAGTTGACGCGCGCGAAAAAAATTTGGCCGCGCCTTATATACTCTAAATAGCTGTAATTGTTACTACAAGTGTTTGGAGTATACAAGTAACTAATCGTACATCATTCAATCCTTCTTCCTCAAGCCGCCTAAAAGTGAAAGCATTGTCCATTCTGCTTTTTTTTCACTGTCGTTTATGTTCGCCGAAGCGGGGAGCGACAGTATTGGCTAGTATGGGCAGCGGGAGAACGTGTGCTGACGTGCGACCTGGGCCTGAAAACCAATGCTATAGAACCGGTAACCCCTTAAGGCCTTAAGCCTTAGGCCTCAGGGTCAGCTCAATCGACGCTGATTTTTTGTTCGTTGAAAATTCCAAGTTTTCGAGAAATTGGGAAACGAATCTAACCTTTTGCTTATCATTTGCATTTCCAGTCTGAAAGTCGATTCATATTTCTACTGCTTCTTGAACTTTCAAATTTCACTATTTGAAACAAATGGTATTTCATTGAATTATGATTCCAGAAATATGACGATATTCGGATAAATTTTTTGCCTCATTCGCAACCATCAACATTTGCTCATCTTGAACCTGGTGGTTGCAGGCGTTCTTCAAGAGGGCATGTCTAAGTCGACCAGACAAGAGATACATTTTTGAAAACTGTTACACTGCTAGAAGTACATATGAGTAGGTTCTCTTAATCGTACATTGTAATCCTTTTCAACCCTTCTTCCCTCAGGCCACCTAGAAGTAAAAGCATTGTCCATTCTGGTTTTCTTCTCCATCATTTGTATTCGCCGTAACTTTGATAGATTCAGGTGCCGATAATGCACCATCCACGGGGGCGGATACACTAGCGTCGAGCGCAGAAGCGTCCAAAGGCGAGGCAAGACTCGCATCCAAGGGAGAAGCATCCGTGGGAGTCGAAGCAGCTTGCAACTGGTCATCGATCGATATTCCAGTCGCATCGTTAGAAGAAGGGATCGTGTCTGCGACGTCAGCATTGGCAGACAGAAGCTGGACCTCGATGGAGGCTCCAACGGTCTCGGGGTAGGAAGTAGACGAGCTCATGACAACTGGTTCAATGTTGGTGGAGTCAGTGACTTGAAGAGAACTAGCAGGAGACTGATTGTCGCCAGAAGCTCCAGCCAAGAGGACAGGAACGCCAAGCTCGGGAGTAGCAGGCTGAAGGTCAGCGAAGACAGCAGTCGCGTCCACGGGAGAAGTCGAGTCGCCAACATCAACTTCGGGAGCAACGGGCGAGATGACGGTAGGCTGAATGTTGTCAGAGACAGTAGCCGCAACAGGAACGTTGGCGGGCGACGCTTGACCATCGATGAAAAGTCCGGCAGCATCAGCCTGAGGAGAGGCCGAGCTCACAGCAACTGATGCAATGTTGATATTAGCAGAGTCGGCAACCCCAGAAGAACCGACGAGTGATTCGTTATCACCAGAAGCGTCGACAGCTGGGGCGATGGACGAGCTGGCGGGCTGAAGGTCAGTCGAGACGGCAGCTACAACAGGAGAAGAGGCGGAATCGCCAACTTCAACGTTGGGAGTAGCGGACGAACTAATGTGAAGGTCAGCAGGAATGACAGCCACATTGACAGGGGAAGTCGTGGAAGAACTGATGCTGGGTTGAAGGACCGCCGAGACATCGACAGGACCATTGTCGAGCTGAGAAGAAATGGCCGAGTCTCCGATAGAGGACTGAACATCGATATTGGCATCATTAGAATCAACAACCTGAGCACCTTTGATGCTAGCGGGAGTACCAGTAGAGACGTTAGGAACGGCGAGTTCGGGAGTTCCGACAGATGCGTCAGGGACATTTCCGCCTTTGCCCAAGCCGGAAGTAGTGGCACCAATGGCCGGCGTGGACAACTGGCCAACAATATTGTCAGCGACACGAGAGGACGGTGTAGTTGGAACGTCATTCGCATCGGCGACCTTAGCCACGGTGCTGGAAGGACCAGAAGTAGTACCGATTGTGGAGAGAACAGTCGCGGACGTATCAACACCGCCATTCTCGGCGACGAGAGATTTGTGTTCGCTGCCCAATCCATATGGCGAGGCAGGAACCGCAAGACCGACGACAGAGTCGACTATGGAACCGGGCGAGCTCAAGACTTTAGATGCGATGTTGCCAACGTTAGCAACTGGGTTCCCTACAGCACTCGTTGAATATGGATGTATGCGCATGACAAAAGACAACACTCACCAGGTACGATCCCGCCAACGATTTGAGTGACACCACCAGTCGACTCTTTAATATCACAAGCACCGCAGTCCTGAAAAACGCGCATACATACAGGTCAGACACGAGACATTGGTCAAAGCGCGTAATAGCATACCTTTGGCAGACCTTCACGCGTCAAGACGGGAATGGCAAAGGCACTAGAGGCGAGGAGAAGAAGGACGGAAAGGTTCTTGATAGGGTTCATGTTCGTGAAAGAGTGTGAGTGTACAATGAATGACTGGAGAGTAGATGAAAGTTGGGGAGAAAGATGGAGAAGAGCACAGCGAAGAGCGATTTGTTTTATACCTCTACGGGGCTGTTTGGACAATGTTTGCAAGAAGTGTTTCTTCGGCACCCAGGCCCGGATTGTATACAAGCAAATGGCAGAGCACTTTGAGTCTTCGATATATCGACGAAATAGCGTCATAACAAATTAATTGAATTTTTGCTCGAAATTGTACTGGAACAACAATCTTGCAGTCCATAGCTAGAGTCTCAAGCTTATGCTTGATGTAACTTGCAGTTCTGACAAGAAAGCGTCCAGCCACTGGAATCCTGGAGAGCCGGCGGAATAAGGAAATTCCAGATCTGCCATTGGCTGGCATTCAACCAAACCTCGTCCAGCCTGGGCCAGAACCGCCAAACTATAAAAACCTTGTCTATAAGCCTTGATATAAGATACTTGTTCATTTTTCCATTGGACCAGCAGCCATGTCGTTAGTCGGATCGACAATAATGACATTGGGAGAAATCGAGGAACAGAGCAACAGTCGTAAACAAATTACATCGGAGAAAAACGCTCGGCGTTGCTGGCATCACTATTGACCAGTTCAGCTTTCTTCCATTCCCTTCCCTCACTCCCCCATGCTTTCCAAGCGCATCATCGCCATCGCGCGAGGCCGTGCCTTGCTCAACTCAAAATCTGCGTTGAGCGTGTCGAGAGGATGGTAGGCTTCAACTGTGCTACTTGACCGGAACTAGCCATTTCTTACAATACGTTTTGCTCAGGGAAACTGCCAGTGTACATGTAAAGCGCGCAAAGTTTCATTCGACAAATCTTCTGCAGGGTGAGCAGATACAAAAAACTAATTCCATAATGTCGACAATATTCACATCTATTACTTGTAGCGGAGACTGTCAAAGTTCCTCAAATGGCCGAGTCCATTACTGAGGGTACCCTGAAGACATGGGTCAAGAAAGTTGGTGACAGTGTTTCTGCAGACGAAGAGGTCGCGACCATCGAGACCGACAAGGTAACGCGTCATACTTCTCCACGTCCTGCCCGTTCTAAACTTTTTACAGATCGACGTTTCCGTCAATGCTCCTACTTCCGGTGTTATTAAAGAACATTTGGCAAATGAGGAGGACACTGTTACAGTCGGTCAAGACCTTTTTGTGATCGAGCCTGGTGAAGCCGGTGCAAGTGCGTTTTTTTCCCATCCGTTTTCCCATTTCACTTTTCTTACACCTCACACTTAGAATCTGAATCCGAGCCACCAAAGGAGTCCGAGTCCGAGTCCAAACCTGCACCCGAGGAACCCAAGGCTTCCGAACCCTCCAAAGCCCCCGAATCAAAACCAGAGCCCAAGAAGGAAGAACCAAAGAAGGAAGCTGCTCCCAAGAAGGACTCGAAACCTTCCGAAACCTCCAAACCCCCTGCACCCGCCGCTGGTAGCCGGAATGAGACTAGAGTGCGTATTTGTGTCATCTACATCATTCTTCCTAGTTACGGATCTTCAATTTCCTGACACGACACGCTGATGCAAAAACGCGCACATGCGCTCTATAGGTTAAAATGAACCGTATGCGTCTCCGTATCGCCGAACGTCTCAAGGAATCCCAAAATGCCGCCGCGTCTCTCACTACATTCAACGAAATCGACATGTCTTCCCTCATCGACATGCGAAAACGTTACAAAGATGCTGTCCTTAAAGAACACGAGGTTAAACTCGGATACATGTCTGCATTTGCCAAGGCCTGCTGTCTCGCTCTAAAAGAGATTCCAGCTGCAAATGCTTCTATTGAGGGAGAAGAGATTGTCTACAGGGACTTTGTTGACTTGAGTGTGGCGGTTGCCACACCCAAAGGATTGGTTACCCCCGTTGTGAGGAATGCAGAGGGAATGAACTTTGTAGAGATTGAGAAGGAGATTGCGGGGCTCGGAAAGAAGGCTAGAGATGGCAAATTGAGTTTGGAGGATATGGCTGGTGGAACTTTCACCATGTATGTGTTTTCGTCTTTGATACACCAGAATCGGTGATCTGACCCTCTTCTAGCTCCAACGGTGGTGTCTTTGGCTCTTTATACGGAACACCCATCATCAACCTCCCTCAATCCGCCGTCTTGGGTATGCACTCTATCAAAGACCGACCAGTCGTTGTCGACGGCCAGATCGTCATCCGGCCCATCATGGTTGTCGCGCTTACTTATGACCACCGGTTGTTGGATGGTCGGGAAGCTGTTACTTTCCTCGGTAAGATCTTTTTTCTTACCTCGAGCTAGCCAATTCTCTAACATCACCCCTTGTACTTAGTGAAAGTCAAAGAGTACCTCGAAGACCCTAGAAAGATGCTCCTTGCTTAAACGATGAGTTCAAAGGTTTAATCAATGTCTACATATTATGTATGCTCGCGATTCTGACTGTACTTATGGTCTCTTGGAGGGTGAAACTAGAGCATAACGGAGAGCGCATTAAACCGTTACATTTGTTTATATTTCAACCGGACTTGCACAGTACAGATATTTCAGTCTTTTGAATAATAACTTTTTTTTTCTTTCTTTGTCAGGCAATTGTCCAAAGCAGAATGATGAGCATATCAACATGACGGGCTCGATGACGGTTCGCAACCTGTAAGTCGTCGACTGATCCTCCGAAAGGCAAACGAAGTTTCAGCACATGCCATGTGAGGTCGCCGGCCAACCGGTCAGCTTGTCGAGGGTGTACAACTGCAACGGGCCTCGCGTATCCCGCAGCTTTCATAGAAGTTCAATGATCGGCTGTTTGATATGGATATGGGCTATGGTAATATACTTTTATGCTTCATATTGCTAGATTAGGTTCCTAAAAAGCCATCCACTGTTTGATTGACGTTTGTACTCATGCTTTCATACATCAGATGCCACCCCCTGGTGTGATAAACTCATCGACAACTTGCGTCCATAGACGCTTATTCACGAGTTAATACCAAATTCAACGGTCATCTCAGATTCATCTTCCTCACCCGAGATGTAAGACTGCAGAGGAGCTGCATCCGGGCTGGAGAGAAATTTTCTCTTCGACCCTTGCTAGCTTTACTGCTATATGTAATGCATTAATTTAATGGTACGGATTAGTATAACACTGAACAGTTTTACGGGTATATACTATATAACTAGTGCTAGAAATTATATATATGGGAATGCGAGAGGGATCAACTTGACAGTATGAAAGAGGTAAGTAAGATAAGTATCTTGTCGGGGCTGTTCCGAGTCACCTCTGGAGCTAGCTACCAACCAAAACCGAAATTCCTAGTACTCTCAACTTGAAGGTTTTCAGCCATATGCAGTGGCTGCGGGACTTCTGGTCCACGACATCCCTTCTTGGAGGGACGTCGCATTTGACGCAGTAATACGGCGACGTGGGAAGTGAATTGCGGCTGAAACGTCAAGTGCGTGTAAGTGCAGGTATAGATACGCAATTCAAGAGAATGAGGCGCTGACCGATTCAAAGGGATTCTTGGACAACCTGAATTTAGATAGTGACCATTTTCTCTTGAATTGAGTGATCGGAGGCTTGCGGCTTGAATCAGAATGTCCCTTAAACTCGGATAAGTCGACGTCCTATAGACAGTAGGTCAATCTCCTAAAATGATACTTGGAGGTGGATGAAACCAACATCAATAATACAAAAAGATCCAATTGGCCCAGAATAATGACCTGAACGTTCCGATTCTTCACCTTTGGATAAAAGTGTCAGCCAGACGTGCTCGGAAACTGACAGTTGATTGATTTACACTTTCTGTCACACCTGCATTCTTCTGATGTTCGATCCTCGACATACCTTTGTTGACTTGCCGGATGATGTCCTGCACAAGAAGCAACATCGTTGTAGGCGATGTGAAAAACGCATTCAATCCGATCCCGTCCCGTAGCGTTGATGTTGTTGCCGTGAAGGTTCGCGTAAGACATCTCGTTGAACAGACTCATCGTGCTCCCAACTGGGGTAGAGGCTCTCAAAGATGGTAACGGCTCCATTTATTGTGAGGGGACGGGGAAAGCCACTGATTAGAATCTACAAGCAAAACTTTTCAGTTTCAGTTCGTTGATGTCTATAGAGAACATACCTCAAGGTAAAGCACTTAGGAAGTTCAAAGGCAGAAACTTCTTGGGGTGTTTGGGTCCCGAGTTAGATTGATCTCTTAAATCAAGAAGCAGAATCTTGCTGGCAGCAGTACGCGAGGCACTCTGGGTCTCGGGTACCGGTCATAGTTCCTGTATCGACCTTCAAACTGAGAAAATGAAGCCGACGTGGTAGGAATCCAAGACTTTGAAAACGTGAGAGACACGCAAAACAGAAACTCAAGGGGCCCTCAGGTGCTCCACACCACCCGTTTGGTGTAGGGATAGCGAGCGTCAATTGTCGATGTAACTTCGGAACCCGAGCCTGAGTGTCCAGCTCACCCGTTATAACCATAAAATGAAGCTTATGTGATGAACTGGTGTCGTCGTCCTGAATCTTTTTTTTTTTTTTTTTTTTTTCCTCTTCATTTAACGACTAGCAGGCCAGACTTAGGGCCAAGGCGTCGGGGCTAGCTATCTAAATGTACAGTGCTGTGCTCTACCGCTCGTGCATCTTTCGGCTTTGCCCTTCCCTACTGTGTTTATACGGCTATGTACAGTACCTAATTGGAGTGTTGTGGGTACGGTCGTGGTTTTGGGTGTCGTAACAGTCTGGTTGGGGTTTTTGGGTCGCGTTCGGCATGTCGTGCCTTCGTGAAGTTGGGAGTTGGGGTCAGCAATGGTTCTGCCCCAAGTATGTACGTGTTCGTCATCGGCGAGCGTGCGTGTTGGGTTTGTATGCATGACTGGGTTAGCCGTGGTCATTATCTTCATTCTGTTGGATGAAGGAGTTGTTGTACTCCTCGTCCCAGGTTCCTATGTCGTTTAGTGGCTCGTATGTGGGAGGTTTGTGTTCTGGTGCTTGTTTCCCTGACCGGGTGAAGGCTCCAGAATTCTTTATAAATTCTATGAGGGCCTCGATGCCTTCTTTGGTGCCAAGCAAATCTGGCATTTCGAGCGTCTCTGAGATTTCGGTGAGCGGGAGCCTGTATTGCTCATATTGCGGGCATTCGGTGATGATGTGTTCCCTAGTTTGAAAGGGTTCTCCGCATGGGCAGTCAGTTTTCTCGTTGGGTACAAATTTTGCGTAGTACTCGCCTATGAAACCATGGCCTGTTCTGTATTGGAGTAGCCTGCTGTAGACGTCTCTGGGTAGGGACGTTCTTGTCTCGGCTAGGTGTGGGGTGGGTTTAAGGGATGGTGGGATACGGTTCGCTGGTGTGTATTTTCCAGTTACTTTGCGCCTTTCCCATTTTTCCTTCCACCTCTTCTCGGTCCGTTCTCTGTTGCGGCGGATGGCGTGTGTTCGTGATGCTGACCACCCTTCATCGTTGGCGTCTTCTGTTGCGGCTTTTGCCAGTTCGTCAGCACGCTCGTTCCCTTGTATTCCTACGTGGCTCGGGATCCATGTGATTTCAACTGTGTGTTCAGGGTTACGTCGTCCTGAATCGTTAGATCCAAAGGTCTCACCAGAGTAACGAGTTTGCAATGTATGAGGCGGTCATCGTGTTTCCGCTAATAACGCCAGCAGTCCAGTCCCTAGAATGACCAGCAAGAAAATCGGGATGGATCTTGGAGAGGATTAAAGTTGGTGCTATACAAACTTTAAGAAATTTGGAAGTTAACCAGGAGGCGGAAACAAATTGTCGCGTATCGTTTCATAACCGAGTTGGTTCTGAAGGTGTCCTTTGAAATCGTCGGACGACGGAGCCGATACTTCCTATGTAAACCGTTTTTTTGTAAATCAACCTGGCTAGAGTTGTTGCGGATGTCCCTCGACCTGTCATGAAATCTGATAATTCGGACAGGTTCACCAGTGTCATCTTGCTCGGATAAAGGACGGTATTTTGAGTTCTTGATTATCCCGAATGGACTTTGTTGTTGCTCACGAAGAAATAGGAAACGGACCCATGTGTCTCCATTGTCATTGACAACGTTTTCTTGGGTGCCCAACTAATCGAACTGAGCTGTTTTTACAGGAGGTTGATGCAATGCAAATCGGGCCCACGGAGATTCGCTTTTGTGAAATAACTTCGAGTGTAAAGGATGGCTTGATGAGGAACGAGGCCCGACTCCGAGGTGGTGTTGATTTGTTGGTTACATAATCATGCCTTCCCTCACAGCTCCCTTTCTCAGGACTATTCTGTTTTTGCCAAGACCTTCCCCACTTTTGACCTCTTTCCTAGACAAAATCAAATTTCTTGGGCACATACAAGAAAAACTATGCCGCGCGCTCGCTAGATATCACTCTTTTTGACTCTGGGACTGCTGAAGAATTTTTAGAGCGCCATCGAAGTTGAGCGAATTTCGATTTCAGCCTGGTGAACCAAGCTGCAATGGTCTTTGGGAAATCAATAACGACTCAGAGACTGGGCTTTAGCAGTCGAAACTCATTATGATTCAGTTTGGCAGATCTGTCCTGGCCCGGACAACATTCGGGACGTTAAATATGGATTTCCGCTCGATAACTCAGCTCATATCATACTCCGCCGTCTCGTCTGAGACTCTGGATTAGGCCGGAGAGGAAACTAGCCTCGCACCACGAATAAAATAGGCAAACTACTGTACATACATGTTATGTAAAAGTATACTGCATAACTAACGCTAGAATATCCATATTGTACAATGACATGTGGTTCTTCATAGACAAAGAAACATATTTAGCTCATACTTATGATAGGTACTGATAAGGATGTGAAACATCTTGCGCGTTGGAGCTAGCTCGGCGACCAGTCCGAAATTACCAACAAAGACCGAAATTCCTAACAATTACAGGTGGTTGCTCTTCGACTTCAGTTCTACACGGCGGGGACTTCGCAGAATTTTCCTGAGGCTTTTCAAAGGCGCGCGTTTCGTGGTAGGATGGAACGGCTCGATTGTGAGACGGTCGCTGCAACTGAATGTCAGTGCGCAGCTCATAAGAACTGCTGACCGAATCAAAAGAAGATTGCACAGGGTGCGACGCCTGTAGTGTAGAGGACGGTCCTGTTTCCTCGAATAATTGAGTGATCGGTCTGTGGCGTGCAGAATTCTCCTCGTCCCCGTGTAAGTCAACGCCCTGGTAAGTAGTCAATCTCTAAACCATCCTACTGTTGAAGAGAATAACCAACATAGTCAATACAAACAGGTCCGATTACTTCAGAGTGACGTTTTGAATGTTCTGCTGCTTTACAAGCAGAGCGGTTTGTTAGGCGCTAAAAATTGCCAGTGATATGACGTACAGTTTCTAGCACATGTACATACACAATCAGAGCGTCTCCTCAAGGCTTGGTCCCTTCGATGATTTCTTCGGTTTGCAGAATGGCGTCTTATGGTGAATACACAAAAAATGCTGAAGCAACATTGTTCAAAATGATCTCGTCCTGTAGCGTTGAATCTGCTGCTGTGAACGGTCGAGTGTGTCATTTCGTTGAAGAAGTTCATGCTCCCGGCGCTTCCAATGGGAGTGAAGGGTCTCGTGTTTGGTAACTGTTCCATCTGTCGTCAAAGTGTGCGAGGGAACGAGGGAATACAGTGAGAATCTACTAGAAGGCATCTTCGCTTCAACCGATTGATGTAGGTGTGTTAGAAAACGTACTTCACAGGTAAAGGCTTGTTCAGAGGTGCTTGAGAGGGACTTCCTGGGGGTAGTGTTTGAGTTTAGAGTCGGATCGATGCGACAGACGCTATTTAAACCAGCACGAAATCTGCTGGTAGGAGAACGCGAGGTTTCTGATACCGATCGCACCGACTAGGTATGTCATACATGAACGAAAAAAAAAATTAAGGCAGGAAATATCAACAAACAACCTAGGAATCTCCAAGAAACGCGAAAGACACGCCACGAGACTTATGGGGCCCCACATTCAGACAGGTCTCACTATTGGGGGATGAGCGAACATTGGTATATCGTGTGCCTCCGGAGCTCAAGCTTGATTGGATTCATGGAGTAAAGTGAAGCGTGCTGCCTGATGATCTGCTGTTGCCCGTGCAATGGGTCCTAAGGCTTGAGAGCTCTTGTAAGACGTGAACGATTGGCAACTAAGAATAATATCGCATGCCCAGTCCAATAGCAAACTCACCAAAAGAGAAATTGGATGCCAAAAGTAGCATGGAAGGACCCTGATACAATGCAGCCAAATGGCAGCTCCAGAAAAAAACTAGTTGAAGGATTTGCGGAAGGAATCGAGGTGATGAAACGACATCAATAATAATTAATATCCGAGTTGGTCTTTGGACGCCCAGTCAATCCGGTGGCATTACTAGGAAGTAATCTTTGGGGTTTGAAGACGCACGAATGTATTGTCGTTGCATGCGAGCCGCAAGCTACCCCCGATCTTGTAATGCTCAGAATTCGGTCCGCACACTGGTCTCTAGGGCATACGACTGCGAGTGTCTGCTTTTTGAAGAGTCCCATCAAGTAGAGGTTCCATGAGCACCTTGGCCGGGTAAATGTAAAAGCAAGGATTCGGATTCGGAAGAAAACGAACGTCGGAGAAACACGTGAAAGTGGTCGGGGAAGAGAGGAAAACGGATCTCCTAATTTTGACTCAAACGATCTTCCCCACATTTCCATGCTCTAAGTCTGCCCACTACCCAAGGTACCGATAACTTTCCATTTTACCTTACTACGCCGTTATGTCAAAAGAATTCACCTTCGAAGAAGTCGCAAAGGTCTGTTACTTATTTTTAGGCTGGCGATGTAGAACGGTCTGACACGCTTGTTCTAATAGCATAACAAGGAAGGCGATCTTGTAAGTCTTGGAAACGCGCCAACTATGCTGTAAATGTCCTGACACGCGCTGAATAGTGGATCATCATCGACTCGAAAGTCTATGACTTGACGAGATTCGTTGACCTTCATCCCGGCGGTGCCAATGTTCTCCTTGCAAATAGCGTAGGTAAGCTGCATCTGCTGCGTCATTATCTACTACGACTCATCTTGCTTCTCCATCTCCAGCTGGTAAAGATGCAACAGACGCTTTCTTTGGTCTTCATCGGCACGAAGTCCTACTTCGTCCTCAGTACAAACGTCTCCAAATAGGCAGAATCCAAGGCGAAGAAGAAATTATCAAACCTCGTGAACCAGGCGCATTATCCAAAGTTCCATATGCGGAAGCTACCTGGCTTGCAGACGGCTATCACAGTCCGTATTACAGCGATAACCATAGACGGTTCCAGAAGGCTGTGAGGAAATTCTTCGAGGAAGTGATCCAACCAGAAGCGCTCAGATGTGAAGAGAATGGAAAAAGAATCTCGCAAGAGGTTGTAGATAAGATGAGGTGCGTCTTTTGGTTTAGCGTCTCAACATATAGCTCACGCATGTCTGTGGGTTCAGCGATCTCAATGTTATAGCTATGCGTCTAGGTCCTGGGAAGCATTTGAAAGGGCGTACACTGATGGGTGGTATTGTCAAGCCGGAAGAGTTTGATTACTTCCATGAGGCAAGATGTGTATTCCTCTGTTCTGTGCTTTTTACTCATAGAAGTAAACAGTTGATCCTCAACACTGAATTGGCTCGATTCGGAACTCGCGGATTCGTCGATGGTATGCTCAATGGCGCAGTTATTGGCTTGCCCCCAATCTGGAACTACGGTTCCCCTGAGCTTCAGGCCAAGGTCATACCAGAGGTGAGATTCTGGCGCCCGCAATTGCCCGCAGATCTCGCTGAGTGATCGTTCAATAGGTTCTTTCAGGCAAAAAGTATATGGCCTTGGCGATCACGGAAGCCTTTGCTGGAAGTGATGTCGGTGGTCTTCAGACCGAGGCCGTTCGAGACGGTGATTACTGGATTGTGACCGGGACCAAGAAGTTAGTTTTTTCGTATCGTCTCTTGCAAGTATACTCATCGCGTCTATTCGCAGATGGATCACAAATGGCACCTTTGCAGATTATTTTACTACTGGTGTAAAGACCGAGGTAGATTTAGCCAATTTCGAGGCCCTTTGCATCAGTTAACGCGCCTCGCAGAACGGACTAACCGTACTCCTCATCGAAAGAGGTGAAGGCGTCACCACCAAGCCCATCAAGACAGCCTACTCTCCTACTGCTGGAACCGCATATGTTACTTTTGACAAGGTCCGCGTGCCAGTAGCCAACACTCTTGGTAAAGTCGGAAATGGTCTTCAAGTCATTCTCAGTAACTTTAACCACGAACGATGGATGGTTGTTGGCACAAGCGTTGGTGCTCAACGTGTGATTGTCGAAGAATGCCTCAAATGGTCTTCACAACGGATGGTGTTTGGGAAACCTCTCACGTCTCAGGCCGTGATTAGAGCCAAGTTAGCCAGAATGATACAGCGTATTGAGGCTTGCCAGAATTGGCTGGAAATAATCACGTATCAAATGAATAACGTATGCTGAGCGTTTGACTTTCATGAAGATTTGCTGATCCTCCAATATCCAGATGTCGTACAACGAGATGTCCAGCAAATTGGCCGGGCCTATCGGACTTTTGAAACAGTTTGTCCTTACTTCAGTATCGTGGCGTCCTTTCTAACAAGTCACCCCGCAGATTCGTCTCAAAGGCAGGTCGTGAAACCGCTGAAGGTACTTTCCAGAGTGCTATTTTTGAGCATTTTGTTCATTTCTGTCTTTTCCAGATGCAACACAAGTCTTTGGTGGTCGTGCTCTGACTACTACGGGAATGGGCAAGTTCATTGAAAACGTATGTCGATATCCCCTTTCTATGGGCTGTCCTTAATCACTCTTGTTCTTTCCTTTACAGTACCACAGAACATCAGGCTTCGATGCTAGTGGGTGCCATTGTCTTTGAAACTGATTCTATCTTGCTAAACTTTTATCTCTGCAGTTCTGGCCGGTGCAGAAGATGTCTTGGGTGACCTAGGTGTTCGTCAAGCTGTGAAGAAGATGCCTGCGTACACTCGTCTGTAGATCGATGATTGTACATAAACTATTGGTTTTCAAATTTTAATCTATCTATGTTTTCGGGAGTCTATCATTGAGCGCCTGTTCGTCGACCGGAACCGCAGTGATGTAGCGTGCCTGATGGAGCTTGGCTGCCGTGCAAAGAATGTCCTGAGATATGTCAGAAACAAAAGAGCCAATCAAAAGACAGAAACAGCCAACGTTCGTCGGTGGTCAGCCCCATATAGTAAGCAAATCTTGTCATTTGGCGGCGACTTTTATGCATTTTTCCAAAACTTACGCAAAGCTTCTTGAAGATCTCCCACCAGAGCTACGCCAGAATGCAATTCAGTACAGACAGGTATAGTTCCTTGTCTCATTTTTTCTACTTCTTTGCCTCCGTCATCCGCCCTGATCTCACTTTTATTTCGTATTTTTTCCCCGCAATTTTAGCTCAAAAAGCTCATAAATCAAGTCGTACTCGAGCTCGGCTCACTGGGCCTTAGCCCACAAGTACTTCAAGAACTTTTGGAAGGTCAAGAATCTGGCGCTGCTCGCGATTTTGGAACGAATGTCGAAGCTCGCGACCTTTCTCCGGTAGCATCGTCTTCATCATCGACGCTGGAAGCTGAAAATGGGTCGGGAACGATACATCCAAGGGTTGTGTACGAGTTCAATAGCAAGTCAGGGAAGATTGAGCCCCGGTTGAGGATATGGGTGACTTCACCCTTACCCGACGTCGAACCACCGTCCACTCCTTCAAGTCGTGCGGATTCGGATAGCGAAGATGTGGAAGATGAGGGTGGAGAACATGGTCATGGTGGTGACGTTGAGGAAGGAATGAAGCCGAATGCTGGGTTCTTATGGGCTTTACAGCAAAGAACACGGTTTAGGGAAGAAACGGGTCGTATAACGGAAGTCACCAAGTACGTATTGCAGTCTTCTTGGACGATTTAGACAACTAATAATAGCTTTCTCGAAAGCCACGATACACCTTCGACATCTGCAGAAGAGCCCTCCACATCTGACTCGTCACCGAACAACTCGGACGGATCTCGAGAACTGGTTATACCGCTGGTCAAAGATTCGGCGTTTTTCCAGCTACTTTCAACTGCCCTTCAAGGGTTGTCTGATCACTTTTTGTTACTCCATACCGAGTTTACCGACACTTTACATGCACTAGCGAAGAGCATAGGCAATACTGCACGGCCCGTGTCCGAGTCATCATCAGCAAAATTCCATCCTCATTCCGTTCTTTCGCATCCCGGGGAAATAACAGCCCCAATACGGGCTAATAAGGTGTGCTTATTCTCTGATGCTCCAGTCAGGCTAGGACTCATGCATAAATCGGCTGTTAGAGCGATCTATACTCATGGAGAGAGATCTTTCAACTATATATCGATGCTGAAGTATTTGAAACCCTCAATGAAGCGCATCCAGGTCAAACGTCGACCAAAGAAGCGGAACATAGGCTTCAACTTTTCGCAGAACGCGTGTCACAGAGAGGACTAGGAGACAGAAGAAAACTGAAAATGAAACAGAGTCGAGATGCGCTGGAAACGTTTTTAGGCCTGAACATGTTGATACTCAATATCAAAAAGGTTGGCTTCGAGACATTTCCATCCGCTCCAAGCTGAATTTTTTTCCTAGTTCCAGGAGGCCAACGCAGAGGCTACCCGTAAAATTCTCAAGAAACACGCTAAACGGACTGCACTACCTTTACCGCCTTCCAATGCCTCGTCTCCCGGTCCTCTCGCTTTATCATTATCTTCACATACCTCTTCACCAACGTACCCAGCACCTCCTCTAGATCCAGGAATAACCATCATCGGAACCTCCGTACACTCTTTCCTCCCTCGAATACTAGTCCAAGCCATCGGCGAAACACTCCTCCCTATCATTCCCCACATTGACGATTACTCATGCGTCATCTGTACCTCTATCGCCTTCAAACCCATCCGCCTTGGCTGCGGACACTTGTTCTGCGTTCGATGTCTTGTCAAAATGCAGAAACGAGGTCAGGACGCTTGTCCAATGTGTCGAGCACCAAATGTGTTGCGTGCAGATAAGAGTAATGTGGATTGGGCGTTGTTGAACTTTATGCAGGATTGGTTTCCGCTCGAGGCAAGGGCGAAACAGAAACAGGGTGAGAAGGAGGCTGCAGAGGAGCAGTTGAGGGAGATGGGGTTTGATCCGTCGCAGAAGTGTATTATTATGTAGGATTTTCCTGGAACACTTATATTGAACACGGCAATTTGTTCTGGAGACACTAATTATACTAGATCCAACTGGGCATTGCTTAATGTTATTAGGGTTATTTACTGATACGATCTTTGAATGTCTACTTGGTCGATGTATGAATGAGAAATAGGATGACAATATAGGAAGCATAGTTGTACAATCGATGTTTGTTGTCTACGTACATTTCAATGTCCTTCGAAACGAAAAGAAAAGCCCAAAGGCATGCAAAAATCTGTCCAACTGCATGTAACCAGTACCCGAGTACCCTTCCGATCTACAGTATCAAGCTACCGAAGTGACAGTCGCGCCGAAGGCTCCTTTGCGTTGCTTCCTGTTCTGACTTGACGAGCATAAGCCTCTGCTGCTGTTTCTGCACCGACGCGTGCCTTCCGCAAAGGCGAGCGAGATGAGTTTGATCTTGTTACATCCTTGTTCTTACTCGGACTTGGACTAGGGGAAGAAGTTACGCGCCTTCGGCTGGGCGATTTTGCAGGCGACGAGTCTCGAGGAGAGACGGAACGAGTCTTGACAGGACTCAGTTCAGTCGGAGAGGAAGATCGTGAAGCAGATGGTCGGACCGAGTTGGGTGAGCGAGTGGGCGAGGATGGCAAACGATGAGATGACCTGTCTCTACGGGGGGAACCATGGCAGGCTTTACAGCGCGTTTTGGTTGGAGAAATATCAACGGGATTCAAAAGAGTGTGATTGTCGACAGCGTTCTCCTTATTGCTAGCAAGAGTATGCATGGGTGGAACGGGCTTTGGCAACGCTTTAGATTTTGCACGAAAAACATCTTGGGTAGTGATAGACGTGCGTGCAATGAATGGATTTTCAAAAGAGCCACGTATGGGCCGTAGTTTTGGATCTATGCATCGCTCGGATAGAGGATGTTCGGGTGTGATAAAAGGAATGTTGTTACGATCAAATGAAAGAGGCGCAGGACTGTCAGGAGGTTGATAGCTCGGTGGGAGAGGAGAGATAGGTATTCCGCAATTCGGTGAATGCATGGAATAGGTGACTGCAAGAGGAGGCGAGGTGATATCTGAGTGGGACGAGTCACTAGACATGCGGAAATGACTCTTGAAGATATTGTCAAAGAAAGATTTCAGAAAAAGACTGTGATAATCGTACTTCGTGTTTGGCGTCTAGTGGTTCGTTGCAGTAAGAGAGATTTCCAGCTCGACTCTTCTCTACGGACAGCCTATTGAATGGAACAAACTCAGAGTTTGGAGCGATCTTGAGCGTCTTGACTCTTCTTCCTTGGTGAGTGTTTGGCCTGGAAAGCTCGTTGTGTCTTGCAGACCGAAAGCAGGTGTACATAGCGTAGAGTAACACTGCTGTAACTGTGGAGATGACAAAGGCGAGAGATAGAATTGCCCAAATCCCGTGAAGAGATGGCGTAGGAGAATCATGGGTTAGATGAGAGGTGGTAGTATATCTTGAAGCTAGAGATGGAGACATGGTTGTTACTTGTAAAGACAGTGGTAGTGGAACGAACGGAAGATGTAAATGACCGCGGTCATTGTCAACGTTTATCGATAAATAACACGTGAAACTCGGTGAGACGGTACATTGCAGCTAGCAAGTTTTTACTATATTTTTGAACTATCACGGTTACGACGAGTCACGCAAATTCTCCTTTGCAATGATCAAATAACCGGCGGAAGGCCTCGGAAGGCCGGCCCTTTGGGGCGAAGCAGTCCGCCATACTTGACATTTGAATATTTCCCGACTCGGACAACTATCACGGACCCCCCGGACGATCTTGTATTTCTTACATAGAATTTAGTTACACTTGTCACACCGCTCTCACAACCAACCTACCGCGCTACATCTAGAGTTCTGGATGAGTTTGAACATAACGTCGCAGCACATCTCTCCATCCAAGGTTTTTACTCTCATTAGCTTTGGTTTCACTGTGGACTGCTTCAGTATAGAAGAATCGGAGGGGTGAGTTCCTCTCATTGCCTAGGGTTGTAGTTGAAATAATTCTCGATGATTTGAACAGTGGGGTTACCTCCTGATATGTTGTAGTTCTGCTGATCCCTGTTTACACCGTTCAAGGCCGAGCCAGATATGAGTGAGTTTGACAATGAAGTCGAAGCTGGTGCTGAAGTGGGAAGAGGATGAATGGCGGTATCTGAGTGTCCATGGCCGATAACTTACTCAAAGTGCCCGACACACCCCCATTGTCCTGTCCGTGAAGACTCGGTTTCCTGCCTACAACTTCCCAAATAGCTTCACCCTGTATTGTTGCAAAATTATGGTCATCATATCCCCTTGATGCGAGTGATTACAGCCACTCACCCTGAAATCCCTACTCCATTCTTCAAACCGCTGCTTGTACAACACCATTCTATCACGGTCTTGGATACTCCATAACCAGCCAATAAAGGTCCCCCGAGCGTTGTGCGCACGTATGAATTCACGGACTTGACCCAGCAAGCTGAAATAAAGTTCAGATTTGTTCAATGCAGCTGTCGTTGTTTGACACTGGAATGAACGCACTCGCGAAGGACAGCTAGTCTTTGCTCCAGGAGCGGCTCGGCCCTTGTCCCTGCCCTCCCTTTTCTCACGTCAAGCCATCGACCTTGTGCACTATCGAGTGTTTCGTGGATTGTCACGACGAGATTCTGGAGCTTCAGTCGATGTCTTGGTGCTCTCTTCCTATCGGTTGTAATTGGGTTACAATAACAGCTGTGATAATCACGAACCTCGACATCATCTTGTACACTGTCTTCCATGGAACGTAGCACTTCAAATGTTGAATTTGTTGGTTGTAATCTGTGCGACATTCTCCAGGCTTCCTGTGCTGCTAGAGACTTGACCGATTCAAATGAATGACCTTTTGCTGGGTCACTGCCGCTGGGTCTTTCTTTCTAGTGCAAAATAGTTAAAAAAGAATGTAATACTATCTGATTTATGATTTTATATATTTCTACCACAATAGACTATATCTACTATGTGGATTTTTGGTGTTTGTTTTTCATTAAGAGAGGATCAAATCTTTCTTCAAGCATGCCACCGTCACTGACATGAGCCTGAGAATTACATGTTGAGCATCTGAGCCCCTAAACACCCCCAACTTTTCCCCCTCCTCATTGAAAGCTCTTGTTCGTCAGGGTTTTGGTCAGTGGATGGAACGCTGCTGACTTGAAAGTCAGGCAGAAAACATAATGCAAACAGTTCTGATGCCATCGGTGTAGAAGGAAAGTTGTGTGATGCATCACAGTCACACGAAGTCTTCATTTTTCTCCACATTTATCATTAGCTCCGCTCCCGATTTTCGTTGTGGAGCATTCAGATATCTACATAGCAGATACAGTCTAAAGTTAAATAACAATTTTGCACAAAAAGAATAAACCAATCTTGTATCAGAAAATTTTTTCTTTGCAAATGAAAAGATAGTCGACAGTCACTGCGAACCGAGGGCGAGTACCGTAGCGCAACGAAATCAGTTGAATTGCGTTCAGCACAGAAAATAGTACATATATCAATGCAGAACTATCAGTACCATCCCCACGTTGACGGACAAAATAGCTATTTTACAGAATAGAGGAAGCGGTAGGTCATAGCATGCCTAGGAAACGAGAGTTGAGCATCGAATCAGCATTCTTCGATACACCGTATTTCGTGATTACTGCAGCCGTTCTGGGATTGAGCGATTTCTTTGAACAAGTATTAAAACACGAAATGCATACCCTGCTTGCGTTGCAACCACAAAGTGAAGTACATCTTTATTGCTCAGTTTTGGCATCCGAGATGTGACAATGGGAACCATCACTCGAAACTGACTCTCGTCTATGACAGAGTGATTTTTGGCCAGTTTACGAGGATGTGTATTTAGGACCATGAGGTTGGTTAGAGTGACCTCGAGTCGAGATAGGTGCGGGTACCTTTGTTCATCAGAGAACCAGTCGTCCAAAGACCTCCACTCGAGGCAATCCCCCAAGTCGCCACCAAAGTCCTCGATTACGATGCTGACCTGTCGCAGTCCTGGAGCCCTGAGAGTAATGATCAAATTCCACGCTATCGAGAGACTAGCAGACCAAACTTTCGGTATCACGACAGAGAAATGCCGGAGATACCGAAAATTGGAGAGTAACTTCTTCTCGATCATGTCAGCTTGGATTGAAATAAATTAATTTATAACTGCAGGAACAGAAAACACGCCACACCTATGCACGATGCCCGCACGCGTTCACCGTATAGGAACGAAAACGGAAGAAAAATGCGGAGATTCTCCAATTTTCCAGTTCTAAGAGTCTGGAGAAATTCTCCGAAAACAGGACATGTAGGAATATGCGAGTACCTCCCAGGTTGAATCTCCAAAGAGCACAAGCGAGGGTAATGAAATGAAGCCAAAAACTCCAAAAGACTGGAGTTCCGTTCAGCACCACTCAAACTGAGGTATCTCAATGCTCCGAGAGCTGGAACAGAGGGATCGCAAGTGTAGGGTTCCATGTCTGAAAAGGAATCTAAAGGATCGATGATGCTCAACGATGTTAACTCGAGCATTCCTATCAGAACATTTCTCCATTTGCGAGGCTCTATGAGCGTAAGATTCTGAATTTGAGCATGTTGGTTGAGACACAGCGCCAGTTCGTTCACGCTGGTTCCAAAAGCATTACCGCGTAGGATCAAACTACGAACATTAGTCAATTTCGGCGCCAAGTCTTTAAACAAAGGCGTATTCTCCAGTTTCCCAGGCTTGGGAAGAATGAAGAGTTCTGTGAAGAACGGCGCGATATGTGTCGATTCCTCGAAACGTTTTGCCCACTTTTGACAAGATATTTCGAAACGGTCTTCTGAACTATAAGAATCCCGAATGTATAAAGACGAGAATAAGAGCCTTTGAGACGGTTGACGCCATAAACGACAGACAAGAGCACAGGCCCTGATAGTTCTCCGGTCTCCGTCAATGCGTAGTTCGTCTAGAACGGTAAGTACGAGATCTAGAGGGAACTTGGGTTGGGCGCGTGCAAATAAACGTTCAGACCTCCGGCTCGATTGAGATGGAGTTGGAAGGGATTTCGTGCGTGCAATCTTTTTCATGGTTGCAGACAAGTGAGTGTCGGTTGTTGCCGAAATGCGCCCACAAACATTTGAGTCTACTCACCTGGTCCCATCATTGGGACTCCGCTGATGATTGCTACGAACCAGTCAACTAAGGAATACCGGGACAAACAACAGTGTTTTATGATCGTAAATAGTTACAATGCACACTCCTATTCTTGTCCGATAGAAATATTCCAAATCTTCTGCAAGAGGTCAGAGGCAGGATCCGACTGTCCTTCAAATCGGGCAAACGAAATGGTAGTCAATGTGGTCGCATAACTGCGCAGGTAGGGCGAATACTGAGTTGCGACCGAGTTAGTTTAATAACTTCGACATAGAAAGAAATACATACAGCAGTGCAGAACTGTCGGTACCATCCCCACGTCTCCCAAGCATTCCATTCGTCTCTACCCCAATTTGCACGGTTGTGCCACGCGTTTTCGGTCAGAACCTCGCTGACTTTCGGGTTGGGGTGTGTACTTGTCAGCGAAGGTGCAAGACAAGCGACAAAGCCCTCTAAAGTACGTGATAACACGCTTTTTTGTTCCCTGGTCAAAGTTGAGAATGCCTTGATAGCAGTCGTCAGAGCAGGGTTCTCGGCGACGGGTGGTTCCTCTGCAACAGCGAGAGAATGTCAGAAAGGGTCACTTTCAACTGCAATGGATCTTACCTTTTGTTTCACCATCCACGTCCATATTTCCACCACTGGCTTTGGCCCTTGCCCTCGATTCATCATCTTCCTTTCTCAAGGCCGTGAGCTTTCTCCTTGATAATGACACTCGTCCAATGGCCTTGTTCAGTGCTCCCCGTAATAAATCCCACTCAACTGCACTCAGACTCATCGGGGCCCTTAAATCGCGCTCCGACTCCTCTACCTCTGCAATATGGTTGAAAGTCCAGGAAACGACGTCAGTAGGGTCTACAATTTGATATTGCATAAACTTGTCGAGCACGATGTTAACCATCAGTGGGTTATACTTCCAGAATGAAGCAACGGCATTCAGAATGTCGACTTTGGCTTCTGGTGAGCCACTGGCTGTAGAGGTGCTTCCGCTAGCAACGGATCTGAGAAGAGGGAGATATCGTTCGATGGCATTAAGAAGATGAGAGAACGAACGAGATCCAATATGAAGGAGAGATTGGATGGCAATTCTGCGAATAAGGTTGGGAACGTTGCTGAGGGATTGGCCAGATTCCGAAGCCTCGATTTCGAGGGTATTTCGCAGCGTATCGAGGTGTGTAATGACATCCTCAGCTTTAGAGCGCCCTCTGAAGAGGTTGAGAATATTCTGAGTAGCATCATGGTAAGGATGAGCTGTGATATCGCAGGCATTAGCAAAGTCTTTTGGGATGGTACAGCATATCTTACTTGGATCGTCGTACTCGAAATTTGGCCCTGGAGCTTGTGCTGGTACGGTATGTGCGTCTGGAGAATGCATAGCCTCTGGAAGAGTTTTGACGATCCGGTCGTAATATGACAGACGAATCTCAAGTTCGAGAGAACGCCTTATGAAATTCCTTTTAGGATGTTGTACGGCGAGACTGAGATCTGGTACCCTGCAGAAAAGTCTGCGTCATGAACACATACAACACGATGGAAAAGGCACATACCATTCTTTCCAAACCCAAGCAAAATTGAAATTGCTCATATGGATAGAGAACCATTCCATGAACCGCCGAGAGATATCGACATCCAGTCCATCTGACAAGCTGCTATACAGTCTTCGTATTGACTTGCCGACTGCTGGTCCCACAGTTTGTGGGGACAGTTTGCAAACTTCAGTAATTAAACCGATGTAATAGATCTGTTTATATGCAGACTCTGGCAAGAGAAGAGAGGCACCAAGCACGGTCTGACCGAAAGAGCTTTTAATTTACGCCCTGTTAAGATTGAGTGTACCTACCTCGAGAATTGTGCTCTCGAGCTGCCACTCGTGAGGAACGACAGGTTCAACTTCGGATGGTGGCGCTCCGGGTTTGGGCTTGAACGTCCCTGGAAGCGTCCATTTGGGGTATTCCAATAGCAGTCTTGCGCACTCTTTCCGGTTCACTTCGAATATGTCGATGATTGCAAGAAGGTCCGTGCGAACTATGTAACCAGCCGGAGTATTCGGGTCGGGTGTGACCTGTTCTCGCTTGTTAGCAGGTTATTGGGGATGACACGGCGGAACGTACATCGTCTGGGAAAAGTCGTAAGAAGTATTCCGGCCATTCTTCTTTTCTGACTTGTGCATCCGATTCTTCTTCTTCGGAGGAAAGGCCTTCAAGTTCGATAACCTCAGGTGGGACAAGAACAAGAGGTAGTGTGAATGGGGTGAAGAAAGCCGAGTCCAGTTCGGGATATTCGGAATAGGGCCGGGGACATGGAGCGTCAAAGTCAATAGCGTCAAGAGCTTTGAGTATCGTAAGAGCGCTGTCTAGAAGCTAGAAGGAATGAGGTACGCATTTACACTAGGCAAAAGAAACACGCACCTCGTCTGCATTTTCAACGTCAACAGACGCTGAATGCAGTTTTAATGCGGGTTGAACGATCCACTTGGCATTTGTTGTAGTCTCGATAAATATTTGTAGGGCATTAATTATTTCAGACGGACTTGAAGAGGAGATGGCTTTGAGCGATGCACCACCCTAAATAAAGGGTAAGAAAATCGAATCAAATAAACATGGCAACCGGACGCACTATCATCAAGCCTTCTGCTGCACATAATGCAGCCCGTTTGGCACGTCCATGCGAAACACCAAACTCATCCAGAACAGCTGTAAAAGCTTGCAGTAGAATTGCGAGAGATTCTGGTGCTACGAGTTTTGCTGATGTCAAGTGTGCAAAGAAATGTATCTAAGGTCATTTTCAGCACTGGAGTTTGAAAGATACTGGCATAGAACGTACACATGAACGGGTCTCTCTCCAAGCAAGTTTATCGACATAAGCTTGAAAACCCTTCCAGAACTCTTCCAGTATCTGTTTACCAAGTGAGGGTTCTTCCGCATTTCCGTCCTCGGGCGTGTCATGCAGGCGCCTAAGCAAGGCTGCATAGTAGGGAATTTTGAATGGCTGTTCTGTCACACTACAGGCATGCTATAGCACACGAGCACGCACAAATTCGCAGAACACGTACCTAACGTGGAAAGCCTCTGCAAGGCTGGGTATGTTCAGTGGAGCTAATGATCGAACATGCGCTTCAATTGCAGGTAATTCCTGGACAGGGTCCTTCAAAAATGGAAGGCAGTCAATCTTCCGTGAAAACGGCGGCTTAGAGTTTGCTTACCACTTCACCGAGCTTGATGATCGCGTTTTTGACTTTTTCTTGTGGGGTTTCCTCTCTGCGCCGGTCATCATAGTCGTCTGTAGACGTAGAGAAAGTTCGGACGTGTATATATGGACTTGTTCACATTTGCGTCTCACCTCGGTGGTAGCGTCTTCGACCGCCACGGTATGGTCTGTCGTTGTAACTCATAAGATTCAATCCCTGGTCGACGTTCTGGTCGACGTTGAACAACTTCAAGTCACGTTGTACATATCTCTAGCGTGAGAATTTGTAAAGCGCCCATGAAACTGACCCGCCTTTCGAAAACTCCAAGTTCTTGTTCTCTGTATCAGCCGGAATTCTCGGCTGCTCGATTATTCATGAAGACGCTCAAATTGTTTCTTTCAACTCTCGTTTTTCTGGGAAAACCTGAAAATCATATCCTACTGATACTGGGAAATTGATCAACTACCGGGCAGTGAATACGTACGCGTGCCAAATACGAACGCAGTAATCTCTTCTCTGCGCCTACACTACGATGTCTCCGTTTTCGCATTATCCCGCCAAAACTGCCAAAGATGTGGCATCGAAAGAGTTTGACTATATAGTGGTTGGAGGCGTGTATTTCTTTCCTTTGGGCCAACGTTCTTCTGAGACGCGTATATTTACAGGTGGAACCGCTGGCTGCGTTGTAGCTTCTCGCATCAGTGAAAATTCAAAGCATAGGGTACTGCTTGTTGAGCGTGGACCGGTCGTGGATAGTTGGCTTTCAAATGTCCCCCTTGTTTCTAGTAACTTTTCGGACCAGAAAGCACCAGTATATAAATGGCAGTCAACACCTCTCGAAGGTTTAGGCGGCAAAACCCTTACTCTTGTTACTGGCAAGGCTCTAGGAGGATCGACCAAGATCAACGGACTGATCTATTCGCGTTCTGTTCCTGGCGAGTATAACGCTTGGGAGGAGGCTGGGAGGAAGAACTGGGGATGGTCGCACGTCGAGCCATTCTTCGAAAAGGCTGAGAATTCACTCTCACATGGAGGCTCTCCTTCGCGGGGTACTAGTGGTATGTGCCACCAAGTGCCTGCAAAGATGTCTTTATAACTCCTCCGGTAGGACCTTGGCAGAATCAAAGTGTGAAGAAGGAGCACTTCGCAAGCGTCCGAACGTGAGTCTTATAGTCTAATTGTAACAATTCTGCTCAAAGATTCGACTTAGGAATGTCAAAGTTTCCGCTGAATATGGAATACCGCTGGTCAAAGAGGCTAACGACCCCACAGCTCCAACAGTGGTCTGCACTCCGCTAGACGCTACCATTGATCGTGAAAAGCATAGATGTTCCACCGACATTGCCTTCCTCCCACGTTCGCTGGTTGCTCAGAGACACAATCTGACCATCTGTCCCGGAACTCTGTGCACGTCTCTTGATGTGAAACGCACTGAGGATGGTCGACTCAAAGTGGTCGGTGTTCATTTGGAAGCAGAGGCTGATCCAACGGAACGGTATCACGTTTCTGCTCGTAAAGAAATCATCCTTTGCGCTGGCGCAATCGCCACGCCCCAGCTTCTACTCCTCAGGTACATTAAAACTTTCTTGAAATATCCAGAATGCTAAATAGTTTGCTTTAGTGGCATAGGTCCCGAAAAGCACCTGAAGCAAGTTGGAGTACAGGTTCAGAAAGATTTACCAGGAGTCGGCGCTCACCTTGTAAAGCCCTTTCCCATCCAATATATTTCCTCGATCACTGACATCGATGACAGCAAGATCACATCAGTGTGCCTATTGTGTTCAAAGCACCGCTGGCTGATAGCATTGAAGTTTTGATGGGCAAACCTTTGACAGCTGTCGGCCAATTTCTCAAGTATATCCTCAACGGGAAAGGAATATTGGGACAACAGGTTCAGCAAGCCAACATTGTCCTTCGATCTGCTCTTTTGGACGACAATTCCCATTTGCACTCAATGGAGCCTGCAGAACTCGATGGTCACAATCCGTCTAATGTCCCGGACATCGAAATCATGTTTTTACCTGTCAACACAACTGAGCAACAATTCGATGGACTAGCGAAATCTTTTGGAGGTTTCTCGTATCTATGCTCAGTGTTGCGACCCAAATCGATTGGATCCGTCCAACTGAGCTCGTTGGATCCTCGACAACAACCTCTGTGTGATGTTGGAACCCTTTCTGATGCTGCCGACCGCGTTCCCATGCACAAGTCGCTACGTTTAGCCCTGGCGCTTGCGAGTAAAGTTCGAGCTTCTGGATACCCGTTGGATGACCTACTAGTCCCAACCGGAACAGATGACAAAGCCCTGGACGATTTTGCGCGGGACAACATAATGAGTACCTATCACTATTCCAGTACTTGCCGGATGGATGATGAAGAACAGATGGGAGTCGTCGATGACGAACTTCGTGTTCATGGAGTCCAGGGGCTTCGTATTGCTGATGCGAGTATTTTCCCGAAAATTCCGGCGTGTCATTTACAAGCTCCAGTGGTGATGATAGCTGAGAGATGCGCTCATTTTATACTTAATCTCTCATGATAGACAGATCTGTCAGTACGTTACTTGGCTTCGTTTCCAATTACAATGCAGTTCTACTCACGAAGTGTTTCAATGTATTTGACAATTCAACACCGAGTCAAGGTGGTGAATATGCGGACGAACCGCCTTACCTGATTTAAACTGGACCATAAAACAAGGAATTTCAAGCAAGGGCCGCGTATTCCCTAAGCCTGAAATTATGTCGACGACCCAGCCTAGTCTACCCCCAGAAATCATTACCCCCATCATCAATGCATACGCTCACTCGATTCGACCTGCATTTTCGTTCATTCTCATATCCGCAGTCTTTTCTGCTATTCTAATACCTCTGCTTCTGATGTTTTTCGTCCTGTCGACACCACATTCACGTCGACAGCCCATATTCATCTTGAATGTCTTCACTATTACGCTGGGTATAGTTGTCGGTGTTCTTTCCAATCACCTTACTGTGAGTATTGCCACAACGGTGCAGGTGCTTTTGTTCAATTACCTTCACAGATGTCCAGTATCCTTTCGCCTTTCAAAGGAATCGATCCCACCGAAGGTGACTTTGACCGTTACTGCCTGTAAACACAGCTCATCTTCCTTTCTAGACCTTGTATACAACATCCTTTACATCTGGTTGCCCTGGATCACCGAAGCGGTCCTTATCCTAAGAGTCATCATCGTTTACAGTCCGGGCTACACCTCCGTGTTGCGAATCGTTTCAATCCTTGCTTTCTCAATTATTATAAAAGCTGTCCGCGCTGCCGTTAATATCGTCTTCCTCGTCCAATGGCACAAAAGTACATCATCCAGCGGAAACGTAAACCAGTTCAGTACTACTACTGGATTGAATACTTGGATGGCGAAGACGGCATGGATTCTGGAACTTGTAGACAATCTGTTTGTGCAAAACTGCCTTTTCCGATTTGCTAAGTATCTGACATAAATTTTACAGGTACATCTCTGGCTTGTTCCTCTGGCGGTTGGCTTCTCAGGGGAATTTGTTCAACTCCCAAAGTGTGGGGCGCGTAACTGGAAAGGAAGGAAGTGGCGGTGAGTGCATCACTGTTCCTGAGTTCGAGGCTTGTATTCTAATATAGGACCCGCTTCATAAGTGTCATTTACAAGCCGACTGAAAAGCCTGTTCTGGATCGCCGCCACTAATCTGATATTCCCTCGTACGTGGTTATACTGTCCAATGATATTTCGCGTACTAACCCGTTCGTAGTCATCTTCAATTTAGTACAAATCGTCATCGTTTTCACTTCAGATGACATCTTGCTTGCCGCCAGTATCGAGATGGTCAATATCTACGTAGCGATCATTTCTACTGCCTTTGCTACGAGTGAGTCCATAGCATTCTGACGGAGACTGTCTCACTTATTTGGTGATAGTTTGGGCGGCTACTACTTCGTTCAAAGAGGCACATCAAAACATATACAATCAAGGAAACTCGCAAGTAACTGAAATGAAAATTGAGCCAATGGCATTTTCGAGTCAAAGAAGTGGCTCTGAAACTTTGGCTGTGAAGAGTTGGGTAGGGCAAACTTCCACACAAGAAAGTTCAGGAGAAGTGCCCACAGTATAGAATACTTATTTAATGCTGTGTGAAAGGTATTTATACATCACTGTACCAGTTAGAATTGGTGGGCACAGGTACAATTCTTCGGAGTCCTGAGATGGGCGTTTTATAATTATCAAACAAGCTCGGAAGGTCAAAGGCGCTAGTGGATCAGATCTTTTGACCAATCCTCAGGCCTCATGGGTCTGCTGGCAGTATGACCAAAATAACCATGTCAACAGCAGAAAGTTGTCGACTGGGCAAAGATGCGTCAAGGCGCGTTGACTCCCCAATCTCCGACAGACTGCCACTCAGGCTTGAAGAATTCACGCCTCAACACTAGGTCTGAAGCGGAGATTGAAAACGAGGCAAGTGAGTCCGTCCATGAGGATACCACAAGGCTAGAACTTTCTTTTTGAGCAACCACTACGGTAAGTAGCAAAACTCACGATTCTTGGGGACTATAAACTTATTTGCGAGTCAGATACTATCATCTATGTATCTCCTAAATACTCAGGCCCCAAAGCTCCAGAAGTTTGGAATAGGCGAAATTCCGCCTTATGCTATTCTCTCGCACACTTGGCAGGGCGAAGAGATCACGTTTGAAGACATCCAGAATGGTACGGCTGCCCAGAAATCTGCTTGTAACTATAGTAAAGTTGCGGGTGCTTGTCTCCATGCCCAAAAATATGGATTTGATTGGATTTGGATTGACTCGTGTTGCATCGATAAAACAAGCAGCGCTGAGCTTTCCGAGGCCATAAACTCTATGTACCAGTACTACGAGGAATCCCAAGTCTGCTATGTGTATTTGCATGATGCGTCTGCAGCGGAAAATCCGAGGGATGTCGCTTCCGGTTTTCGAAGAAGTCGATGGTTCAAGAGAGGGTGGACGCTGCAAGAGCTCATAGCACCATCTCACGTAGTTTTCCTTGACCACAGGTGGTCGGAGATTGGCACAAGGTGGAGTTTGCGTGATGCAATCTCTATCATAACTTCGATTCCCGTTAAACTCTTCGAAGACGGTGACCTTGACCAGTACAGTATAGCTCAAAGGATGTCGTGGGCTGCCTTCAGAGAGACCGGAAGACCGGAAGACGTCGCTTACTGCTTGATGGGGATTTTTGGAGTCAACATGCCACCAATTTACGGAGAGGGTAGCTTGAAGGCATTTATGCGACTTCAGCAGGAGATAATCAAGCTTTCTGACGATCGCAGTATCTTTGCTTGGAAGATCATGGATAGAGATGGAGCTCGAGGCCCAAGAGGATTATTGGCGATGTCTCCACTGGAGTACAGGCTTTGCGGGGAAGTTGGAATTTCAGAGTCCCCGGTCGATCTTGGGCACGGATCCTCTTTCTCATTCATCAACAATGGCCTGCATATCCATCTTCCGCTTCAAACTGTCAGCGGCAAGCCCGATTGTTTTCTCGCTTCCCTTCATTGTCCTACCAAAGACAAAACTCTCTCCGTTGGTGTCTACATTAAAAAGACAAATAAAGGGCAATACATTCGATATGACGAAGATGAGTTGCCTTTGCTCCCACTAGCGCAACCTCACCCGGTCAGTTTGACCCAAATTGTTGTGAGGGAAGAACAACGATTTTGGAGGGGCAAACCTTCGAAGGCTCAAAAATATATTGAGATATCTGATGATATCACCCTCCTCTGCAGGCCATCTCCTTCTGCTCAATTTCACCTCAACCTCGACCCCATTGACACGGGATCTCGCATCACTTTCAACTCGAGTACAATGAAAATCCAAGTTCCACGCGTTTGGAGGGAATCTTGGAAAAACTCAGGAAATGACGCAGCACACTGGCAGGATCAGACAATAATTGAGCGGACTCGCGGACATGTTTACCAGGATAGAGCGCAGGTGTCCTGCGGAAATGGAGGGCTGATAACTTTTGCCTTGCAAAAGAATGCTAATGTCTCCTCGAGGCTTCTTGAAATAGATTATGATCTTCCTTGGAATAACAATAAAACCTCATCCATGAAAACGCTCCTGAAACCACCAGAGTTGCACTTCTCTTTACCTCCAAGTGTTCTCGGAATGTCAGTGCGACAGGTATATCCCCCCGATTACTGTACGAGGGAGGAAGGAAATAATGGGATGTATTTCTCTTGTGACTGGCAGAATACGCACCGTGTCATTACCTATGATTCTCCAAACAATTTATGGGGAATTCTTCATTTAGTCGTCGGAATCTTTGGATCCTCACCCTGGATAGACGCCATTTTTTATTCCAAAAATTCTTCAGAATTCAGAGAATCACCCGAGACAATCTGGAATTCTTATTGTGATCAATGCACTACACCTCTATGGAGAGGACAGCGTAGGCTTTCACTACAAACCTCATCTTCCATTACAACTTTCCCGGCTCTGAAATACGGCCTCGATATGCAGAAAGTCACTATCGAATTCCAGATTTCTAATAACCTTGGACTTCGTTATGTCGAAGTTAAGATCGTATGGGGTATTGATATTCAAGTTGGTACTAGAGACCAGATTGTAAGGGATGTTGTTCCATGGTTACCACCCAATTTGGAGTCTTCTGGTATCCAAGGACGGATTGTCTGGCTTCTCAACTCGATGCATCTCCCCTACCAGAAAACTTTACGCGACGTGATAGAGTCAGATTACTGTACCCCTGATTTCGAAGCCTCCACTTCGCAATGCCGAACTCTATGCCTGGGAAGCTTCGGCGTTGTCGACAAACTTTTCGACTAGGCTTTGCTCTAACTTTCCACTGGGGCAGTATTAATGCAAATAGACAGTAGCCATTCTCAGGGTTTTAGAACTCGCAGTAATGTTTTGTTTTAAAGTAATACAACATAAAGATTGTTGCTGTACATCTAGCCTTGAGCAAGTCGACCCAGATGTTTCACATCCTCGTAAGCCGGTGGACCCATGGATAGTGTCGTTTGTCCCGTAGAGCCTGTTTCTAGCTCTCTATCGACCAACGAATTGGAGTTCTTAGCCCAAAATACAATGAGATCCTAAAGAAAACAAGACAAAGCACATTTTTCTTACCTCTGTAATAGAAGTCAAAGCATTGTTTTCTTGTCGCGTTCTGCTCGCCAGGGTGGGAACTCCGTCACGGTCTGTATCGTTGAAGATATCTTGGTTGGGACGTGTGGTCGTCGGTGTTAGACATCCCTGTGGGGGCTCTCGTTAAGTAGTTGCCCCAGTACGAGGTGACGAAAGAACACTCTGTGACCCGGCACGTTCTAGACCAGAAGGCCGAGCATTGAGAGGAAAAGGCGTTACTGCATCGGAATTACGATGGAATACAGCGAGAGGATTGAGCGTTACAGGTTTAGGTTCATCTGACTCGGGGGAATTTAGCGGGGATGTGAGAATCCTCAATTGGGCAGTAGAACCAGTACCACTCCCGGTGACAATTAAAGACAGTTCTTGTGTTTTCCTATACAGGATCAAGACGGCCATTATGCAAAGGAGGAGAAGGGCACCGAGGACAGTGCCAAGGATGATGGGTAGTTTATTTTCGGTGGTTGTAGACGGAAATGACGAGGGTACGATAGAAGATGATGGAGATGATGCCTGAGAAGATGAGGTTGATATATCGTCTTGTGTATCAGGTATGGTGTATCTTTTGATGCGTAAGTTTTATTGGCTTCCAACTGACGGATACTCACAAGAAAGTATCCACGAACAAGAACTCTACTCCCGGCATCCTCGTTATATTCAGTACGTGGCTTGTGTTGGTGAGCCCGGTAAGTCCCCACACGTCTGTAGTTAGAGGCGTGTAATCGAGACTGTCACGGTCAAAAAGAATTATGCCTCCGTTGTCATGAGATATACCGTCGACAGCGAGACGTACACCGGCAGTAAAGTTGACGGGGTATAGGTGTACTTGATAGTAGACAGCTGTCCCTGGAAAGAGCAGAGGATTAAGGATGAGAACATAGATGAATGAAGAACCTTGCCTGTAAATTTAAACAGTGCAAAAGCGTCATTGTCTTTTTCTGTAAAGTGAGCTGTCGTCCCAAATTGGTATTTTTCAAATATCCATGAACCCGAGTATGTTACTGAGGGATCACTATTGTCAACCGTGAAATTGTGTGCTGCCAGAACTCCATGGAGCAGATAGAGAAGGATTGTCGAGCGATGGACTAGCATAAGACTAAGGAAAGACGAACTCCGTGCGTATGAGAGTGAAGGGAGAAGAGAGGGCTTCGAGAATCAACTTTCAACCTCAGAGTGCATGGGAAGCCACATAGTACAGGCTAGGTACATCATGATGCCTCTGCATATTATCAAATAGATAAGTGCGGCTATACAAAGTGACATGAGAAGGTCCAGTGCTTGTGGTTGATCCAGATGTAGGAGAAGGTTTCAAGAAATGAAGGCCGTGCTTTTCTCTTGCGTATTTTTGCTTCCTTGATTGATTTCGGAGAAACCTTTTTTTGGCTAGCTATTAGCGTATCATGAGGGGTGGACGAAGGGTGGTGTAGGCGTAGAGCTCGGACTCGGGGGAATGCGAGTCCCCGAAGACCAAATTGCGGACGTTGCAAGACCATTGTGGATGATTGAATCGAAGTCGTCGTCTGTCACCGATTGCTACTCAATATTGAATATTGAATTGCGACACAAAGTCTCAAAACAAAAGCACACTCAGGGTTACCCATGTAAATTCTAATATTTTTTAGAGTCGAGGATTGGTATCGAACCCCCATCTGGAACCCCGATATCTTGAAAGTTATTCTCGATCTGTCTTTAGTCGCGAGCAGGTCGAAGAATCAAATCTGGATGAGCACAATTAACATTGCGTGACTTGGTCTAGTAAATATTCCATTCATGCTATGAAGGCGCTTCAATCGCCACTGCAGGCTGGCCCGTCGGGGGTCTGAAGAAAGGAATAGTACGCAGATTCTCGGGAGCAGGACCTTCAGCGTCCATTTTCTTCCGTGCGCGGTCGGTCTGTTCAAAAGTCAGATTTTGCAGCGGGAGAACGAAAAAACTACGCACAATGCCCGAAGTTGCCATTCCACGCTCCAAACCTTCTAATAGTGTACATGCTTTGCAGAGGTCATTACTCGACATGTAACCACACCTCTTGCATGTCTCTGAAAGAGAGAAAAAAGTGGTGAGCAGCTTAAAAGGTATGGGAAGAGAAAAACATACGCTGCGCTTTTTGAGCTGCCTTTACTTCCTCGCTTACTTCAAATGCCTCCCCCGAATGGATGATATCAATGATAGCGCTCGGACGTGCAGCCTCTAGATCCTTCAAAAACGTTCTAGCATGCCCACGATATGCGTCTGGGGAATATATACACTCTGTAGAAAAGTAGTCGAGTTTTTTGAAGTATGCGTACCTGCAGCGACAATTGTCAGATTATGAGCGGATGCAGATAGACTCGGTGACTCACATAACAATCTCCTTCTCATACGCATACTTGAACGGCTTTGAGCGTTTGATAGTATCCTCTCCCTGCGTACAGATCGACGTGCAACGACCTAGTCTTGCAATGTCACCCCGCATTACTAGTCAAACGTCCTAGTTAGAAGCGAAGCGCAGAAAGGTTTTATTCAACGCACTGTTCATCAAGACAGTCTCTGCAATATCATCTGCATTATGACCCGTAACGATATGATCCACATTCAACTGCGCAGCCCCTCGATCTAAAGCCTGTCGTCGGAATACACCGCAAAAAGTACAGTTGTTCTTGCGCCCGACTTGAGAAACAATCGCATCCATTGTCCATCCGTAGAGTTCGTCGTAGGATAAAATTTTGAGAGGCATGTCGTACTGCTGCTGATTTCTTTTGACGGTCTGCAATACATGTCATTATAAAGAAAGGACCAGAGAGAAATCGCAAACCCACCTCCAACGAGTCGTCCCTGTATCCAGTAATCCCTTCATCAATAGATAAAAGGAACAAATTTAACCCATAATTGTATCGCTCATTAAGAGTCTTCAACACATATGCAAGAACAGTCGAATCTAGAGTCTACACAGTCAAGATTTCTAATCACGAGGAACTCGACAAACAGCCTACCTTTGCCTCCAGACGCGCCAATCGCTACCCGATCTCCGGGAGAAAAAAGTTTGGATTGGGTGATTGTATTGTGTACTTCGGTTTCAAAGACATAAAAGAAGCAATCCTTGCATATTTGTTGACCTGTCTTGGGACGTTTGAGAATCGCCTTGGCTTTCTCGCAGAGGACACAGGTGCGCGGGGCCATTTAGATGATGGAGGTAAAAAGTCAAGTCGCGATTTTGCTAAATGAGTCACGACGTCCGCGGCTTATTCAAAGGGCATAATTTATTTGCGATGAGTGTAGTCTACATAGTCTTCCGACGAAAAAGAAACGACTCCATAGACATCGTACACCAATACTTTTACAACAATTTAACATACGAAGCAGGAAACAATCCAGATTTGCCCGTGCCATCCACTTGTCCAGTCCACCTGCGTGCGCAAGGCAAGGTCAGCTACTTGCACTCCACTCTAGGAAAGAAAACATTTCATACCAATCATCCGACGTCTTTTCCGTAACCCATATATTCTGCTTTGCACGAATCCCCAAATCATTCGGGTCCTACCCAAACACTGATCAGAAAAGCCCATGAAGACCTCACAAACAAAAAAAAAAACACCCACAGAAGGCTCGTAATCATACAACGCCTCTGCCCACTCTCCCTGAGCAACTTCCTCTTCTTCCTCATGCTCCGGTTCAGGTTCAGGCTCCGGCTCAGGCTCAGAAGGCTTCCGATGCACAGGCGGAGGCGCAAAGCTACTCTTCTTGGCTCCAAACGCAGAGGGTATCACAGGAGGACCAGTTCTCGGAGGTTGTTTCTTGGCCGTTAGACCAGACATGAAAATGTTTCGTTTTGTACCCGATGTATCGACATCGCCCAATCTCTACAAGGACAAGAACAACAACAACCATGCATGTATGTATGCATAAGAAACAACCCCGAGCACAAAACGTACAAACGGAACACACCTGAACAGTAACCAACCCCTTGGGAGCAGACGTATCAGCATGCTTTGCAGGCGCATGTTTAGGAGGAGTTAAATCGGATTGAGAGCGGTTGAATGCTGAAGCTGCAGCTGCTACTCGACCTGCGACGTGTCCTACGTCTACGTTTTGAGTCCCATTGTCAGTATCTGTGGAGCTTCCGGCGTTTTGGAGCGCTGATGCGAGTTCTGGTCGGGATTGAAAGTATCTGTATTTTTGATTGAGAGGGTGTGTTACGATTGTCCGTCCAGAAAGTAACGTGTTGGAGTGTCCAAGCGAGTCGGATGCGTGTCAAAAGGGAAAAAGCACAAAAAACAAAGTCAGATGAACGAATACATAAGAGAAAAGAGAAAGTCAGCCAGAAAGAGAGAAAAGCACTCGCTCATCTAGTAAAGAAAAGAAAGCATCCTTTTCATGATGCGGTAGATTGGTGAAGACCATATGATTGTGATGGAAAGAGCGTTTTCAAGTTGCTTTTAGAGATCGATACCACTCTAGTTCTATTCACCACGAGCGATCACACCGTTGCACATGCAATTGTACGTGTGCAGTCCAGAATAGTGGATTTTGAGTACGAAATAAGGATAGAGTATTCTAAACCGCGGTGATGCTAATAATGATAAGTACTCCCTCCCTGGACAGAATAGGAGCTTTTGAGACGACACTCAAACAGAAGGAAAGAAACGCTCTACATGCAATTGCAAGCTATACATTTTTATAATATGTAACGTATACAAATCCAGTACCAGTACTCGCCGCATAGCAAGAAAAAAAAACAGAGAGAGAGAGAGAGAAAGAGAGGATATGATATATAATATGACGAGTGTGACGAGTAGTAGTAGTAAGAAGAGAGACAGAGAGAGAGGAGATAAACACAGACATATGTAACTAAGTATGAAACGCGAACAAGAACGAAAAACAGACAACGAGCAGGAACGAAAAAAAAGGGTAGAAATTGAAGCGAGATTGGGACGGGTAGGGTGGGTTTTCAAGTAAAAAAAGACATATAGGTATGTGTGTATGTACGTTCAGGAAATAGTTGACTGAGTATCGGTAGATGTGGATGTGGATGCAAACAAAGCCAGAGTTGAAAAAAAGTCTATCAGGTATCCATCATCATCATCATGATTATAAACATCAACCAGGGCAGACCAAATGCGATGCGATGCGCGGGCGAACTTGGGTCGACGCGATAAGCTGGGTGACTGGGCAATTTTGAGCAAATAAAAACAGTGCAGGTGATTGGGCAAGCAAAAACAAACGATGGGCAAGACAAGCGAATAAACAGAGCAGAACGGAAAACCAATGAGAGAGCACCGACGACGATAATATGTACAGACAACAAGGAATATGCAACATGAACGAAAAAGAAGGGAAAACAAGGACCGAAACACATACATGACCACAGACACAACGTGACACACGAGACGACGAGAGCGAGGGACCCAGATCCAAAACTTGAAGTGAGGAATACCGAGAAAAAGAATGGAGTACAGACCGAGCAACCAACAAAAAATGCAAGTATACGAATCATCCTCGTTATCGTCCTCGTCGCCTGTCATTCGTCGTTTGTCGTCGTCAAGCATAGCCATCGGTCTCGCTCATGAACCTAAAAAATTGTCTTGTTGAGTCCAACTAGAGAATGGATCATATCCATTGGACATGGAAGAAGAAAACGGCTCCGCACTGTTCATGTTCATGTTCATGCTGTTCATGTTGCTCATGTTGTTCATGCCGCCGCCCATGTTGTTGCTCATACCCATGTTGCCCATGTTGCCGCCCATGCCCATACCCATACCACCGCCCATACCGCCCATGTTACCACCCATACCGCCGCCTCCCATGCCTCCCATACCCATACCAATGTTACCGCCCATACCACCCATACCCATACCCATCATACCTTGCTGCGAGCCCTGAGGCACAGGCGTTCCACTCATATGCCTCGGTGTACCTCCAGCATCAGATTGATGACCAGGCGAAGGCGTCGCAAACGGGAACGATCCTCCTCCATGAGATGATCCAGGAGGCGAAGGCGCGCCTCCCATACCCATACCCATATTACCACCACCAAACCCAGCACCAGGTTGTCCATGCGCACTAGGCGGTCGACCCATACCCATCTGCATCTGTTGTGGATTCATCGTTCCTCTTCCAGGTCCACCGCCTTGTTGTTGTTGCTGTTGCTGTTGCTGCTGCTGCATCATCATCCTCGCGAAATCATCTTGACCCATAGACCCAGATCTGACAGCTGCAGAGCCCATACGAGGTGTCATTGGTGTACCACCACCCCCTCCTCCTGGCATACCCATACCTCCCATACCCATATTCATGCCCATATTGCCCATACCGCCCATATTACCCATACCCATCATATTCACCGGACTCTGCGTCCCACCACCACTCCCAGCAGACGAAGGATCAGGCGGCGACCGTGCACTTCTCGCTATACCCGGTATCGAATTCATCGAAGGATTTGACCTCAACGCTGGGAAATTCATTCCATCTCCACCAGGTGAACCACTTCCAGGCGTCTGTGGATGTTGTGGAGGGCCTTGATGAGGCGTCATGGATCCTTGCGGTGAAGCCATTCCTCCTCCTCCCTGTGATGGATTCGGCGTCTGAGGATTTTGCTGTTGACCTTGATTCTGCTTTATCCTGTCATGCATCATCATCATCTGCTGATGCGTCAAGTTTCCTCCACCGCCTCCACCACCTCCTCCAGGTCCGGGACTGTTCATCATACCACCCATGTTTCCTCCTCGAGCCTGCTGCTGAGCTTGTAACAACTTGAGCTGTCTTTGGTTCATAGGGCTCATGGCCATATTGTTCATGCCCATGCCCATGTTACCGCCCATATTCATGTTGCCCATATTTCCCATATTGTTCATGTTACCCATACCACCCATGTTGTTCATGCCGCCAGGACCACCTCCTAGCCCAGGCGTACCGGTTCGAGGGTCCATACCACCAGGAGAACCCATACCGAGACCACCGCCGCCCATACCCATACCGCCCATAGTTTGAGAAGGAGAGACGGGACTCGATTGGCCGTTGGGGACTGGTGTACCTGGTGCGCCCATTGGAGAGCCTGGAAGATTTTTAACATACGTGTATAGTAGATAGGAAATGTACTCACCACCAGGATTACCAGCAGCACCTTGCTGTTGTTGTTGTTGTTGCCGCATATGCATTGACATTCCCTATCGCACGAATTAATTTTCTTCTCAAACTCAAGCTCCGCTCCTACTCACCTGCAAGACTTTCTGCAACTGCTGCTGAATCGGCATCTGGCTCAAATTCGGTACATGTTTGGTTACAAACTGCATAATCGGGTGTTCTGGCCGTTGCAACAACTGATAAGCCTGTCTCATCTGCGGGGGCATTGCATCCAAATTGACACCTCCTGGGTTGCCACCGCCGCCAGGGCCTGGACCAGGACCAGCACCGTTTGGCATATTCGACATGTTGGGTCCGGCAGAGCCAGGCGGTGACATTTGTCTTGCACCACCTGTCTGTTGCGCACGAAGCTGAGCAGCTTGTTGTTGTTGCCTCGCCCTCACAGCAGCCATCTGAGCCTCTGACATGGACCCATCCGGACCCATTGGTGTCGTTGGATTTGGAGTCGCTCCGTTCATCATCTGTGATTGGTCCAGTGAAGGCGGCATCATGGACGAGGAAGGAGACATGGACATTTTGGTCTCGCCGGTATCTCTACGCTTGTTCATTCCCATATTCTTGAGATCCAGAGTTTCGTCTGGTCTTTCGCGTTTTAGGTTGAGGTTTAGATTCATGTTCATATTTTGGCGAGCGAGGTCTTTTGCAAAGAGAGTAGGGAGTTCTGTGTAGAGATGGCGGAGACGGTCGGTGGAAAAGAGTTCGATTGGGGGTAGAGGGTCCATTTTTGGAGGTTGGAAGCTGCGAGGAGGGTTTTCGAGGTAGGTAGCGAGGTAGCCGAGGTTGGCTTGTAGGCGGGCAGAGTATTGGGTGTAGAGAGGGTCAGAGGTGGTTACGCCGCGGTCGAGCAGCTGGGCGAGGATTCTGGGCTGGGTAAGGACATGTGGGAGAGAAACAAGACTGTCACTCACTTGAACAGCTCTGAATTGAGCTCGAGCATGGTAGAGGTGACTTTGCTGTCATTTTGATGCGTCGGAGAAGACGGAGTGGGGAGATGGTCTAGTAAAGGAGGCGAGGTGGGATTTGGATCTGAAGGAGGAGGGGGAGGGGTCTCTGGATGTTCCTTCTTTTGATCTGGCGCGTCGGCGGCGGGGTCAGGAGCGGGAGTGTCGAGGTCATCTGGGGGCGGAGAGAGTTCGCTGAGAGGAGTAGACTGGCGGGAAAGCCTGTCTTCGGAGGAGAGTTCGGGCACTGCCGGTTGTTGTGGAATGGAAGAGGGGGGAGGGTCCGAGTTGGGAGCGTCGGTTACGGGAGAAAGGGAAGAAGAGCGTTCGTTGTCTTTGGATGATTCGTCGTGCTGGTCCTGCGAGGTGTTGTCCCAGGAAGACACACTCGAGTTGTCCACGTGCATCATTGCTCCTCCCAGCGAGCTGCCCAAGGTCGAGTTCAAGCAAGATGCGTGGGAGAGTCGGAGTTGCAACGCGCATCACCCCTCCTCCATCCTCCTCTCCATCCCTCCTCGTTTTCCTCTTTTCTCTCCCAGACGTAGTAGAACAAGAGTGTCCAGATCTCTTCTCTCGGCCTTGTAGATCGTGTCATGTCATCCTTGTCTTCCGGTTCCCGATTGCCTCCAAATCATCATCATACTTGCACCGCAATTCCCATTCATCTTCCACCCTATCTACGTTCCATGTCTCTTTTTTCCTGCCTTTGCATTACATGTCTGATGACCTCCATATCACTTTGTAATTCCGTCTCCGCCGACCCGGGTCACACACATTTTACCATACAAAGTACCTGGACTCCGTGTGCAGTGTCATAATAGAACCCTTTCTACTTAGTTTAGAATCATATCCAATCTGTGCATTTCCCCGAAGAAACAAACCTTAGAGCCTGCTCAAAGGTTCCTCCGCCTCGACTGGACGGCACTCCCACGTGGCATCAATGCTGACTCAGCAACCTTCCCATCACACGCGAGTTTTGTTGTGTCCCGTCCCATCCACAACGCCAATTCTTCCAGAAACAGGTGAGTCCATGCCCCATCCCCCTCTGAAAACTCGTCTAGAGGCTGCTACGATGTCTCTCAAACCGCTGTATCCAAAAATCCCGAAGGAAATCCACATTTTCAAGCTGGATGGCTTTTTTCGCCTTTGGATGACGCCCTCGTTTTTCTTCATACTCACCTCCTTCTCAGATTAACAATGGGTCGGGTTATCAGGGCACAAAGACGCTCGCACGCTATCGTACGCACCTCTGGGTCTTTCAACGACACCAAAATCCTAACCATTCCCCACAGTTCAAGTCGCACACCCACCACAACAAGGCCCCCGCCCGCCTTCGTGCCCTTGATTTCGCAGAGAGGAATGGCTATGTTCGAGGTATTGTCAAGGAAATCATTCACGACGCTGGCCGGTACGCCCAAAAACACTACACAAACCCCCATTTTCTAACTAACCCACTTTCCAGCGGCGCCCCCCTCGCCCGCGTAGTCTTCCGCGACCCCTACCGCTTCAAACTCCGCAAAGAAACCTTCGTCGCCACCGAAGGCCTCCACACCGGTGCATTCGTCTACTGCGGCAAAAAAGCCACCCTCGCAGTCGGCAACGTCCTCCCCATCTCCCAATGCCCAGAAGGTACCATCGTCTGCAACGTCGAAGAAAAAGTCGGTGACCGCGGTGCTCTCGCTCGTACTTCTGGAAACTACGCTACTGTTATCGGACACTCCCCCGACGATAACAAGACCCGTATTCGTCTGCCTTCTGGTGCGAAAAAGACCGTTTCGGGATCTGCGAGGGCAACGGTGGGTATTGTTGCTGGTGGTGGGAGGATTGATAAGCCGTTGCTTAAGGCTGGAAGGGCGTACCATAAATTCAAGGCCAAGAGGTACAACTGGCCTCGTACTCGTGGTGTTGCTATGAACCCGGTTGACCATCCTCATGGTGGTGGTAACCACCAACATATTGGAAAGGCTTCGACTATTGCTCGTTCGGCTGTTCCGGGTCAGAAAGTCGGTCTTATTGCTGCCAGGAGGGTGAGTGACCTTTTTTGTCTTTATTTGATGTGTTTGTGTTCTGATGGTTTGGATAGACTGGTCTCTTGCGTGGTACGGTCAAAGTCAAGGAGGTGTAAATTGTTGTTCGCATCTACTATGCTACGTACCTACATATTCCAAAAGATTGTATGCATTTATGCCATGCGTCCTTTATGCCCTCTTTTTTACGTGTCAGTGATGCAATTCGACGATGAGATACATTGCGTATCTGCTATATTTTGATGGACGCGTATTATCTGGACTTAAGATGATCTTGCCGGTACCGTGTTCAAGATAACTTCAAGCATCGGCTGAACAATCGAGAGTTACATATTTATTATCTCGATTCTTACCCATGCTCGGGTTGAAGGCGTTCAGATCTTAGCTGTTAGTCGTACGCGAGACGCACTCATGATAGATCAGGCAACGCGGTGATACACATTCAGTATGGTTAAGATAAGAAAGAAACGGAAAGTCATCGTAGACGTGTATATACGAGAAGGACATGAGAGGAACAGTACATAAGTGGATCGGAACGGATTCGAAGCGGTGGTAGGGAAGAACAAGAAAACGGGAAATCTTATCAGGAGTACAAATAGATAACTATGGCATACGTGTGTGTGAAGATGGGACGAGAAAGGACACGAGGAGAAAAGGTAAGTACATACAAAGCTGCTGTTGAACCAGATACGTATGAAAACACTGAGGACGAATGTCCGAGTCGCACTCGCCGTCGTGAATATTAGCTGCAAGCGAATCGGAAGAGATCTAAAAGAGAATATCAATATAACATTCATCTTAATGCGAATAAGGATTGTACTGACCTCTAATAAGGCCTTAGGTACTTGTGGATCCACCTGGGACATTCGGATCCGGGTCAGCCACCTTTCGACAGTTCGAAAGGAATCCCGACCACGGTCGTACCGTTATCTTCATTCTTGGATCATACTGTTCCAACTCCGGAAGACCATTCAGACCTGAAAGAATTTCTGCGGCTGGTTGACTGGTTATCCATTCCGATGAGAACGGTCCCCAGCAATTAACAAAGCCTATAACATCGAGCAAAGTTGATTTGACAGATTCGGTCTTTGGGTCGGTTTGCCACAGCTTTGAAACTTTCTCTGCGAACATTACTTGGACATCTTCCTCAACTTTCGGTTTTACCGATAGCGCATAACCCAATTTCTTCAAAACACTGTCACAAGGAGACAGCTCGTTTTTACGGCGAAGCTCGATGTAACGTGATACAATAGCAACTGCTAGGGTATCTCGGAATGATGCCTTATCCAGAGTGTTCAGACGGGATAGCTCCCAGTGGAGATAGGGAACAGCAACTTCACCAGTAGCCAACTCTGAATCGGAATTCTTGGGAAGAGGCTCATAAAATTCGCTTGGTGGCACAAGACGGATACACACCACTAGGTCAAGCAAAGTTTTTAGAAGTAAATACTTCTTTTTCCTCTCAGCATCAAACGGAGAGAAGGTACGAAGGATGTCAAAAAGTCCCGTGTAAAACTCCCTTTTATTGGGTGAATGACTTGCTGACGCAAGCAGAATGATAGAAATGTCTATACAAATGTCAAATTGCTCCGAGTTGACATTTTGCATTTCTTTCAGAACATACTGCCCTATGCATTCTAGACCTTCCCCTTTCCAAGCATTCAGAGCTGGTGGATGGTCCTGGTGTTTCTTGTGAAAGTACTGCAGAACAAACTGTCGAAATAATGATTCATCTGTTTGTAGTGATATTGGTTTGATTGTGGAATGTATAACCCTGAGAAACCAGAAAAATACATCGGCGGCAGGCTCAGATTTTTCATCGACAGGTGCTGAGCTTTCACTGGCAGGCTCAACACACTTCTTCAGGGCAGTCTGAGGAAAAAGTTTCTTCAAGCTGTGCTGAAGAACAGTGGACAGGGCTATGTGATCAAGGCCATCCACCTCGAATGGAGGTTTTGACCAAGGATAGATGAGGTTACATATCTCTCCAAAGTTTGGAGGAGTCTTATCTGGATTGGGAAATTTCTCAATATAACCAGCAAGAATAACCACCTGAATGATGTTTCTCGCATTTTTTTTGTTCCCAGATATTATATTCTTGACTTTGGAACTGTATTTATGTTTTAGAGCTGCAAGGATCATGTCCAAAATGGCACCAGAAACTTCCAGTTTATCTGCATAAGGTGAAACAGCTTGGAAAATTTCAAGGATATGCTTTTGCCCCTCTATAATGTTGGCTAGTGGGTCAAGCATATCTATCCATTGGATACCAAGTGCCATTAAAGCAGAGCACAGCTCATTGAGATCATCAGGGCTGGCAGCAAGAGTTTTGAGCAAGGATGGCATACTCTGGGCAAACTGGAGAAAGTGCTTCTGTTGCTCAGCAGGATCTGCAGAGGCCACAGAGTCCATGACATTTTTAGGACCTGTAGAGTCTTCAGGAACTGTGGCAGCTGGGGTCACATACACCTGAACCAGTGCCCAAATAGCTTGAGCACATGCCTGCGCACACTGTATTTGAAAGCCATCTGCCCAGTATTCAGACTTGGCTGCAAACTGTCCAATACATGACCAAATGTTCTGTTCAGAACCATACATGAGAGGTGTAAAGAGCTTTGCATTTTGCTCCCAGACCTTGTTCTGATGACTGTTGTAGACAGAGCGTGGGATTGCTTCAATAAAAGTTCGGAATTTGTCATTGTCAGTCAGTGACTTGATCATCTCATTCATTGCTCTTTTATCACGATCATTGTGTTCCTGGCATGCTTTTACTGCTTCATTCAGCACAGCCTGTTTCAATGTCTTGGCAAGACCATGTCTCTGTTTCCAACTTGGAGCCAGGAGTCCAATGCAAATATTCCTCAAATGCCAACATACATTTGAAAATGGAGTGCAAAAGGAGGCTGCAAGGGAAAGCAATGGGTGTATGGTCAAGGTAGAATAAACAGCAAGGAATAGAGCCAGGATTATTGAAATGATCATTCCCAATGGCCAATTCACTGGGAAAAGGAAGAGAACCAGGCCACCAAGAAACAAGAAGAGTGAGAGGTGGAGAAGAATTGAAATTGAGTCAACAAAAGTCTGTGTCCCATATCCTTTATGGCCAGCATGCAAAAAGGCATTGAATCTGGCTTTATGAATAGGTGACAGTCCTGAATTTGCATTATTGATAAAATCTCGAGCCTGTTGCTGAACAAGTGTGGCCAGAAAAGAGCATGTCAATGCTAATACAAAACTGAGAAACCACAATATGTTGCAGACAAGTGAAGAAACAGGAGGTTTAAAAGTTGGCAAGGGTTCAAATACAGCAGTACCATTGAGTTGTTGAGAAATTTGGATCAATACATGAACAGTGTCCTGAGCAGAATCAGGTTGGAGGGCCTTATGGCTCTCAATTGTAAATGCTGTCAGGATGCCAGAGAATAAAGCAGACTATGGAAGTCAGTTAGGGACTGTGCATTGTGTAGAATTGGTGTAACATACAAAGATCAACAAGTTATCCATGTCCTCCTTCCGTTCCTTCCACATATTCACATCATTTTGTATGACTTGATTCACGTAAATTTTCCAGAGGTCTGTGCAGGCCTCATCAGCATTGGAATCAAAAGATTCAGCCGAGTTCTGTTCGTCATCAGCAGCGGGCTTTGAGGATTCCGCTGGGTGATGAGCAGCTTGTGACACTTCAGTTGGATTTGAAGTTTCAATATCTCCTCCTGTCTTCAGTCGACGAGGTCTTAATACTAGATGCAAATTTAATCAGACATTATGAAAACAAGGATTGAGACCTACTCCTTCCAAGGCTTTCGAGGAAAGTCATGATTTACAACGCCAAACGCGTCCTAGGTCCAGCGAGTTGCGAAAGTCCAAGGGAACACGACGTCTATCATTCCCAATCCTCGACATTGGTACTTATACTTGCAGTTTCACTATTACGTGATCTTGAACTTGGGATCGAACTTCGATTGTCGATGTCGAAGGTTCTGAAGACGTGGGACAGGCGTGAAACATGAACGGTTTCATTTCTGGAGCCTTGCTCAAACCTTTTTCACTCCCTGTCTTCCGTGACTAGCTAATTTAGGCTGCGAATCAACTCGTGTAGTAACGTAATAACGAAAGGACGGCATTCAGTGACCAGCAGATGAAATACAGTATGGAACACTTTCCGATTTAAATGTATCACACCATACCCGATTCAGCTGGACCTGCAACGGGGACTTGATGGACACTTTGGGGGACAGCCACATTGCGGAATAAAGTTTGCAGGACTCCAATGTGATCTTGTTAGAAGTAGAAACAATGCTCAAAACCTTCAGAAAGGTGAATCAGAATCCTCGTGGATCAAAAGAATTGAAGCTTGGAGGATATCAAAACGGCTCAAACGTGAACAAGTCATGTCCGAAATGTCACTTGCTGAAGATGATGGTGATAGGAGCATTGGATAAAGCGAGGAGCCGGAAGACACGAGTCCACTTCCTGGCAAATCATCACCACGAGGAAATTTGCAAGGAGGAAGGGCTCTGATAAATTGCCGGTAGAATGTTAAGCCCCGTCGTAGCGTCTCTTTCAAGGATCTCTGAGCTTGAATACACCGCGTCTGAGCTTACCAATCTTTCTCTGGAAAATATGCCGAAGCTCAAACTCGGAAGAAGAATGAAATATAAAACGGTCCATTCCCAAATCTTAGGTGCAATCCTTCATGATCTAAGTTTGAATGACGCCGTGGACTTGGATTGTGATAAGGGAGAGAGTACAACTTTCCTTCCAAGTACACATGATACTACATGATACCCGCGCTTGAATTAAAGTATCGTCCTCCTGTTTTCTGATCATTGCCTCCATATGTATTCTCTGTAGCATTCCCATTTGTTTCAATTATATTTTTGGCTCTATCCTGGTGGGGCCCGTAGAAAGAACCGGGGTGTGCAGGTGTCGAAGCAGAGATAAGAGAGGGAGCTTACCCGGATGAGCCGCTTATTGAATGAGAGTCCAATTTTCATTGTCATGAAGAAGCCGCTAACATTTGCCAGAACGTACTTATTCTTGGTGAGACAGTTCTCAGACTGTCACGACTCTGTCCTCCTCGATAATATTTCTGATTGTCGACCATCTTAGCCCTCTTATCTTCGTGTTAGAGAGATAGCAGGGAAAGACGAGATACGTACTCCGTAGATGAAATGAAGCAATTACTTCATGATATGCGTAGTGTTGCTTGAACGAGAACAGTGATGCCGTGCATCATTGTTGCGAATAAGATTAGATTGATAAACGATTGACGTTTCGCCACCTCCGGGAGATACAGAATAAAGTATTTAGTCTGGGAAATCATTCTAGTTCTGGATAATCAATGCGGATACAGGGCAAGCTACAAGACATCAGTTCATCGTGCTTCGCTCATAAAGAAAGACTAAAGTGTACGTACACGTTTCCATTCCTTTCAAACTCATGTGTTCCGCACATTTTCCCGAATTTGGCGGCAGTTTCGGGGCTTCGCGATGGGCAAGTAGCAATGAGAACGGCACCAGGGACCATTGGGCTTTGAGCATTAGAGATAATGGGAAAGGAGCCCGATAACTTGGGACCATACTGTTGTTCAGCCGTTGTAGGAATGCCGTGATTTGTCGAAAACGCCTCAAGCTATGATTGATGGAATGGCTTGTTTCGAGGAATGAATTCAAAATATAGAATCGGACTAGTCGTACAGTAGAGCGCTCTCGCATTCTCTAGTGCCTCTGGGCAGTTTCGAACACTGGGACAGTTGATATGACGTGGGTCAAGCAGTGACGGTATGAAATTATGTCAGCAGAGATCAGCCAACCTGCTGGGCCGTTTTCAACGATCGTTCTACACAAGGGGCTGTCAACCGAACGGAATGTGGAAACAGGGGGGGCAAGGGTATCCTGGGAGAATTGCCGTTTTGGGATGTGAGTTATCCGTGACTGATCCGTGACATACTATCGGATACTTTCATCTTAGTGATTACTTGTAAAATATTCGATTTACCTTGGAAATCTCCATGTGCCAGCTGCTTGTGGTTACAATCGGTGGAATAGCATTTCATCGACCATGGCGGCTAACCAAGGAATAAGTCAACAGACGTGACTTTAAGTGACATCCAAAAACGGTAAATTTCCCAGGATACCCTTGCCCCCCCTGTTTCCACATTCCGTTCGGTTGACAGCCCCTTGGTTCTACAAAAGCGCATGTGTCTCGAGTCGCTCAGGCTGCAGGACATGCGCTTAAACAGGCGAGTCCATGTCTCATCCTCCCTGGAGGCCGCTACGACGTCTCTTAGTGCTCTGTATGCAAACCACGATTCTGAGCTGGATGGCTTTGCCGTTGGATGACGCTCTATTTCTTTCTACTTTCTCGTTTCCTTCTTCGTACCCCTCCTCAGATTAAACAATGGGTCGAGTTATCGCACGCTATCGTACGCACCCTTAGGGCTTTCAACAAGACGAAAATCCTGACCACTCCCAACCGTTCAGCTCGCACACCCATCACAACAAGGTCCCCGCCCGCCTTCGTGCCCTTGATTCTGCAGAGAGGAATGGCTACATTCGGGTTACCGTCAAGGAAATCATTTACGATGCTGGCCGGTACGCCTAAAAACACTCTAGAAATCCCCATTTCTTAACCCACTTTTCAGCGGCGGCCCCCTCGCCCGTGTAGTCTTCCGCGAGCCCTACCGCTTCAAGAAACTTTCATCGCCACCGAAGGCCTCCACACCGGTGCATTCATCTACTGCGGCAAAAAAGCCGTCCTCGCAGTCGGCAACGTCCTCCCCATCTCCCAATGCCCAGAAGGTACCATCGTCTGCAACGTCGAAGAAAAAGTCGGTGACCGCGGTGCTCTCGCTCGTACTTCTGGAAACTACGCGACTGTTATCGGACACTCTCCCGACGACAACAAGACCCGTATTCGTCTTCCTTCTGGTGCGAAAAAGACCGTTTCGGGATCTGCGAGGGCAACGGTGGGTATTGTTGCTGGTGGGAGGATTGATAAGCCGCTGCTTAAAGCTGGAAGGGCGTACCATAAATTCAAGGCCAAGAGGTACAACTGGCCTCGTACTCGTGGTGTTGCTATGAACCCGGTTGACCATCCTCATGGTGGTGGTAACCACCAACATATTGGAAAGGCTTCGACTATTGCTCGTTCGGCTATTCCGGGTCAGAAAGTTGGTCTTATTGCTGCCAGGAGGGTGAGTGACCTTTTTTGTCCGATTCGTGTTGCTTTTTTTGATGATTTGGATAGACTGGTCTCCTGCGCGGTACGGTCAAAGTCAAGGAGGTGTAAATTGTTGCTCGCATCTACTATGCTACGTACCTACATATTCCAAAAGATTGTATGCATTTATGCCATGCGTCCATTTTTATGCCCTCTTTCACGTGAATTCGACGATGAGATACATTGTGTATCTGCTATATTTTGATGGATGCGTATTACCTGGACTTCAGGGCTAGAGATAGTCTCATTGCCGGCACCGTGTTCAAGATAACTTTAAGTATTAGTCTAAACAATCGAAAGTCAGGCACTTAATTATTATCTCGATTCTTACCCATGCTCGGACTGAAGCGTTCAGATCTTAGCTGTTAGTCGTACGCGAGACGCATATATGAGCACTCAGTAGATCAGACGATGCAATGATACAGAAGAGTAAACATTCAGTACGAGAAGGACATGAGGAACAGTACATAGATCGGAACTGATTCGAAGCGGTAGGGAAGAAAAAGAAAAGGGGAAGGATCTCGGGAGCACAAATAGATATGGCATACGCGTGAAAATGGGACGAGAAAGGATACGAGGAGAAAAGGTAAGTAGTACATACAAAGCTGCTGTTGAACCAGATACGTATGAAAACGCTGAGGACGAATGTCCGAATCGCTCTCGCCGTCGTGAATATTAGCTGTAGTCGAATCGGAAGGGATCTAAAAGAGAATATCAGTATAACATTCATCTTAATGGGAATAAGGATTGTACTGACTCTAATAAGGCCTTAGATACTTCAAGTGGATCCACTTGGGACATTTGAATTCGGGCTTGCCATTTTTTGACAGTGCTCAAGGAGTCTCTTCCATGGTCGCATTATTTCCCCTGTTCGTAGATCATTCTGTCCTGTTAACAGCAGAAGACCATCCAGATCTGAAAGAGCTTTTGCGGCTGATTGACTAGTTATCCATTTCGATGAGAACGGTCCCCAGATATTGACAAAGCCTATAACATCAAGCAAAGTTGATTTGACAGATTCGGTCTCTGGGCCGGTTTGCCACAGCTTCGCAACGTTCTCTGCGAACATTACCTGGACATCTTCTTCAACTTTCGGTTTTACCGATAGCGCGTAACCCAATCTCTTCAAAACACCGTCACGGGGAGACAGTTCGTTTTGACAGCAAAGCTCGATGTAATGTGATACAATAGCAACTGCTAGGGTATCTCGGAATGATGCCCCATCCAGAGTGTTCAGACGGGATAGCTCCCAGTGGAGATAGGGAAGAGCAACTTCACCAGGAGCCAACTCTGAATTGAAATTCTTGGGGAGAGGCTCGTAAAATCTGCTTGGTGGCACAAGACGAATACACACCACTAGGTCAAGCAAAGTTTTTAGGAGTAAATATCTCTTCTTCCTCTCAGCACCAGACGAAGGCAAAGTAGGGAGGATGCCAAAGAGTCCCGTGTAAAACTCTCTTTTATTGGGTGAATGACTTGCTGACGCAAGCAGAATGACAGAAATGTCCATACAAATGTCAAATTGCTTCGATTCGACATTTTGCATTTCTTTCAGAACATACTGCCCTATGCATTCTAGAGCTTCCCCTTTCCAAACATCCAGAGCTGATGGGTTACCCTGGTGTTTCTTGTGAAAGTACTGCAGAACAAACTGTCGGCATCCTGATGCATTTTTATGGTGTAGTGGTATCCTGAGAGACCATCTGATAAGTGCATCAGGATACTCATCAAGGGCAGACCCTGGGTTTCCATCAAAATGCTTCTTTAAAGCAGGGAGAACATGTCTGCAATGCAGAACTGGAAGGAGTTTTGTTGGATTGAGATCATCAGGCTCATCAGCCTTGGGTGGTGGTTCAGTATTGGGATCATCAATCTTGGATGGTGGTTTGGGCTGAAGATATATGGCATCACATATCTGCTCACTTGGATTGGCCCGGGGGAATTTTGCAATGTAATGGGCAAGAATGACTTTTTGTATGATGTGCATACTTTGTCTGTTCCTAGAAATGGCATTCTTATGTTTATAATGACTTTTTTGTCCTCCTGAGCCTTTTCTTTGTCCTTTTCTTTGTCCCTTTCTTCATCCTTAGCAGAAATGTCATCCCCAATTTTTGAATAAGATTTGACTTGAGGCTCCACCTTAAGAGCTGCAAGAATCATATCCAAACTTGCACCAGAAACTTCCAGTTTATCTGCATAAGGTGAAACAGCTTGGAAAATTTCAAGGACAAAATTTTCAAGTTGTTCCTTTGTAGCCTGGTTGGTTTCCAGCTCAAGCATATTTATCCATTGAATACCAAGTGTTATCAAAGCAAAATACAATTTTGATTTGGAATCATCACCATCAGAGGTGGCAGCAAGAATTTTGAGCAAGGATGGCATACTCTGGAGAAAGAGCTTCTGCTCTGCAGAGGCAACAGAGTCCATGGCATTTTTAAGATCTCCAGAATCTTCAGGAGCTGTCACATACACCTGGACCAGTGCCCAAATAGCTTGAGCACACACCCGTGCACGCCGTGTTCGAGAAACATCTGTCCAGTACTCAGACTTGGCTGCAAACTGTTTGATACATGACCAGATGTTCTGTTCAGAATCGTGCAGGAGAGGCATAAAGAGCCTTGCATTTTGCTCCCGGACCTTGTTCTGATGGTTGTTGTAGACAGAGTGTGGGATTGCTTCAATAAAAGTTTCCAATTCGGCATCATCAGTCAGTGACTTGATCATCTCGATCATCGCCTGTTTATCACGTTCATCGCGTTCCGGGCCTTTTTCTACTGATTTGTTTAGAACAGCTTTTTTCAATGTCTTGGCAAGATCATTTCTTTGAGTCCAGACCCAAATGCACATAGTCTTCAAGCGCCAAGATACATTTGAAAAAGGAGTGCGAAAGGAGGACTCGAGGAAAAGCACTGGAAGCACAGTCAATGTCAAATAAATGGCAAGAAATAGACCCAGGATTATTAATATGATCATTGCCAATGGCCAGTTCACTGGGAAAAGGAATAAAACCAGGCCAGCAAGAAACAGGAAGAGTGAGAGATGAAGAAAAATTGGGATCAGGTCAACAAAAGCCTGCATCCCAAATCTTTCTAGGCCAAAGTGTGAGAAGGCAATAAATCTGGCTTTACGAATAGGCGATGGTTTCAGAGTTGTATTATCAATAAAATCTCGAGTCCATTGCTGAACAAGTGTGGCCAGTAAAGAGCACGCCACTGTTAATGCGAGACTGAGAAACCACAATATATTGCACACCAGTGAAGAAGTGGGGGGTTCAAAGGGTGGCAAGGGTTCAAATCCAGCAGTGTGGTTGAGTTGTCTAGAAATTTGCACTAATAATTGAACAGTGTCCTGAGCAGGATCATGTTGGAGGGTCTTATAACTTTCAATTATAAATGCTGTAATGATGGCAGAAAATAATCCGGACTAGAGAAAATAATTGAGGATCCTGTTCCATGCAGAGTTGTGTTCACATACAAAGATTAGCAAATTATCCATGTCCTCCTTCCATTCCTTCCACAGATTCTCATCATATTCCTTGGCTTGATTCACATAAACTTTCCAGAGGTCAGTGCAGGCTTCATCATCAGCAGTGGGCTCAAAAGCTTCCTGGGTTTCGGCTGAGCCCAGGTCCAATTTGTTGTCAGCAAGCTTAGGAGATCCTGCTGGGTGTTGAGCAGCTTGTGGTGTTTCGGTCAAGGCTTCAGTATCCCTTGTTGTCTTCTGTCGATGAGAAAGTTTTAATACTAGATGCAAATTTAATCAGATGTAATGAAAACAAGGATTGAGACCTACTCCTTCCAAGTCTTTTGAGGAAAGACATGATTTATAGTGTCAAGTGTGTCCTAGGGCTGGGCAAATGTTCTGGTTCCAAGTGGACACGAGGGTCTATTGTACGCAACCTTCGACATTAGTATTTATAATCGCAGTTTCACTATTACATGATGTTTCAGCGCTTAAGTTTGGGTCGAAATTCGACCGTCGAAGATTCTGGAGACGTAGGGCAGGCGTAAATAATAAGCTTCAGTCATTTGGTCTTACTTTTTTTTTTTTACGGGCCCGGCCTTGCTCAAACCTTTCCGCCCCCATCGCTCGAGTCTTCCGTAACTAACTTGCAACTTATGTCATGACTCGACTCGTGTAGTAGTCTTGATAACAAAACGGACGAGATGGCCGGCCAGATGACTGGATAAAATCAGCAGGAACATTCAAAGTGTAGCTGGTGTGAATTGACAACGTAGAACAACATCTTGACACGCCACAGCACTTTCCAAGCCAAATTTACAACCAGCATAAGCGCTCGACTCGGCAAGGTCAGCTGAGCCTGCAACACAGATTTAGTGAACACTTCAAAGGCAGCTAGTCGCAGAATAGGATTTGGAGAACTCCTTTTGGAAGCAAAGATGTTTGACAGTGCTCAAAACCTTCAGAAAAATGAATCAGGATTCTCATGGGCCAAAAGAGCTAGCTTTTTGGGCATGAGAAGCTCGAAGGATACCGCAATGGCCCAAACATAATTCATGTCTGAACTGCCATTTGCGGAAGGTGACGGCGATGTGAGTCGCAAAGCAAAGAGCTGGAAGATTGGAAGACACGACTTCAAACTCTGTCAGCTCATCACCACGTATAGAGCGAAGGAATTTGGAAGGAGGAAAGGCTCTGGAACTCGTAAACGTGAAATAAGGACATTGCAAGAGTGTACAGTATTGCCGGCGAAATGCCAACTTTGGCTGGCTAATTGAACGGTTGAAAGTCTCGCGTTCAGGGCAAGTCCAAGACGTGCATCTCCTTCAAGGATATCTGAACTTGAGTGCATCGTGTCTGAACTGGCAGCCCCTTACCAAACTTTCTCCAGAAAATATGCCGAAGCTCGAACTCGGGAGAAGAATAAAATACGAGGCACATTCCCAGATCTTAGGTGCAATCCCTCGTGATCAGTTTGATTGACGCTGTGAATTTCTACTATGACAAGGGAGAAAATATAACTTTCCTTCCCAGTACACATGATGTCAGAAAAACCCGGAGGCCGTCATCAGCGCTCAAGCCGAGTTTTATCAGCGCTGAAGAATGCTGATAAACCCAGGCGCTGATAAGTACCTTGGTTTTTTCCGACAGATGCTACACGTTGCCTGTGCTTGAATTGCAGAATCATTCCTTCTGTTTTCTGCTCAGTGCCCTTATGCATTTTGGTCGACTTCATTCCCATTCGTCCCAATTATAACTTTGGCTTTATCCTGCTGGTAGGAACAACTGGGGAGCGTAGGTTTCAAAGCGGAGATAAGAGAGGGAGCTTACCCAGATGAGTTGCTTATTGAAGGAGGCGAGTCCAAATTTCCATTGCCAAAGTCGCTGACATTCAGAGCGTACTTGTTCTCGGTGAGATGGTACTTGAACCGTCATGACTACTTTCTGTCCCTCGTTAGTATTTCGGATTGTCGATCCCCTTAGCCTTATTATCTTGTTAAAGAGACATCAGAGAAAGACAAGATACGTGCATAAAACAAAGCAATTCACAGTATGAGGGAATATGTGTAGTGTTGCTAGAACGAGAACATTGACGCCGTCCACTTTCTGCAAATCCCGAACGAGGTGTTTGGTCAATTGAGACGGGAGAATTTTGCTAGTTGTAGATACGTACAGGTTTCTATATCCATTGCTTTCAGACTAGTACTCATGGGTTCCGCATAAACTTTCCCGAGTTTGGTGGCAGTTTTGGGCGCGCGATGGGCAGGTGGCACTGAGAATGGTACCGGCACCGTCAGGCTTTGAGCATTAGAGGTAACGGGAAATGATAACTTGACCAATTTGGGACCGTACTCTTGTTCAGCCGCTGAAGGGGTGATTTGTCGATGATAATAACTCGAACTGCGATTTGTGGAATGGCTTGTTTCGAGGGATGAATTCGGACTAGCCATACAGAGCGGAAGGTAGAGCGCTCTCGCTTTCTCTAATGCCTCTGAGTGGTTCCGAATACTTGGTAGCTGACTGCATTGTGACGTGCCAGGTCAACATTTTATGTCAGCGGATATCAGTGATCACTAGTCTGTCTGCACAGTCGTACCTGCTTCCAACGATCTTCTACCAAAGCCGCCCGGAGGCTACTGTATGCAAACCACGATTCTGAGCTGGATGGCTTTTGCCGTTGGACGCTCTACTTCTTTCTGCTTTCTCGCTTCCTTCTTCGTGCCCCTCGGGTTAAACAATGGGTCGGGTTATCGCACGCTATCTTAGGGCTTTCAACAAGACGAGAATCCTGACCACTCCCAACAGTTCAGGTCGCACACCCATCACAATAAGGTTCCCGCCCGCCTTCGTGCCCTTGATTTCGCAGAGAGGAATGGCTACATTCGTGGTATCTTCAAGGAAATCATCCACGACGCTGGCCGGTACGCCTAAAAACACTCAAGAAATCCCCATCTTCTAACATACTTTTAGTGCCGCCCTCGCCTGTGTAGTCTTCCGCGACCCCAACCGCTTCAACTCCGCAAAGAAACTTTCGTCGCCACCGAAGGCCTCCACACCGGTGCATTCGTCTATTGCGGCCAAAAAGCCACCCTCGCAGCCGGCAACGTCCTTCCCATCTCCTAATGCCTAGAAGGTACCATCGTCTGCAACGTTGAAGAAAAAGTCAGTGACCGCAGTGCTCTCGCTCGTAACTACGTTACTGTCATCAGACACTCCCCTGACGACAACAAGACCCGTACTCGTCTTCTGTCTGGTGCAAAAAAGATCGTTTCTGGATCTGCGACTGTTGCTGGTGGTGGGAGGATTGATAAGCCTCTGCTTAAAGCTGGAGGGGCGTACTATAGATTCAAGGCCAAGAGATACAACTGGCCTCGTACTCGTGGTGTTGCTATGAACCCGGTTGACCATCCTCATGGTGGTGGTAACCACCAACATATTGGAAAGGCTTCGACTATTGCTCGTTCGGCTGTTCCGGGTCAGAAAGTCGGTCTTGTTGCTGCCAGGAGGGTGAGTGCACTTTTTTCGTCTTTGCGTGTCTGTGTTCTGATGGTTTGGGTAGACTGGTCTCCTGCGCGATATAGTTAAAATAAATTGCTGTTCGCATCTGTTATGCTACGTACCTACATATTCCAAAAGATTATGTGCACCCATGCTATGCGTCCATTTTTATGCCCTCTCCATGTCAAGGTGCAGTTCGACGAGATTAGGATGCTTCATGATCAACTCAAAATTTCCCGTCGTGTCTGAAGCTCTGAAGATGATGCTGAATATATGTGATAATTGTAAGTTCATTGTTTTAACGAGCGATGTGTACGATTTAGGCACCGTACCCGTATGCAGTTACGACCGTGTTTGATACGCGGGTCACGGACTTACTGTTACTATATCGTATTTTTTCTCTAAAAACTAGGACGGCACGTCATAGACTCGAGCCAGCCATCCGCAAGAATAGTTGATCACTATGTCGACGAAGCTTTGATTGAGTGTCATCAAAAATTTGCAGGAGCGAGTGGTTCGAGTCTAGCATGGTTACGGATCGTACCCGTACCATATACGGTATATAAGATTGTACATGTAAACAAACCTTGTATAGACAACTAAAAGTGATGTGCATTGACACCAAGCACTAAAAAAATCCGGAGAGGAACTCAGGCTGAGAATAGGTATTATTTTTTATAATATCATGATATAGTGACCTTATCTTATGAAAATGATAAACTGCTGACTCCTGAGTGAGGTTTTTTCAATGGAACTGACAGGCTGGTCAAAAAAAATGAACTGATAGGATCAACAAAACACTTAACTACTCTCAAAATATCCAATTTGGACAAATTACTTTCGGAGGTCTTAAAATATGTCCGACTGTAATATGACTACTTAATTCCAATTAATTATTGTGAATTTCAGTGTTGGTTTGTAACTGATTATAATTAGTAATTAGTTATTACCTGAATACAGTGGTTTACCTCCAACCAGGCCATATACAGAAGGAAAACCAGAAGCAAAAAATGAACATGGAGTGAAAGAATTAATGTTCTTGTGTTCTGTCAAAAAATCTATACATTTGCAGCATGTGTAGCCTAGGTCTCAAAAGTAAATCTTCAGTTTCTAGTATCATTATGGTGGCAAGAGGTCATTGATTTACTAGTTTTGGCCAAAAAACAGTTACAAGCAAAAATCATGGTTGAATGGTTATCATATTATATCATGAAGGAAGTGGGCTGTCACTTTGCACAGCATGTATGAGGCCATCATTTTTGCAATTTGTAAACCTGATCTGCAGTAATCAGGTTACAATTGGAGCAGTGAGTCAATTTCCAATAGTGAACAAAAAGTAGCACTCACTACATGCAAATTAAAAATTTCTCAGATGATATTTTGGAAATATAACATGCATTATCAAAATATTCCATGAGATATTTTAATTTGCATGCAGTGACTCAACAAGTCCTTCTAAAGTCAGCTTTGTAGTTCCTCATATAAGAAAGAAAATTTAGTGAAGAATTGTTTCTAAAAGAAGGTCTTGAGAATGGGAAATCAAAAATGTTTTGCTGCTGGGTTTGTTTCTGCATACCAGAAACAAAATAAGAAACACTAACATGTTTGGATTTGTCATCAATTTAAATATTAATTTTGCCTACTGTGAGTTATGTAGTTATCAATTCCAAACAAATCCTTGCAGCACAAAATCAATTCATTAGTAATTTTAATCTAATTTGTTTGAGCCTTACTGGCATATACTATAAATATTACAGTACAGTGAAATACAGGTTGAACTGCACCAAAACTGTACCATCTTGGGGAAGTGCTGGGCCAGAGACAGGTATGGAGCTAGTCCCATGTAAGTATAAGGTACAGTGCCATGCCCTAAGATTTATCTTTTGCACTGTATTCAAACACTAGTATGTGTTATTGAATGAGCAGTGTTGGAATTGCTAGCATAAGCATTTCTAGTATACAAGTAAGATCCTCTACTTGCCAAACAACCATTGCTTGATTGACTAATAGCTCAGTGGTTAGACAGTATATGTCCAGGAGGTCCTGGATTCAATCCCCAGTTGGTCCAAGTATTATTTACCCCAAGATCATAACCCATAACAACCAGACAAAATATAGATTATTTTATAGTGCACATATATTCTCTATTGATGAACATGTAGCAGATATAGTAACACTAATGCAATTAGAAAAGATTATGAAGCTCATACTGAATTTACTTTCAGGAGCTTCTGGGTCCACTTTGTCCACTTTCTCTTTAAGCTGGCTTGTGCTGATAACAGTTGTTGACAGTGTTTGAGTAGACCAATTCTTTCAATCTCCCCTCTCTCCAGCATTCTAAACATTTTAGCAGTTCCCTGAGGGTTAGGCTGATACTGTGAAAGAGCATTGAAAAGAACTCTTGCAGCCTGTGGGCTGGTCATCCAATTCCATGCCAGTGAGTTCTTGTCCAAAAGAACCAAAACATCTGACAAGGTTGACTTGGCAGATTGTGAGTCCAATCCTTGTTTTGTAGTAATAGCCTTTAGCAACATTGCCATGTTTTCAGCAAATGCCATTTGAACTTTTTCATGAATGTATGATAAAGCCCATGGCTGGTCAGTCAGCCCTTTCAAAATGCCAGCACAGGATGGTGGTATTTTGAATTCACAAGAAAGCTGGATATAATGAGATATGATAGCAATGAGAAGATTGTTGCAGAATGATGCTGAGGCCAAGGAGTCTAGATAGAGAAAGTGTGGAAGGATATAGTCTTGAGCAAGGCCAGTCTGAACCTGCTCTATAACCTCTGAAGATAGAAATCTGTGTCTTGAATTTGCTAAAAAGACAAGACGAGTGCACATTGCTAGGTCTAGGAAAGTCTTGAAGAAGTAATATCCCTCAGTCTGCTTGAATGCTCCATCCAGAGGCAATGTCTGAATCAAGTCAAACATGATTGGGTAGAAGTCACATTGGATATGCCAGCCTGATCTCCCAGACCCATTAAGCAAGTAGAGGGAAACTTCCAAACACATATTAGCTCGTTCAATATTGTCCTGAATATCCTGCATTTCTTCAAGAATGCACTGCCCTATGAGCTCAAGGTCTGAATAATTAAACTTTGAGTCCTCCTTAACATTCTGCAAGTACCACAGAACAAAGTACCGACATTCCTGAGCCTTATCATCATTATATGTGCTCATGGTCAGGAAGTCTTCTAGATATTGCACCAGCAATTTGTCAGTTGCATGATCAAGAACACCTGTTATGAAGACCTGTCTCTTCAAATCAAGCAGAGGAATGCTCTAAAGAGAAGAAAGGTATCAATACCACTGTCAAAGTTGAGGGAAATTTCTAAAGTATATTTACAGTAGATTGTCCAAATACCAGCTCTCCTGAAGGCCCCTCATGATGAGCATCTATGTAGTCATGCTGTATTTCATGGACAATATCAACAATCTGCAAAAAGGACCCTGGACCTATTTCTGGTCCAAATGCCTTTGAGTCCTTGTATTGGGGATTGGCATCAAGATATACATCCTGCAACCGTTTCATTGCCTGACCAAGGGTTTCAGTATAATTGATTGGCATAGAAACACCTAAAAGACCAAAAAGACAGTAGGCTAGGTCAGGAGGTCTAGTTGTCTTTCTGCCTTTAATCCAGGACATACGGACCAGTGGATCAACAGCGCAAATGGTCTGTGGATTTGAAAGAACATCCTCGGGCACATTGGTTGCATGGGAAATTGAATCTTTGAGTTTGCTTTTGGATCCAAGACAGGCCCAGTTACAATCGAAAAAGATGACTTCCAAAGGTGCCAATAGTTCCTGGAGTGTCCAGCCACGTCGGAACCATTGGCTGTGTAAAAAGCGGCTGAACCAAATATCACTTGTTTTGTCGACATCGAACAAGTAGACGTAACATTTCTCCGCATTCTGATAGAACGCAAACATGGACCCAATATTCTTTGCAACATCATTATTATCGCGCTGATTGATGCAGCAAGTGTCTATCCAGACATAATCAAGTCCATGTTGTCGAGCCAGCCTACAAGCGCCCATAATTTTCGAGTAACTCGACGTTGACCTGATTTCAGCCGACGGATTTTGAAACTCTTGGAGAGAAACCTCATTATCTCTCCATTTATGGGAAATGATGGCATAAGGTGGTATAATGTCTCCCTGGCCGAACTTGACAAGTTTGAGAGACCGTGCATCCACTAGGGACAGTGGACGTATGTCCAAGGGAGCCATCAAGGTCGCAGAAGAATGAGAATAGCTCGCGTTGCCAATAACTCCCAATTGTAAGTTTTCGTGTTTGGAGTCGGGGCCTGGTGAGGTAGACTGGGTTGACAGTGACATCGGCGGCAATTCTGGAGACACACTTTGATGCGGGAGAAAGAGCGATTTCGTGGGTTGCAATTCCTGTGCAGAGACAGGGGGTCACCGGGCCCGGGGAATGCCGAGTTTTCAATGCGTTGTCTGAGCAGCTCAGGTTTCTGGAGGATCTCGACCGCTCTAGCCGTATCATCTTCATACTACAAAAGCTACGTATTGTTCGGCGGCCGAGGGTCTGTCGATGTTACTTAGACGAAATGCATGTATAATTCGCGGAATGACTTGCTTCAAAGGTGGAAGAATAGCTAGTGCAAGCATGGCATTGAAAGTATTGACACGGTTGTCCGGAAGTAAGAAATTTTATGTCAGCGGAGATATGACGACATTCATGGGCTCCACTGGGACTCGTCTCAGTTGTTGCTGCTGTTGTAGACCACAATGGCCAAACCTACACTGTTGCAAACGCTGCTGGGCCGGCCTTCGCAGTCGTACTCGTTTCCAAAGGAAAAAGACTATCATTCCACAAAAGCACACATGCGTCGGGTCGCTCAGGCTGCAGGACATGCGCAGTCTAGCTCTGAACCCAACAGTACGCCAGGGACATCTCGGGAACAAGAGGTGCGTGTAGCATCAGTTTTAGATAAACGGCTTATCCATTTTGCTTGTTCTGGGCAGCTCATGGGAACTATGCATGTAATAAACGAGAAGCCCTCTGTCGTCATAATACATTCTCCTTCCAACTACTCCCAGCACCCAGATAACGATACTTCTCCCGACCCCGTTCCTGACGACCTCCACCAGCACGTCGAGGTCGACGACGACGACAGCGAGGAGCACAGTTCTGGTAACGACGACAACGACTCTGACGACGACAACGACTCTGACGACGACAACGACGCAGACATCTTTTATACCCCCAATACTACTCCCAGGTCTTCCATGGCTTCCTATCCCACTTCTACTCGCAAACGTGTCCTCAGCGACTCTTTCGACGCCCGGTCTACTGTTTCGTCTTCCACAACTACCGCAACATCCGACACCTGCTCCATCTTTTCATCCGATTCCACTCCGGTCTCAGACTCTACTAGGATTACTACTCCCTACAACTCGGAGTCTGGTCACGATTCCGAGCCGAAACCACGACATCCACATGTGTCCGCAAGCACAAGCGGTTCGACTTCCAGTCGTCGCGAAGCTGTGACACGCGCCAATACTGAACGTGCTAAGCGAAATTCGCGCTCTTACACAGATGAGGATTGGGCAAAGGATGTACGGTGGCTGGTTTCGCCTGATACTCAGAAGCCAAAGAAGAAGAAATCTACTACCTCGTCTGCGTCCTCGACAACATCCTCTTCGTCGACCTCTTCGGCTCCTTCATACTACATCACTCCTATACGAACACCCAGTCCACCTAAAACACCTCCCAAACAAAAACGAAAGACTATCAACACTTTTAACCCCAGTATCATGATGAGCATGACTGCACTACTCGAAGAAGACGAAGATGCCTACATCAAGAAGAACAACCCCCGAGGCAGAACCAGTTCAACGCCAGATGCTTCTGCCGGTGCCGACCTCGCACGATCCAATACCGCCAAATCTACATCTTCAAGACGTGATTCTATGAAAAGACACTCTACTGCTTCCTCCTCTGACGGCCAGAAACTTGTCCGAAGACGATCGAGGTCTCTTGAAGACCTAGGTCGACGTAGGTCTGCCATTGTTCGCGTAGAGGAAGACGATGGCGTATCTTCTACCACTTCTGCGTTTTCCACGAGCAGAAGCGCTCTGGGTCCTTATGCACCGTCTATTCCTTCCCAAGGCACGCCGGGTTATACATCTCTTACACTTCCCCGAGCTCCACCTCCCGCTTTTGCACAAATAAACTCGTCGGTCACAACCTCGAAAAAACGAGCTAGTACCTTCGTCGATACTATCGGTATCGGAGTTGGAGAAGGCAAAGTCGACTTGACGAGAAGCGGAATCGCACAAACGACAATGGCTTCTGTGGAAGTTGTTAGGGGATTAGGAAGTCTTTCAACGAAAGAGGCGTTTGGAGGGTTGTTTAGACTCAGGAAGCGGAATCCTTCTAGTATGCGAGGAGGTGGTTATACGGCCGCAATCTGTGTTGGTACTGTCATTCATGGAGTTCATGGAGAAGGGAAAATTGTTCGGTTTTTCTTTACGTGTTCTCACCGGATTTCCATGCCTCACGAGAACGCCGAGCAATTGCAGGTGACATATAACTACATTGAAATATACATATGTCCTCTAAGCTCCTACATCGGAGTCGCATCCAAAAGCAATGTCTCCTTCGCGTGTAAATGTAAGAACATGGTCTCCAAGCGTACGTGTGGCAAAGCCGGCTGCACAATAATCGCTTTACCGAATTCAGTATCCAACCCAGGAGAAATCAATCATTTGCCTACAAGTAGTCTGCCGAGAGTTGGATATCAGTTTTATGATCAAGGACCAACAATGAGGTACTTACAAATCCATCTTCGTTTGAATATATCAAGTTCACTCAATCCAAGACGATACTGAGTGATAAGCTCCGGAGCAATTGTGCTATGCCAATTGTCCATAAATCTTTGTTTCCAACTGAGAAGGGTGCGAGCGTAATGAGGGGCAATATTGAAAACAGAATCAACTGTGAGTTTTCCGCCACTTCCTTTATTCAATGTTTCGATTAAGTAACAAAGACTTGGGATGTAAGAACCTGGGAAAACTGTATGCGGATGAGAGGCCTGAAACAATGAATGCATAAAACCCACTCTAACACAAGCTTTAGTTGTGCTGTTGAAAAGAGACTGCTAAGCTCACCCATTTCTGAACAAAATCAGCGCCAGATCGGTCATACGCTGGCACCCCTATGAATGATCAGATGAAGTGTCCAGAAGGCAGAAAATCTATAATACTCACTGGCTTCCGGCATGGTGATCACTTGGACGACACCCACCGCATCTTGTGGTCTCAAGGCCCAATCAACTATGGCCCAATACTCTGACATGAAGTCCTTTCCAACGTGCTCCATCATCTCAAGGCTGAAAAAGCGATCGAAATTTCTCTGCCACTCGGGTTTGAGCAGACATTCCCGATAGTCCATGTGATGGACATTAATCCTATCTGAGAGGCCTGCTTCCTTAATACGTTTCCTTGAATACTCAGCTTGACTGGCAGACAGCGTGACGGTGTCGATACTGCATTCGACGGATCTAGCTGCCAAGATTGCAAAGGCGCCCCATCCAGTACCTGTTATAGGTCGAGGGTACGCCAGTTAAGTTTGTAATGTACCTATTTTTCTGAAATGAACTTGGCATACCTATCTCCAGCAAACGATGGCCGGGTTGAATGTTCAGCCTTTTCAGTAATATGCTATCCAGAGGAAGGTTAACGAGGTACAAAAGAGCCCATTGCAGAACTGACTTGAGCTTTCTCAGCTGAGCATCTTCAAGTGACTCCTCTGGGGAATTAAATTGAAAATCCTTCCAAACAGCACAGGAATAGAGCATTTCCTTGTCCAAGAAAGCGCGAAACCTATTATTTCTGGTCATGGTCTCTTTCGGGTGATAACATGGAACTGAGAGTACATCACATTTCCGATATCATAATGAGCGGAGATGTTCGCTCTTGAATTAATCAAATTTCCGACGAACTTGGTGGAGGTCAGTTTTCTAGCTTGTGAAAAAATCGTTGCCGTCCAGGTCTCGAGGGCATCAAATAGTTTCCGATTAAAAATGAGGATCTTGAGGAAAAATATCAGCGCTGAGATAAAAAAAAAAAAAATAGTCGAAACCATTACTTTGATGAGGGAATATATATTGTCGATATCGACTGCAGATTCAAAAGGATGTATTAGAGTGGTATATCGAACATTGGGATTGAAATTCACTTTACCTTCACCAGACATGAATGACTCTGCTAATCCAAGGTCTGTGAAGAGAGCGATTCGAATCCAAAATGAGTCGTCCTTGACTGTGAGCACTGCCCGGAGATCTCCATGCTCCTCTGTCGGATGCCCGAATTCAAGTGTCTCCAACGTCATGGTAATAATCGTTAGATGTCCGATGTTAATTTTTTTGAGCACGCTAATGAATGGAGGTAGTGAGTGCATATTAATGCAAAGATATACTGAGGCCCTACTCAACAATTTGAGCTCTGCACATACGGAGGAGAGGTTCCCAGGCTGAGTTACTGATGGCGTCAGCCATGTAGGCACACACTTTATCCACAACGCTGGCGAGAGTCAGTGAATGAGCTTTACGCGTCTTGAGGGATTGCGTGCTGTGCAGCGACATTGTTGAAAGCTCGAGAGTTGAGAGGATCGAGTCTGAGGGTGGACGCTACATAATGAAAGCTTAAAAATCGCCAGTTTCATCAATTATCTAGCTTGAATCTCGCGGCAAGGTTAAACGAAATGAATTGAAAGCGACTGTCATAGCTCTGCAGACCTTTCGGAAAAAGAGGTTGAGGTAAGCTTGGGAAAGATGCGATTTGCTCGCAAATATTCAAACCAAATTGAACAGTTCGAGCGCTAGCCCGGCTCGGCTCAGAGCATTGAAGTTGCCGTGCGTGCGAAATAACTCACCCATAAAATACCAGCTGTGCGGACCGTCAACTATAACCTAATGTCAATCATCCATTCACTCGCTGCCCCCCTTCCACAGGTCCCCGACGATCTTACCATCCCTCAGTTTTTACTGGATAGAAATCTCCCTAGGGTCCTTCATAGCGCCTCAAGTGGTACAATCAATCTTGATGTCCAGCCTTCTATCATTGAGGAGGCAACTGGCCGGGAAATTACATTCCATGAAGTTAGTATGGCTTTATTTTCTCTACAGTTTATTCATACATCGTAGATTATTCTGAGGACAAATGCATTAGCGCGCGCATTAAAATCAAAATATGATATTGGTATCATTATTTTTCCTCTGTAACTTGTATTCCACTCAATCCTTAGCAATTTATTAGGATATGATAATACCGGTTAGCTATTATGAAATTCTCTAAATTTCAGTCCATCGATTTTTAAACTTGAACGGATTGATGCAGTTGCTATTTTCAGCCCAAATCATCCAGGTATGTCAACTAAAATGCATACCTTAAATTATCTGAGTGAAAATAGATTATCCAATTTGTGCCTGGGCAACACATCGTCTGGGTGGAGTTGTATCGTAAGTGAAAATTAACATTACTGCTGTCTCAGCACAACTCATTGCCTTGCAGGCCTATGAGTGTAACATTAACTGCCTCAGAACTAGGAATGTCTCATTTATTGGTTTGAACTATACTACTAACTTACAGCAATTATAGAATATCAACTCAGACTGATTGAATGCAACATGGTGTTTGTTCACTCAGACTGTCTGCCAGTAGCCCTTAAAGCCATGAGAAATGCTAGGCTGACTGGAGTACCAATTATTATACTGGGTGATTTTGTAAATGATTTCTTCACTGTTGATCAGCTGGTTGGGATTGGACTTTCATTACCTCAATTTCCTGAAATATCCCTGGCTGCAGGGCAAGCTAAGGAAAAAATAGCTTTCTTATGTTTTTCATCTGGGACCACTGGAATGCCTAAGGTAGGTCATGGTATTTTGATAGCCTGATATAGTTCCTACTAGACTTTCCATTAAGGCAGTGATGATTTCACATTTCAATGTTATTTGTAATATTATTCAAATGGCAACCTTTCATCGAATCCATGACTCTTCACTGGAATGGGAGAGTCAACGTTTTAGGCCAGGTGATGTTTGTACAGGAAGTGAGTTACTGATGTTAGTTATGCCCATTTATTCTCATGCTTAATCTAGTCCTCCCACTTTATCACATCTATGGGCTGGTGGTGAATGTGAGTCCTCATGCTTCTGTACCATAAAATTATTGGGTTAAGTAATTTTACTGCAAGTTGCATTTTGTGCTTTATGCAAGAGTTTGTCATCAAGACCATAACATGTTTTGAAACAAAACTGATATATCCTAGATGAAACTTGTGGTTTATGGAAAATTTGACTTTGAACTGATGCTTAAAAGTATCAGAGAGTTTAAGATTTCTCATCTTTGGTATGTGATATTTTGACAATAACAAATATTGATCTGAATGTCATATTAAGGATTGTCCCACCACAAGCAATTTTATTTTGCAAAGTCTGAGTAAACTGCCCTGTAAAAATGCTATTCTAATTCAGTACCATAGCATCCTTCAGTCAAGGTTGCAGACCTGTCAAGCATTCGATTTTGCCTTATTGCTGGAGCACCAGTCACAGCTGATCTTTCCTGCCAGCTGCTTACAATTTTTCCAGGAATTCATTTAGGTCAAGGTTATGGTTAGTCATTATAGACTTGCTTATATATGCAACATTCATCTTTTATTTTTAGGCTTAACTGAAAGCTCACCAACAATCTCGATGGTAGATTTTCCTATCTTCCTGAGCTATTGAAACCTGCTGAGGTAAATCATTTATATCCAGTTCCCTATTGATTCAAAAGTGGGAACTATGGGTAGTGCTGGACATTTAGTCTCTGGGACCATGGCTAAAATTGTGGCCTCTGATGGAACACTTGCTACTTATGGTCAAGCTGGGGAATTATTTGTCAAAGGTGGCCAGATTTCACTGGGATATTATCAAAATACCAAAGCGTTAGTAAGATCTAAGTAGTGTGCCATACAAGATTTAACATTTCTAAAGAACACAGGAAACATTTATTGATGGGTGAGTGGACTTGCTGCTAGCTCAAGGTTAGAACTGTACTGATAACCTTCACCCAGGTGGCTAAAGACTGGGGATATTGCTATTATTCATTCCAATGGGGATATTTTCATAGTTGATCGGATCAAGGTACTTATACCTTTTAGTTGTAAGTCTTATTCACACTTAAAGAAAAACTCCAAATGTCCAGGAGTTAATCAAAGTCAAAGGCTTACAAGTAGCACCTGCTGAATTGGAGGGACATCTTTTAGAACACCCTTATATCACTGATGCAGCTGTGATTGGGATCCCAGATGAATATGCTGGTGAATTGCCAAGAGCCTATGTTGTTCTTCATCCTGAACAAGCATCTGCTGTGAAAATGGATCATAAAATAGAAAATGAAATTCAGCATCACATTTTTAAGGTGGTATCTTTATTCAACTCACTTATAGTGATGACTCATTTTACATTATTTTAGCATGTCTCAGATACAAAGGCAAAGTACAAGTGGCTGCATGGTGGTATCATATTTGTTGATGCTATTCCAAAGAGTGCCAGTGGTAAGATATTGAGACGAGTGCTTAGAGATGTAGCAGTTACTGAATCAGTTGGGTCTGCACCTAAACCAAAACTTTGAACACTTTGATTCCTTTGTATTTAATAACTGCACTGTTCCAATTCTGAATCTATCTATATATAAATCTTGTCATCACCCAATGCAAAATAACTGCCCCAGAATTTCTAGAAATACAGTTTCCTCTGAATCCAATGACAAGTCCTTAAATCTTAAAAAAGAAAAATACTTATTTAAAAAGCAATATATTCAATCTCCATCTGAATAGTGGGGAATAATGGGGTAGATTTTCTGTTTAGAATGAATTCAAAAGTTAGTGCCTGTACTAATTATTGAGTCACACCTTTTTTGAGGAGTCACTCTTTTTTACTGACATGCAGATTTATGCAACAATAGCAGAGAAAGTGACAGAACTGTGAAGATCATATAATTTTATCAATACTAGTTGTCAAATACTTGTCTTTAACACTAAATTGCAACTGCACTACTTATACAGCTGTTCCCTTTGTCTATGTAATGAAAAACTGTGGTAGCAGAATTACATACAGATTGGGAATTGTTTTGGGAGACATGGTTTACCAGAATGCAGTGTCTTCTAGCAGCTTCTGGTTGGCAGAAATTTATATCAGAACCTGTGTCCAGACAGGACCAGACTTCCCACAAATTCAGAAAAAACTGCTTTGGTTAAGTTTACTCATTGGATGAGTTTGACGATTAAACGGCATTTATTTGTTCCAGAAATATTGCCATTGGCCACTCATTCACCTGTTGTTGACCAAGATTCAATCCCTCTGGCAGGTTCCAAGTTATTCCTGTTAACACACAAAAAGATATTGGGAAACTAGGTGACTAGAGTATGAAGGATTATGGTAATTTTTTATTACATGTCTTTTTTAATGTTTTTCTTACATTTTTGATTATATAATGTAAAAAGTTGTTTTTTTTACATATTCCTAACCTGAAAATTTTTGACTAAGCTCCAAATTTGTTTTGGTGCTAATAAATATGTTGAATCAAGTAGAATCTATAAATCAGTATGGATATTATTAGAAGAAGCATTTCAAAGTTCTGGGATGGTAAATTCCCAATTTAATCAAAATTAACCAGTATTTCAGATCAAATAGAATTTGAGCTAGACTCTGTGATATCATGGTGTATTATGCAGTGTTTACTATACTACCAGTCTAATAAGTTTTGCACAGGAGTTCAACTCACTCCCATAGATTTCTGATATTTTTCTCAGCTTCTCTTGTATTCAGGCTCTACTCCTCTTAGATAAATACATTATCGAGATAAGATTTGTATTCATATCACAAATAAAGTCCAAGCAACATTAGATACATCACTTAAACATTGCTTTGTGCCATTTGTGAATGGTTTACCCACAAATGGCACAAAACAGAAAAATAAAGTGTTAAGATGTTCCACCTTTATTTATATTACAAGAAGTTGGCTCTTCAAATGAACACATTTTGATATACTATGGGTATAATAGATAATGTATTCGCCATCAAGCAGAGAACTTGATTATCACATATGCAAAGAGACAGCCACAATAAGAGCATCAGTAATAAAGCTTTAATAATATTCTGTATAATATATATATATAGCACTAATAGAGAGCTTGGTATCAGTTGTCGAAAAAACTTGCCGGTCTCACCTCAGGGCCCCGCTACAATGATGATATCACCTTATACACATTTTTGAGCATTGCTCGAATGCTATTGATTTATGAAATCATGCCTTCAAACCATATACTTAATCTATACAAAATTGCAGCAGCGGGAAAGTACTACAATACATACATGTTTTTTTTTGCGGGCTTGAAGGGCCAAATACAAGAATTCACATTTGCCTACCATCAGCATGCATTCGACGACACTAACGATGTGACGAGAGCAGAGTGGCACATGTTGCTATTATCACACTTTGTTACGCCGTGTACAACTTTAATCCATAATTCTGGACTCAGATCCGGAGTTTTCAGACACCGCTTCTGAGCCTTGTGATATATGCCATCGTAATCCCTTCTGTGTTCAGGGTGAACAAACGGTTCAGTCCTTGAACGAACCAAATCTTCGGTATTTTCTGCGAAAACAACAGTAGTTAATCAAAGAATCCTTTGTTGATATCGCATTCCAAACCTGTCAATTAGTCACTTTACCCTTGCGATGACAAGCTACTGCCGCCGAAGTATCGATATGGTATCATGACAGGCTGCCATGCACAGATTGGCCCACGAGGTGTCAGATTTGTCCGATTCGTACCCGTTCTCACGGAGGGGGGGGGGGTCAATTCAGTTGGGATGCCGACAAGCGGCCGAAGACTACCTCTTCTGTGTCGCGCTCTGCTTCAATGCATACGAGTATCCGTTGAGGAGCAGCTTGGATTGCAAATACCATAAAATCATTTCTGGCCTCCTCTCGACAAGAGCCCACAATGCTTCGAAAAAGCAAGAAAAGGACGGTACCTCCTACATGCATCACAGGCTGCACGATGGACACGAACACGGCCTTGCACTATCTACAGATGTTGTCTTGTGATACCAGTAGAATCTCGCTCGAAATTTTCGATGTATCCAAACCACAATGAAGCAAAGTACAGGTTGAACGACATAGGTTCGTGGTCATTGCAGCTTCTGTCGGCAACATCGGCATGGTGACATCACGTGAAGTTGACCGGTAGCAGATCGGGCAGATCTGACACCCCTTGGATTGGCCCGTTCATTTGACTAGCCACAACGGAGATTAGTATTTCGGCATTGATTGACAGCGGAGATTACCCAATGCAGACTAGATCTATGGAATTCTAGAAGTGCACTGGGTCTTAAAATAGCACGACACCGGATATCACTTTGGTGTCTCCCTGACGCTTTTATAACACCAAATCTCGTCTGTTATTCACATTGATACTACCTATTTCTTTCCATGGGGCAGCTACCTCTCGACACTGTATGACCCACTTTCATACTTATCTATCAATTGTAATCCTGATCAGTTTTCTTTGTTCAGGCAATTTTTACCGCACTTTGGGTGTGTCTGAGTTCTATACTATTTTCTCCAGAAAATATTAACTTTCTTAATGTAGATGGAAACATTCCTCCATGGTTTGTGACTGGCCTATTCTAATTTCATGCCCTTACTCTGTGCCATGCAGGGCTATACACAGTCCTTTTCTCAGTCTGTGTCTATGTTCTGCTTTATTCCAAGAGACATGCTGGTAATCATGTCAATAAACCACTTCTTATGACTGCAATTGTCATGTATGCCTTTTCTACGGCCCATGTCATCACTGATTTTGCCCGTGGCATTGTGGCATTCATCGACTACAAGAAGTCTCCCAACGGTGCACTTGACTACATTGCACAACTATGGGTTTGGAGTAATGTGTTCCGGGAGGCACTGTATGCCACAAACAAGTGATTCATTTTTTTTGCTGCACAAACTTCTGCTTCACTGATAAATCTATAGTATTGTAGCTGATAGCCTAGTGGTGAGTTTCTTTTGATCATAGCCAACTCTGTAAAAAAAAATCCTATTTACATAGGTATACCGCTGCTATGTTGTGTGGGGTGCAAAATTCAAAGTGGTAGTGATTCCTATAATCATGCTAATTTCTACCTCAGGTATGATTTCATGTCTTTTGCTGGAGTATCAACTAATGTCCAGCAGTGTGTGCATATGCTGCAGTCTATAATTTTAGTACTGTGAAGCCAGGGGAAGATGTCTTTATCTCTAACATTGCTCACTGGGGGACAGCTTTGTTCAGTCTTTCCCTTGTCACCAATGTTACTGTGACTAGTCTCATTGGTTAGTTTCTATCTAGAAATTGATTTTGTGATTTTCAAGACAAGTCTATTTTAGCTGGCCGTATTTGGTGGATCTCACAACAAACCACTGAAACGTTGGGAGCCAAGCATAGCCGTAAATATTACCGAGCACTGGAAATAATGCAAGTGACTGTGCTTTGCATCTACATGGTTTTTTTTACAGACTGTTCATTTTTAGACTTGAATCAGGTGCTATTTATGCTGCCACTCTCTTGATTCTGTTGATTCTATATGTGACCCAATCCAATGCTCAGGTACTTCTTCCAGCTTTAAGTTGTTTTTTGGAAGCAGGAGGCATCTAAACTCATGTTCTTCCAGTATATTGTGTTTGATGCTATGGCACAGATCATGGTGCATTCAATTTTTGTTGGCTTAATGAGTCTTACTCACCTGCAATTTAGGGGATTGTGCCTACTTTGATCATTGTCAGGATTGGCCTTGGAATGAGCCCGGAAGCAACCACATATGCCACATCCATGAACCACATTAGTTTTACACGGGGCAAAGAACGATACCCTGTGCGAGTTCAGAAAACAATAGAAATCGGCGGCGACAGTAGGAATACTGAAGGCATAGAATTGAGCACCACTCATAGTACCAAAATCTCACCCGAGTTCTACCTGGATCGTACTGAAGTTTAGAATCTTCCGGCGGCGATATGTGACCATGGATTTCTTTTGATATCGTGAACCGTAACACGTACAGATGTCATACTTCTTTCATTCGCAATTGATGTTCCCAATTTGCAAACAGCAAGTTCCGAGACACATATATTATGCATAAAAATATACCGATTATACCAAATTAAGCAGTGGGGGTGGCACTCCAACTTACTTTTCAACTCACCACACATGCACGGCGTCTGTCATTGGCACCGTTTAGATATCCTATTACCTTTTCCTGTCATACAGGCATACAGGCTCGCGTAGGCTGCCGAAAAATCGGGACCAGTCGCATAGGTACGTGCGTTGTCGGTCTGATTTCTCGGGAGTAAACCTTGAACGAGTCTGCACCTGCACAAGCCATGTCAGACTGAAATTGCCATGCTTAATCAATTTATTAAATGATGGAACCCGCATACGGTGTCCGGGTAGTACATGATGTTGACATTATGTACGTAGGTTACATACTACTCGTCATTCTTGTGGGAACCCAAGCTTATATCCATGCTGCCTCTTCCGACACGGTTCTTGCATACCGCCCGCACCCTACTCTCGCTTTCGAAATGCGCGTTGAAGAAGGTTTTCATCCAGTGAGTTGCTTTACATTCGATTGAATAGGGGCTGATGCATATGTAGCCGATATATCCAGAAGAAGACCCCTATCTGGCAGACCCCGTACTACCGAGTCTCTTGAAGCGATTACTGCCCGCCAGGTTGCGTGTAGACATTCTTATCAATTCCTGAGTACTAACTGAAGATTAGTATCCTTTCTCAAGTTCAAGCCGATCTCACTCGTCTTGGGAAAGACTTGATTACAGGTAAGTGTTTCTGTAAATACGTTGTATTAGCTGATAGTTTGTTTCCTTGGAAGATGTACGACCACTGGCGCCGCTCATTCAACCTGCTACTCTTATTCAGTATGACCAATTTGGCCGCAGAGTAGACCAGCTTCGGACATCCGAAGGGTGGAGAAAGCTTGAGGAAATGGCAACCCGCGAAGGATACGTTGCAATCGGCCATCGTCGTGATTATGGACAATTCAGCAGGGTATACCAGTTTGCGAAGGCAATGACTATGACTGGCGACTATCATGTGGTAAGTCTGCGTTATATATTTCGCGTTTCTGCTCTGATTATGTCTAGATTATGTGTCCGTTTGGTATGACGGACGGTGCTGCACGAAGTGAGCATATAAATTATTCATTCCTGAAGAAATCTTTAATAATTTGGAAGTAATCGAACTGTTCGGAACGGAAAAAATGAAGAAAGAAGTTTATCCGAGACTTATCAGGTAGGTTTTGTATTTAAAAATGTTGACAAATCCTCATTATGTTCCAGCTCAGATCCTGGCTTTGCTTATCTGTCTGGCCAGTGGATGACCGAAGTAAGGCAATCCCATGTCATCGGTGAATTATACACTTACTTGCTTCAATAATACGCAGAAAACGGGGGGCTCAGATGTCTCACAAACAGAAACTACAGCAACGCGCGTTGCAGATAGATCTGATGACTTGGGTCCCGCCTACGAGCTAAACGGATTTAAGTGGTTTTCAAGTGCCGCTGAAGGCAATGTGACTGTTGCACTGGCTAGGACTGGAAGTGTTTCGGACGGATCCAGAGGTCTGAGCCTTTTCTTGATACCTTTACGGCTTCCAGCGTTTCCCACGCCCCTATCCAACGGAATTCGATTGCACCGACTGAAGAACAAGATCGGTACATGGGGTGTTCCAACAGCGGAGATCTCTCTCGATACCACCAGAGGTTGGTTGATTGGCCCTCTGAATGAAGGGATCAAAACCATTGCCCCGGTGTTGAATCTGACACGAGTCCATGCGGCAGTCCATTGTATTGGTAGCCTCCAGCGTTGCCTATCAATTGCTCGATCCTATTCCATGGTACGCCATGTAAAATCACAGACAACGCTCCTACAAGATCTTCCGCTTCATGTTGCTAACTTGGCCAGCATAACTTTGCTTTATCGAGCACTCACGTGCATGACTTTCAGTGCAATTTCTCTGCTTGGTAGGTCTGAGCTTCGGATCGCAACAGATTCAGAAGAAGTCAGGCTGCGACTTATGACTCCGATGATCAAGGCATATGCTGCTCATAAGACCCCTTTTGCGATTGAGGAGGCAATGGCAGCTTTAGGTGGATTGGGTTATATGGAGGAGGTTGGCATCGGTCGGTAAGCTCGATTTCTACAATCTGTTGACCGATCATTCAAGTTCATGCCTTGAAAGTTTACTAAGGGACTGTTTGGTCGAGAAGATCTGGGAAGGGACCATCAACGTTCTTTCACTTGACCTGATGCGTGCAGCACGCGAGGATGCCATAGAAAAGTTTGTTGAAGTGAGTCCCGATAGTACATATCATAACTAACTCATCTGATGGAAGTTAAGTGGGCGTCCAGCATTGTCAAGTCAGCATCCAAGATTGAAAGTGTTCAATATCATGTTGCCTCTCTCGATGAATTCATTCGGCGACTATCCTCAATGTTCGAGAGTGGGCGTACGGTTGATCTGGCTCCTAGGCTGCTTATGATGATCTTCGGCTCTATCACGGCCGGGGTTTGTCTGCTAGAACATGCCGTCTGGTCTCATAATTCTGCGGAGGCAACTGTGTTCATTGATTTGGAATCCTTCAAACGGTGGATGATGGAGGGAGAGATACAGAAAGCCGTTCATGATTTTGAAGACGTTATGAAAGATCCGATGGGAAAGAGCAGTATGGACAAAGCATTTGTTTATGGCATCACTGAGCGTTCTAAGCTGTAAATCCATACTTACCCTAAGGATAGTTGATGGCAGTAATGCTACCGATCGAAACTTCTACGTAAATTAGTACGATAGAATGACTAAGGACCTACATTTCCCAATAAATATGATTGGTAGCACTCTAATCCCAAGCCTTTAAACAATGTTGAAGGGACAATACGTAACGGTTGCACCGACTTCCACCTGCCCATTTTTCGTGGAGGCTATACGATATGTCCCAGAATCAACCGATTCCAGTAGACAACGTCGCTCCTGTGGCTTAACCCTTATTCTATTGCACGCAATGAATCTGCACAAGGAAACTTACAGTTTAATGATCCAACATTTATTCGAAGATTTTGGAGGGCTTGATGTTAAAGAGGCTTGGTCTATCGGTAAGCCTCTACTACCTAACCCCTACACCTACCTGTAATTTACTTTGTAGACAACCCAAATTCTGGTCGAAGCTCATCACTTAATCAAGAATTGTTGCAGTCTTCTCAGTATCGAGAACGGTGTGAGTCACTTCACTTATTTAGTCAAATTTGAGTTTTCACCTTCTTAATTGTGCATACTAGGGCTTGCTGCAGACTATGCGAATGCTGTTCATTCATTCCTCTATTCTTCACCACTAGGCAGAGATTTCCACAATGAAAGGTTGATTGCGGTAGGGCACTCCAGCGGGACATGCAGTGTGTAAGTAATAAATTTCCTTGTCTAAACACAGTATTTGAACTAGCTACAGCGCTCTCTTGCAAGAGATAAAACCGCCAGTTCACTTTCATGGGATTATTCTACTTGACCCTGCAATTCTTCCTCCTAATAGGTTATGTTCAGAGATTTTGGTTCAAACTTTTGGCACCTGGGCAGCAACGAAGAAGCATACATGGCCTAGCCGCGCAGTGGCCTTCAAGGAGCTCTCATCGCATAGGGCCTTCAAAGGCTGGAAACCGGAATTGGTTAAATCTTTTGTGGTAAACTTGCTTCAAATTACGCTTTGCAGAAGGTGTTGATTTCAGGATACCGACCATAGGTCAACGCAATCAGGCCTGTAAATGAACGAGACCCTGAAGGGCCAGTCACTTTATCGTGCTCAGTTTTACAAGAAAAGGTTTGAACATTTGAGCATAATCATCTATCTATCTCTAAAAACTTCAACTGATTTGAGTACACCCAGATGCACTTCTTGGCTAAAAATTCAGATGCTGCGCTCCCACCTGCTGAAGCATTTCTGCGAACTGTCGAAAAAGACAACGTGCCCATTCATATGATTACCTGTTTAGAGGATGAATACAAGTAAGCCGCAATTATTGTTATCTTGCCCGGGCCTGTTAATGTGCATACATTTCTCTTACATATAGGGGCAAAGCAAGGGAAACGAAAGAGTGGCAAATGGGTCTGGTTAGTCGTACAAGGAATGGAAGCATACAGTGCCTTGAGCAGGGTGGACATATGGTGAGATTCAACTCAATCTGCCTGTGATACACAATAATGATCAGTTCCATAACATTAGTTTCCACAAGTTCGGCCGCATGATGCGGCACGAGCAATGCATATCGCCTTACAGAAGCTCGCTGCAATACAAATTGCACATTTGTAATAGTACGGAATGGGGGTAGAGATGTTGATAAGACTCGGATGACTAGGATAGGGCAAAGTTGTACAGTGTGCAATGAATAGGCGGTGAACTTCATAATACTTACGATGACACAGCTCATTGTCAAATATGCACGTAATGACGAACAGAAAGACCGCGAGACAAGACCGAGACGCGTCGAAAGTAATCATAGAACCTTTTTCTACTTACACGTCTGTGGCACTTACACCAAAATTCTTCGAAATAACCAGTAATACACGTTACCTCGGAGGATCAGAGATCTTTCATCTACCGTGGCTGGTTCGAGCTCACAATTGGCACGTTGATGTTCCACAACTTCTATCACTGAACCGCACGCTAGAAACTAAGTTCGGTTCATCACCCAGTATATCCGTGCTTTCCGAGTGTACCGACTCGTTTCGAGCTACTTACCGGCTGCTTGAGGTATAATATATATTCAATATCTTGTCAATCCTGATGTAGTCTGTCGTTCGATTGGCAGAGCACTTCGATCGTACTCCTAAAGCTCCCGTAATGAGACTGTTGGCGATAAGATTCTTTGCCTGCTCGGTAGGATGGTCGCCTACGATCTTGAAACTGAAATGTCAATGTACGTCTCCTAACGCCGTTGATGCAGGTACGGAGAGTAAGTACAAAGAGATCCTAGGACTCCGGAAATTGGGAATTCAAACATTCTGTAAGTCGATGTTGTCGCCGAACAGTCATCCATTTTGACGGCTCGATTGAAACAGCTTCTACGGACCCGACGGCACTAATACGATTCTCCAGCATCCTTGGAGCCCGTATGTCCCTGCTTTCGGAAGAACAAATGGTTCACCGTCGACCCCGTACTAACGGAATTGAGCCTGATGCATGTTCTTATGACGGCGATCAACTCGTACGGTGTCCGGTCATCTTCCATTTTATGAAGGACCATGTGTTGGGATATTGCGCGATCGAACACGGCGAGCCTACAGCTAATGAATGTCTATCAGAACGCAAGGGAAGAAACTATACTTGTCCGAGGCGCTCTTGGGAGGTAGTAAGAACCAGTGCTCACAGCACATTGAAATTCTATCTTTTCGTTTAACGTCTGGTACCTCTGCTACCATCATGCATTTAGCACGACTATCGTTTTTCGCGCAAGGTTTTCCAGAAACACGCGGAGTTAGGTGGTTCAGTGTGACAATCTTTACAATCACACCATGATCCCTTACCATTCTCAGTTCCTTCGTGGTTTCTCTAAGCCGCCAAACGACGTGATTCACGACGCTGTATTGTGTTCTCCATGTTAGGTGAGTGAAAATCCGGATTCACTCTGTTGCATACATCCTTGTTAAGGTGAGCTTCTCAAGGAATAACTGCCAGTGGGTTGACTGGTACCTTACTTGTGTATCATTTCAAAGACTAGAGCCAGGATACCATCGACTATGGTCTCATCGTGCATACAATGCATCCCTGCCTTTACAATGATTTCTGGTACTTGCCATCGAGGAAGCTGTCTATGATGGTCAAATACCCATAGGTCTCACCATCGTTACACCATAAGTATCACTGGAGCTCTAAAACTTTGGAAAATCTTACCTAGGACAGGATACGCCGTTGGGCCCACACAACATGAACCATGGTTTGTTATGGACGCATATTAGTTGGATGATTTTCAAAAGCGATCTTGGCTCGGGCACCGTATATATTTCTGACCTCCGCAAGACTGCACTCCTCCAGTTTGAATACAAGTGGTACTCGTGATATTCGGCTTTGTCCCTTCAACTGTGACGGAGCTTCTATGGGATGATTGAATGAGGGGGGGGAGGGGATTGTGCTCTGCAGCTTCTCTGAGATTTACACCTGTCCATCATGTAGGTAGGAATCCATACTTTTTTTTTGTTCCTCTCGTATGACTGAAAAGCAAGTTAGAGCACTTTCGGCATCGATTCAATCGCACATTACTTTTGGTCCGCACCATATGATGATAGGTTTGGCCCTTGTGACCGCTTTCTCTCAGCCGTGTTGACTATGGGAGAAGTTTATCGTAACTTTCATCACCAGCTTTCCATGGATTATCGGAACGCGTTACCTCTAGTGGCAATATGATCCAACAAAATGGTTCATAGCTGGGTGTGGATTGATAGGCTGTAGAAATCGACACTGAGGTCACAGTGCAAGAAGATGCGCGAAGGCACGACGTGCCGAACGTAACCCAAAACCCTAACCAGTCTGTTGCGACACCTAAAACCATGACCATACCCACAACATTCCAATTAGGTACTGAACATAGCCGTTTCGACATAGTAGGGGAGGGCAAAGCTGGAAGATGCACGAGAGGTAGAACACAGCACTGTACATTCAGTTACCTAGCTCCGACGCCTTGGTCCCAAGTCTGGCCTGCTAGTAATTAAATAAAGAGGGAAAAAAAGCAAGAAGATGCGAATACTTATTCCGATTTCTAGCTTTATTCACAATGTCTCGTCATTAGTGAACCATCACCCTGGTAGTCTGCCTTCTTGGTAAAGAACCCCGGTCAAGATGTGATTGTGCATCGTTTTTTGCGGTATTTACAGCTTATGATGCGAGTCGACATTCTTGCGGACGGAATAGAAACAGCAGAGCAATCCATCGCACCTTTTCATATTTTAGAAAGGCAGCATACTGATTAATATTTAGAGTCAGAGAATTGCATATATATACCTTCGATGAAGCTATAGATACATGTGAGCTTTGCATTGTCAGCGAGCGGGGACTTGTAGTGTCACTTGTGCTTTACCTTTCCAAAGTTCAATCTGGTGACAGACAGGCAGGCATAGTGCAAGGTTTGAAAACTGTATGTCTTAGCCTTTTCAGCCATTTGAGGATTACTATTGCTACCATGGTCATCAGTCGACCTTGGTCGAAAATCGGTCAATTCAGACCGTCGAGTCTTGACACGGTTGTCCGGAAGTAAGAAATTTTATGTCAGCGGAGATATGACGACATTCACGGGCTCCACTCTTTACTGTGAGATTGAGACCCGTCTCAGTTGTTGCTGCTGTTGTAGACCACAATGGCGAAACCTACACTGTTGCAAACGCTGCTGGGCCGGCCTTCGCAGTCGTACTCGTTCCCAAAGGAAAAAGACTATCATTCCACAAAAGCACACATGCGTCGGGTCGCTCAGGCTGCAGGGCATGCGCAGTCTGGCTCTGAACCCAACAGTACGCCAGGGACATCTCGGGAACAAAAGGTGCGTGTAGCATCAGTTTTTGATAAACGGCTTATCCATTTTGCTTGTTCTGGGCAGCTCATGGGAACTATGCATGTAATAAACGAGAAGCCCTCTGTCGTCATAATACATTCTCCTTCCAACTACTCCCAGCACCCAGATAACGATACTTCTCCCGACCCCGTTCCTGACGACTTCCACCAGCACGTCGAAGTCGACGACGACGACAGCGAGGAGCACGGTTCTGGTAACGACGACAACGACTCTGACGACGACAACAACGACGCAGACATCTTTTATACCCCCAATACTACTCCCAGGTCTTCCATGGCTTCCTATCCCACCTCTACTCGCAAACGTGTTCTCAGCGACTCTTTCGACGCCCGCTCTACTGTTTCGTCTTCCACAACTACCGCTACATCCGACACCTACTCCATCTTTTCATCCGATTCCACTCCGGTTTCAGACTCTACTAGGATTACTACTCCCTACAACTCGGAGTCTGGTCACGATTCCGAGCCGAAACCACGACATCCACATGTGTCCGCAAGCACAAGCGGTTCCACTTCCAGTCGTCGCGAAGCTGTGACACGCGCCAATACTGAACGTGCCAAGCGAAATTCGCGCTCTTACACAGATGAGGATTGGGCAAAGGATGTACGGTGGCTGGTTTCGCCTGATGATCAAAAGCCGAAAAAGAAGAAATCTACTACCTCGTCTGCGTCCTCAACATCATCCTTTTCGTCGACTTCTCCGGCTCCTTCATACTACATCACTCCTATACGAACACCCAGTCCACCTAAAACACCTCCCAAACAGAAACGAAAGACTATCAACACTTTTAACCCCAGTATCATGATGAGCATGACTGCACTACTTGAAGAAGACGAAGATGCCTACATCAAGAAGAACAACCCCCGAGGCAGAACCAGTTCAACGCCAGATGCTTCTGCCGGTGCCGACCTCGCACGATCCAATACCGCCAAATCTACATCTTCAAGACGTGATTCTATGAAAAGACACTCTACTGCTTCCTCCTCTGATGGCCAGAAACTCGTCCGAAGACGATCGAGGTCTCTTGAAGACCTAGGTCGACGTAGGTCTGCCATTGTTCGCGTAGAGGAAGACGATGGCGTATCTTCTACCACTTCTGCGTTTTCTACAAGCAGAAGCGCTCTAGGTCCTTATGCACCATCTATCCCTTCCCAAGGCACTCCGGGTTATACATCTCTTACACTTCCTCGAGCTCCGCCTCCCGCTTTTGCACAAGTTACAACCTCGAAAAAACGAGCTAGTATCTTGGTCGATACGATAGGTATCGGAGTTGGAGAAGGTAAAGTCGACTTGACAAGAAGTGGAATTGCACAGACGACAATGGCTTCTGTGGAAGTTGTTAGGGGATTAGGAGGTCTTTCGACGAAAAAGGCGTTTGGAGCGTTGTTTGGACTCGGGAAGCAAAAACCTTCTAGTTTAGGAGGCACAGGAGAAGATTTGACGCAGAAACTTGGGTTCACGAGTTGGAGGAAACCACCGAATCATGTACCTAGTAATTCAGTTTTGGTACAAGTTTGGGCTGTTGGTGTGGATGGTGTTGATGGGAGACTTGTTGGGCTTTCGCTTTGTCGTAATACCAACAATGGAGCTGGGTTAGCGACGAGAAGCGCGAGTACGGGTGAGATTCCACATACGGGATCGAAGAAGAGGCTTGGATTGTTGTCGAGGAGTGTGAGCACGAGTAATGGTGGTAATGGGATACCCTGGCACAGGAGAGGAACGAGTTTTGATTCTGTTTCGTCTGGGTCGACGGTCAAATCTGCATCTAATGCAAGTGGCAAGAACAAGACTATCAAAGCTTCCTCCAAGTCGGCCAAAGTGGATCCTCCGGAGGTGGGGTATATCCCAGGGAGGAGTTTCGTGGGAAGGGTGTTGGAAGTTGGTTGGGAGGTGAGAGATGAGATTGTTAGGAAGGGAGAGTGGGTTGTGGGGTTGTTGGATGTGAGAAAGGTGAGTTTGGCTTTTCTTCTCTACGCCGTATCCGAAATTCTAACTATTGTCACTCTGCGTAGTGTGGAGCTCTACAAGAATTCATAGTCGTAGACCGCCACAAAGTTTTTCGGGTTCCTCATCCAACTTTGACTTCTAGTCAAAGTCTGGTGGACCCTAACCCAAACCCGGATCAGGCTGACGTAGACCCTGCACAATTGCTAACATTGGCTTCCTTGACCTTAAACCAACCTCAACACCAACCTTCGTCTTTATCACGGTATCCTATCCCAGCGCCTTACTCCTCTTCACCGTCGATATCATCATCGTCATCCTCTCCCTCTCCAGCTCCTTCACGATCAAACTCTATGCGACGCCCAAAGCCCAGTATGCATATGAACTTGGGCCCTCCTCCGCCTCCGACGTTACAAGAACTAGCTCTATTACCGTTGTGTGGTGTACCAGCCTACAGAGCAGTCAGAACGTTTCAAAATGCTTTTGCTCTATCCCCTTCCTCTACGAACCCAAATCTAGATCCGACAGCAGCTCCATGGTTAACAGACCATCTAGCCGAAAACACCAAACGACGAGCGCTGGTCCTCCGAGGACACGATGGAGTCGGTGCGATGGCTGTACAGATGTTGGTTAGGAGAGGATGGAGGGTTTGTGTTCATGCGCCTCTAGTTGTGTTTCCTTCTACCTCTGCACGTTCGGGGTCGGGTTCGGGTTCGAGTGAGGAAGGTGTTAATGCAGAGGAGGAAGAGGAAGAGAAGAGGTACATGAAGGATATAGAGGATAGAGTGAGGAGGTGGGGAGCGGAGGAGGTTGTATTTGATGATGGAGTTTCTGGGTCTTTGTCTTTGTCGTTTTTGGACGAGGACCCGTATGGTACCGACTCGGGAGCAGAAGACCAAGGTCGAGGTGCTGTACTCCGTGTTATAGAGCGCTTAATCCGAGATGGAGATGTGTTTGATGCGGTGCTGGATACGGTTGGTGGGAAGGAGGTTTGGGAGGCTTCGGAGAGGCTTTTGAGGAATATAGATTCGGGATTGGGTGTTGGGACGTTGCCCAGTGCGGAGGGGGTTAGGGGGTTGGTTGGGAAGGAGAAAGAGAGTAAGAAGGGTCTAGGGAGGATTGGGAGTATTAGAAAGAAGGAGAGGGATAGAGAGAAGGAGAAGAGCAAGGAAGAAAAGAGAAAGAGTCGACTTTTCGATCAGAAACCAGATAAAGGCCCAGGACAGTTTACGACCCTATTCGGCGATACGCCTTCTAGAGTCATACCTACCGCTGGAGACCACTTTCGAGCTAGTTTGAGGTCGATGAAGAATAACCACAAGGAGGGAGACGAGGATAGTGGTAGTGCCTCGACGACGAAGAAGGCAAAGGGCAAAAACAAGCAGAAAACGAGCGGTGGACCTAAAGTGGGGTATGCCTGGGTTAGTATTGCTCAGGATGTGGATTGGGATGGAGAGGATGTGAGAGAGACGATTGGGGAGGTGATGAAGATGGCGTTGAATGAGGGTGTGAGGCCATGGGTTGGCGACTCGAGTGGTGCTAGTAGGAGGGTTGTTCCGTTCGAGAGGACCCCAGAGGCGTTTGTGGAAGGTGGGCCACTTGGAGATGGAGGTTCTGTGGTTGTTAGAGTCGTTGAGTGATTTACCGAGGCTGGGTCGTGGTATCATCATCTAGAGATTATTATTCGTTTTCATGGGTTGCGCGGACGAGACGCTTATGGATTTAACTTTATCCATTCCCTTTTATTGCGTGCTGCTTAATGGCATGTACCTCCCGCCCCTCTCTTTCCTTCTATCTCTGTATTCATACTATTGTTCTTTCTACGCTCCTTCGATGTGTCTTATTTTTTAATGTCGCCTGAGATGGACTGACTGGGGGACATTCACGTTTATTTTCTACGTACCAGTTCTGTTATCCTTTATCATCTGTGTCATTTACCATTGATATATCATCTACCTACTTATTATGCTATGCTACATCCACCATTCACGAATCCATGTACATATTTATTCACTCGACTTATCTTTATCCAGTAGATACACGGATGGTTCTTATTTACTTTTAGTAGGTATAAGTAGTACCTGTATAATACGGTCGGTGTAGGCTTATAGAGTGATTCAAAACACTTCTGCTTGACACGCCGCGGCGCGCGCAGATCATGACGCGTTTTTGCGCGTCTTTATTTTGCATAAATAGGTAACCACGTGCGAGAAATTTTCGATACTACTTTCGAGTCATCTTCCACATCGATGGCACCTCTCGGCCTAACAGACGCAGATGCACTCTCAGACAGACTATTATTCGCAATCCCAAAGAAAGGTTGACGTTTGTTCTAGGAAATTTTTACAAGAATGAAAGGCGTTGATCGTTGACATGTGCTTTTTCGTGCTCGCTCTCGTTTGCAGGAAGATTGTATGACAAGTGTTTGAATCTTTTGGCTGGTGCGTTTCGAGGGTTTTATTTGGTACGACGATGTACTAAAATTATTTGGGTTTCTTCTCTTCTTGCTTTTAGGTGCAGACATCCAATTCCGCCGTCATGCTAGACTGGATGTTTGTCTGGTTTTGAATCATCCGATTGCCCTGTAAGTGGAATTCTCAACTTTTAGCATGCTCATCTTGCGAACATAAAGATCTCTCTATGTTTCTGCTCACAGTGTCTTCCTCCCCGCATCAGATATCCCCTCGTTCGTAGGAAAAGGAAACGTCGACCTCGGAATAACAGGACACGATGTAATTCTAGAAGCTGAGATGGAAGAACATGTTACGGAAGTTTTGAGGCTAAATTTTGGCAAGTGCGCATTGCAGGTGAGTGATCATATTCTTTTTTTACATTCCTCCCCTACGAGAGGGATTAAAATAACCAACTGAAGATATTCATTCACTCTCTTCTGTCGCGCCTAAATCTATTCTAGGTCCAAGTGCCGGAACATGGTCCAATCAAAAACGTCGAAGAACTCGCTGGAAAGAGGGTCGTAACGAGCTTTGAGGTGTTGGCTGGGAAATACTTTAAAGAAATCGACGAACGTTTGGGTTTAACAGGCGAGGAAGGCAAGGAAAAGACAAAAATAGAGTATGTCGGGGGAAGTGTGGAAGCTGCTTGTTCTTTAGGTCTGGCCGATGGTATAGGTGAGCTACAGAAATATCTTTGCTAAAAGTAGAGATTCCTTACGCGAGTTCTATAGTCGATCTCGTTGAATCTGGTGACACTATGCGCGCGGCGGGTCTTCACGCCATCGCTACTCTACTTGATACCGAAGCTGTCCTCATCAAGTCTACTCGACCCAAACCCAATCGACCTCCAGCACTCGAATCGCTCATAAGTTTAGTAACGAGCCGTATAGCAGGTGTCATTGCCGCGTCCAAATACGTCGTGTGCCAGTATAATGTTCTTAGAGACAATCTTCCTGCTGCAAGCAGTTTAACGCCAGGGCGGAGAGCGCCAACGATTAGTCCGTTGGAGGAGGCTGGATGGGTTGCTGTGAGTGTGATGGTGGAGAAGAAGAGAATTGCAGATATCATGGACGGTTTAGTGAAGATTGGGGCTCAGGATATCTTTACATTTACCTTGGATAATTGTCGGGTTTGAAATAACCATCCCGAATGCTGAACTATCGTACATGTGATTTCAGTGGTTTTGGAAGCGTTAGATTGTAACTGATTGGTACTGATCATCCGAGGCCTTTGTCGGCACTATCCAGTCGTAAACGAGAGTTTTTGCATTTCTCTTATTGAAAATAGTTATTACTGTCAGGGATCATACGGTCCGAAAAGCAGCTGTACAGTGTACCCATAGTTTCATACATTGATAATATACGTGCAGTCATCCACCAGCTAGTGACCCAAACTAGCCGGCAGGATGATTATCACGTCAGGGAACATCTGGGGATATTATTGTACTAGCACCATACTGAATAGATCATATGAAGCCGGGCTTGGAATCTGTACCGCACAATGTGGTAGAACAGAAAATGTTGAATTCCTTTTGACAAACAGAGGCATTTCAAAAGAAAACAGCCTAAAAATCACACAAAATAGCTATCTTACACTTTCTTTACTCAAATATCTCTCTCGAATTTTTGCTCTAAAGTGTGTCGCATCTCTGCTGGGCCTGCAATTCTATATGGATGTAACTATCCAGTACCATATCTCCAACTTCCCAGAAATAAGTTTATTCTAGGCTCATTGTCATTTTGAATATATGGGCCTATTGGATACCCAAATTTTTAATACCCAAATCTGCTCTCTTCCCACACTATCTTCTGAGTCCAAGACTCCAGCTTTGATTTTTTTGAGGTATCTAATTTTGAATGTTTTATTCATTTCTATGTCTTTGTACTCAATGTAGGGGTTTTATAGAGTAAAATATAGCATATGAGCTGAAAAGAGAATGACAAATTAAGCACTCAAATAAATATGATAAGAATAAGTCTGTGAAATCTTGTGCAATTTTCATGTTTAGTACAGAATTTAAAAAAATAAAAAGTAGACAATGGGAGTATTTAGAGCCTGGCTTTTACTCACATTTGTAGAGGCTGTAAACTGTTTAGAACCTGTACTATTATTTGGATCACTGGTCCAGGACTGGGCATTGTCATTTAGTACTACCATGCTACAGATGAATGTGAAATTTTGTGCCTACATCTTGTAGTCATTAATCTAGATTGAGACCAAGCACTGGGTGCAACCTTAAAATAAACATGGTGCATTATTTTGAGTTAATTTGAAGTTGGGCCATGAATTTTTAAAATAATACAGATCAGATTTATTTGGTTTTATTTTAATGGTATTTTATTTTGATTATCCTCAAGATATCATTAAAATAAAGATCTGATCTTCAGTTATTGTTCTACTTATCTATGAACTCACAAACATACAGTAGCTACAGATATAAGTACTAGGTGGTTCTGTACTGTTATACCAAAGCCCTTGAATCATATCTGTTGTCTCACTACTCCTGTTCATGCATCTTTATAATCACCTTACCCTTATATTTCCATTGGACATACTATTATAGAGGGGATAGAACCTAGGGAGGAAATAGAGGAAGAGATCACAGATGTGGGATGGGAGTCCATGGTAGAATAGAGTTATGTGTAACCAAATACACACTTGCCTCTACCTTATAGACTAAAGTTCCAGACTGAAGCTCCCAGATATAGAGTACAAAAAAATAGAAATCTCAAAGTTAAAACACTCAGCCTTAGCCTCGAAACATTATACTGACACACGACATATTTGCAGCAATGACACTAGCTATACGGCTCGTTACTAAATTTATGAACAGGATTTGGGTCTCGTAGATTTAATAAGGTCAGCTTTGGTTTCAAGAAGTAACGACGTGGAGACCTGCTACGCGCAGTGTCTCAAATTCGACGAGATCGACTACAGAAATTGCGTTAGGAACCCACTTTTAGCAGAGATATTTCTGTAGCACCTATACCATCGGCCAAACCTAAAGAACTTTCACGCTTCCTCCGACAATCTCTATTTGTCTTTTCCTTGCCTTCTTCGCCTGTTAAATCCAAACGTTCCCCTATTTTTAAAAGTATTTCCCAGCCAACACCTCAAAACTTGTTGCGACTCTCTTTCCAGTGAGTTCGTCGACGGTCTTGATTGAACTTGGACCTAGGACAGATTTAATACAGAGTATGAGGCACGACAGAAGAGTGAATAAATATCTTCATCTGGTTATTTTAATCCCTGTCGTAGGGGAGGAATGTAAAAAAAAAGTACCACCACTCACCTGCAATGTACACCGGCCAAAATTTAGCTTCAAAACTTCCGTAACATGTTCTCGCCATCTCAGCTTCTAGAATCACATCGTGGCCTGTTATTCCAAGGTCAACGTTTCCTACTCCGACGAACGAGGGGATACCGCGAGGAAGACGCTGCGAACGGTAACCTCTGATGATTCGAAACCATCTAGACTTGCATGATGGCAGAATTGGATGTCTGCGCCTAAAAGAAAAGAGAAAAGAAGAAAGAAATCCAAATATTTTTAGCACCTCGCTACGCCTACGAAACGCTCAAAACGCACCAGACAAAAGACTCAAACACTTGTCATACAAACGAGAGAGCGAGCACGAAGAAGCACATGTTAACGATCAACGTCAGCCTTCCTTTGGTATTGCAGATACATAATAGCTTGTCGGAGAGTGCATTTGCGTCTGTTAGGCCATCGATGTTGGAGGTTTGCGAACTTTCTGCGCTGTTATGATGTCACACGGGCGGTGTTACCTAAATCGTCTAACCGGACAGTCCCTTCGACTTGCCCTCGACATCTTCTCAGAGTCAATACGGACAAATCCCGAACCCTGGCGTGTCGAGAGTTCGTTTTCGATTTCGGACCAGATTCGGAAACATGAAGAGTTCTGCCTTACTATTATCCGTCCATCATTCATTTGACGGTGAACGATTTTCTCCGTTAGCGAGCTGTTTTTATTCAAGACCATCCTGTCGTTAAACCAGCTGACTATATACATATGTCAGTTACTCGGAGTCGTGTACATTAGGAACCGCACAATCTTAATTGGCATATGGAACATCTAGGCCTATACAACTTGTCTTTCTGTATCGACAGTCAGTCCTCATGTCAATATTCGAGCGACTGCAGAAGAGTCTGTGCCCTTTCCCATTTCTTCTGCGTCTGGATTAGATGACCCAAGTCGTTCAATAGTCTTCAGAATTCCTCGCTTATCAGGGAGAGATATTGAACAATCGATTGTTTCCGACTCGACCGAATCCCAAGAAACTTCAAAACCCGGTGACTAATACTGTCTCTACTTTGCTGCCAGCTCATCTCATTGTTGAACAGAACCATTCAAGCCTACTGCTGATGATGAGGCATCTGCCAAACTTTGGAAGGTCTATGTGGACCAGGCAACGGGCTATGATGAAAGTCTGTTAAAAGAATGGAAAGCAGATATGGAAACATTGTTGATCTTTGTGCGTGAAGTGTTATTGCTCAGATTGCGGAGTGCTGAGCCCATTATCAGTCCGCTCTGTATTCAGCTAGTCTTACGGCGTTTATTATTGAAAGTTACAAGACTCTTCAAGATGACCCAGCTCAAAATACCGTTGAGCTTTTGATCCAGATCTCCCAACAACTAGACGGAATGACTGGGTTCAACACCACTTCTTCTTTCGAACCTCCTGCTTCCGCCGTTGTTTGTAATATGATGTGGTTTCTCGCCCTTGCATTGGCATTGGCATGTTCGTTACTTGCGACGTTTGTGCAGCAATGGACCCGAGATTTTATACACAAGACAACACTAAGGCCATCTCCTATTCGACGAGCAAGGATCATCGCGTTCCTGTATTTTGGGCTACACGAATTTGGAATGCCGACACTTGTTGATATCATCCCCGTCCTTCTTCATATCTCCCTCTTTCTATTTTTCGGCGGTTTGGTCGGCTTCCTTTTCCCAGTGAGCAAACCATTAACTTATGTCATGGCCGCTGTTTTGGCCATATTTTTCATCATCTATCTTGTCCTCACATTATTACCGCTATTCTTCCTCGATTCTCCGTATCGTACGCCTCTCTCTGGCTTACTTTGGCGTTTCGGAAAGGCACCGGGGAATTTCTTAGTTCCAACGTATCAACAACAACAAACTTTGACAGATGCCGTGCTAGAGCATTCGGTCCAAGAGAATACAAAACGTGAGGAACGCGACAAGAAGGCAATGGCTCATACCATCAGGTCTTTAACCGATGACACTCAGCTTTTACCCTTTATTGAGGCAATTCCAGATGCTCTGCATGATCCATTCCGAAGGAATCAAGTTCGTTCCGCGAATGTAGCTCTATTGCTTCCTCTTATCTTGTCTGCTGAACCCGAGATTAATGTGATCTTGCGTATCGCACAATTTGCGTCCAAGTCGGGAAGTTGGACTGGTGAATTTCGGAAAAGGAGCTCGTTGGCATGCTCTCAGGCATTGTCAACAATAGCTTGCGTGTCACTGGAGCTTCCGGCCTCGGAGTATTCAAATCACCACATTTCTGTTCATTCGCAGTGGAGACGCACTGTAATTTCCTCGTTAGAAGTCAACGATTCCTCTTTGGGCAACGATGTTTGGTCGGCCTTGGCAGCAATCAGTGTTGGCTGTCTATACAGCATCATTGAAAATTCGTTGAAAAGCTTTCCCACTTTAAATGGAGTCACCGCCATGAAGACGTACAAGTCTCTTTTCGAAGAGGTGTCCGCATATGCAGATATTCTTTTGCGCATGCCATTTTCTGATCTTTCTTGTCTTGACGCACTGCTTAGGATTTTCCAAAGGGGACAGCCGTCCAGGAACATACCGTTTGAAGAAATTAAAAACAAACTCGCCGGACTGAAAGGGAACCAAACCTGGCATTTTATACGGTTGTATATCTTGCACGATTATCTAGTCCGCTCTCAACGTCTAGAACGGGTTCCTGCAGATTTCGAGGATATATGTAACATTATATATCCTTCTTTCAAGAACCCCCTCTCAATTTCCCAAAGTAATCAAAATTTGTCTCATCATCTAAACACGAGCTCTTCGCTCCTAGCTTTACAAGCAAACACAAAAGAAACAGGTCCGGATGACAACACTGATATGCTCCTAAAGCGAAATCTAAAGCTTTTCCTTTCGACGAGCGTACCTCTCTGCAGTGATGAGGAGACATGGGAATGCCGAAATTTTGTTCTGTCATACCTGTATGAACGGTACAAGACCTGCCCTCCGGACTATGCTTGGAAGCATTTTGACGTGCATGATCTAGACCGCATAAGGAAATGCACTCTCGAGCATATACAAGACCCACCAGCTGATGTTCAACAGTCAGACATCTGCTTCAAGGTCGCGCTCATGTTGATGTGTACCTTTGACCTTCGATGGTTGCGAAAGAGTGACTTTTTCCCAAATTTGTTTCACGTTCCTAGTATTAGTAACGACCAACCGCTGGGTGCAACATCTCATATGTCCGATGCTGCCTTGAACCGGATCATTTTTATTAAAATGCTCCAAGTTCGAAACACCACCGCTAAGCGTATCGTCACGGAGCAGGCTAAAAGTATTATATCTATGAACGGCGAACAAGTCCGGCATCTCATCCAAGTAGGTATTCTACACCGATACCTGCTAGAATCCTCCCCAAATAAACCTTATCCAAACTTTGAACTGATGTGCAATGCAATATATCCCCATTCAAAGCCCTGCTTTGAGATCACAGGTGGCGGAGACTTGTCTCGTTTGTTGCGTACCAGCGATCAACTCCTTGCTTTGAAGAAGCACGTTAATGGGAGGGCCGAGGGCCTGAATGATAGCACAGACGCGCTCTTGAGGCAGTATCTCAAGCTCTTCCTCTCTACAAGCATCAATCTTTGTAGTCAGGACGAGGCACGAGAATGCCGCGGTTTTGTTCTATGGTACTTTCATCGACGTCACAAAGATTGCACATCGTTTAATGTTTGGAGGAAATTCTGGGCAGAAGATCTTGAGCGTATAGGGCAATGCATCCTTGAACACATGCAAGACCTACCAAATGATGTCGAACAATCCGAAATGTGTCTGAGGGTCGCTCTCATACTGATGTGTACCGGTCACTTTCGGTGGCTGTTATATAAGGATGACTTCTTTTCAAAACTGTTCCATTTTCTTCGCGAAAACCCGCAAGAAATCGCATTCAAGAGGAATGAAGGATACCTGTCTTTCAAGACTTTGTTGGACTTGGTGTTGTGCGTGCGGTCCCCTCTCATTCCATACGCCGATCCCCTTGTCCAGGAGAGTATGGAACGGGCTCGCACTAACCTTGTCTCAAGCTATCTTCCCCCAGATCTTCCTCGCAGTGGACATGATACCAAACTGCACAGGGATAATCTCATAGTTACAGTCATATCTCGATATATTAATCTTTTCCTTGAAACCGGTATGCCTTCGTACGCCGTCGGCATTTTGGAAGAGCTGCATCTTTGGGATTGGATTTCGGAAAGCATTCATGAAGAGATTCAAATAGCGTTTGCTGAGAGTGTCGCGCGGCTGATCCGAAAAATGAGTGGAACCGTGTTGGAAAATGAGTCTGCGGACTTGGAGTTGACATTGCTTAATGTTATGGCGGCCCCTCACTTGCCTACTGTCCCCGGTGCCGAGACCAGGCTGTCCACACAGTGGCAGTGGATGAATAGTCGACGATCTGCAAAAATACTTTTTGGTGCGCTTTCACAGTACAAAGAACCAGGAAACGACCGAATACTGGATGTTGATGGAAGGTTTAGATATCTTGGAAAGTATGGAAGAGAGAGGCTATTTGAACACTGTCAGGACTTGGTGTTGGAAGTATGGGCAATATAGCTACCATGTATTAGTCGCAGAGTCCAGTACTTCCGAATCTCGTATGATACATAGGACAGGTGCTTCAAGTTTAGCATATCATATGCCGAATAGCCACGGCACTCTTTCGAAGTGCGCCTTTCTTTCTGCTTAGGTTATAGCCGTCTCCAATTCTTAGATTCTCTTCTCTCCAAAGACATTGGACTACCGGGTTTTTCTGTTACCTGAAATCCTACCCTGATAAACTTTTCAAATCTTGGCAGACCGGACAAGTACTTCTCCCTGAGCCTTCCCGCTTGACAGAACTTTTTCAAACGGAGTGCAGACGACGATGCTGCTGCAAAACTTTGTAATTTTATAGGTCAGGCGAAGGAATGTGACAAAAGTAGGGTGCCAAAAGTAAACATGGCTTGCACTTTTGTACGTGGCCTCCCTCAGGTACAGGATTCTGAGCTGATAACTTATAGTTCGTCTTATATTTTGCGAGCTTTACAGCGTTAATTGTTGAAAGCTACAAGGCCCTTACAGACGATCCAACCCAGAATGCAATGAACTTGCACCGCTGTCTTTCGAAGTTTCAGCCTCGCGTTGGCACTAATCTTCTCTAAGCCGTTGGCATGTTCTTTACTCGCCACCTCTTTCTACGTGCAGTTCCTCTGTCCTCTAGATTTCCTGTTGCTGGGTACATTGTGTTAATTTGCGGATGCATAGAAGAAATTGACGACACATAGCTGCAAATACTAACTAAATCTTTTTCTCCCTCAATATCGTCGCTGCCAAATACTCGTTCATCCGTATTTTTTCTGGTTCCCACTAGTGCATTCATGCTCGTCTTCATGTCAACTTTTACATCCTCGCGGTGATCCTCTCGCCATCGGCACGAAAGGCTCCTATCTTACATTTCCTAGTTTTATTCTTCCCTGTCAGATTTCGCATTGTGCGCGCAATTGGACAATCACGCTGGGCTTTTGCTCGTGCAGCGATCGGTGTGGGTCACTTCCGGTTTCTGGGGTATGCTGGTAGATGTACCGTCCTCTGAACCTTCCGATCGGGGTCAATGAATGGAGACCGTATTTCGAATGAACTTGGCAATCTCGTTTTAGGTCCCGCCTGTGGTGCATCCAATAATCACGATATCAAAATACCAGGTTCTGCGAGAACAGTTTTAATTTGACTTCTTTTTCACGGCTTGGTTTAATATAAGTAGCTTATCTCACAGTCAATCTCAACTTTACTCTCCCGCGAACGTTGCAGGCTCTGAGGCTTGAGAGAGTCGCCAATTGGTAATTGACATCATCAACCTCATACACCTACTGCGACCCGATTTTGGACTTGCCTGACTTTTTCTGACAACGACTTTGGACTTCGACAAATACCTTGTCAAGACCGACAAGTTTTGCTCTCTGTTTCACTTTCAGCGCCGCTGACATCACAGAAGATCAATTGTAGAAACATAGCCCGTCCGCCAATTTGTGCAAATACATTTGCCTCGCTTTCAGGGACGTGTCTTGCAATTTTACCACAGTGGCCTCGTTTCAATCTTCCTGCCAGATGAAAGGTAACACCTCCCGAATCCTAATGTTCGTTCCAATATTTCCAAAATAATCACGATTTACGAGCCCTGTCAAACTAGCATCCTCGCAACTTCAATAGCTCCGTTTTCTGCTTTCTGATCAGCGTACTACTTGCTATGTTTTCAATCTCTTCAATGGCAGCGACGGCGTATCCTTCAGCTTTCTGTCTCACCAGATCGTTTTCGTGGATTCCGACCGAAAAAATTGCTGATCGACAATGTGCTCAAGGCGTGTTCAGCTGATAAATATGGACAGAATGCATTTTGTCTACACTACTGTCCTTTGCTATCCGTAAAGGGTATCCGAGCAGCAACAAACATCGCCATGTAGACTTGCATTTTACTGTATGGTCCTATTCCTGTGGAGCCGGTCCGATCTGGAATGCAATAAGGCGCTCCGTTTAATAACTTCCCTTCTGTTCGCGCGTTGCAATATTTGCAGGAAGAGTTCTCTTGAATTTTGCATATCGGCCGGACTACTTGCGGTCTAATGATGCTATTGGCAGTTCCAGCGGCCACGGGACGATAAAAGGCAAGGAGGTACTCCTATGCTTTGAACTTTAGAAATCTATATTTCTCAGTCATTTGATACACCTGCTCTATTTTGTACACAGTACACTAATGCTATATATGATACTACGCTACTTGTACATTGCAGACCAGAATGTTCTCAGCGGTCAAGAATGTGGCAAGAACCCAAAAAACAGCAGATAGAAAACGATTGCAAGCTAAGTCCACCTATTATTACACATCACTTCCGCCGCTCTTCCTGCTGGCAGCACGACAGCCAAGCAAACCACATCATGGACCGAAGTTGTAATACGTCTTCCTTCCAAGCTTTGCCCTGATTTTGCTCTCTAAACTCTTTCGTCAACCGTTCGCATCTCTCGATATTTTCTGGGCTGACAAAGTCTATCGCGACTTTGATGCAATCTGCAAGGTTGCAGACCTACAAAGAAACCGTCACGGTCACCGAAAAGTGAAATGCAGAGCGACTTACTTGATGGGCACATCCCGCTGGAATAAAGACCGCCTCTCCGGGCCTCTGGTAGACTCGATAACTCTTTACGCCCTCCTCTTCCCAGAGCTCTTTTCTCAGCGCTTCATCAAGATATATTTGCTGCCCATGAATTGGATCCATATACTGATTTGATCCCGGGGCCCCGTTCCCCGCATTTTTATCAGCTCCTCCGACTGCACCCGTCTTACCTTTCCTCTTCACAAACGTCCTAATCTTGTCCGAATCCTCTGCTTTGAACAGATCCCAGGCAGCACAACCATCAAATCCTTCCTTTGTCTTTGCCGCATATGTCATGATGTTCACTGCATCCGCCATGTCCATATGCAACCTCGTACTTCCCATACTCCCAATATCACACGAACTCCCCATCGCATTGTACATTTTGGGCCCCAGATCCGGTGCAATAGCGTTTGTTGGAAAATGAGATGCGATGTTCAACGTGCCATCTCTCCGTACATAGTTGGGCACAGGCACGGCATTGCTGAAATCCTGATATAGGTCTGGGAACGTTACCTTGAAATCGGTTGAAGGAGGCCAGTCCTTGAGCTTCCAAATTTCGTTTCGTTCCTCTCGCTCGGGGGAGTGCTGGCCAAACCAGCTGAAGAACTTGCCAACATTGACGCGTTCATTACGGTTGGTCTGACACTCGACGATCAAGCATAACTGGTCGCCGTGTTTTTGGATGAAGTACTCTGGCGTCCACTGAATAGCAAACTTGTCGAGCATTCCCGATACGAGGAGCGGCTCTCCTTTGGCCCACATTGCACGGAAGATATCTTCTGTCAATTCATTGTTGGTAAATCGACGGATAGGGTGATAGGGAGTAACGTCGGGTTTTCCGTTGGGATTGTTGTTGGGATACACAGCATGAGGCTGCTGCTGATGTTGTTCAGGTGTACGTTGGGGAACTGGCTGAGGCGGATAGAGTTCGGTGTATGGTATGGGCTGCTGCTGGTGTTGGGCGTACGCAGGCTGCTTGTTCCCATTCGGAGTAAGCACGGTCGAGTCCGTTGGGGTTCTGATCCCAGAACTTTCTGAAGTCGAAGATGCCCCAGATCCCACGAATTCAGGGGTCCCACCTTCTTGTCCTTCTTCGACGATCTCCTTCATCATATTAATGGCCTCTTCCAACTCCGCCAAGCAGAACCTCGAGACAGGAGTGAACTCGGCTGCTCTATGTTCATTCCTCTTTGTGCACGTCAAGAAGAAAGGGTTCGAATGTGCGTGCCTCTCTTTCTTGGCCCTCTGATGTTCCAAATCCTGCGGAGTAGCATTAGGAAGTTCTTCTGTCAACTCTCTCACTTGTTCGTAACAGTCAGAACAAGCCTCCCGTCCACAGACCCTACACATCCAGCTGCTGCAGAATAAAGAAGTCATACAGGTATCTGAATTAAAATCTTAATTCAATTGAATCCGGTGGACCTCAGGAACCCTGCTTACCACACGTAGCGCGAACGTCGCTTTCTCGAGGCCTATAAATAATTTCTGCAGCCTTGACATGTTCACGTTCTTTCAGAAGGACCGGGAGCAATGCTTTTGCGGTTACAATCTACGTCAGGACGTCAGTTTTTGTCACTTATTTGATAAATAGACTCGCTTAAAAAAACACACCTTCGTTCTTCTGATATTTTCATCCGTAAGAGGGACATTCCAAGAGTCCGGGAAGTCCATCTTCTTCTCTGCCTTTTGATTGTTCACAAAGCTCAGACCCACAATCTCATTTTTCGTGTTCCGAAGAAAAAAGCGAATACCCTGGAAGCGGCAGGTGTCACCGGCCCAACGACGAGTGCAAGAGACACAGCGAGGAAAGTCATCTTTCTTGTAGCGAGCAGCCATGCATCTTCCCATCTGGAGTTCAGGGGTGAGTCTAGCAACGGCAGAATCGCTGTCTGTCGGAACAACACGCATCCGTTCTACTTTAGTACAAAGTTAATATCAATAACACTGTAGACGCCCATATACACACCATCTGCTTTTTCCTTTCCTTTATCAGGAGAGACTTGGGCATAGGTTACAGTTGACATAAAGGATGCTGAAAAGAAGAAGGTCAACAAAGAAAGAAAATAGATTCATTTCACGCACCATTTTGGGCGACAATTTGAGCAGTCTCTGATCGTTTCTTTTGGGAATACCCACGTTGAGATTTAGGCTCTATTGGGCGAGCAGCTGTCAAGTCAGTGTAATGAATTAGTGTAGCGAGACAGACACGGACTAGTTGCTTCATCTCCAGTCTTCTTCCGCGATTTCTTGGATTTGGGTTGGGTTTCTTGGTCATTGACAGGTGGCGTTGTTCGTTTACGAGATTGCTCGCCAGTCGGAGCTTCTTCATCTCGAGGCTGAAAAGAAGATGACGATGGAGTAGGGTTGCTGTAAGAATTGTGGGCGACATCACGCGAAGCGGGATAATCGGAGACCCCCCATGTGCCGTTGTAGGAAGGCTCAGGCTGTGGTGGATTTTGGGTGCGTTGCTCGACAATGCGCAAAGACGCTCGTTCGCTGGCTTGGTGTTGAGAATAGAACTGAGATTCGGAAGACGTTGATGGGTCGCGGTACATGGTATTAGAGTTAAAGGCACCTATAATTAATATGATTATCGCAAGCAAATCGATGTTGAAAGACGTGGACTGACCGGGTTGGTAGTCGCTTGGAACGGCTGACAACATTATGGTTAGGGGAAATGAGCAAACAAACCAACGATCGTGAAAACATACCTCCACCAGAAAACATGTTCACTCCCTGCGGCTGCGACCAACCTTGCACCACAAAACCATTGCTAGGGTGGTTGTTCGAGACCCTCAACGCCTCGGTCCCATATATTCCGTGCTGAGAGTTCACCACACCCATTTGCGACTGCTGGTACTGCATTTCCGCGCCTGGATTGCCGTTCTTTCTTCTGTCCCAAGTCGCGTGTGGCACATCATACGATGGCTGGACATATTGGTTAGCGTAGAGCTGGGAGCGGTGACCCTGCTGGGAATGTTGACTATTCGCCAATGTGTGTCCATGGGGAACATCGAGACTAGGGTTGTGATGTCCGCGCAAAGTCTGGCTCTGGGGATTAAGAAGTTGATGGATATTGGTCTTTCGCTGACGATCGAGTATAGCAGTGTTCATCGAGGAAGGAGGTCGGGACTCGATGGTGGGCAAGAAGGAGAAGCGGTACGATGGTAAAGAAGGAGAATACAAAGGAAAGATTAAGGACTATACAGCTCGGAAATCCACGCAAAAGTGCGGAAACAGGCCGGCAATTCAGCATACCATTCTCTGACAGATCGGGCTTTCAATTCTGTCCTTCTCGCCTCGTCCTTAACGCGTGTCATAGCTCTTTTGAGGATGTAATCCCCGAGTCTGATAAACTTCTCGATCCACCTTACCTCGTGTCGACACTATTGCTTCCGTTTCGCATGAAGACAAACTTAAAAGATGGGTTTGTACGATGCAGCATGTCAATCAATAAACAGAGACTAAAGATACGCGATATACCTCGACAGAATCCAGGAAAAAGGGAATAATTTGCACACAGGACACCCCCAAATAGATACATGAAAACAGATAAAATGTAACCAAAACTTTGCCCTCGTGTATAACTAAAACATGTATGTGAAGTGGACGTGAAGAAAAATGTCAATGGTACATTGTTGAATTGACGTATGCGAGATGGAGTGGCAGAATATAGCAAGAGATGACAGAACAAAGAACACGAAAACAATAGCACAATGTCAAGACAGAGCACGGCGGAGAATTTGGGCGACCAGAGCAACAAAGAGTGTGCACCACCAAAGTAGAATGTACAATCCCAAGGTCGCCCCGTACCGTCATGTCACTGGATCTTCAACCGGAACGACTGTTGCACCGTTCTCGGCTGGTTCAACAGCTTGACTGGAATTGTCAGCTGTCTCTTTGGAGTCGGCATGACCATTCTCCGTTAAAAGTGTGGCTATTGTTGTAAAACGGACGTCAGTCTAAGAAATGGATCCAAAACGATTACACCATACGTGGTGGGCCGGTCGGTGTGTCTACATTGTAACCAACTTTTCCAATCTCAGCTCCTGCTGACTTGACTGTCGGGACCGACGAATCGGCTTCCGGAGGCTCTGCGTCGCCTATGCCTTCTGCAATCAATGAAACGCTTTGGAAAGAATAATGAACCACGAACCGTTTACCGCGCCGGCACTTTGTTGTGAACCCGAATCAGGTGACGCAATACCGAGATGATTCCAAAATGTGGTATTGGCAGCCGAAGGTTGACCAGGACTCCAAAAAGCAGAACTGGTTGCACTTGCAGGAGCCGACTTTCCACTGCTTGGCGCACCTGAGCTTGTACCCACGCCCGCAGTCGTACCTGACGCAAGAGGCGTTTGAACCGGAGACTTGTTCACGGGTGAAGGTGGCGTGCTCCTTCCCTTGGGAACATGTAATTTTTCTGCTACATCTCTAGCTCGATCCGTCTGTTTCCTCGACACATCCGCCAAAGGGTCAGCATACATTTGCAAAGCCTTGATGGAACCCCATTCGATGAGTTTGTTGTTTAACCATTCTAACGAGACCGGTTTCGTTAGAAAGTCATTACATCCAGCGCCGAGGGCAGCAATTCGGTCACTTTGCAAAGACGATGCTGTCAATGCGACGATAATAACCGAGGATCGATATGGACTAGCGGTCCTTGCTTCTGACGATGTTTCTGATGGCGTAGATGCCAGCACTGCGGTCCTATCCGCAGACGGTGTTGGTTGCATGTAGCCTGCGTTTGCCTGTTCCATTTGTCGGATAGCCCGAGTTGCAGCGATCCCGTCCATTACAGGCATTTGAATATCCATCTATGGTTCGCGAAAGGTCAGTTTTATGATCGAAAAGGTTTTGAGTTTTGTAACGAACAAGTATAAGATGGAATTCGCCCGATTGCCACTTTTCGACCGCCTGCTTTCCGTTCTGAGCAACGTCAAACTTGATCCTCTTCTTTTTCATAAAGGTAGACAAGATTGTTCGATTGATCGGGTTGTCTGTCGTCAATAATGTTGTTAATTTTCGTCACGAAAACTCAAACTTAAAGTAAAAGACGGACCATCGACGATCAGCACACTGATTGGTGGTACGATGTTACCTTCCGCGGGTGATTTCCCCTTCTTGTTGGTCGGCGTGGCAGATGACGATTTGGGATCTTGTGTTGGTCGTCTGACAGGTGCACGGGCTATCGGAGGTGTATTGAGTTCTGCAGCAGGTGATCTAGGAGGTGGTGATACAGGTGAAGTGACTTTGGGGGCTAGTTCAGCAGACGGTCTCCGTGTGTTTGACCCTGACCCTGGTTTGGGACCACTGTCGGATCCACGATGTGACAATGAGACCCTCGAGCCTGGTCTAGAAGGCGTAGATGTGGGGTTTAACATCAAAGGAGGCCGGGTCAAGTCATAGGCAGCCAAGTGCACCATCTGCGCAGTATGCTCCATACTACCTGGTGTTACGGTTGACGACAATGAAGATTTCCTAGGACCAAGATTGAAGTGGCCTTTATCCTTGTCCGCTGCGGTTGAACTAGAAGGGTCTCCTCGAGGCTTAGGATGAAAGAATATCCCTTGTGAGCCATCTACGCTCTGAACTACATATCCGGATGAAGGCGAAGAACCCAATGATTGGAAATACTCTGCCGTTTCATGTGAACTGAGGGGGGAAGGCGGGAAATTGATTGGCGGTTGTTCTCTCCCGTCTGTGATAGAATGGTCAGAACTGGATCTGGAACTAGTGGGACGGTGATGGACAGAGGGCATTCGGGGACTAGTGTTTGTGTGAAAATAATTATTACCACCCCATACGTTAGGAGTGATGGGAGAAGTGGCAATAGGTGCGAAGAAGGGATCGACAATCGGTTTTGTGAAAGCAGTATGCAAGGCGGTTAAGAATCGTCTTGGGCCCGCAGGTTTAGGAATGATCATGATTTCTGGTAACGGCGCCATGTATCCCCGAGAGGCCAGAAAAGACTGAATCAGGTCTCTCACGATTTTGAAGTTCGAGAGGCTGGTAAAGTGAAGAATGACGGCCGGAACCGAGCCTGGAGACGAGATGGAAGGTTGTGTCAAGCGATTAACTTGGGGTGATGACCGAGGACGATGATTCACAGCCAGAGATGGTCTTTTATTCCGAAAGCTTGGGTTGGCAGGGAAGAGGTATTCGGAGCGTATAAGATCCAGACGTTCTTTAAGAACCGACACGTCGTCGTCGATGAAGACAAAGGAGGGAGGGAGAGCTTTGGGTTGACGAGGCTCGGTTTTCGCGGGGATGCCAGTGGGAGTGTATCCTTCGATATTGGACGTCGACGGGCTCGGTGGTAGCTCCGGAAGGTTTTCTACACCTTCGGCGGATATGTGGCTAACGTCCATACCCCATGCAGTCAGATAACTGGTAAGGTGGTGGGCGAACTTTCCTTTGGAACTTGCATATAAATGCACCTTTTTCCCCTTCAGGCTTTCGATAAATGTAGTGAGTTGATCCAAAGAAGGCTCACGAGCAATATCATGCTTCGCATCCAAAGTGGGAATGACTGGGACTTCCAAAGGGGAAATACCAGCGTCTAGGATAAACTGCAGTTGGTAAGTATGGCCCGCCTCTACATTTGTAGTGTTATCGCTGTATGTAGCACCGACTTTGTTCAACAGGCGTCGTAGGAGTGAGCCGATTATGATATGTGGCCGGGAAGCAACAGTGTTTAGTTCTATTTCGAAAGGCTTCGGTGCGAACCTGTGCGAAATTTCGATGGTACACCGTAGCGGCCCTTCCAATTCTACTGGGGAAACCCTGAATGAATCTTCCTCCACTTCTGAAGCCATGGAATTCTGCCGTCGTTTGGAAGTCGGGCTAACAAGAAGCCCGATTTCAATCGTGTCACCCCGATGAGATGTTGCCAGAATTTGACGAAGAAGCTACGAATATTCATCAAGACAACGGCAGAAGTGAAGATTGAAGATCGCGCACATGTGATAACAAGTAAGATAGACCAGATTCGTCGCCCTTGAGCCATACATGCTTCATCCCGACATCTCCATGATACAGGACCAATTCCACGCCAGCTTGGGCTGCCGTACCACTCAGAGCATCCCCTACACTCTGCAAAAGTTCTCCAACATCAAAGTCATTCCATGGCGCCAAGAGCGCATCTTCCCGTTCTCCATCAGAAGGATCTTCACAAAAAGCACTCATGTTCGCGGATATATAGTTGAGGTTTTTCATAGCGGTGAGCATGGCTGTCATGGAAGAGGTAGGGACAGCAAGAGAGCAAGCCGAGAATGACTCCTTGGCTGGATCGAGAACTTGTGCAGGAGCTATTTGAAGCATCGTCTGCACTGCCATTTGGACAGAATCTGCAAGTTCCAGTGAGAGTTCTCTTAGCTGAGAAGGCCCTGGAGGAGGGGGGTCTGAAAAGGGTTTTGGAGATGCTCTATGTGGGTGTTGTAGGTGTCCAAGTTGTGATGGAAGTGGTAGAGAGAATGCACGAGAAAATCTGGGTTGGGGGAGTGAAGATTCGGGAATCGCTGGTCTCAAGCGGGTTATCGGCGGCGAATGGTTTGGATCAAATGAGTCTGTTCTTTCCCTCTCATTCCCAGACTCATCTCCTGAAGTGTCCGTCTCTCCCGAGTCCGAGCTGAGAGTAGAGGCAGAAGTGGTATTGGAACGACTCGACTCGCCAGGTCTGATGAACACTTTGCTCGTTGATGCTGCATTGACAGCAACTTGGCCTTGCCCAAGACATTCTCCATGACCAGCTGTATCCGGCACGCTCGACATTGGTGGTGTCGGACTGCCGTTCATGAGCATCACCGACATGTACCGGCCTTCTACGATTGTCCTGAGGGAATTGGAGGGGCTCTCTCGTGCAAATGACAGCACAAGAAAGTCTACGGGTTACGAGAAACAAAGGAGAGGAAGGAACGGTAGGGATTAATGGGGACGCTGGAGTGAAGGTACGTATAGAGCACGGACGGCACCACAATCTCAAACAAACAACCTCGTCATATCGGTAATGACCACACAAAAATTTCTGAGTCTCAAAGTAGAGCTCCAGTACGGTTACATGCAATACGTATGTAATAGTAATGGTTATTAGTAGAAACCACCTCGTGTTCGTGGCTACAAAGTTTTACTTCAATAAATCCAGGACATCCCAAACTTAGCCCACAAAGCCTCTTAGTACGACAATTCGACATCCCCCTGAAGCACAAATGATCAGTATTGTATAGTAGAAATTCGCATGGTCTCATACGTACTTCTGCAACCAAATCCATGTCATGGTAACTAACACGCCTACCAGCGGCAGCTCGTGGATCTTCCTTGGCATCGGGAGGTGGAGGAGGCGGTGGTCCACCAGGCTGCCCTCCACGACCTTTACGCTGGTTGCCGTTACCAGAACTCAGCGCCGAGTCCAACGCAGCTGGAGTAGGTTTGGGTGGTAGTCCCGCGTTGGCCGGAATGTCCGCATATCCAGTAATCCGATCACTGAGACGCCGTGCATTGGTAGCTTCGTCGCGTCTAGGAGGTGGTGCGCCAGGGTAACTCGCGGGATCGTAAAAGTAGCCCCTAGGATCTGGCCAGTATCCATTTCCAGGAGGCGGGTAGCCTGCAGGTGGATAACCGGGATGATATTGACCATGATTCCCTTGGACTTGGATACCAAACGCTTGAGGCGGCGCCTGCTGGCTGTTCCCGACGGCTGGTGGAGGGTGAGCAAAAGGTTGAATACGATGAGGGTCCAAAGCAAAATTGTTAAAGTAGGGTATCTAAAACGGCATTAGTAGGACCAAGCAACGTAATTTCGGTCTTACTTCGTCTAAGGCTTTCACAAGTTCAGAGTGCTTGTTTGCGATGTGCTTCTCCACAAAAGAGGTTGCTTTAAATAACTTCGAACAAGTCCTACACCTGAACTTTCCTTCATCTTCCTGTTTGATGTGAGGTTCGACGATTTTAGCAAGTTCCCTACATCCAAGTAAGTCAAGTTTCTCAATGAAAACAAGCAGCTCACTCTTCAGGATTTTTGCCTCCATAGTCTCGTGGATCTACACCATCACGATTAATCAGAAGTGCTATTTTGGAATCTAGCCAGTCAAGCCAGCGGTCGTCTATCCGAGGAAAATCAGATAGAAATCACAGAAAATTCAAAAAAAAAACCTTACCAGTCCGGTCTGTGCGCTTGCTACTCTTCACATCCTTCTCAGCAGACTTCTCCTCTGGATCATCTTCAGCATTTTTCTTATCTCTTTCATTCTCTGCTGATTTTTCATCTGGCGTAGTACGCAAAGGCTTCCTCACATGTTTTACACACTTGCGCTGCAATTCCTCAAGATGATCGGTAACAACTGAGCAGTAGTAGCAAGCGTGGAAAGCAGCCCGCAGGTAGGCAATGTACAAATCCAGCGCAACTTCGGTCTAGAATAGTTCCCGTTAGTGAGGGCCAGGAAATAGAAACAACAAGCAAGACGAACCCTTTTGATCTCATACGCTGTTTCGTCACTAGAATCAACGAGGCCTTGGTCGCGCATGTCCGCCATGATTTTCTCAACTCTACGATCAACAGCGTCACTTCCCCTCTCAGCAGGCTCTTCTTCATCTCCGTCGTCGTTTTCTTCCATCGAGGTATCCTCTCCTTCTCCTTCAGCATCTTCACCCTCTGATTTGGTGAACTCGAGTGATTCCATCTTCTTTCGGCGTAATTTGGCGGCTTCCTCTTCGAGTATACTTGCAAGTACTTTTGCATTTGCGAGGTCCTTCTCCATTCGTTCTGGCCTGCTAGCCACTTCGGGAGCACAGCGAATTTTGTTGACGAAGGGCTTGGTGTTGTGCGACACATGTAATTTGAAGCCTTCGATCTGAACAGACATTAAAACCAATAGTCTACAAAAACTAGATCGACTCACCTTTCTCTCCTGCAGTTCCGTCATGACTGTAGGCATATCGGCGTCGTCGGTGAAACGAATCCAGCCTGCACGATAGTAGTTGCGTTTTTGAAGAGGGTCTCCTAGCGCAAGGTGAATGAAGCCGGGAATAGTTTTGATAGACTACCGACAACACATGATTGGGATATGGCACCGTGAAACATTCAAGACGCTCACCTCCTCCAATTTTAGACGCCCAATGTCGGGGGGAATAGTGCGTATCATCACCTGATTGCCCTCAGGTGGTACTGCAATTTCTTCTTCTCCCTTGCTGTTGCGTTTGTTATCGCCCCCAGTTTTGCCATTAGCGTCACCACGATTGTCATTATCCACCGCATCATCCTCAGCCTCCATGTTAAATTGCATGTCATCGTCAACAGTAGCCTTGGGCTCGTCAACGTTGTTACTAGCCTCAGTAGAATTTTCGCCGTTAGCGACATTCTCCTTGCCCAAAGCAGCTTCGGTTTCAGGCTCATTCAAGTCCGGATCAAATTTTCCCGACTCTAGATCATGCAAAAAGGTGCTAAGTCGACCTTTCCAACCTTCCTTTCTCACCCGAGCACGCAGCCTCACGAATTCTGGGGCAGGATTATACTTTTCCCAGAACCACGGAGACTTCTTGTGATGGTCAAACATGGTTTGCAGCTACAGTACGGATATTCAGTGATAAGGTGTTGAACAAGAATATTGAAAACAACAGGATTGCCATCATGACAGTAACGAAATGTGCTACAACAAAGAGCACGATGATCAAATTCAGCACTGACCTGGGAAGCAGCGAAATCTTTTTTATACTTTTCCCATCTGCTTTTGATACCGTTGCGGGGTTTGGTGCCATCATTTGCTTCGTGTTCAGCGGCCTTGTCAGCGTTGTCTTCTTCTTGGGCTTGCTGAGGGTAAAAGTAACGGAACCAGTCGGCATATTGTTTCAGCGAGGCCGGATAGTCGAACGTGTGTGGGTCAGGAGGTGGTCGCCGCCCAGGGGGTAGTCCGCGTCTTGTAGGCGAGTACCCATAGCCACGAGAGTGTGTATCTATGAAACGTGTCAGAAACAAAGACTAGAAGAGCATTTTGGGGCCATGTAGCAAACCATAGTCATCATTATAGCGGGGTCGTGGCTCGTAACGATCCCTGTCATACGGTGAAGGTGAACGCCGCCGTTTCCTACCGGCTGCTGGAAATTGTTCAGAAATGCATCTGACAGTAACTCCAACACGCACTTTCATCTACGGGACTCCTGCTCCGTCCACGCCGCCCATATTCATAACTTCTGTCATAACCCGAGTAGTTGCGATCCCGATCATATTCATAGTCGCGATACGAGTCCGGAGGATAAGCCGCGTCTCTCGGAAGATAGGAACCCCTTGGAGAACGAGAACGAGAACGACGGGGCGGAGGAGGATATGAAGAAGACCAGGACGACATCTTTAAAAGAGAAAAGAACTGAGATAGAAAGAGAAGACGAGAAGAGAATGGCTGATCAGAGCCTGGGACGTAGAGAGGTCGAGCATAGTGAAGCACAGACCTCTGTAGATCACGAGCAGAAGGCGTGAGCGTTGGCAGCGATGAGCTCAACGGTGCTTCAACACGCTGTTCGTGATGAAGGCTTCCACCGAGCTCTCCCAGCGCCTATAGGCGGACTTTGAATTCAGGAAACTCCGAATATAGTAATCATTCCGATCAGAAAATACTGCTAAGTACACTGTCTAAATGCTTATCGGTATCCTGGCCCTCGTTCCTAGCCTTTTTCTTCTTTTCACCCTCAGCATCCTCTGTACGTCTCTTTTTCGGTTGAGGCAAAGGTTTGAGAACCATCTCTTCACCCTTTTCCTTTTTTCTTTCCACGCGTTTCTCCAACACCCGGGCCAATTCGACATTCTTGAGATAGTCTTTTTGTTCCTGCCTAGATTGAGACAGCTCGACACGTAGTTTAGCCGTGTGCACGGCTGCTTCGTGCGCTATAATAAAAGTTTGTTAATGAACTCGAAAACGTACACCCAATTTCCACTTGCCTATTTGTTCTGTGAGCATACTCCATTTAAATTTTGGTAGGTATTTCATCGTCCAGACATCGTCTCTCCACCTCGTGCCTTTCTTACCACCAATGGGTTGCGCATTCAGCATTTCTGCAACACTTCTGGCAATCTTTTTGTCCTTGAACTCGACCCAGCCCTCTGTAAAATGAACCTTTTTCGTCGCTGTATATTTCCTTCTAAGATATGCCCTCTTCGGATCTGAAAACGTTGAGAATAGACCGGGGCACATAAAAACCGAATGGGTACCTTCTTGTTGCAAATAGACCCTGCCAATCTCTCCATGAGCGCTCATGAGGTGCCGTACCTTAGAAGGTCGCATCCCAGGCGGTATTCGAGAGATATACACAACACCTGTTCGTTCCTGTGCAGCCTTGAACGCAGCAAGAGCCTCTGGAGTCAAGGGCTTGACGACCTTCTCTGCAGGACCAGAGAATCCTTCGGGATCCATCCCTTCGCCCAATTGTGAATCATCCTCGTCGTTGTCCTCTATCTCCTCGTCGTTATCAGGCGCATGATTTTCGTCCACTCGATTTTCATTTGAGAATTTGGAAGACTCAGAGTCAGATTCTCCTTCGTATTTTTCGCGAGATTCCCGTTGCGGGGATGCCGACGGACTTTTGGGCATTTTGGTTTTGGTCAAACGGTAATTGCTGCTTAGTAAGCGAACTACAAGAATTCGGAGAATGAAGTCTACCACGTCGAGAAGAACATTCATCCTTTGGGAATGGTCAAGCGATGCGCATTCATGATCTTTTATTCCTAACTTACCGCGGTCTCTCACAAAACAAGGTCCAAGAAACGACAGTGACCGGGGATTTTCAAGGTACAATGTAAGCAGAATAATCTGTGATTACTGAAGGTAGGTAGAACTTCAAAACGCAAAGCAAGGCTCAATGAACTGCTTCAGCAATGCGGGTCAGAAAATAATTTCCAGCATTCCATCCTGCCGGTAGCCGGTCCTCGAGTCCGAATTCAAGAATGCTTCACGGCTCGGAAGACGAGATGCTTTAGGTATGTCAGCACAAAAGATGTGCTTTTTCGTGTTCGCTCTCATTGCAGACCCTAGATAAGCTAGCTTGGGAGCCGGCCTAGGGGAGACTACTTGGAGCGGTCTTAGACCTTCTGAGGTCTTTACAGAAAAAGTGACATCAGCCGGTCAGTCGGCATTTCAATGCACAGCTCTCCTGTCTCCAAATTGCCGCCGTTTACGTCGCCAGGTCCCCCGGCCCTCCAAGCTGAACTTGGATTCGCGAAGCCTCCTCTGCAGTTAAACGATAACCCAAGCGCAACGTCAAACGAGGAAAGCTTTCCAGATCCAATTTCAGACGAGAATTGGGAAAGGTATTCGGAACATAGTTTGGGGTTGGGCAGAAGTGTTTGACATTTGATTGTGGGTGTTACGAGCTTCAGTGGCGAAGGTATATCTGCAATTTAGAATACCAATGATTGGTGATTTTCGTTTGTAGATATACTTACCAGTGACCGTGCTCACGGCATTCCTGCCGTACGCGGCCTGATCAAACCTTTGTGTCGAACATTTAACTACAAAACACTATCAATGAGGCAAATTACAAGAAATCATATATCTCCAAGTTGAGATGCTATTCTACCTAGATCAAACAACCACCGGCTATCACAATCAGTTGTCCTGCACAACAGGTAGTTCGAATCTCCACTGCAGGCCACTAGTTCTTAGTAGACAAGGTTCAATACTAGATATGAACCGTTGCGACGCTATTACATCCTCCATCTTTGTAGGCGGCCATCGCCGTGCAGGCTGGAAAAAGAGTTGTAGGCATTCCAATCTACGAGGTCCATCGTTATCTGGTCCCCGAGCTCGAGATTCTATCATTGATGAAAATTCTCTACTACTGGGTAGACGAGATGGTGCCGACATGTCAACGTAAAGATGAGTCAAGTTTGGCAGAATATTCGGTTTTGTAGTCGGTCTCTGGATAGTCAAAATTTGCACGAAGACACTTGGGGTAATACGAGGAGAATCGAGAATGAGCGTAAAGTGAGTGACTGTAGGCATTAGTGTTAACAGCTCTAACAATTCTTTGTCTGAATGCATAGCAATCAACTCCAATGTAAGGCTTTCAAGCCTACAAGCTGACCGCTGCAACATTCCAATCAACTTTTGGTGACTTTCTGGCGTAGTGCGTCCCGATGGATCTCCTTTGAGCACAAGGCACCTCAGATTGGGCACAACGACTGAAGAAATCAGATTCGATGCTGGTCCCGACCACTGTAACCTCAATGACATGGAACGGAGATTATGGTGAGTAATGTTCGGGAAAACAGGGCTGGATTGGGAACCGACAGCATCATAAGTAGCCAACGATAAGTTAAGCTCCTGCATAGCTGGACATGCTACAAACAATTGGGAGAGATCAGGGTCTCCAGGAATGTCATCGACAATGGTGACTGATTTGAGTTGAGCAAAGGGAAGTGGAAGGCTCGGATCAAAATGAACCAAGCTTAGGGTGTTTAATGAAGGAACAGAACGAAATAAGTTCCAAAAACTGGAGTCAGGTTTGATGTAGCCACCGGCCCGTGAGATTTCCAAGTCTTTCAAGTTAGTAACACTGAATTTTTTATGTTCCACCGTAAGAGCGATTTCGCAAAGTAAGCGAGGGTGCAGATGAAGAGAAACTCTTTTCCATCGATAGGCTTCACAAAAGATGGTATTGAAAGACTGCCGAGTCTGAGGTAGAATACTGATTCGCAGAAGGCCATTTCTTTTCAGAGCAGATATCCTCAGGGTCAAAGGTGCGAGGTGTGACCGACTGAGGTAGAGACATATCAGATTGTTAATGCCCGCTCCAAAAGATAGATTGAGGTCTAGATTTGACCACAGTCCGGGGGATAAAGCCACATCGTGCCAGAGTTTGCAAACATGAGAAGGAAGGAGAGGTCCTGTAGATTGGTACCTCGCCCTTCGAGTTCCCCCTACTGGAGCCGCGCTGTTCCGTACCACCAGGCTAGGCTTGTCCGCACAGTACTGAACCAATATCTCGGCCAAAATTTCTAAAGGCAGCCTTCGAATGGGGGACAAAAGTGCTCGACAGTTGTTGGCAAGCTGTTCTAGTTTACTTTTTCGGTCTTGCAACTTGTCCAATTCAGTTCGAAGAGAAGTCATCTTCGCAACACACTGGTCTATATCTTGTCCAATTCCCGTAATCTGAGACTGGATTTGCGAAGCTTCCTCCGTGGTTAAACGGTATCCTGAACGCAACTGCAATCGCACGGTTCCAGATGACGATAAGCTTTCGGACCCAATCACAGACGATGACTTGGAATGACATTCGACGCATAGATTGGAGTTGGACATGTCAAATTAGCAAGGGTGGCAAAGATGGAATATCTGTAACATGGGACAATCGGTGATTTTTGTTACAGGCATACACATAAGCTGCTCACGTTCAAGACAGTGGCGATTTAGTGTCGGCTGTGCGCTGCACGGCGATGAAAAATAGGTGAAGAAAATTTATGTCACTGTTTGTGACTGCAGTGGTGACTTTATTTAAGCCTTGAATCGACTTACGGCGCAAAAATGGCCGACGGAATCGAGTGTACTACCAAGATAAGCGCCCACTTCAATGCTAGTTGCTACGAATCAGGAACTCTTGTGTAGAGATGGCATTCTTTCTGCGGCTCAAAAGACGTATGCAACGTTCTTCATTCCGGTTATCCTACATCTGACTCAATCCGATTCCTTCGGTCAGTCCTTATCCGTTCGTCACCGACTGCATTACAGGATCCAGAAAAGACCTCTGTCTCTGGCAGCGTACCGATTTTGACTGATGGGACCAATAAGCCAGGTATGTACATATACGTATTTTCAACTTTGTTCAACATCAAATTCACATTTTGAAAGAACCATTCAAGCCCGATGCTGACGATGAGGCGTGCTCAAAGTTATGGAAGGTTTATATCGATCAGGCGAAGGAATATGATGAGAATCTACTGAAGGAATGGAAACAGGACATGGAAGCGTTGTTGATTTTTGTGCGTTTTCAACTCTCAGTGCTAATCTGAGCCTTCTTATCTGACAAGCCCCAGTCCGCTTTATACTCTGCCAGTCTCACGGCATTCATTATCGAAAGCTACAAGACCCTCCAAGATGATCCTGCTCAAAACACTGTCAACATATTGCTGCAGATCTCTCGGCAGCTGAATGGAAGCACAACGTTGGAAACACCGCTGCCTTTTGAACCACCGGCAGCGTCCCTGGCCTGTAACATCTTTTGGTTCCTCAGCCTCGCTTTAGCATTGACATGCTCGCTGCTTGCTACATTCGTTCAACAATGGACTCGAGATTTCATCCATAAGACTGCATTGAAACCTTCCTCTGTCCGCAGAGCGAGAGTCACAGCATATTTACACTATGGGCTGCAAGACTTTAGAATGCATACTTTTGTCGACGTCATCCCTATCCTTCTACACATCTCTCTTTTCCTGTTCTTCAGCGGTCTAGTCGCTTTTCTACTCCCAGTGAACCGTATATTGACCTATGTCATGGCAGCTGTTCTAGTTGTCTTTTTGGCAATTTACTTTGGGCTCACACTTTTCCCGCTTTGCTACCTCAATTCCCCTTATCGCACACCAATGTCTGGAGTGATTTGGCGACTGCTAAATTCGCCCAGTGGGTGGCTAGCTCGCGTGCACAATCTCGTCTCTCAACACGAAACTTTGACATCTGCAATTTTGGAAAAATCAGTGCAGAAGTCTACGGAGCGTGACGACCGTGATATAAAATCGGTTATTGATACGATAAAGGCTTTGACCGACGACGAAGAACTTTTACCTTTTATCGAAGCAATCCCTGATGCTCTACATCATCCCCCCAATGAGCATTGGGCACCTGATGACCCGCTTCGTCAGGAAAACGTCAAGCTTTTCATTCCTATTCTCGAGTCTGGCGACTCGGACATAAACGTCCTTTCACGTATTTCACAGTTCATATACAAATATGACCAGACGGTTCCCTTCCAGAAACAAGCTTCACTTGTTTGTCCTCGAGCTGTCTGGTTGCTGGCCTGGGCGTCAATGGATACTTCTAGGCGGCGGTCACGACTGAATCCTGATCATGTTTTTCAATACCTCAGGTTTGCTCATGGTATGTTGTCACGGGTAGCGACCTACATGATTCCTAGTGATAGGAACAGTTTTCTCCCTTCCCTTGGGAAAGATATGTGGTCGGCCTTGGCTGCGGTGCGACTTAGTTGGTTGTACAGTATCCGGAGCACCACGGACCTGTTGGAAGACCTGATAGAAGCGAACGGCTCTTCTGTTCTAAACATGATACCATACCAGGAATTTCTGTACCAATTCAGTCGTGCAACTGAGATACTTAAAGCCTTCAAATTCATCTCCCCTCCTCAGACCGTTTACCACATCGAGGATGTTTTCACATCAAGTTTGCAGAAGATTATCGAGGTTCTTCAACAAGGTCATAACTTTTCTGAAGGGCTCACACAGATTGAAGAGATCAGGTCTCTCACTTTGCAATTCAAAGACGATGAGACATGGCGGTACTTGCAGTTTTGCATGTTAAACGAATACCTTTTAGGTTCTCAGTCCTCATTAGAACATACTGGCGAACTTCCTTTCGAATTCGACCGCATGTGCCGTGCCATTTATCCTCCGTCGGAGTCTCTTCTTGACTTTGACTTTTTCTACCTTAAGCCAGTCAGCCCACTTCTTGCTTTAAAGAGCTATGTCGCAGAAAATGAATTAAATCTTGCGACCGATAAACTTATGAAGCAGCACTTGAAATTCTTTCTATCAGTAAAAGAACCTTCATCTCGTTCTGAACAATTTGCAGAATGCAGGCAATTTGTTCAGTGGTACATTGTTAAAAGAAATGATAACCAGAAACAGTTCCGTTTTGACAATTTTGACAAGGAGGATTTCTCTCACATTGGACAATGCATTATTGAATACATGCCGTTGTTGGGAGACGATGTGGAGCAATCCACCATGAGCCTCGAGGCCGCCTTTATACTACTGCGCAACCCCAGATATTTAGGACGCCTTTTCAAGGGAAAAACCGACTTCTTCCCAAAGCTGTTCGTTTATCTCGGTGATGCGCGGTTTGATTTGGCTTTCAAGAGCTTGGAGGGATATATACTCTTCAAAACCTTGCTTGATCTAGTTGTAGGCGTTCGTCTTGCGCTCACTGATGATCCAGACTCAGACTGTCTTCCAGAAAGTATCAAAGACCGCATTGAGGCCAGCCTTTATCAAGACTATCTCCTTCCTCGTTTCATTCTACTTGAATCGATATCATGCAGATATACTTTAGTAGTCGCCATCTTATCCCGTTATCTCGATCTGTCTTGTGAACCAAGAACACCTCTTGATTGTAGAGGTATTTTGCGTCGTCTCCCCCTCTGGGGACCGGGAGCAGCTCCCATTCACGAATCCATCCAGCTCATGTTTGTCAACAATGTCTCCAAGTTGGTGAACATTGTAGCAGATGGTGGTTTGGAAGCCGAGAATCTTGTCCTCACACTGTACGATGTTTTTTCTTGTGCTCGATCCACTCATTGGATCACCAGTCGGCAATCCGCTACAATCCTCTATGATGTTATTTTGCGGTATCGTTCACTTGGTAAAGTTTCTGTATCTGACACGTACAAAGAATTGAAAGAAATTGGGGAATGGGAAATAGACAATCTCCTGGCGCTTTGTCAAGAGCTGCTGTAGATGAATTGGGACCCTAAGCAGTAGTATAGAAAACCCTTTTAACTGTTGCAATCATCTGTCTGTATTATATATGTCTACTGCAACAGAAACCATTCCGGTTCAGTACACACCGGTCGGTGGTCACTGTTCGTTAATTTGAGTTCAAAGGATAAGCCGAATACTTCCACCACCTGCGAAACCTTGTTCATCACACCGAACAAATCAAAGCCAGGAAGCACTCACCCTTCATGCACCGCATAAATCTCTGGATATTTATCCAACACATCCTTTGGCACCACATTCTGTGGCCAAACTGTACTTCCTGAATTATGGGACATCAACGTAGGAATATCCGTCATAGGATCCATAATCTCCTTTCCCCTCTTCGCAACGCCGGCGAAACTCTCTTTAAGAGTCTCTGCACTGACGCCTTTTTCGTGGAGTACTTTCTCGTCGATTGTGTAGAGTTCTTCAACAAAGTGATGCATCAATATAGGGATAAAGCCCGAGGATTCCGACTTGGCTTTTTCTGCGGACCAAGGAAGGGTGCCCGCGTCAACAGAGTAGAGATACTCTTTGAAAGGCTGGAGAGCAAAGAGCAGCTGCTCGTGCTCGGATTTGTTTTTGAGGACTTCAGCGGGGAGGTGAGAGTCCCAGATTGGGAATTGGACGTCTTCCTCGAGCTGGTGGTGGATCTCGACCTGCGATATTAGAAAAATAAAACTTTGGAAGGATTCATGCATCGGTTAAGAGGGGTACCCACCATTCTAACCCACTGCTTTGCATAACCGAGATAGTTACTTGCATCCTTGAGAGGCGCGTCGGTATCAAAGTACTAGAAACACCCCAGGTGCGTCAATTACAACGGTCTTCGAGGCGAAACGCTTGTTATCCGGGCCAAAACATGACAAGCCACAGACCTTTTCGACTTGAACCCAATATTCTACCAGCGCCTTGTGCGTCCTAGCCATTTCCCATTGGACAAGCTGGTGAATATCATCTGGCTTGTCGGATGCTGCCATTCTGCAGATTTCATCCCAGTCACGAGAAAAGTCTTCTTTAGTGTAGGACATCTTGAGTTCTGAGTTAGGGTATGCATGTCCTGGCGTGTGCTGGACGCCTTTATACCTGCTTCCTTCTCTCTATACTTCCAGTGCATAGACCTGCTAACTACGCCAACTGTACAACTGCAGCAATTACCAGTCCGACTCGCAATCCGACTCGGAGCGCCTATGCACTGCGTCATTGTAGGGAACAATAGCGCCGGTATACGCGCAGCTGATTGCAGTAATAATCTGTCGAACAAGGTTGAAGGTATATTTATCCTGGGGTAAATCCTCGCTTGAAAAGGAATTCGACACCCGGTTATCTGTAGTACTTCAATGGATAGATGACCAAGGTTTTGTCGCAAAGAGACCCGAGCTGTTTTTGTAACGGTGATGAGACCGTCTGGTGAGAAGCACTGAACAAGAAACTGTTTACTTCATCCAAGTCGGGATTGGCAAGCGCGCATGCGCACGTCCATTTTTCACTGTTCGACACGATTTTCAAACTTCCTCAATTCTGAATGGCGACCATTGCTGTACACGGTACAAGAGTGCAAGAACATTGCCGAACATAAGGGCGTGCATAGAGTGTACAATAGTATAAAAGTACCATGAACATAAAAGCATAGGGCTGGGTAGACGCCATCCAACACACGCCACTCTGACCTGCCCCGGCTGCAGGTTGTATTTTGAAAGGCTTCTTTTACACCTTGAAACCACGAGACTTTCTGCGACCACGTCCTTGCTCGAACTAAAGACAAAACATAGTTCAGATATGGATATGAAGAAGGACAAAACAGGACAACGAACTTTGCGGCCCTTGGAGATCGTGTAAGGCTTCTTGTGCTTGTGAGGACCCATGCCAAAGTGCTTGACAGCCTCACGAGAGTTCCTCTTTCCCCTCAACAAGATAGTGTTGGATCCAGTAGGTGCACGCAAAGCGAGCTGGTCGAGGGTAAGAACCTCACCACCGGCCTTGAGGATGCGGTCCTTGGCCGACTGGGTGAATCGCAGAGCGGCGATGGAGAGTTTGGGAACCTCGAGGAGACGAATGTCATCGGTGACGGTTCCGACATTGACGATGGTTTTCGAGGAGAGGTCAGAAACGTTTTCGGTTTCTTTTACGATGCGAGAGAGGGAGATGGGAGGTTTGTTGATCTTAGAGAGGAAAAGACGATGGAGAATGACCTGGATAATATGGGATTTGAATTTTTGTAGACTTATTTTTTGCATGCAAGTAAAACAGACCTTGTTGAAGGGAGAATCTGTCCTTCGGGCCATGAAGCGGTAAAGCTGCAAAAGCAGTCAATCTTCGAGTCGAAAATGTACTTTAAAGATACACACCTTGACGAGCAAGAGGAGGTAGGGATCCTCGCTCTTGGGAGCGGTACGCTGGCCCTTCTTGACGTGGTGGCGCGTAATGTCGATACCCTAGCATTTCCAACGATGTCAACAAAATGCTCGACACAACCAGCGACGACGAGCTCACCATCTTGTTCTTGCCGGAAAATGTGTTTGGGCTTGTTAGTACAGTGTATAGTCCAAAACGTTCTGTTGATGCTGTACAGTTTAGTACTTTTAAAGTTGAAACTCCGCCTGAATCACTCGCGGCTTGATCGCTTTCCCTCTCGAACTCAAGTGCCTTTTTTTGAGAAAATTACAGCCGAATCCATGTTGGAACGAGTAACAAATCACTACCTGTTAAGAACAGAATTTTTGAGGACCATATACCCTATTTTCCGAGTGCTCTGGGCGCTTGTCGACCTTTTTGTAGGCGCCTATGAGCAAACAGATGCCAACAGCTTTTGAAGCGAACCAGTGCGCGGATCCGACCTCCACCTCAACCACCATGCAGTACGCCGAAAGTCAGCTCCCAACCGACCCATACTCCCAAGAATACAATGACCCGGCTCCTCCACCACCTGGTGCTCCACCTGCTGACCGTGACCCTCCTGCTCGCGGTCGCTCACGCTCCAGGAGCCCTCCCCGCGAAAACGGCTACAGAAGTCCTTTCAGGAGACGTTCTCCGCCACCCAGACGACCTGCTCATGCTCCAATCGTGAGTATCTGTGTCATCGTTTGTCTTTTCAGAGTACTTACTTGTTCCACCTGTTGTCTGCCTCTCTTCAGGCGCCCAACCCATCCAACGTGCTAGGTGTCTTTGGACTTAGCATTCGCACCCAAGAACGTGACCTCGATGACGAATTTAGTCGTTTTGGCCGCGTCGAAAAGGTCACCATCGTATACGACCAACGTGTAAGTTTGCCACCTCATCCCCCAACGCCACAAAAGAGTAGCCGCCCATCTAACCCTTGCACAGTCCGACCGATCCCGTGGTTTCGGTTTCATCAAAATGGCGACAGTCGAAGAGGCTACACGCTGCATCCAAGAACTTAACGGAGTTGTAGGTTTTTAATTCTGAACCTTTCAAGGCAGGCCTAATTTTTTTCAGGACCTCAATGGCCGAAGGATTCGTGTCGACTACTCAGTGACTGATCGCCCACACGCTCCTACTCCCGGAGAATACATGGGTCATCGCAGGAACCGTGACTCTTACCGCGGCCGTGAGGACAGGGACGTTCGCGACTACCGGGACCGGGACCGAGACCGCGACTATCGTCGACGGGACGACAGGGACCGGGACCACTATGGAAGAGACAGCAGGGACTGGCGTGAACGTAGAAGTCCACCAGCTCGCAGTAGGGCATACTCACCAGAGTATAGGCGTCGTAGAAGCTACTCTCGTAGCCCTCCCCGTGGCAGCAGCCCGTCGAGACCCGCCAGGGATTACGATGTGGACCCTCGAGCCGATCCTCGCGCTGATCCCCGGTGGTAAAGTACCCATGCCGGCGCCAATGCTTCCTGGTCATTTGTTCAATGCATGAAGGATCAAGGGGAAAAATGGTTCAAGTGAAGAGGTGCCGTGTCCACGATGGCCGTTTTGTGCAAGATGGCAAAAAAGCTTTTTGGTGTGCACACAAAAGAAGCCTGGAAAGTCTTCCAATAGCCGAAGTTGTCCAAGTTGTTCAAGTTGTTCCCCTCTCGTCAAGTTTTGTCTAGTTATCGTTCTCGTTCTCGCTTTCGTCCTATTTTGAAATAATTGCAAGTACAAGTACACTCATCTTCAATGCAGCTAATGCTAGCGCTTAATTTCAAGTTGAAGAAGGATAAATAGGCGTTTATTGCCGCGTTATCAATTTATGAACCCTTCAGTTTTACGGCATTAGCTCGATACATCCCTTCCGCCGTTGATGGTGACTGCTGTGGATACCTATACAAGGCCAACACAAGGCAGTGACAAGCTCACGCTGGGGCGCCGTGAACGATTGGGCGTCTATATGTGCGAGATTGTATACAAGAATGGCGCCCTTGATGGTAAGTCCCCTGCTTTGATGAGCTGGTGATGGTTGTGGGTCCTGTCGTTCCCGGCGATGTCATAACTTTACTTTGTATGGGTACGCTTGTAGTCGTTGACGTACTGTCTCGTACTGTGAATGATGATCCCCGTTTTTTCTTGTACATGATGATGCTGCCCTTGTTTGATTAAAACCGTCATTTGTGGAGGTCGGGAAGACTGACGTCGTCGTCTATATGTCGAAGTCCTCAGGAACTGTTTGAACTATTTGAAATCCTCAAAGTTTGATGATAGTCCAAATGCTTCTAAGTACTAGCACTGAGTGGCCCAACCTGGCATAAGCTAACCAGAAATATGGATTCGAGTCCCAGTGTGCAGCTCCAAAGCACATTATGATTTTGCAGCCGGCGCAAGAAAGGACGTTGCTTACGCTATTTGCCGTACGGCAAAATTTTTGCTTGTCGCTTTCCTCCGCGTCTTGCAGCAAACGAAAAAGTACATAAACGATGCCTCGTATCAGAAAGAGTAAGCACTTGGTTTTCAAAATACATTACATTCATTTGATATCAAATGTAGAGACGAGCAAGCGTGGTACAACCAATGAACGGCGCAAAATCCACAACAAGGTTCGGGAAAGCAAAAAGAAAAAATCCAAGCAAGCGAGGAAGAACCCGAATCCTCAATGGAAGTCTAGTACGTTTTCTGCGGCGTAGGCCTTTACTGGAAGTCTTTAAAAATTGAATCTGCAGAACATAAGAAAGACCCAGGCATCCCTAGCAACTTTCCGTTCAAGGACCAGATTTTGGCTGAAGTAGCAGAGCAGAGGAGACTTGTGCGTTTTTCCTTTGTTTTTTAATGTGGGCTATCGACTTACTTAGAGTCGTTTTCTTAGGCCGCAGAGGAGAAACAACGTAGGAAAGACGCCAAAAAGACTTTACAAAGTCAAAACCCCGAGGAGGGGGACGGAACCGGGTCAGAGAGTGAAGACAACGACAACGACATTGAGGATGTCGACGTAGATGATGAAGACTTTCGAGGCATTGCTACCATAGGCGCAAAGAGGCTACTTACTGCAAAGACAGCAACCAAACCTGTGCTTGAGGTCGAGGAAGACGAAGACGAAGAAGACGTGCCTATACTCATCAATCGCGATTTACCGAATCTTCGAGCAGTTCTGGACCAAGCAGACGTTGTGGTTCAGGTCTTGGATGCTAGGGACCCGTTATCGTTCCGTAGCTCAGAAGTGGAGGAGTTGGTTCAGAAGAATGGAAAGAAGATGGTTTTTGTGTTGAATAAAATAGGTGAGTAAGACAGGCCGTCGTCCTAGTTTTGTACTTATTCTACGTCCGCAGATACCTGCCCACAAGAATCAGTCGCAGCTTGGGCTTCAGCCCTCCGTAAAGAGCACCCTACTTTCCTGTTCCGCTCAGCGTCTTCTTGTCTACCCGGTAACCCTCTGATACCTGCCAGTGTCAAGGGAAAAGCCAAGGGAAAAGCCAAAGATCCTTCCGACGATGCAGTTGGTCTCGAGTCTGTGCTGGGGTACTTGGGACGTTTGGCCAAGGACAAGGAGAGCACCACAATAGCTGTAGTCGGAATCTCTAATGTGCGTTATACGCTTCTAGACGCTATACTTTCACACTGACGCCGGAGCACAGGTCGGGAAAAGCTCTTTTGTTAATTCCCTTCTCAAGAAAACCTCTCTGCCCGTCTACTCACTATCTTCCAAATCCCAGGGTCCGAGTACCACGACACTTCCTCACGATGTCACGCTCGATTTGGCAGAAAAAAAGATACGGATAATCGATACGCCCGGGTTGATATGGCAGGTAGACAAAACTGCCTCTGACGCTGAGGAGGCTCGGGCTCGGGATATTCTCCTCCGTAATAAGGGTAGAATTGACAGACTAAAGGACCCGGCAGCTTGTGGTACGCAGCTCTTTTCGTCTTACTGTCTTGTTTCTCTGTCTGATGTGACGCATTCTCATTTTCACCCTCATCCCTCGGAAATCAGTCTCTCATATAGTCTCTCGATCTTCGGCAGAAGACCTGATGCTTCTGTACAGTCTACCTACGTTCATTAAAGGTGACTTGGATTCATTCTTGTCAGGCATGGCTCGGTCCCAGCAGCTCGTTAGAAAGGTAATAACTTTAATATTCCGATCATTTATGTGATTCCTATGCTCAACACCACCTCTCATTTGACTCTTAACAGAAAGGAGCATTGGATCTGACCACTGCCTCCAAGACCGTGCTGCGGGATTGGAGTATTGGGAAAATACACTGGTATAGCTCGCCGCCGGGCAAACAGTCTTCTGCGGAACGTGGTGGACCTGAATCCGGCTTGTATGAGAAAGATAGTACGATTTTGTCAACGCTGCAGCCTAGGAAGGTGTTGCGAAAGGCTGTGGGACTGGTTAGGCTCTCACCGGGCGAGGTGGATTCGCGTAAGCCGGCGTTTGAGCGCCTTTATGAAGAAGAGGAAGACCAAGAGGATAGCAGCGATGAAGAGGAAGGTGACGCTAGTATGGAAGTAGACGGAGATAACGGCGACGAAGAGGAAGAGGTCGAACTTGAAGAGGACGAAGAGGAAATGGAAGAAGAGGAAACGCAAGAAGAAGGGGACGAGGAGCCGGAAAAGCAAGTTCCTTTGCTGTCAAAAAAACAGAAGCGAAAGCGGGCAGCAGAAACGGTACTGCCTCCAAGCAAGAAAGTCGCATTTGCGTCTAGTGTCAAATCGAAGACATCTAAACCCATTTCCGCGTCGTCCCAGACTTCTGTCAAAATTAGATCCGCACTCAAGACACATCCAAAAGGCAAGAAGGTTCCTGCTACATCACAAAAAGTTGCCTTGGGTGATGAGGCGTATGATTTCGGAAAATTCTTTTGAGCGGGTACTAAAGGATAGGTTAATGGCGCTCCAATGTTGGAGATCTCACTCCATCCTACAGTACGTAGATCCTTAATGATATATTGGCGCTGGTTTCTATGCACAGACTTTGAAAATTCCCCGAACTTGTCGAGCAAATGTCATTGGAACATTCCACCTGCCGACTGCTTTACTGGTGTCAATGATAGGCAGAAAACATACCTCCAATCCCTAGGAATACCATGACATGAGGATCGCAAATCAGATCTGACGGAGTCAGACGTCATTCCAAGGTGCCTGAGAGACTGCATTCTCACCTATGAACTTCACATGTCGTCACTCAAAGTATAAAGGCGAGGTCATGACTGGCTAAAAGTGCCAGCAAATCAATCCCTTTTACGGCTACACTAATGGCTCGATCTTTTTAATCCAACACTATTTTATTACCCCCTTTCGTTTTCTTTCTATATTAAACGCTAAAGCTCTGTATAAGGTGAAGAACTCGAACATCTACAAACACCCAACAGGTATGTTCATTTCTCAAGTATGGCGATCTATTCACCTTCTTCCAGGTACGACGATGCACTTTTCTTGTCTCCCTAATGAGCTCCAATGCGAGATATTCTATCACTCTCTTCCAATCAACTCTTTAGCTCGTTTCAGCAAAGCTGAAGCGCCCTTGGTCTTACTTTCGGTTTGTAAGGCCTGGAGAGCATTAACTCTTTCCACTTCGAAAATCTGGTCACATTTCGAGATCTACCTCTCTGGCAAGTGTCGTCCTGAGGATGAGCAGAGGGTACTTGAAGGCGTACAGTTCTGGCTTCGGCTGTCGAAAGTCTACCCGCTGTCGGTCAACTTGACGTGCGAACCGCCTCAGCAAGGAAGTCGTGTCGTATCTGAAATCCTCTCCCTTCTTCTGGCTCAACATAGACGACTGCGCCACCTGGAACTTTCGGTTCCTAGTACGTATCTCGAGCCACTCTTCGCATCTGCACATGATTTCCCAATTTTAACTTCCTTCGCCATCGACACACGCGGTGTTTGGAGCACAACCAAAACTTTGGATATCTGTGCACTCGGTATCAACTGGAGCCAGCTCACAAATCTCTACATTGGTTTGGACCCCTGCCAATCAATCGGTCTTGATGAGTGCTTGGATATCTTGACGGAATCTATCAACTTGTCCAGTTGCGTATTGAATGCCAAGGCAACATTCAACGGCGATGTCCATAGAGATTTGGAAAGGATCTCCTTGCCTACCCTCTCACGTTTACATCTCATTCTTCATGACCCCGGGAACTATGGAGAAACCGAAGAACCTACGTTCAGCTTGGTCTCGTTTCTAGACAAGCTTGATCCTTCAATGCTCGAAGCCTTCCAAATTGAATGGCTTGTACATTCATGGGTCGGGAACGAGGTTTGGGAGAACTGTCATGTCATGTTCATGTCTTTCTTGGAACGTCTGAGGCCAACGCTTTTATCACTGCATCTTTCCTACCTTCCCATGTCGGAAGTCCATCTCACTCAGTGTTTGTCGATGACTCCTTTCCTCAATCACGTCGACCTCCGTTTCAATGCTGGTGATGAAATGAATGACCCAATATCTGACGACTTGCTCAAAGCGCTCACTTATAAGTCATTCAGGTCAACTCTTCTTCCTTGTGCGCAATCAATAAATCTCCAGTGCAGCGGGAAAAAGTGTTCCCCGTCGGCAGTCGCAGAGCTCATTGACAGTAGGACTACTCCGAAAGAGCTAGGCTTCAGAGAATTCAAGATGATGACTTACAGCAGACTCTCTTACGAGACAGGCTCTTTATGTAGATGGGAGAGTGAAGGAGTTGATGTTGCTTTTGACTACATTCACTTTTGAAGGACGGTTCTTGGACTTAATTGTTTTCGTTTAGGTAGTATTGGACTTTCTGTCTTTCACTCTAGTAGTTACGAATTGCTTACGACTTGGACACGGACTACATACATGTAACCTCAAATTGTACATCTCATCATCTACTCGGACAATTCGATGAATGACCTCAAAGGTCACCGCTGACTGTGAGCTACATGGCGCTTCCGCCGTAACCTGTCATTTTCCTTAGCCCAGTTAGGTCTACTAGTTTAAATTTCTCGAAGTACTTGAATGGGAAATACCTTCCTTATATGTAACGACAAAATTTTGACATTTGCTTCCTACGTTCCCTTGCTTTTGTATACCACAAAAATCACAGTCAATGCCTAGAGAAAACAGGAAACGTGGAAAGAAGAACAAGAAGAAGACAGAAGACTTCGACAAACCCGAATCTCTACCGGAACCCGAAGTTCAGTCGGAAGTTGGTCCATCTTGGATTATTCCCTCAACTGCAAAAGAGGACGACACAAACGCAGAGGCGCCTTTTGGATATGTCGACACGGATGTGAAAGCTTATTTCCGAACTGTTGACACTCAGATTCGTGACTGGCAGGATGGTGAGGGGGAAGCCCTGGTCGACGAAAATAGTGATCCAAATGCTGGTATGGCTATCACTTTATTGTGCCGTGAAGCAAAACGATAACACTCGCTACCAGAGAGACAGATGTTCTTCATGGCTGCACTAAATGAAATGACCGGGAAAGAAAAGCAGTTGGCGACTGATCCAGATTGTTCAATTATTCTCGAACGAATGGCGTATTCGATGGATGATTTCGTTAGGAGAGTCTTTATGGACAGTCTATGTGGTTCGTGAGTGGTCATTTCTTGCCCCTTCTCCTCAAAAGTCTTATACATGTCTACGAGGTATGAGACACTGGTTAAACATCGCTTTGCTTCGCATGTGTGTCAAACAATGATAACTGTAGCTGCAGAAACGGTGTCGCGTGAGGTACGTTACCGGGTTTGCTTGATACGAGTCTTTGCTGAACATGACCTTTTAGACCGCAGGCACACTACCGTCTGTACCCGGTAACTCTGACCGAGGGGAACTAAGAACAATGACGCAGCTAATCCTTGATATATGCGAGGCGCGTCTCCAACTATCTCTGTTTGCTTCCGTATCCTGACCGTATCATATAGGAGTTGCTTCCTTCTCTCAGCACCCTTGTGATGGATCCATTTGCATCTCACGTCGTGCGCGCGCTTTTAGCACTGTTGAGTCCCGCTGCTTCGTCGGTAGTTGGTGACATTTCGCAGAATAACATGCGTTCAAAAAAGAGTGCCTCGTGGAAAGCTCGACAGGGTCAACTCAAATCCGTCTTCGATAGCAAGGGAAAGGGGAAGGAAGGGTACATAATAAAAACACCACCCGAGTTCCAAAGTCAAGCGAGAGTCCTTGTCAAAGTGCTGAAGAAGGAACTTGGTGATAACGAAGTTAGGGCGCTCGCCGCTGATAAAGTTGCCAGCCCATGTTTGACGGTAAGTTTCTCTCAAGTAATGCGTCTTTAGTTGACTCAGTCACTTGTCAAGATGCTTCTAGAAGTTGAAGCGTTGCAAGGAATGTCGGACCAATCGAAATCCCTTATGGATAGAATCACGATGGGTGTCATTTCAGCATCTTGTGCGTTCCTACGTTTCGATCTTGCAATGTGTCTTGACTTACATCAATTCAACGCTAGTGGATGATGCTGACAGCGTCCCACCATCTGATTACTTGGGTACCCTTTTCCGCGATCCAACATCATCTCATCTTCTCGAAGTCATAGTCTCAAGAGCACCCGATAAACCATTCTCCTTGATCTGGAATACGTATATGAAAGGGAAGCTTGCACGCCTGGGAGCTCATCCTGTGGCCAATTTTGTCATAGCTAAGGCTCTAGAACGTGCAAACACGTTACAACTAGAGGATGCATACGATGAATTAAAAGATTCCTGGGAGAAGATAATCAGTATGTCCGATTTCTTCGAACTTCTTAGGATATCTCAAACCCAGTGCTTTCAGATTCATCGAGATCTGGTGTCCTGCGAGCAATTGTAGATCGCTCTGTGATGCTCCACTCTGCAGAAGACAAGGCAATGGAGGTAAGTCTTATCTTACAATGGTTAAATTAATATCTGACATACTACGGGTAGGCGGCATTCATTGCATTTGGCCTTGAAACACCGGAAGACCGAAAACTGCTAGTGCCATGTGCTCTGCATTTGCAAACACTTCAGGTAACATCCATCCTCTCCGTATTGAGGCTTTGTGAACATTTCCCTCCAAGGTGTACCAATCCAAATCTGAGACTCAATCCAGTGGGACACATCACAAAGGGGACAAAGGCAAAGATGCGACATCGCAGTCCAGCGTTCAGGGTTCATTATTACTCCAGAGTCTTCTTAAACTTCCAGAAACCTATACACAAGTTGTGATTGATAGGTATGCGCGCAGTATTGCTTCAAGCCTTGCGCCGTCTCATAAAATGTATTATCGGACCAGTTTTATCTCTCTTGACATCGAAGAACGATTGTCAATAGCACACGATCCAACTGCGTCACGATTCCTCGACGCATTGCTTGAATCATCGACGGTGTCCGCCAAGTCTAAACGAGCCTTCATTATGTCCTTCATCGGGCATTTCCACCTTCTAGCAGACGATCGCATAGGGAGTCGCATTTGTGATCGAATCTTTACATTCGCGGACACATACCTGAAGGTATTTTTCCTGCACGTGCTTCTCTTTCATGTTAGATATTGAGATCGTCGACTCCAGGAAAAGATAGGCCGCTCGCTTATTCCCCATGAACAAGCTCTTGCTGCCTCATACTATGGGAAGTTCTTCAGCCGCAATCTGAATCTATATCTCCTCCAGCGTCGACCAGATGAGTGGAAGAACTTGCAGTCAAACAAGAAAAATCTAGTTCCAGCACAATTCTCTAGTGCCGAAGCTGCAGCTGCTTCTGGCACTGAAGAGAAGACACTTCAGACATCACATAAAAAACGAAAACGGGACAAAGCAGTCAAAGACGAAATTGACGAAGTCTTCGAGGCTTTGCCTACAAAGAAAACAAAAGCTTCGTCCCTGGCATCTTCTATGCCAGTCAGATCTGAGCAGGTTTCTGGCGCTGATGACCCTACGTTACGAGACGTGTTCAGTGCAATCCGTTCAATACCTAAAAACAGTGACAGGAAAAACGGTTCATCGAAAAAGAAGAAACATTAATGGATGTTCCGGTCGTATATACAGGGCTGTAGAGCGTTCACAAATATACTATCAATGCTTCGGAGGCATTCACAGTCACCGTTAGAGAACCTCCATTTACAGCAACATTCTCCCTCACTTGGGTCCCAACAGCATTACAACTACCATCGAACTGTGAAATGAATGAAAGTTAATCTCCATCGAACCTGAACAAGAATTGCACTAACCGTTCCACCACCACCAATCGTAACTCTAGCACCCATGTCCACACGGGAAGTAGCGTTGGGTGCCGTCAGCCTCTTCGCAGTCTTGGTGCCACTTGAAGGAATTCCGCCGCCGGAGAAAGTGACTGATGTACCCGATCGTGTTCCCGTTCCATCATAGTAATTCGAGTTGTACACCAGCAGACGGACAGGTGTGTTGGCAGAATTATACACTACGTATGAGGCTACGAGACTTTTGCCATCATCTAGCATTGCCAATCTTGCTCCATCTGCTCCAAGGAATTCAGAGACAAATGCGACACCGTAAAAAGGGGCACCGGTAGTGAACCTATGGAATGCTCGGGTGAGTGCCTCTTGTTGCTCTTTGAAGAAGAGATTTACCTTCCCCACCAGCAATATTGCTATTAAAGCCTCAGCAACTGTCTCGTGGCCACGATGATAGCAGGAAGCTTACTCACGCAGTTGCCTATTGTTCCTTGGTGAAAGTATAATCTTTCAACGCCGTTGAGTGCGCCTTGAAGCACATAATCGATAATCCAGAGGGCGGCACCAAAAGTTGGACTAATCCCTCCGCCACCGCAAGTTGCTGAGCGTCGAAACGAACGGTGTCAGAGTTACGGTTGGAATTTGTTATTATTAGATGGGCGCATACCAGAATTCGTTTCCCCAAGGAAATACCTCAAACCAGAATTATGGGCTGCTGTAGCTCCTGACTTGTACTGACTCGTGTACGATACGATCCCCCTATGAAACCAAAGCAAAGGACCAGTATGAATTTAAAATAGTTAAGGTTGGGCAAGGCAATTATAGTGAACTGGAGCGTACGAATGGCTCATGAGTGATCGCAAATCCGTGCTAGCACCACCACACGCAGATTGTGGGTAGGAATGTCTCGATATACTCTTGACATGTCCAATGGCAGACCCCAAGGCAGATACGAGGGGCGATGTATCCCATGACAGGTAAACGGCTCCTTGGAAGATGTTACCGACCTGACGGCGACGGAAATGAGGCTCGATTAGCACGGGCTTGCCGCTTGCCAACGCGCAGAATTGCTCACTGAATTAGAAAGAGCGTTAAACCAGGACTGTTCGCTAGCTTCGTCCACGTTTTGATTCCAAGTTCTAGAACCGGCGATGGGAGAACTGGAGGAATATACTATATTACCCAAGAAGCCACCATGTCAGTCAACCAAAGAATTCAGCCAACTGGTCGGCATCTCACAATCGGGCTCATTTCCCAACTCAATCGCAAACAAGTTTGGCATGGTATTCTTCGCCTGGACCGCCGCAGCCCGAGTATTTTCCTGGTCATTCAACTCTCTATTGAGACCTATGATAACATCTCCTGGCATGTCTGCTGCCAGCGAGAAGAACGAAGGACCAAATGTTAGGGAGAGAGGAGCATCGGCTGGGTCTGCTACGGTATATTCAACGGCTGTTGAAAGATTCGGGTCGTATGTTGCGCGATCTCTAAGGCATGAAATCAAAAATATATTATTAAACGCGTACAAATTTCGCAACGTTTGGGGGACACTCACTGAGTTGTCCCACCAATCCTAACAGCAACGGGAGCCCCACGTAGATTCGCTATATTGTTCAGACAAGTCGATGTAGACACTAGAGTTGTGTATTGCGGAAATGCGAAGAATTCGATGGAGACTGCAACCAGGGATTTGTCGATGTTCGCTACATTGGATGGTGGGGTTGTTGGTACCGTGATGGCTCGTACCCCAAAAGACGCTGAGAGAAACATCAGCGGGTAAAATTTAGTCTTCCAAGTCATAGCAGCCGAAACAAGGTGCACTTTGGGTAGAACAGATCGCAAAGAGGGAGTTCGGGGCGATAAATAACTAGCATCGTTTAAATTGGTCAGTGTTCCTAGTCGCGGATTATCCTAGGTGATCATGAAATCATAGGTTCCTAAATTACGGTGCGTGAGCTAACCACGGTCAGCTTGACAAGAGACGACCTTGTGCGCAGAGTGGTCACAAGCAGCAAAGAAAGAGGTCTTCATTTCTCTCGGGACCTGAACCGAATAGTAATATGATGGAAGAAATGAGAAAGAGATTGTCATATGACAACAGAAAAAGACAAGCGGTCCGTTGGAGTCATTTGAGAAAAAGTTCAGAAAGAGGTCACTGAGTCGGACCGAGCTCAAGGGACGTTTCGTCAGTGGAGTGAACGAAGCAGCATAAGAGACTCAAAGAGAGCAAACAACTTGTTTGCAAGTATATTGATCCAAAAAAATCATGACATTTCTACATCTTGCTGCATCACCTCATCTCTCGGTGCACCTCTAACCACCGAATTCACCAACTCTCGTCTAATTTCGGGTCCTATCTGAGGATGAGGTGTAGCACGGACAACGTCTAATAGAGCATCCTTCTGATCCGGCGTAAGGTCGGAGGCGTATCTATGAATGATGAGGTGAGCTTGGGTTTCGATTCGGTGGTAGTAGAAGAAGAGACCTTTGAGCAAAGACAAGAAGACTTTGGTGCCAGAGTACAGGTAACTTTTCGGAATCCGCACGGCTCTTCGCCTTGTATGTATTCGAAAGGCGTATGAAATGAAAGACGAGAGCATCGACTACCTTGTATGGCAACGAAAACTTTTTGTCGATCAGGACCCTGATGAATAAGGAATTGGGCCCTAGAATAAGGGTCAGTAGAGACAATACGGCAGATCAAAGTTTTAAGAACCTGAATAGTCCATTTCAGCGATTCGTAGTAATGCGGCGGAGGCATGCAAGACCGGGATTTTCACTCGTGCCAATATGGAAGCTATGATTGCAGCTTCCTTTAACGTACACCCTTCCTATAAAGAAAAGTCGCCTTAGAAACTTGGGAATTATAGGAGACGTTCTTACATCCAACATAGGGAAGATGATTCCTTTGAAAAAGGCACCGGGTTTGTACAACGCTCGCTTCAAAGCCTCGTAGTATTGTACATTCAATTTCTTATTCTGTCGTATGTCTTCTCGTACTGCATCGAGAAGAACAACACTGAGGAAAAGCTGAGCTTGAGGGGGTTTCATCGTAGAAATGAACGACCTGGTCGCAGCTCGGCAAGCGTGAGGCGACCAGTTTTCGGGTTGGGTGAGTGCGAGTATTCGTGCCCATGCAGGGAGGGTAGGAATGACTTTTACGACTTTTGGAAGAGGACCGGATTTGTATTTTGTGAGCCATAAACCGGCTCTGAGAAATATTCAGCGGAAGAGACGGTGAAAGAGCAAGAGAACGCACTTGGTGTAAGTCTCGACTACTCTTGGATCAAGACCCAATGCTGGGTTTGGTTTCGACCGGTCTGTAGGAGTCGTAGAAAAATTTTTCACGGTCTTCGAAGTGATAATGATCTACCTACCTTGTTGTACTTTTTGTATCGTTGCAGCATTCGCGTGCGGTGTTTGCTCCAAATTCCCGCTTTCCTCGAGTTTCGCGAAGATGATATCCGCTAGGGTCTTTCGTTCACCGGAACTATGAGGAAGAAGTGCGTCCAATGTCTCCATGTCTCCAGCATCTATTTCCTACCATTTCCCCCGTTGTGTTAGAGCAGACAAGGCCTTACATACACAGAGGACTCACGAAAATCTCCTCCACTTCTTCCTGGTCGTCCATAAATTCATCATCATCGTCTTCGTCGTCTTCTTCATCGTTCATAGCTCTGGCTTGCGGTTGAGGCTGATCGGGCGCAGGATCCTCTTCATCGCTGCTACCATCCAATGCATCTATTTCCTCTTGTTGTATTTTCGCCAGTTCAAAGATACGTTTTGAAGTTTTTGGGTCTAGGATGACCTAGAACAAAATATTGAGATTACAGAAAACGTGCAAAACGCGAACTGAAGCACCTCTCCAGATTCATCGCCTTCAAGAGATTTTCTTGATTTTTTTCGTTTTCCTGGCTCAGAAACGCGACCAAATTTTGCATGCTCCTCATCTTCATTGAGCTGGGTTAACAGTGGGTCGTGCCTTGATTTTCCATTCGATTTTGCTGCGCGAGGCATCTTGAAGAGTATGAGTGTGAGAAAGTAGAAAAACGAAACGCCTGCCGGATTTGCAAAAATTATTTAGGGAATCTTTAACCGCTCTTCAGCCGTTCATAAGGAACATTGCCGTTTTCTTTCTGACCACCATCATCATGGCTCAATCTCGCGTATGTTTCCCATTTTTTCACTCTGCAAAATCTTTCTCAACCCTTGTAGATCAAAACCTTGGACAAACATGGTCAGGAAATCAATACTGTCGGTTTCAATCGCTTTGGTTTTGATAGCGAAGTACCCCTCGATGCTCTGCGTGCCCTTTATCTCCGTCCACACTATGTCCTCACATCTGATAGCAAAAAGTCTCTGGGTGACGATGCAGAAGAAGCCGAGCATGCTAAATTCGCTGCTGGCAACAATGCACTCTACCAATCGAAATCGATCTACCATCCCGACACCAATGGTATTTCATACACAACCCTCACTCGCTTCCCTCCTGTTAAACTCCTTTCTCCTTCCAACCGAAAGCGTATCTTGGTCACCGGTGGTGCTGGTTTCGTTGGCTCCCACTTGGTAGACCGCCTTATGCTTCTTGGCCATGAAGTCACTGTCCTCGACAACTTCTTCACCGGTTCCAAGACCACAGTAAGCCATTGGGTTGGTCACCCCAACTTTGAAATGGTTCGTCACGATGTTGTCGAGCCTTTCATGATCGAGTGTGATCGTGAGTGGTTAAAGTCTATCTGGAAAGTTTAGCTTTTACCATGATTTCATCTTTCAGAGATCTATCACTTGGCATGCCCTGCATCCCCACCGCACTATCAATACAATGCAGTCAAAACGATCAAGACTTCGTTTATGGGGACCTTGAACATGCTCGGTCTCGCTAAGCGTACTAAAGCACGTTTCCTCATCACATCTACATCTGGTACGTTCTGTTTTTCATTTAAACATATAAATAGAAACCTTTACCATTTTGGCTGTCATGTTTAGAGGTATATGGTGATCCCGAGGTTCACCCTCAAACCGAAGACTAGTAAGTCACTTACCTTTTCAGCACGATATCACATTTAATCTTGCTCATAGCTGGGGTCACGTCAACCCCATCGGTCCTCGTGCTTGCTACGACGAAGGCAAGCGTGTCGCCGAAACCCTCACTTATGGCTACATGCGGCAGGACGGCGTCCAAGTTCGCGTTGCCCGTATCTTCAACACCTACGGCCCTCGCAGTATGTCTAAAGCAACCCTCGATCCTTTGCTGTTGTCACTTACCTACTTGACATCCTCCCAGTGAATCCCTTTGACGGCCGTGTTGTCTCCAATTTCATTATGCAGGCGCTCAGGGGTGAAGACCTCACCGTCTATGGTGACGGCAAACAAACTCGTTCTTTCCAATACGTCCATGACCTCATCGACGGTCTCATTTGTCTCATGAATTCGGACGAAACTCGTCCTGTCAACATTGGTAACGGCGATGAATTCACTATTGGCGAGTTTGCCGAGCTTGTGAGGGAGATTGTTGAAAAGGTACAAGCTGAAGATGGGGTTAAGCCTACCCGTCGTTCAGAAATCGTCTACAAGCCTATACCTACGGATGATCCTCAGAAGAGAAGACCGGATACGACTAGGGCTAAGGAGACGCTTAAATGGCAGCCTAGGTGGACCGTACGCATGGGTTTGGAGGAAATGGTGAGGTACTACAAGGCGAAGATGGCGGAGGGAAGCATTTAAACGGCTGCTCAAAATGTGGATTTGTGCGAGTAATTTCAAAGGGACTTGGCTAATAGTAGGCTTTACGATGTTGTATAGAAATTTGAGTACTAGATGTATGTGTACAAGGCACAATGCTACTTCGTTGGAATCTTCCAATCTGATGATCAACGGCGTTGGGCGAAAACACAATACAGGCGGTGCCGTTGGCAAGTTTAACGGAACCGTCAGTACGGTCAGTTTCAGACTTCGCGGATAGTCCGGATCCGAGTTGATGATTCCACGAGACCGTGATGAGTATTCCTGCCAGTAAGTGTACGGTCTATTATGTATTTAATTCTCCTCCAATTTCTATATCGAATAGAAGAGAGAAAATGTTACAATGTGTGCCCATAGACTATAAAAGCGTCTAAACCTACAATGTGGATAAAATCAAGCGGAGGTAAATTGATGTTATATGATGAATTATGGTTATGGGATTGAGAGATGAATGAAGGTCCTGTAATGAGGGATATGCGGCCGGGGAAGAGAAACCAGAAAACAAAGAGTGAACAGGGACAAGGATGAAATGAAATGAATAATGATAATTGAAAAACCAAAGATGTATAAGTGAACACTAAGCAAAGGTGTATTGACTACTTATTGAGCAGCCGTTGTAAAGATGCGGGATTGGAATTGGACCCCACGACTTTGGCCATGGAGCCTTTGATAACTTGTTTGTCGACGGAGCTCGGACTGATTGTGGCTCGCCGTAGTCGGCCTTGCTGTGCTATGTCGGTGGAGATGGGGTCAGAGACCGGTATAGGTAGTTGCTTCTCAAGCTCGAGATCGATTTTTCCCTGTTTATGTGGAAGGAAAGCAGCTGATGATTAAGAGTCGAATTGAACAGAAACGGAAAGGACAGTGTAAATAGAACTGAAGACGGGAGCTACAACAAAACACTGAAAAAAAACTCACCGCCTGCGTACGATATACCATCTCTTTCACCTTGGAACCAGTGCTCCTTCTTCCGCTCAGAGTACCTTAGTGGAGTATCAGCATCAGAAGAAGGGCGTATATATCATCAGCAAGAGACGACCCACCTCCTTATCGGTGTTCCGTCAGGTAAAATAGGATTGAATGCATTTGACTGCCCTTTCCTGTACAATTCCAATGAATCTGTCTGCCCTTTCACAGCATCTAAAGTCAGACAAGAAAACGACAGGGAGGACGTGGGATTTCGGGACGCAATTGCGGAGTCTCCCGTCAACTCCGAGAGCTTTACCAGCGCCTCGGCCATGCGTTCCTCGACTGGCTTTGATATTGGCTTCATGGCCACGTCGTCAAACTTGAACCGAGAAACAAATTTCGCAAAAACTTGGTTGGCTATTGAAGCTGTCCCGGGAATAATGCTGAGCGCCGCGGTGCCACCTATGATAATCAATTCGAATCAGCGGACAAATTCAAATAGCGGGGATACGGTTCCAAAAGCATACCTTTTACAGTGTATAGAATGGCTCCATTTCTGGCATTCACGAGATCAGCCACGAGCTTTTCCGCGAATTTTACAGGACAGGTCTCGTTACGTTCTCCCTAGAGACAGAAACAGTCAATTACATTCAGTTTGTTGAGAACCTGATGGAAGATTGAAGACACACTTGAATGATTAGAACAGGCTGTTTGATGTGTTTTAACATGTGAGGCTTCAATGGTACTCGCTACAACGTCTCATTAGACGAAACGCAAACACGTTAATTACGAGCACTCACGTTCATGATGACATTCATCAGTTCGACTGCCCGAACTCTTCGAGTTGGGGGCATTGAGAGCTCCCAATATGCAATGAGCTGCGGGACACGCATCTGATGAGCATCTCCTCGGAAATATCACAACGGTTATACAAACGTACATCATCTTGCAAATCTGGATCACAGTTCTAAAGAAGAGCTCAATGCTGGGCAACGGGCGGATAGAGAAGATCTGATACACACCGTCCCCACAGTAAATTTGACGGCTTCCATCGCAGCATGTTCAAAACTTTCCAAATCTTCTGCATAACAAAACGTTGATGTAACTTCGTCCAATGCGGTAAAGGTCCATCCGAGCCTGCAAGGCGGTAACGTAAAAAAAAATAGAACCGGGTGGACCACGGTACTCACTCTGTCGGTGCAGGTACGTTGATTAGCGTCAAGCTTAAGCACATGTCAGGGAATCTTATGAGAAAAGGGTTAGTGGGCATCAGCATGAAAATCCCGCGCACTTCGCAGATACAACGGACATACAGAATAGCAAATCGCAGTGCGCAATTGACAGAGATTCCTTCGCAAGCGAGAATATGACAAGGTGGCAATTGTAATGCCTATTTCAAGTCAGACATCGACCTTGCAAACCTGCATAACCACGCACCATATGACAGAAAGCAATATCCGCGGCTTCTACCCATGTATCATGTTTCCCGCTCGGTCTACAAGACGAATTTCCACAAACGCGCATATCAAAGGCAATAAGGTTATGATTTTTGTCTAATCTTGGGTCTCCAAACTGGTTATCCAGCCATGTCGAATCCATGTACATGGGATGTAGCATTATTATCGTTGGTTTCTTTGGGTCGAAACCGCCAACGTTTCCCAAGGGAGTGTTTGTTATGTAGTAGATGGAGGCGTAGTCATCTTTGCTATGGAGGTCGACGAAAGGCATTATTCTGCCTTTTCATTCAAAGAGGGGTTAAACGAGTTGAGGTGAGCAGAAACGAGAGGTGAGTGTAGGCTGCAAAATAGCAGAAATTGAGCATCAAGACTGCGGTTGCGCAGAGCAGAACATGAAAGTTGAGGGAAAGGTTCGCAAAATAGAGGACCCTGAGTGACTTTTGTAAGGTTGTTAACTTGATCAGGCCAACGCTAAGATGCTCCGATCAAAACATTATACATTACGAGCGCGCCTCCCCTTCGATAGTGGGGTAAGCACGGATCTGATGCGGACAGCTCTTCGTATCCAGTGCTGCTGTTCCAGCTATATCGGTACTTATATAGCGAGAAAACCGCTCTTCTTTGTTCTATTTGTGCAAGAAAGGGAAATGGCGATAACTAAAATTTATTGGCAACGGCGAGCAAGATCACGGCTATCATTAATTAATTATATTGACAAAATTAAGTTTGCACGCGAGCTTGCGCAGGTTCGCGCCGACCAGTGAAAGGCGCGTTTTGAAAGGGTGAACGGAAGATTTGAAAGGCAAAAAGTGTTGTAATCGAGCGCTGTGAAGAGAAGCCATGATTCATTTACACTATTTCCAGTTCTACATCATGATGCCCAAGCCAATCTAATCAAGAACAAGAAATACCTCGTTACCTGGCGCTACTCAGAGGTATGTACTCTTTTCTGAATAAGAAACGGAGACCTCTCGATCATGTTAGTCACAAACGTGCCCGGTACCCCAAGCGGGCGAGGTGCTCTTGTCGTTATGAAACTAGTCCCCGAGCTGCGACGCTCCGTATCCGTTTCAAGACGCCGCGACTCCTTGAAGGGTTCAAAAACATCTACGAGATGAATAATATGCAAATCGATAAGCTAACATGTACAGGGACAAGTGTCTCGGTCAAGCTCGGTCAGTGGTCGCTGACAGCGTTTGCGGCCGTGCAGACTAAGAGTTGCAAATGGGTCTTGGTTTAGTAGCCTCATGTCTTCGCCCCTGTCATTCTTCATCCTATAGCAATAACGAACAATGGCGTATGTATCAGAATTGTCAATCATTTCGGTCTTAGAGACCTAGTGTCTGCATGCTATTTACTTACTTCGTCATAGCTGTCTCGACCTTGTCTTCATATTTTGAATGATGAAGGCCTTTTCTTCCCAGAGACGGCGTTCCAATATACTTGTCTTTGCACCTTTGTCATCTCTGGCTGCAATCCGCCTTGTAAGGATCATCATAGAATAAATATAGACGAGAGTTATCCAGAGCAGTTATTAAAGCCCAAAGTTCCCGTTTTCGAACAGCCTCGACTTGAAGATGTCCCGGGTCCTGCAAAGTCGGAGTCGCGCTCGGATATTTTTCTGTCAGTATGTATGTGTATGTGTCTTGCATGTCGGCGTCAGCGTACGACTATTATAATCTTGATGAACTGTCCAGAGTGCATTGTGCCTAGAGTGACGACAAGGCCTTAAGAAAACCCAACTCCACCTCGACATATGTCGTGAATGTCGGCGTTAGCATACAGCCATTAGCATCAGTCTTGATGAACTGATTGAGTTTGTCTTTGCGTGGAAGTAAAACCTTATTAGATAACGACCAAGGCGAATTCGAATGATTAGAAGATTAGGTTCCGACGTGTCTGTTTGATACAGGAAACAATAGCATGAATGAGTACATGGACATGGCAGCATTGGAAGCGCCAGGAACGTGAAGAACCGGGAGTTGTCGAATTACGAGACGTGGCAGGTCCAGCTCAGCTCCGAGATGCCAAGGCAGGACTCTTCGAGGCCCCGACCACAAAGGACACACAGAATGAGTCAATGTTTTGAATTTTGATTCCATGTATACTTTTTTATTGGACGACGGATTCGGAGTCGAGTGGGTGACGAATCAGGTTGAAGCTGAAAAAAAAAACACGCTACAAGTATGTACGCAGTTCCAGATTCAGATTCTATAGTTGCAACACAGAGTCTATTGATTGCAACTGTGGCGATGCGGAAGAGAACTTGAAATCTTGCTTGAAGATGATGATGATCCTTCTGCAGTTTAATTCGACCGGGTAGCGAGCTATGTATCGTATCCTTGGCACCATGCAACGTGTGGCCGGTGGCGGGTATAGATGAAGCCGACCTAGAGTTGGAGGGATTTTCATTGTGATCTTCCGCAGTAGCGCCAACGTCTCAGCACAGACGAGGATTTCGAGAGGTGGGCCGAGGTAGAAGGCACTGCAGTACGTAGTCGACGTAAACTCCTTACCAGGGTGGAAAGGATCCAAGTTGGTCGAGTCTGATGGCGCTGGGACTTGCTACGCGAAGTGTACTAGGCTTGGAGTAGGGACGGGAGCAAAGTTTAGCGCTCAGATAGTTTCATAACGTGCAAATTGATGTCGAAATTCATGGGTACCCGTTCATGCAAAGGACTTATTTTAGGGCACAGTTTTCGTTCAAGACGTTGATGATGGTAGCACAGAGCACGGCAGCGGAGTTGAAACTGTCGCGTTATGCCGGGGCGGAGCGTACGTACACCGTTGACCGCAAGAACGGTTTCCAAAACTCTCCTGTCGGTCAGTCGGGTTGAATGCTTGGTAAGTGATAACTCGCAGTCGGAGGCCATGGTGGTTGGTACCTGCGCTAGTCCTCGGAACGGGAGTTGGACCATTTCCGAATCCGAGTCCGTATTGTGCGGACGGGTATACGGAGGGCAAGGAACATTCAATTGTTTTTCCGTACTCAGTACTCATCCCGAAACGTTTGACAGATCTGTGCTTTTTTTACCGTTTTGTGTTTTTTTTTCTTGATCGAAGGACGGTCGATCTTTGCTTTGACCATCCCCGAAAATTTAATCATTGCCCGATCTTGCTGACGCCACCTGAGGCTCCTGAGGCGGCGCACTATAACAAAAAAAAGTAACAAAGTACACTACCTTACCAGAGAAACTAATCAGCCAAGTTCTCACCACAACCCCTGAGCTTTATCATACCGCCGGCGACAAGGTCTTGAATTTCATTCCAATTTCAACATTTTGATGAACTGGGCTCTTGAGTTTTTCCAATATCCTTGTGACTGAATTAGACCCCATCTGGACTCGTTCATGGGAGAAGTTTGACGTTTCTGCAATATTGGGTGGCTTCTAGAGGATACCAACTGATACCAATGAATGTATTTTACCATGGGTAGGGACGGCCGAGGTAGGACTTTTGGAACTTGGACTGAATCATACAGTAACATGACTGACTCGTGCATAAGCCCGTAAAGAAGGTCTGCGTGTGCCGGCGGAATCAAAAAAATAAATTTTAAATTGAGAGGTTCTTGAAAAATTAGAACGAGTCAATTTGGAGCCTGGGCCTGAGAGCCTGAAGTGATAAAGCTACAACTCCATCAGGACGCCAGTATGACATGTGCACGAAAAGGACGATTGGAGGACACGATCAGTTGGTCGTCTATTCAGTCTTTGGGGTTTTGATCTGCCAATGTCAGTAAGGACTGAATAGGATGGCAATGCAAGAGATATCAACCCTGAGCTGAGGGGTTGCTGGACGTGGATAAATTGTTACTCTTAACGGAAAGCCAAAGTATCGTCTGGCAGAGCTTTACGCAGTATGTCGGAGTCGCGAATGAATACTTTTTTCCGTGGTGAAGTTTTACCTGAGGGTTCGGAATCGGGTAATTGCACCCGGACATTGCAGAATATTGTAGAACGGGATAAGCCGCAGAGTTTCAACTCCAAGGGGGAGGAGTCGGAGAGTGGTTACCCGCTCGTAAGCAGCATACGCGTCATCCAATGTCCACAAGGTCGGAACGGAGGGACAGTATGGAACTAACGGAAGAATGACAGGCCAGTCCGAAGGGCTGGACATATGTCAACATGTCCGGTGTTCAAAACAACAAAAGAACAGATTGCAGGGAAGGGGTCGTTTGAGAGTTGCCATGGATTAGTGCAAACGACATGTAAATATGCGAACTTGAGATGAAACAATTCGCTTTACGGAGGACTGACACTAAAACGAAATTAGGCATGCTGCATGGCACGTTCTGTTGCGTTAGCGAGAGGTTGGGACCCCTTCACAGTGATATAGATTGTGTCAGAGTCTAGCCAGAGCATATATTCGTTGGCCACGAGTGGAGATTCGCGCCGGTAAACCGAAATAAATGTTGTTGTGGTGGACTCTGGCACTCTGGGTGCCTTGGAGTGCCGTATATTGCTTATTTCCCGAGACTAGATTACAGCTTGCCTGATATGGTTATACTCGCCGGACGATCAAGAGCTTGGAGGAGCTGCGAAGACACAAGAGAGGACAAAGAGAGGACATGATGTCACGAAGATATGCAGAGTCATGGGATGGGAGATCAAAAGATTTACATGGCTCTCGGACACGAGATCAAGTGCTTGGATCCGCCGACGAGTGGATGGGAAGATTGGGAAAATAGAGAGAAGAGATATTGGATTACGGTGGCTAAAAGATCGATTGGGGGAAGAGGAGGAGTGCCGGACGGGGGCCGATTAGATTCAGGCCCAAACAGGAGAGAGGGGATCGTGGGAGAAAAAAGGTGGGTAGCAACGCAGCCGAGGGGAGCCAGCACTTAATTGGCCTTGATCTATCAGTCCACCGTCCCTCCTCCCTTTCTGTTCTTCATCTCCCTTTTTTTTCTTCTTTTCTTCTCCTAAATATTGCCCATCATGCCCGTCGACTCGGAGCCTCAAGCTTCGTCACACATGATGAAGACCACAAAACGCGGGAGGCCCTTTCTCAAGGTCGGTCAGCTTTTTTTTCTCCGCCTCGCTCGCTCATCCCGCACCAGGACACCCTTGACCTCTTCGCGACCTTAATAGTATCCTTACAGCTATCTACACACAAGCAGTTTTTCCGTACTTTCCCCAACTCTTTCTCAACGTGCGTCCCACGCTCGCCTCCCCGTTATCGTGCTCCAACTCACTCTGTTGTTTTCCCAGCGATGAAGCAGCGCAGAATCTTGCCTCGCTCAAATTCTCCCAATCCAACCGAGGGCCGGATCCCAGGGAACCATCACGTGTGGTAACGACGACTACGACAACAACGTTCTCCATGACTCGAGATATGGCAAAGGCCATGTGCCAGCACTTTATGGACGCACGTCTTATCGAAAACGCCGCAGATCCCTCCTCCAACCTCTTCAAGGACCGCGGTATCTACCAACTTACTCCCAAGGGCCTCCACGTTCTCGAACGTTTCATCTCCAAGAATGGCATAAATTCTGATCACCTGCAGGACGTCTTCATTTCCCAGCCCATCTGCATCAAGCTGCTTCATCTGGAGCGGCGGTCTGCCGACGATGAGATTATCGTCACCCAGTCGGTCATCACTGCTCTTTTCCGTCGCTTCGTTGGACGTCAATCCAACTATCCCACACCCAGTACCACTCCTCTGGATGCCTTCCAACGATACAACGAGCGTTCAAAGGGTGTCTACCTCATGGACGTCACCGAGCGGGCCCAGCCGCTGCTCGGAAAGGGTCAACAACACCACAAGTACTGTTTTGCGGCGGTCACTGCCCTCGAATGGCTCTGTGATTTCACGTCTGTTGTGGGAAGGGAAGAAGCTGCGGAGATGGCTGCTCAGTTTGTGCGATTCGGTCTCATCACCTTGGTGAGCGACAAGCGCAAGAACAACGATTCGGCGATCATCTTCACTGTTCGTGGGTCTGCTCCCGGCGGCAACTCCCCCGTTAGCGTGCGTAATCTTTCTACTTTCCGCTTTCACTATGCTGATCCTGATGTGGGGTGTTCAGCAACACGGCGAGTTCCGCTGCACAGCCAAGGCCATCTACAAGATCACGGATGAGGGTCGTCGTGTCGCCCACTGGGATGGTTCACGACAGCATCAAGATTCGCCCAATGCATCATCAGCGAATCTCACTGAACGTTCTTCAGTTGATCGCTCAACTGCCGAAAACGGTGAAAAGACCAGTGATGCCAAAATTCATCGGCGCATTTCGATGGCTGAGAAGCTCAATGCCAACTACGAAGCCGCCGAGAAGAAGCACGGCAAGGAGAGTAATACCGAACGTCTCAAGGCTATTCTCGAAGACCCCAGTCTGCGATCGCTCTTCCGCGAGTTCTTGCGCAGCAATTTCTGCGAGGAAAACTTGTCGTTCTGGCTTGACGTCCAGGACTTTAAGCGCAAGTTCAACATCACTTCCTCTGCTGTTGCAGTTAACCCTCCTCCCCGTACTGGTAACCGTCAAGTTACTCCTGGTCAGCAAGCAATGGAGCGTCATCATGAATCACTCATTCACACTGCATTTGTGATTTACAACACCTATTTGGCACCATCAAGTCAGTGTGAACTTAACATTGACCACGGTCTCCGAAATGAGTTGGTCAAGTATCTCGAGGATGTTGTTACAAGCTTGACCGGAAAGGCCTTCCAAGGTCGTGTAGAGCCCGAACAGGCGAACGCGTTCAATGCAACCCAACTACAGACGATGATAAGGTTATACGAACGGATACAGACGCACGTCTTCCGTCTGATGGCTACTGACTCTGTGCCCAAGGTTTGTCTTGTTCTTGGCTTTCTTTTGTTCACCTTATCTGACAGTTTCCTTCTAGTTTATCAAGACACCGAAATTCCTGGCAATGCGCAACTGGGTCGAGGACTTTGACTCTACAGATGAAGATGTCAAGTTGCTCTCTTCTGTCCCTGCTCAGCCTCCCGGTTTGGGAGCTGCTGAAGAGACCGGTGGAGCTTACATCACCATCTCTCAGCAGGCCAGTGAACGTGAACACAGGGCACATCATCAGCCTCTGGCTCCATCAGCACCCGCTTCACCCTAGGAAGCCAGCGTCGTATGACCTTTTTTCTTTTCTGTTCTGTCTTTTGCATGGTTTTTTTGGACGTGTCATGGTTCCCTCGCTACACATTTCTGCTGGGTTTTCGTACGGTCGTTCGTGCACGCATCTTCATCACATACTTGTTTCCCCCTCATCCATCCATCACATGCGCATCTTTTTTTTTTCTTTTGCTCATATTCTTCATTGCAATCACAGCACGGCTTGGCACGTCTACCCCGGAGGGCTTCTTTTCCTCTTTCTGCTGCACTTAATCATTCACGCCATTCAATGTCTTATATTTTTTCTTTTCACATAACCGTTGCCGCTTTTGCACGAGCCTGCACGTAGTATTAGTATTACTATTCCCGAACCCTCATTTCACCTACCCGGCTATTCTGTCAATTCACTGTAGTACATAGTACCTTACATCTATTCTAATAATCACCTTTGCTAGCTACATAATTTAGAGAACAGTTGTAAATGAATCAATGAAAAAATTCTCTGTATACTTCCGTTCATTGTGCTCGTGTTGGTGTTCATGCTGTCTGTCGTTTTCATTATGCCTGCCTATTGCCATGGGTTTCTTGAGAAAAACGTCGGTGGTCGGTCCGCAACGCGGGTTTTAGAGCTCACGCATTTAGACGTCGAGCTGATTGACCTTTTACAGCACGTAGTTGTATCGAGCGCTAGCACCTTTTTTTTTTTAACTTTCGGGTTTTACGGGAGTTGAATCCTTGTCCCTTCATTCGAAGACAGGCTTTCATTTTCTTTCATTTTAATAGGAAGAGTAGCTAAAGTAGACTCTGCAAACAACTAATCGAGCAATAAAAACGCCTACTTTATTGCGGAGAAGACGTCGACGTCGACGCCCGCGTCTTCTACGGGGTTTCTACTCGTCTAGCCCGTTTTAATATGGTGAGCTGGCAAGAACGATAAGGCAGTACTTGAACCTTGCTTACTTACTACTTACTTGCTAGCTATAGCAAGTACACAGTACTAGATCCGCAGATGGAGCATTGAACAAGCGCGTTGCACGATTCCTACTTGTTCTAGCAAGTTCCGCGATGAAGATAATGAAATGAAAACGATACAACGGATATCGCCTTGAACGCATCGACAACCGTGAAACGGCCGTATGGTCGAAAATTAATTCGGATATTGAGAATGCAGCGGGGCCGTTACCCGTCTTGGGGCTTTCAATGACAGTCATCTTTCATGATCAGAGGCTCCACTGACCAAGCAAAGAAGTTTCATCGAATCCCATCTTGCCAGTGCTTGGTGTGGATGCAACCTGTGAGACAAGGTTCAAGGTTGTAGGAAGCCACTTGTAGAGCTATCCACGGATAATCGGTGAGAATGGTTTGGAAATTGACCAGGTTATGACCGACTCGGGCTGCCCTGATCATGATCGTGCTTGGCCCGTTGAAGACGTGATCGACGCTAAATGTGACCGGCAGCGCTTGGATGCTTGGATGTGGCGCCTCATCGTCTTGTCCTCTAGAACCTGAGGAGTTTTAGAGCTCGAGTTTATTCCATTTGTCTTGATTAAGGGGAAAGGGGTCTCAGGGTACAGCACGAGTGGATTGTCAAGGGTCCGAATTTCGTAGAGTGGCCTCGTTTTGAGAAGAGGCCTGCGTCAAAGGGTGAAAGATGTATCGGGTATCAAGAGTTTGTTCCGAATCTTCTTGCCTCGTGTTCCCCAGCGTCTGTTATCTTGTCGGATGAGCGTGAACGTTTGAAACAATCATTGTCTGCAGTATCCTACAGAGCCGTCCAGTACCGACTGTGCAAGTGAATAAACGGAGCGCCCACCAGTGAGATTCTCATGATCAGCCCTGGCCGTACACACGACGTGTCAGTGACGCCAGTACCGGATTCGTAACTCAAAGTTTCCCACTTGTATTCAACCGCGACGTGTTCTTATCCACTACAATGTCGTGGCTCAAGACCGCAGCAACTGGAAAAGAGCCGGAACCGTATGTTGAGCCAGCTTCGGAACCTAAAGTTAAAGACGCATCTGGTCGAATGGTAGCAAACAAGCCTGCAAACAGACCTTTCCTGGCGTACGTTTCATACTGTTAGACTTTTTGTCATGGCGGAACTAACTGCTGTACTCTGAAGCCATAAAGAATACCAGGACAAGCAAAAGCAGCTCCATGAAGCGTGGTTGGAACGTAAGAAGATACGTGATGAAAAGATTGCCCGTGGAGAAGAGGTTGGGCCCGAAGAGAAAGATCCAACTGCTCAACAGGAGATTGGTGCATTTGGTCTATTCAAGTTCTTCCTCTGCTTGATTATCTTTGCTGCTCTTGCTGGCAAATTCTTCACGGGAAGTTATACATGGGATTATCAGGGTAAATGGGTACAGCTGAAAACATACCTCCCGGTCAGTTCGCGATTGTCCAATGCTTTCTAGGTCCGCTCCTTCCTGATACATTCTATATAGGAAGGAAATCAACGTTTGTTTTCCGAACGCCTGCTTGCCGAGTTTGACGGAAGTAAGCCTGGCAGGCCTATTTATCTCGCGGTATGTTAGTCCTCGTTTTTATCGCGAGCCCGTCACTCACAGCCCCACTATTTAGATTGACGGTGATGTCTACGATGTAACGAAAGGGAAAGCGTATCAGCCTGGTGGTTCTTATCATCTATTGTATGTCTCAATGAATCTGATCATGTCGAAGACTTCTTTCATATTCAACCTAATCTCCTCCAGAACCGGTGTAGATGCAGCTCGGGCTTTTGCTACCGGTTGTTTCAAAGACCATCGTACCCATGACTTGCGTGGTTTGTCTGAGAAAGACCTCGACGTGCGTTGTTAAGATTTGTCTAGGCCACTGCTTGTTTCTAAACCCTGCTTGTAGGGAATTAAACACTGGAAGAAGTTTTACGCCGAGCACAAGGATTACTTCAAAGTCGGCAGAGTCTCGCACCCTCCCATCGACCCTGCAAGTCCGATTCCCGAGCACTGCGACCCCAAGAAAGCCGCAAAGAGTAAAGAGAAACAGAGCCCGGACAAACAGGACAAGAAGGCGCAACAAGATCGAGACGAACTCTAGGTAAATTATCACCATATATGACCCTATGTATTAACCGGTGTATAGAAAGACAATATAACTATTGAGAGATATCTAATAAGCGTCCTCGTTGTGATAGATTACAGTGTGTGGAAATGCGAGCGTGTCTAAAGAGGTCCTTGAATGAAAGTGACTAGTAGTTCACTGGCGAAAACCCTTGAGTATTCAATACCTGTCATCGGAGAAGAATGCTCACCTGCCCGGGGCAGCCGTGTGTTAAGAGATAGTTTTTCAATATAGGGAAGTCTGCCATTGACGCGTCCATCATGGAGGTGAAGGGATTATCGCGATACTTGGCAACAATGATGTTACCCCGCCATGCTACATCCTCTACAAAGGCCTGTCCTTGAATATCGCGAATGGTCTTGTTTATTGGGAATGCCATTCCATCCCGGGAAACGACAGGGTAGAAGATAATATAAGGGTTGGCGAATTTTCTATTCATGCCGTCAAGAGCTTCGACGAGCTAAAACCACAGTCGACGTCAGTAAATTGTAAGCAGCGAGACCAAATTTAGAAGATTAAGCTATACCTGATATTTCCAGGCTCTCGGACCTAGTCCTTCGGCTATCTGCTCGGGAATGATTAGCCAAAATGCGAAGGAGAAATGAAGATTACAAACATAATCCATATGCACTTCGGGATGTGGCATACGAGATGGGTTGTTTGTGTAAGAGGCATGGTGGCTAGGGATAGACATGAGACTAGTCTAGGGGTCAGTCACAGGAATCTTGAACATGGCACCATTCTAACCTGGTCATGAGTGATACCAGTGACGGCGGGCGACCTTGGTAGTTTTCCATCAGCGCCACAGCTGTCGCAGGACGAAATAACGTACCGTCAGAGGGGAAGAGAATGGCACGGTAGTTGACAATTTGGTCCATTGAAGCGTTGAACTTTGAGAAGAGAAACTCGAGAAGTACACAGATACGATGGACTGTGGAAGTGAGTGGGTTAAAGGCGTCCGAAGTGTCATCCTTTTATCCTCGCCTACAATGAGGACTGGCTGCCTTGTTTTGATCGTATACTTCAAGGTGGTAAACAAAATTATGGAATCTGGATGAGATTTCTTCGAACACGAGGTCAGATCATTTGTAGTACCCTTTCGCCGGAGTAAGCATGACAAAATTCATGAATGGAAACCGAAGATGACCGTCTAGGAGGTTAATACCACGAAGTCTCGAGTCAAATCAAGTCGGATTGAAATGACTCTGACTTACTAGGTGAGGAAGTGGATTCTCGATCATGATCTTGCTGGTTCAAATTCCCAACTTCTAATTGCAATTCTCAGTATCGCGAGGGGTGCCTGGGTTTGCATGATAGCAAAGAAAAGTAGTAGCGCGTCCTTTAGTAGCAAGAAGAGGTGCTGCCAGATGGCAAGAGAGTATTTCCAATTTCGTCACGAGACTGTAGTATCCGACTTCAGCCACCGTGACTACATTCTAACCTCGCCGATTCTTTCTATGGTATTTACCCAACTTCAATCTACTATCTGACGGGCAGCCCACTTGGAACATTCGCTTGTCCTCGATCAGTGTCTACTGCTCTCGACCTCTCCACGTCCCTCGAAACATGATGCACTGCCCTGACGAAAAGTAGATCCTCGACGACTCATCATCTCCACTGAAACGTCGTGACTAACTTTGCATTACTGGCATGGGCGTGTCTCCGTGACCCCTCGATCTTTCCGTTACTATCTCAAACGTTCTTTCAGCTCTGCTCTTTGGAAGTACAGATGGAAAATGAAGTGGGCTCTGATCTTAATCCTTGGATGTTAATGCTTTCTAGGCTTGACGACCTAGACATTCCGACCCCCATCGTGTTCTTCCGGAATTCTTCACTGCAGTATCTGAGCCTTGCGAGATATGAACCCCAAATTCCCTTTCCCCTTTTCCTGACCTCGAACGAATTATGGTCTCTATGATTCCCACAGCTTCATACTCCGCGAATATCATGCGGCATGGCAATAGCGAAAAATCGTGCCAGAAAGCATGGTCTCTAATCTCGTTCTTCGTGAGACCATACTGAACTCTTCATTCCGTTTGTCCGAGCTTTATACTTTAATGCATTGAACCATTGATTTGCTCGTTTTCATCTATTATCCCAGCTGCAACCTCATTAGTAGGTTCCGCTGTGATTGAATTGTATATCTCATTAGAGTGATCGTGAATGCCGTTCTCATCTTCTTGAAAAGTCGAATTTACGGGCGGAAAGACTAGGTTTTAAAACTCTAATCCCATGTACATTCCTAATTCATCCGTTGTCGCCGTTGTAATCGTTCTTGATGTCTTTACTCACACCTTCACACTCGATTACTACTTCAGTTGATGCAATCGTACACTCCCGGGTCGACGGGGTCCCTTAATATCTAGAACTTCGACCAGTACAATGTGTGGTGTGATAGCATGTTTAGTGCATTAATCTGGACCCGTCTTCTATACAGGTCTTCGTTGCTCCCAAATCATGCTATAGTGTATTTTCCGCTTTTCATTTATATAGAGTTGGACTGGACAGTATTTGGCAAATGTTGCAGTGTATTTAAACTCCTCGTACGTTCTGCCTGTCCCATTACTCTTCTCCGAGGAAATGGCTGTACAACGTGGTCGTAAATTGGGGTAATCTCCTGTTTGATACTGTCGTATTGCTATTACATTGTCCCCTACTAGTTTGCTACGGTTGTCCCAAAATCGCCACGGAGGCTTGAATCCCGGGGGCGGGATATCCTTGGAACTGCGTATATGACCATCCCGTCTGGAATATAGATATTTCGCAATCAGAATCTTAAAACCTTGGCAAGTTCTTGAACATTTCTCTCTATGACCGCCAACGCTGAAGAGTGCCCCGGTTGGATGATGAACGGACCGACGTATATTCGTAACTCACCATCCCCGAATGGTTCAAATCCTGAAAGAATTGTATTCCCTGAGTTTGCGAGGAATAAATTCCACTGACTTGGTGTCTTTTTTTCTGCCCATTGGAGAACGGCAGGTCGACTTGCAGGCAAACATCTGGTAATAGATCCTGTGGTCTGGAGCTTGTCAATACAACCAAGGAAGCATAAGATAATATCTCCTTCATAACATGTTGTGATTGGATATTGTGGAGGTGGCGCAGTGTGATTGTTCTCGAGTGACCACGATCTTCAGGCTAGAAACCCAGTGGCGCCTTTCTCTATCATTCGGTTTTCTCCATGTTGAGAGCTTGAGATCCAGACTATCATTTACCTATCGTCCGAAGTAATCTAGATCTCATACAAGTCAAGAATCGCAGTCACTGCAATGATTTTTATGGGTACGTACATCTCATTCTGGCCCTTCCAATCGTACGAAATTTACGTTTAGGTAACCCCGGGAGAACTTAGTCCTTTAACCGCCAGGACTGGAGGATAGGGACCAGGCAACCGGATTGTGGTTCACCTGAACAACCAACGGTCCTGGAACTTGGGACCGAGAAATCAGCAGAAGAACTTCCTTCTGATCTTGGGCAGTGGGCGCGCAGTGAGTCCCGTGAGCACGGCTTGACATTGTCCTTGTTCTTCACCGTTGTTCGATTACCATCACTCCACTATCGATTTCTGGAGGTCCGAGATATAATAGCGAAGCATCATGATGTGCCGAATATAGATTAGCTTTTTGCATTACCGACAGAGAAAAACAGGAAAGGAAGATGATGTCAATATATCCGGTTAAGTTGATGCAGACGCTCCAAGGGCAAAAGCCTAAGAACGGTGTTTTTGACTTTCACCTTGGGAAAAGCGGTCGGTTCTTTGTGCCGGGAATCCACCTAATGGGTCACAAAAGACTACGATAGTTTAGTATCGCTTTGAGAGGTAGATTTCATAAGTTCCTGCATGAAATCACTGGGTTCCTTGTATTTCAAGACAGGCGCAAATAAGTGGATGAGAACTAGAAGCATAATGCAGGAACGGTGTCTTCGGTACAAAGACCATACAATTTAATGGATCGGTATACTGGTAGCCTAGAACAGGCTACAAATTAGAAACATAATGCAGGTAGATGACTCCCTTCTTTATTAATAATTCCAGGGCTTACCAGTTCGATGGGCGGCGTGAATCCGGTCAAAGATCACGCATTTTTGGAAGGGTCAAATTTTCAGGGGCAAAATAATCTGTGCCTGTTGGCTGCAACGTCGCAATTGAGCGTCCTGAATGAATTTGCCACTGCAATAGTGGACAAAGAATCTGAGGTCGCTTATCTCCGATGAGCCAAAATGGAAGTTATCTCTCACAGCTTCCTTCTACCATGGTCCATTGCTAATGATGACACCTTGGTTCCAAAATTTTGAAGCACGAAAATTTAGACATGGCTTTCGATCTGAACCACTACCTCCCCAGATAACGTTTCTCTCCAAAACTTGGAAGATCCGAAATTAACAATGCTAGCTTCCAACTCGACTGCGTTCCCCACACCGAAAGGCGGAGCATCTCTAATTCTATCTTTCCGTCTGGAGCACAAGACCACTTTGATTCTTGGAGCGGACTCTTTAGCGGCCTCTCGAGTTTTCGCAGCATTGGAAGCGGATTCAAAGGTCCTCGTTCTCTCGAAAGGAGGCTTGAAAACGGCATGCAACGAGATCCGTTGGAGAACAGAGCAGGGTCAATTGAATGTTGTCGATATCGACACACTTCCTGAATCGTCTACAACGAAGCAACCCTCTCTTGACAGAGATGCAGAGGCCGTGGATTACTTTCTGACCAGCAGTGGATTGACGGAGATCAATGTCTCATTTGCGTGTATCACGGACACAATCCTTGGTTCATCAAAAAGGCGGACACGGGTTTCTGCAGAGATGTTGTACAAAGTTTTCAGGGCTAGAGGGATCCTGGTCAACACGACAGACATGCCTGACCTCTGTGACTTTTCTTTCACGTCTACGCATCGGTTCGAAAACGCGGATTCCGGAGGGACAACACCTTTACAAGTTGGAGTAACTACTAACGGACAAGGTTGCCGCTTGGCCGGGAGAATAAAGCGGGAGATTGTAGCTCGCCTTCCACGAGAAGTGGGGCCCGCTGTGGAAAAGATCGGGAGGATGAGGATGTTGGCAAAGAAGGAAGATGGTGATCTCCAGTATGACGAGCCCGTCGACCAGGAAGATTCGTATGACGACAGCGGTGTGGCGACTCCCAACCGTCCCGTTCCCCTCAGGAACAAGTCTGAGACGGCCTCCGAGAGCGCGAGACGTCGTATGAAGTGGGTGGCTCAGATAAGCGAGTACTGGCCGTTATCCAAGCTCGCTAGATTAGAGGATGATGAGATGAGGCTGCTTTTGGCCGGACAATCGCCCTCAGGCGAAGAGAAAGACTTGGTATTCCCCCCTTCAGTACACTCACTCGGTGTGTGTCCACCTCCTGGTCGGATTTTCCTAGTGGGCTCGGGTCCAGGGCATCCTTCCCTGCTTACCCTTGCTACCCACACAGCCCTCACAAAACATGCCAACTTGGTTCTCTCCGACAAACTTGTACCTGATGCCGTTCTCGCACTCATTCCAAAAGGTGTAGAGGTCCGTATTGCCCGAAAATTCCCCGGCAATGCAGAAGGTGCCCAAAATGAGATGATGGAAGCCGCCGTGGAGGCTGCTCACCGAGGCCTTACTGTCGTTCGCGTGTGTATTTTTCGCTATGATTGTTTTCTGCTGGGCACGAGCTGATGATGATGTTCACTATCCATTTACAGCTAAAACAAGGTGACCCAGTCGTGTATGGTCGTGCAGGCGAGGAGGTCTTGTATTTCCGCGAACGAGGTTTTGAACCTATCGTCGTTCCCGGAGTTAGCTCTGCACTGGCCGGACCCACATTCGCTGGGATCCCCGTGACACAGCGTGGCGTTGCCGAATCTTTCATGGTATGCACGGGTGTTGGACGAAAAGGAAAGGAGGTTCAACTTCCCGGTTATGAACGTGGTCGAACTCTTGTCATCCTCATGGGTGTAGCAAGACTTGCTCAAGTTATTGGAGCGCTGCTGGAGGTTCCCTCAGATTTGCCTTTATCTGGCAATGGTACACAGCGCAGAGCTGGTGTGGCGTATCCCCCTCATACACCTATAGCGTTGATTGAGCGGGCTTCGATGCCTGACCAACGAGTGATCGAGTCCACATTGGGAAATGTGGTCAGAGCACTAGAGAGTGTTGGAGAGCAAAGACCTCCTGGCATGATCATTGTTGGGTGGTCAGCATTAGCATTGTGGGCTAAGGGTGATGTAGAGGTTCTTAATGAGGGTGCAGAGGCAGATGACACTGAACGAGTCAGACATTGGCTCGGCGGCTCGGATTGGCGAGTTCGAGAAGGGTTAGACGATGGATGGGAAGGGCTGTGATTCTCGAATGAATAAAATTACACTATAGAGTACAACATCTAGAGAACATATATCTGTTGTAGTTTAGTTTCATTTGGTTTACATATTAATAGAAGGGTAAAAGTGGCACTGACAAATAACATGTATCCTGCAAAGCCAAAGCTATACATTGACCATCTTGTAGAAAGCCTGACGTATGTCGACGATGAAACGATTGATATCCCCAGTCAGGTTCAAGTTGTCTAGTAGTGCAGGCAGAGTTGGCAGAGGTGGTGACGTCTTCAACACTGCAGAGAATTTTAGTTCAGGAGTAAAAGATCATTGACAAAACAGACCTTTATAGGACCGAGTTGAAACATCCAAGATAAAACTAAATTCCCTGTTCAAGTCAGACTCGTCGACACGAGTAAACCGAACAAGCAGCTGGTTATTTTCCAGTCCTTCAATCACGCAACCAAGGGCGGTTTCCAAAACTTCTACTTCGGGTGTTAGGTTGGAGGCGTGTCGCTTCAAGGTCGTGCGCTCGTTGTATCGTTCTGCAGAGGTAAAGGAGTAAGAGGCAAAGGAAGTGATACGAGGTTTTGTAGTTCCGCTACGCACCACGTTTGAGACTATCAGTAATAGCACGATACTCTTTGATCTCGTCTTCTAACGCAGCACACTTTTCGTCGAGGGCAGAGAGTTGCCTTTTAAGAGAGGACACGGAGAGCTCTGCTTCCTTCCTCTCGTTCTGTTCCTTTTCCAGAACTAGATATCGCGTTTAGTCAAGGACCCTACAAAAGACTGAATGTAAACGCACTCGACATTAACTCGATCTCCTTGACCTTGCACTGGTTCGTTTCTGCCTCGATTGCCTGACATTTCTCGGCAATCTTCTTCTTCTCAGCGGCTCCTTTGGCACGCCGTTCTGTGATCTGTTGTATAGAGCGGTTTTTATAATTGGACACGGCTTTGAGAAAACTCGAAGTAGATTCCTCAAATGCTTGTATTTTGAGGTCTATGTGAGGATTGGGGTCCTCAAGGACACTTTTCAAATCGATCTGGGGGATTCGGAGGATTTGGGTCATGATTGTTGCGACTTCTGTGAGTGTGACTGGGGTAGTGGTCGTTGAACGTCGAAGCTTTGGTAAACGCGACGCGTCTATCACGTGTCCGCTTTATTCAATGAAATCAGTCGCCGCCTTTGGCCGAGCCAAGTTGTAGGAAGGGCAATTTCGCTGAGCTTGAGACTACATTCGATAACTAGAATGGGGTCAGGAACAATGAGATTCTGGACAATTCTGATGCAGGGTAGTATGAGTACTAGTGTCTCTAACTGCGTCTGAGGTAAAAGAAGTCCTTAGAAAGGTCTAGTATGAGGGCTTTTTCAAGAGAGGGCACTCATTTCAACGCTGCACAATCTCAGAGTGCCCAGTGGCGTTTTCACTGACTCTGTCCTACAGTGTACTTAACCTGAGTACTTTCAAATTCATCGACCTGCAAGCGGGTCACGGACCGCGTGGAAAGACGTGGAAAATTCCACGTACATTTTTCTTTACCTCCGTGCTGTCACTTCTTCAACCTCTTCACCTTCCCAATACCTCTTTCTACTCTTTAATCCCTTTTCTTCTATCTTCACTTAATATCTGTCGCAATGGTTTGTGTCCTCTCTCTCTCTGCACAATCTCTACAGCAATCTAATTCACTTCTTTTGCCCGAATTTCATCCGTTATTAAACGTGCTGTGTCTTGAAAACGTTTTTGCAAAGTCAGGCTGCTCAAGCAACTTTCAAATCCATCAAGGCCGTCGTTCCTCTCCTTGACCGTGTCCTCGTTCAGAGGTTCAAGCCCGAGACCGTGAGTTCACCGTGTATTCTGAACAGAACTTTGACTGACTAATGACTTTGCAGAAAACCGCGGCTGGCATTCTCCTTCCTGCTTCTGCCACCTCGTCTCCCCTTCCCGAGGCCACCGTCATTGCTGTTGGCCCTGGTGCACCCAACAAAGAGGGCAAAGTTGTTCCTACTCAGGTCAAGGCTGGTGACCGTGTTTTGCTGCCTGGATGGGGAGGCAACGCAATCAAGGTTGGCGAGGACGTAGGTTTTTAGTGTGTTGTCAACTCTCCGTATTTTTTTGATTATTGGCTTGTAGGAATACTTCCTCTTCAAAGACGCTGAAATCCTTGCCAAAATCCAAGAGTAAATGTCCGCCTATGTGATAGCGCCGTCAATCGACTCTATTAGAGTTCTTCGAGAGTTTGGTTGTATGGCTCACGGAGATGTGGTAGCAGGGTATGAAATGTAGTACAGGGTTGACCAGGTCATGAAGGTCATACTTAGCTGCGGTTGTATGGTGTATGAATGCAACCAAAAAAATTAATGGATGGAAACAAATTTTTGGTTCATCTGCCTTTTTTTTCTTTCGGTATGCATGTATGTAGGTTATATCCAGGCCATAATGAATACTCGATACTCCCAGCTCAACAACTATTGTTTGAATGAGAAAAATAGAAAACTCGCACGACCCTTTTAGTTGAAACGCGTCCAGGTCACTTTTGAGTTTCTACATTTGGACTCGATGAATGGCGACCTGCTCGTCGCGACCCAGCTGTCGTCGCTCTTTCCAGCGGCCCAGGCGACCTCAATCACAGTTCAGACGCGCCGTCTGAACACTCCACTCCCTTCGCTCGACGACAAGTCCTTTTCTGCAGAACATGCCTCTGATTCTGCAGTCCTGCACTCTCCTACCACGGGCACCATTCTCCTCCGTGTTCTTCATGGTGGCTTGATCATTGAACTCATTTCACTCTCAAATGACATTCAGCCAATTCGGTTCATCTTTCCGTCCGCAGTTCTTCCTACACCAGCCGTATTTCTTTGGGAGACTGATGAACTACACATCCTCGCGGCAACAGTGACGGGATCTCTATATCGTATTGTTCTCCCGATAAATGCAAACTCTGGCTTGTGGCGAGATACAACTGGAAATGCCTGGATATCTGAATATCTCATTAAAAATTGTTCGAGTACATTGGAGGGTTTGGTTCATGCCCATGGCACGCATTGTGTCGCTATTGGACTCCCCAATGGTGCTCTCATGCGGTTGGAGACAGAATATTCGGGATTGGAAAGGGGCAATGGTGAGTGCTCATACGATCTTGTTTCCGTTCAAATTGCTCATCTAATGTGCAGAAGAGTGGACAGAAACCGTTTTTCAAGCTGGCTCTTTCCTGTCGTCTCTAACATCATTCTTTCCCCTTTCAAATTCCAATGCCGAAGCTGCACAAATCATCTCAATAGCTACTTATCCCTGGCCTACTGATATCGGCAACATTTGGACTCTTTCCCGAGACCGCGTTCTGCGAATGTGGAAACCCAAGCTCGGATGTGTCGTTGCCAAAAACCTTTCTGGTGCAATTGGTAGAGAAAGTTCTCCTGCCCCCGGAAAACCCCTGCTTGAACCTCAGTATACCACTTTACTACGCGTCTTCAACGTGCCAGAAAGTGAAGATCAGCTCTATATCTTAGCTTTCATTCCATCTGTCTCCTCGCCGACATCTGGAGGTACCTTTCATTTGTTAATTACCCACCAGGATCAAATTGAAGAAGTGGGAACATTCGCTGCATCCAAAAACACGGCACGGTGTAATCTTCAGGATTTTATGGTGATAGACGATGGATTGTATACACTGTGGGACCGTCGAGGGCAGTCTATGGTTGAGAAAACACTTCTTGACCTGGAAACCATTTCTTCCAGCGAAGGCCTGCGCACTCCTATATGGTCTGGTGCCTCCTATGCTCCCGAGGTAGAACTTACCCCCGCCTACCTCGAAGAGGTCCTCCTTGGTCAAGGGTCTCTCACCGAAAAATTCTTCGACGCTGTCATGCGACCTGGAATGTTCTCCATCCTTACTCTCCGAACAGCCATCGAACAATACACTGATGCTTGTCTATCTCTCCCTAGCGCTCCACCTCTCCAACTGACGATAAGTTACCCCTCATTAGCAGAGAACATTGCTGCTGTCGTCGGCTGCACAGTGACTCTAAACCGAGACCCCCAGACCGGTGCATTACAATACAGCAACTACTGGAACGCTCTTAAACGAGATTGGGAAGGTTTCATTGCTCGCTGCCGTGAAATTGAGCGTAATGCTCGGTGGCCTCTGATTCTCGGTGCACAGGGTGAAGGGGAGATTATTGTCGTGGAGCGAGAGAGGGTCGCTTCGTTGGTTTACGAGGATCTGCCAATTCATATTCATCGTGTCCTCGAACTCGATCAGCGTATAGCGGATAATACGTATGATCTATTGGGAATCCTTTGGAATCTTCGGTTCAAAGCAGGTCCTCATTTGATACTCGCAGTTGAGGAACGACTCGTTGAGCTAATGCATCAAGAGATGGCCTTTCCCTTTGCTGACATCATGTTGGACGAAGCTACCAAACTCAATTTCAGGGAGAATCTCGATCCAGGAGAAGTCATCTGGCTCACAGGTCGTCTGCAGAGCGTAGACAATCTAGATGCTGCAGTAAGGACTTGTCTCGATGTCATTGGTGGATGCGATATGGAGGTGAAGAGGGAAGAAGACGAAGCTGCTGCTCTGGCTTTACAACCGTCCAACTCGGAGTGGTCCCGAGGGTTGACAGCGAGCTATGTCATGACCACTGCTCATGCGAGATACGAGTTGTGTTTGTGTCTCATGGGTCTACTCTTCTTCCTCGCCGAGGAACTGAAAACTTGGGATACGTCGCTGCTCGCAGAAGTATTTGCAGTATTCAGAGGTGTATCTACTTTACGATATATCTCCCGCCAGCCCTCTGGTACATCCGCCAAACAGCCTACCGACGACACTTCTGCTGACGACGTCGCATCCCTTTTGCAAAATATGCAAGTCACTCGGAATCGCAGCGCGCATTCCATTCCGACATATTCCTTGATCCATCGACTTGTTGCTCAGTCGGGTCTTCCAGCACTAGATGTACGCAGTGCAGCGCATCGGTTCATAGATAATTCTGGGTTGTTACAGTCGATTTCACCAGCTATAGCTACTCGAGCAGAAGTACTCTTCTGTGAGAGGTTGCGGTTGATGGGATACCTGAATGCGGCGAGGGAAGTTGTTTCTTGGCTTCCGCGTACACCTGGCGCATCTTATGTGTTGGCAAGGATTTGGCTGAACTCGGGACGTGCGGATGATGCGGCGCTATTGCTAGAGAAATTAGCTGGTGCCTTTGGTATGTCTGATTTTCCGTTGTGTTCTCAGACAACTTATGATTCTTCTCATCTCTAGGTATCGAGAATGCTTTGTCAATCGAGGACAGAGAGGCACTGCAACAAGTCCTTCCATCCAGCGCACTCTTCGACTCACCGTTTTCCTTCTATCTATATGTTGCTTCGCTTTTCAAATCGAGCGTGCTCCAATATCAAGAAGTCAACTTCAATCAGTTGGCGATATCATGTGCTCCTCCGGGAACTGATACATCCACACTTTGGTTGGCTGTCATGAAAGGATACATAGACCTTGGGCTGTATGATGATGCGTATGCGGCATGGTCATCTATGCCTTCCGACGCACAGTAAGTCGTCATCTAGGCGCCTTTAACCTACCATCTTCTAATGCCCTCGATTTACAGGAAGCGAGAAAGTATCAGCTTGCTGGTTTACAAAGTGTGCGAGAATAATTGGGTGAACCAATTAATGACTTTCAACTTTTCTGGGTTTGCCAACGAGGTGGAAGATGCTTTGGCTTTCAAAGCCAGGAATGTCGACCCTAGGCTTCAACCTTCCTATTCAAGGATACTTTACTCCTGGTACCTACACAGAGGAGACTATCGCAACGGTAAATAACTATTTTTTCCATGGATTTGTCTAGTGTTGACTAGGCTCGTCTAGCCTCTTTGACAATGTACCAAAGAGCACGGAAATTGCACGCGCTTATTGCCAGCAACCCAGCGCTGATAGCTACTTTGGCAGAAGAGGAATTGGAGGCTTACATGATATCTATGAACGCCTTGTCTCTTGCAGACTCCAAGACAATGTGGTTCATGCTCCCGGGGTCCGTCGAGACGGAACACGAGGTGAGTACTAGATTAAAATTTAATCTTGCTATGCCTTTTACTAAATTGTCAAATCAGCCTAGAAAACGGCGAAAGCTTGCCCGGCATATTCCTGATACTAAATTTTCGCCCGGAAAATATGACAATGAACTTGTGCAGCTGGCTGATATTCAATATGACTATACTTTGCTCTCCGTACAGCTGGACCTTATACGTAGGGACCCGAATTTGTTATCGTCAAATGGTGAGCTAGTCTTTTGGTTTCAGCACCCGGAATTCTTTTGACTAACCGTGATCGTTATCAGAGTTTTTACTGCCTCCCGAGTCTATTATTTTGAGGCTAGCGCAAGCCAATCGTTTCAACTTGGCCATGGTGACAGCTCGCAGCCTCAAAGTCGACATGACAGACCTTTTTGCTCACTTGACGACTCAGTGCCTCCGGCTTTCCCAAGACCCGGATGCTGTAATGTAAGTCTAACGAATTAAATTTCTCACTTACTGTCTCGCTCATTTACTTATTCAATCCCTCTATCAGACAAGAAGACACGTCAGACTGGCTCCTTACGGACAAGGTCTCATCATGGCCCGGTACTCCTGCTGACAGAGGCTGGAGATACCTCCGACAGTCGTTGAAACGTCATGACAATGCAGAGACGGATTACAAGTACACCAAAGTAGCTCTAGAAACCGTCTTGAGCCATCAGAATTCGCCGCCGCCGCCTTGGTTAGTTCAGACGCTGGAGGTACGTTATCTGTATCAATATGCCTCGCTACTAGTAGCTGATTTACTGTGCGTTTTTTTCGTAGGAACATCACCACGAGTACCTCATTCGCGTTAGCTTGCGGTTTGGAAATCTAGACTATGCTATTGACTACACCTTGTCTATGATTCGTAAAGTGGGTACTCCTTGCGTTGTATTATTTATCGTTTTACTGACACCTTCATCTTTCTAGGTTGATAGTAACTTCAACCGCGATTCACCTAAAAATGCTGCGTCAACTTGGCTACCTTATACTCTGATTGATCAAGTCTTGGCAGCAGCAAATGACCAGGAACCGTCTCCTGCCCGACTATCCGAATTACGGTTAGAGGTATCTAATCGCGTTAAACGTTTACAAAAGCTGGGCAACCTTCAAAATCTTCCAAGGTAACAACGAGTGCAGAGGACCTCTGGTTATGATAAGGATACATACAACGTATAATACTATGAAAAATGCCGACCATCTTCCTTCCTGTGCTCTGTAACCTGCTGTCTTCTTTGTATTCTGTAGCTTTTGTATATGCTTTCGAATTCCTGGGATCCTTGGGATGAGTCTTGGCTATTTACATTTTACAATAAGGCTACAACTTTACAAACACTCAACACTGAAAAGGGAACTATCAATGTGAAAGGAGAAGCGGACAAAATCACGAGTGAGACGGTACATTATCCCCAAAGAAAGCAAGAAATATTTACACAGGAACAGGAGCCGCGTGCCTGAAAAGTAGAAATATAAACAGCAGATATTGTACGTGGATATACACTAAAAAGCCCTATAATGATAGAGGTATATCGAAAGGCAAAAAAAGGGCGAAAAACCAAGTCAATGTTCAAGGTGAAAGAGTTCACCCCTGCATATGACGATGAGCAACACTTGATGATGACGGCCTCAATCCATCTACAAACTGTGACCATTCTCCATGTGCGAATCCAACTGCAGCGCCCCACATTGTTGATTCGTCCACTGAATGGAATTGAGCTGCATACCGCATGTTGTCGGGATACATATGCACTGGCTGAGACATGTATTGCTGAGACTGATGGTATGACGTCGGTGAAGGCATACCCATAGACTGTGAATGTGACATTGCCGTAGGTGACATCTGTGCCTGTGGAGATTGTGATGGTTGTGGTATCTGCCCATTATGTGAGTGTTCAGGCCCAGAATTCCCTTGGTATTTAGATGGTGAAGACGTCCGCATAGACGACATTGCATGCGTTTGCAACGAATCGTAATGCGGCAACGAACCCACCACCGTCAATGGGGGACTCACCGAGCTAGAATTTGCTGGTGAGCTCCCCAGCGCTCTTCCACTTGGCGAATCAGCAAATCGTCTGGGGTCGTGAGAGTCGTGATATGGGAAAGCCAATTTGCGAACGACGCTGAGGACACGGGCTCGTTCCTTTTCTCGTGCTTCGGGGCTTTGTTGAGGAAAGTCGGGGGAATAGAGAGGTGAAAGTGCTTGCAAAATATCATGCGCCTTGTCTGCAACTGTAGTCCCGCGACTCTGCTCCAGAGTGTTCATGGCTTTGGCTATACTACCCCGAAACAGGCCTGCTCCGGGTTGATCGGGATGGGCTATTAATTGAAAGGAAAAGAACATGGCGGCTGAGAAGCAGTGCCAAGGACCCCAATTCATGTGCCCTGGGACAGAAAGGGTGGTATTGGCTTGAAAATCTGGTCTAGCTTGACCAACCATGGTGATAAGCCTGTCGGCGGCGCTGACTGCAATTTCCAAACTTTGGGCATACTTGGACGTGTCGCCGGATGAAGACGCCGAAGAGCCTTTTGAGCTGGGATTCTGGTGTGCCAAGGAGGCGTAAGGACGATGAAGAGTAAACCGTATGTGTAAGTAAGAGGTGCGGATGATGACACTTTGGACGCCTAGCCTACGCAAATTCGAGTTGGATGATGCAAGGTTACGAGCAACCCGGTATTCATCCAAATCTAGCTCAGTCGGCAGATTGTCCATCCAGTGCGTCAACGCACGATCGTTGGCTTGGACGCTTTCATAAGGCACTGGTCGTACAGACACAGCATCATCCATCACGTCCCCTAGGATAAATGCTAATCGGAAAAGGGCAATATTGGGCAGGTATAGTCGTCCAGTCTTGTCAATTGCCGGATCGCAATACGAAGGAAGTTGTGTATCAAAATGGTGTGATGCAATAGCGAGTGGGCGGCCGAACAAGAAAGCTTGCCATCTAGATGAGAGATGACTGTTGCAGACGAGAAGCGGGTACAAGCATATCATCACATACCTTTCGAGAAGTACTATATGCCAAAATGCCCATCGTCTGCGCTCGGCAATATCCCTATGCATTCTGAATTTACCTGGGTCTCTATGCAGACCCATAGCCGTGGCGATCGTTACTACTTCACCCACTATATGCCATATCTCTTCACTGTCAGTTTTCAGCAGGACCATGTAATGGCTGCGGATGAGCAACAGTTCGACTAGCTCTAGATTGTATGTTTTGGTCTCTTGTTGCCGCCGTTGCAAGGACTGAGTTGACACCTCGAAGAATTTTTGACCAAGTTGATCATGTGTCTCCCCAAAACCTTCCAATAACGGGTGTTGTGCTGGAAGATAGTGCGTAGCAATAGACATGATTGCACAAGCCAATGCCAGAATGAGACGGTCTGCTGAAGTGCCAGATTTGAAACGTTCCCAATTCTGAATGAAGGATGGTTGATTCACATGACGATATATCCAGTTGCAGTAGTCGAAATAGTATGTTATGAGACCATCAATAATCTCAACGGAAGGAAGCATAGCCAGGAGGTCTCTGTCATATTCTGGAGGCATGGCAGGAAACTCTTCGTTACGTTCCTGGCTCTGCTGCCTGCTTTCAGGATCATCTTCGGAACCTCTCGACTCGTTCTGAGGGACGTAAGCAATCAGGAAAGTGGGCAAGGGCAGGAAGTAATATCACGCACAGACAGAAGATGAAGCGCAGCGCTCGTGGGTCCGGCATACAGACCACCTTGGTTTGGGGTACCTAGCATGCCTGGAACTGTAGAGTTTGGATTGGGCCTCTCGCTGACATCTGGTTCAACGGGTTCCTTCTTGGGAACAACGTTGCTGGGGGCCTCAGTAGCTCGTCGATGCTGGTGAGGGGGTGCGTGACGCTGATTGGGGAATACATATGCCTCGAGGAGGTTGATAGAGTGACGAAGACGCGAAAACTCTGCTGCTGGATCTATTCGAGCATAACTAGATGACGAAGAAAATCAAGCTGTCGGTCGCACAGCAAAAAAAAAAAAGAACGCACTGGACATCATCTCCGCGGACATTAGCGTCGGGTCCAACATGGTCTTTCGAATCCTGATAGCACATAGCCGAGGTTCCTTAAATAACAAGTCGCGCAAAAAACAAGCTTGTCGATGACTACAGATGGTGTAGAAACAAGGTTATCTTACCTCGAAGCACACAGGACGAACATGGCCGGTTACGATCGCATTTGAGTTTGCTGTTACGACAAGGCAGACCTGGTGGGCGACGCGGTGGGGAAGCATAGTGCGGGGAACGAGAGTGTATTTGAGGCGTCAAGGATGTGAAGGGTTGGGGTCAACGCGAAGAATAACGAATAAAATTGTCAGAAATAAATTCTGCGGCGTATTGTACGCAACTCACAGTTTATTGCCTTGCGAGCGCGTTTTTGGGGACGAGCGTCTGAAGTGCCTTGGTCTGCGGACGAACCCGGGGTGGGAGAGGAGCGGCCCCTGACGGTTCCAGCGGTCTGGTTGCGGGAAGGAGCCTTTGGATGTTGGGTGGTGGTGGTGGAAGTGGAAGAGGAAGAGGTCGAGGGATGGTCGACGTCGGGCATAGTGGGGGTAAGGGAAGGAGGGCAAGCGGGGTTCAAACAGGATCCTTTTTATCAACCACTTGATTCAAGACACGACTCGGACTCTTGCTCGATTCGGTTAACTTCCACTGATTTGCCTATTTATTTCTTTATTTCACTATTCATTTTCGACACTAACAGCCGTTGAAAAGCCGCCAATTCTCTTCTGGTCTTCCTACCCTGAACGACAAAAATATCTGAGATACCGTCCTTGTCCATCCTCAAAAAACTGCTCCCTTGCGTCTCTTCTGACAAAACGCCCTTTCGGTAACTGCCATAGCCTTTCTGAGGATCTTTGACATCGCAGAACTTGGCCACGTTCACGCCTGCACCGTGACAGTCAGATTGCCCGATTCCTTGACTTGCTTCCCGCCTTCTCCGGTCAGTACGTACTCCACTATGGACAGCTACATCTTGCCGTGAGTCAGAGAAACAAGGGAAGCAATTGTGTAAGTAAAATGTATACCAACATTAGCTTATCGATAGAAAACTGATCAACAGTTCTTTCCATTTTTATGACGTGCATACTAGTGGCACAGAACTGTGGAGATTCATCTCCTATAATTTCTTTACGCTGATGGCAGTGGCCGTCGAGAGCTTGCACTCGTTCGCCCTCAAAAATCAGTCCCTAGACCCATTACGCATACTTTTGGATCCTTATAGATCATTAAAGCATGCGCATCGCGTCCACGCCTCCGGAGTATCCTTTACTTAACACTGAGTTTAATTATTCTCGGTGAGCAACGTGCTCGTAAACCGCCAGAGCTGGAGACTCCCAACCTCAGTTCTTCGATGCTACAATTGGCTTCGGTTTCCAGTGTCAGAATCAGGGGGTAGAGGATCCGGGCGTTTCCTCATCGCAATGTTATAGCGCCATACCGCTGCATTTCCACTCGCCCGAATATTTAGCGAGTAAGCAATCTATGCCGCCCTTCTTTACTTGCTTCCGTTGTGCGTCTCTGTTCCTCATCACAGCATCATTGTCTGTGTAGGTAAGTATGAGTTCACTTGTGTTCGTCATTGATATTAATGACAAACTCATAGTACTCAAAAGTTATCGCCGTTAACTTTGGACAACACTTAGGTCCCGCAGCGCGGCCGAAATGAAGTTCACGTTTATGACCTTGAGAAGACCGTTGCGACACCTTGTCATTTTCTGCCTGGTCAGATTCTTGACATACCAGACAAGACAGAAGACTTGCAGAGTCCTTTAGTAAGCTTCATTTCCAAAAACAGTTCTGTGATATGCAGGTTAATCACTCCGCGCCCTTGTGCCCAGTCATCTCTTATTGAGTTGGTGACAATGCGTGGAAAATCGAGATTGCAACCTGACCAAAAAAATGCGCCATACTGTTTCTACCCACCTGTGATCGTCACTTCACAAAACTTGAAACGGAGCAACTTGAGCTAGAACGAGTAAAGTCTCATTCCTAATTCGCTAAGCTCGTCGCTTCTCTCAAACGGTTTCTTCGAAAGTCAAATCAAAACACGCACGATACGCATTGTGACACCAACCAAGCTTCGTCCATCTATACTACCGACCAACGGTCAACTCGTATCCGACACATTCGGGCTGCCGGTGAATGTGCGCAAACGCAATACCCGATGATCTCCACTTTTCTTGTTTCCTCGAGCAGTCTCTCAGGGAAAGGTCCCCCCGCATTTTCTGCCTGTGTTCCTGACTTTGACTGCATCATGGAGCGGTTTTAACGGCACTAATTAATAGTTTTGATCCTCGAATCGAGACTTGAGTATATGCATAACCGGTGACGAATGGTGTCTATTTGCGCAGTCGTTCTTGAACTCAAGGACAAACGGCAACAGGACATTGCATCCGGAGAAGATAGTTTCGCGGCATCGACCTTTTGCCACCATATGCTCAGGTCGATCCAACTCATTCTCTTCACCTCGCAGTACACTCACTAACTGGCAGGCAGCGTCAGATTTAGATGGTATGCGGTCATAACATGCGGCGGTTTTTTCATTATACTAAACATACAGACCACAGACGGGAATAGTACATATGGGTGTTTGGTGCACGTGGAAAGATCCAGGCCGTTTTCTAATTGGTAACTATGCATAATGGCGTTGTGCAGACCACCGAAAGCCAGATATTGTCCCTACAAGACATCCACCTTTCTTCAGAGCCAGATTTTGCGTCTATGGCTCGGATAAATCCCATCCCGCTTTCCGCTCGGAACCTTCCGACTTCTCAACCTCAAGTTTTGGGAACACATATGACCAATGCAGTACATACTGACGTTTCGCAATATCGGGCAAGGCTTCATCAATACATACATTCGACCCTCATCGACATCCAGTACATTCGTACGTATGTTTACATTTCCTGAATACATAACAAACTCTCCACTGACAGCGCAGAGTCAGCCACCCTGAACTACTACGGGCTAACTTATTTCCCCCACCCCCGATTCTCTACTGAATTCAGTTGTTTGCATTCAGTGAGTGTAGCTGACCTCGAAACCATCACTAGATCAACACGCTAGTCAGTACGCCCGATGGCCCCGAAGGTCACATGGAGATTCAGTTTGGACCGGAGATCAATGACCCAAATCCATTCCCCAAGGCACCCCTGACAGCCAGCCAGTGAAGAAGAACCACTAAAACGGGCCTTGAGGAATTACTGAATGCCTTGCGACGGCTTATTTGGTACATTCAAGTGACCAATCAAAATCGTCTTTCTCAGCAACAATCTGATGTGAGAGACACCCACGGTTGCGCAGAAAGGAAAAGGTCGAGTAAGAAAAGACGCCGGTCATCGATGGTACAATATATCCGGTATATGTGGCGGACCAGGGGCCCTTCTAATTGTTGGAAGTTGCTCTGGGATGAACGAGCAGGGTGAAGATAATAGATACCCGGACCGATGATTGAAAACGCCCAACAGAAATTGACCGATATCAAGCTAGGACCAATTGCAAAAGCCTCCAGGGTCGAAGGAGTCTGTTGAAGCATCCTTCATACCTGCTTCTCGAATCCTTCTTTTAGGATCCCCACGTGTGTGAAGAATGAAGGCAGGCAAAGTGGTCGATTCCGACATACAGGATTAGGACCGAGAAGCGATAAGATCATGCAGGAAGCACGAAGATGTCGAGAAGGTGGACAAGCATGTATACTCCCGAATCTTTAGGAGCCACAGTCTCTCAACGACCGCAAATCGAACGATTTGTGAATTTGTTATTCGTAGCTCTCGGACCCCTCGATTCGGATTAAGCGAAACCAATTATGTATGTGTAATGATTGTCGGTGATGGGGAGGGAAGCGGTCCAAGCGATAGGTACCGTCTACGAGAATACATGGACAGGAGCTGTAGAGAATCTGATTTGCAGGAGGGCCAGCTGGCCTAAACCTTGTAGATTAGATTTACGACAGGGGAGCGTGGCGTGTGGAGGCATAAAAGACGACGTGGCTATCTTTCAAAAAGACTTTTGAAGTTCTGACGAGAAAATTCTTGAGGCAAAGGCGAGGTGCGTTTCCCCAGAGTCCGATACGACGGTGTTTAGATAGTCAAGAAAACCCACAGAGAGATCATCGTCAAAAAAATAAATCGAGCGTATCCAATGCGAGTATCCAGAAATCGGAAGAAATCTACAATACCTCGGAAAGGCGGTGAATGCATTTGCCTGGTTGTCCGCGAGGCGAAACGCACCTTCATCATAATAAAGCTAAACTGAAAGATGTCTGGCGCGATCTGAAAGACGCTAAAATGGAGGTGATACATTGATGTTTGAAGACACCGGACTAGGAAAAGTACTATTATTTCATTTGATTCCTCATGAGACGTATTCGACAGCTAGAGCAAACAGCGATTGACGTCCAAGTGCTGTAATCATCGGCGACCAATAAAATACTCTCCGTGCCATGCTGCCACAGTTCCTGGAAACAAAAAATGCTGCATAAACTTCCCGGCGTCAGGTTGGCTATCTAGGCCTGCCTCCTTTGTGGTTGTACGGAAATACGTGGGTCGATGCCGCTTTTCCAGACCCAGAGCTTTTCCAGACCCTCCTGGACTTCCTTCCAGCTTTGGTAAACTTTGAATGAAAATTTCTGATGCGTTTCCGATCGTCAGCCATGCCTCTTTTCAAACGCCTGCAGGAAAGAAAACCAGTCCGCTCTGGAGTTGCGGAACCCTAGTGCTGCTGTTTCGTATTAACCTGCAATAGATTGAGAATCGGGAAAGTATGTGAACGTTATCTGGCAGGTGCTAGTAGACTTGTTGCCTACTCCCAAAGTCAAAGCATTCTCTCGTGTGTTCAGATCTAGCTAAAATCATTTCCGAGGAATTTGATACAAGTTGAATATCGCCAGAGAAATTGCTAGAAGTAAACCGGGTTCACAGTGGCTCCATTTCCAGATTATTGACGTCGGCTAGGATCTTGAGGAGGCTTTATCTTTGCCTCATTACAAACAATTTTTGATGGTGTACATTGAGGTCTTGAGCTGTTAGGAAAGAAAAGAGCTTTGCGAGAGTGAAGAGTAAAGATTAGAGAGTGACCGAAAATAGAAATTCTTTCTAGAACTCAATGGAAGGTCGCTACGCACCTGTATAATTGCACCTCTTCTTCACTGACGCAGGTATCTACTAGACTAGAAAATTCACCGGATATCATGGCTGACGTGCGTATCTTCCTTCTAGTCGTTACTCTGGACTCAATCAGCGTCATCTACAGGCCAACGCTCTCAAAGACCAAGGAAACAAGGCTTTTGCCGCCAAAGATTGGGACAAGGCCATCGATCTCTTCACCCAGGCTATCGCTCTCGATCCCAAGAACCATGTGCTATACTCGAATCGAAGTGCTGCTTATGCTGGAAAGAAGGAATGGTCTGCCGCGTTGAAGGATGCTGAACAGGTACATCTTTTCCGCGATGGATCTGTCTCTGTCGGCTGAATCGATTCGTTCAGTGCATCTCGGTAAACCCTCAATGGTCAAAAGGTTACGCAAGGAAGGGTGCAGCACTCCACGGTGCACACTCTTACGATGAAGCTATCGCCGCGTACGAAGAAGGATTGAAAATCGAAGACAGTCCTGCTTTGCGAAAGGGTCTGAACGAAGTCAAGGAAGCTCAAGGTATGGACGCGTATTCCTGGACGCGTCTTTTCCGCTAATTGGCAGTATTGCAGCTGCACAAGGTGCTAGTGATTCCCCCTTTGCCAAAATGTTCTCGGCACCAGATGCTCTGGCGAAACTGGCTGCCAATCCTCGTACAGCTAAACATCTCGCTGATCCTTCGTTCGTTCAAAAGGTATTTGGCTTTTGAATGTCTCTAAACTTTTACTTATGCTTTGGAATAGATTCAAATGTTGCAGCAGAATCCCCGTCTCGCAGAAGGGTGCGTTGTTTCTCAAGTTTCTTTTACATACCAACTGATTATATCCACAGGTCAGGCATACTTCAGGATCCTAGGATGATCGACGCCCTCGGAGCCTTGATGGGAATTGATATCCAAGCGCATGAGCGACCCGAAGGCTCTGATGACATTCCTACTCCAAGCTCTCCACCACCTAAACCTGCTGCGTCATCTCCACCACCACCTCAGCCCTCTACCTCATCAGCACCTCCTGCAGAAGATGTCGAGATGGAAGAAGTCGATGAAGAAGAGGCTAAAGCAAAGAAGGAGGCACTTGATTTAAAGAAGACTGGTGGTGAAGCGTACAAGAAGAGGGAATTTGACGAGGCTATCAAGGCATTCGAGAAGGCATGGGATGTCTGGCCCAAGGATATCACCTTCCTCACCAACCTTGGAGGTATGTTCTTCCAATATTCTGCTGAACATTGTTAACATTCTTGACTGTAGCTGCGTATTTTGAGAAGGGTGACTATGATAAGGCTATCGAAATCTGTGAAAAGGCTGTCGATGAAGGGCGCTCGGTGTGTTGATATCATGATCTCTCTAAACCTTGTTCTGACATTGTTCCAAGATTCGGGCCGACTATAAACTCATTGCCAAAGCATACGGTCGCATCGGATCTGCGTACCAGAAGAAAGGGGACCTACCCTCCGCTATCAAATTCTATGAAAAATCACTTACCGAGCACCGTACCCCGGACATTCTGAACAAGCTCCGTGAGGTCGAAAAGGCCAAGGCAGAGGCAGAGCGTCAGGCTTATATTGATCCGGAGAAGAGTGCCATTGCTCGTGAGGAGGGTAATACTCTGTTCAAGGCCGGAGACTTTGCTGGATCTGTCAAGTCGTACACCGAGGCTATCAAACGTGATCCTTCCGACCCCCGTGGTTACAACAACCGGGCTGCTGCATACACCAAATTGGCCGCTCTTCCTGAAGCACTGAAGGATGTGAACAAAGCAATTGAAATTGACCCGTCGTTTGGTAAGTCCTCCGTGATTCCAGGTAAACGTTCTAGACTAACACCTCCCTCAGTCAAAGCATACACCCGCAAGGCCAACGTCCTGCTGTCAATGCGCGAGCACACCAAAGCCCTTGAAGCGGTGCAGGAGGCCGAACTTCATGACACCGATCACAAGAATGCCAACGAAATCCGACAGCTTGAATTCAAGATTCAACAAGCGCTCTACGAACAACGGGGCGAAGAGACCCAAGAGCAAACGTTGGAGAGGGCCATGCGTGATCCCGAGGTCGCGGTGAGTTATGATTTCATGCCTTGGAGTCGTTTTCACTCCTGACCACTACGTGTGAATGACAGAACATCATGCAAGACCCTGTGATGCAGTCTATTCTACAACAAGCTCAGAGCAATCCTCAAGCATTACAAGACCACATGAAGAACCCTGTTGTACGACAAAAGATTCAAAAACTGATCAACGCTGGGATTATCAGAACAAGGTGAAGAGAGATGTATGGACTCAGATACTAAAGAGACGTGTTTTTGTGCTGCTATCTGTTATACTTACCATATCTTTGTACAATGCTATTCTCATCTTGATGTAGCTCCCAGGAACCGGGTACTATGTCCAGATGTGCTATAAACGAACATCCGATGCTTCTTTGTCTGTTCTCGCCAATTCTAAACGGGAATAAGTAGGTGATGAGCTCATGTCATTCAATTCTCAGCAATTAAAAAGCAGGGCATGCGTGAAGCGCATGCCAAAACTACACTCATTCTAAACGTCCAACGTTGATAAGTAGAAAGCAAGCAGCACACGACTACAAACCATGGTGCAGCTACTGTTTTGCGAGGACATTGTGTTCATGATTATGGATATCATGAAAGCTTCCACAGCAAAACATCTTTTTCTACGGGATTTGCGCTCTCTTTCACTCACTTCCCGCTATTTCAGAACCATCTGCTTGCCCGTTCTCTTTCGTACAGTTAAAAAGTCTTGGAGAGTAGGCATGAATACGCACAAGACCATCCTCCCCAAGACACTATGCCATCATGTAACGTGCGTCACTTCCGTTCATTTGGAAGTTCTTCCTTCTCCAGGCTAATATCCCTTTCAGGACATTCGAACTCAATGTTTCTGCAGCGGGGGAACTAGGTCCCCCAACAGAACTATCAGACAAGCTCGCCGAAGTTTTACCCTATATGTTCTCGCTCCACACTTTTCGTCTTGTCAATTCACCTTGGTACGGTCCCTGGCCAGCGCTTTTACAAGCTATATTTTCTGCTCCGTACCTTACGACGCTTGAAATCATCGACTCTCCATGGCGCAGATCTTCCGAGATATTTACAGACGAGGCTTTGGAACTCTTCAAGTCTGTATCTGTGACGTCTTCGTCGTCGGCTTTGAACCTCCGTAGATTCGTCTATAGAGTCCCCTTTACAGACTGTTTCCCCCGAACATCGTCCAGCCATGGAAGACGAGATGAAGTCCAGGGTCGAGTAGAGATCTTAAACCTCCTTGCGCTCATAAGCCAGTTTAATACTGTTTTGGAGGTATTAGAGCTTCCAGCGGAGATTGCTCCGTTTTTGCTTTGTAACGAAGGACTTGCGTATCCGAATTTGAGGAGGTTGAGGATAGAGGGACACGTCCCGTTGTTGCTACCTAGGTGGAGAGCCATTTTCTCGTCTGCGCCGCAACTGAGGGGTGTGGAATTTAGAGTGGCGAAGACAAGAGTAGAGGCTAGGTATAGACTGAGGCCTGGGAGCGGTTGTGGAGAGGAAGGATATTGTCTTTTACCTCCTCCTTCATCCACGAAGACGGCGACGAACAGGTCTGAGCACGACCACGACGGTGACATGCTCGCTCTAGAACGTTCGACCCTATCCAGACTAAAATCCTTGCACCTATCCAGTCCCTGCGTTCAAGACGGAATCTTTCACCATCTGAGCACTAGCTTCTCTGACAACTTAACTGAACTCTGCCTCGTTGCTTATCCCCTTCCAGGTATACTTGGTGCTCGTTGGTCGGATGCTCCGGCTTCAGAACTTCGGACCGCAAAAGAGATGTTGGATGTGCTTAAAGTGATAGCGTTGCCTGGTTTGGTGAGGTTCAAGATGGCCTATATCGTTAAGGCAGGAGATAGAGAGGGAGACGTAGACGCCGATCAACAATTAGTGAAGAGAATCGGCGAGTCCTTCCCGGGGTTGGAAGAGTTGGAGATGCATAGGTATCGTGACCCTTCTTTGGGTCCAGCGAGCGAGATGGATCCTTTGGTGAGTGTTCTACGATAGTTATCTTCTAGTTGATTTAGGTGTGTTTTTGGCGCTGATTTGCTAACGCATGGGTCTCTTGCCTTTTATCTTGGATTGTAGCCTATGATCAAGGAAGGTCTCGCCCCACTCATAAACCTATCTCACCTCCGATTAAATCTAGATTATCCCCACCGGCCGAGATATACTAGATCCCGACAGAGTCAGAGTCAGAACCAGAACAATGTGAAGGCGTATAGAGCATTTCATGAAGCACTGGAACACGGTGACGCTAGGTCTATCGCTGAAGCATCGAGCTCACTTCAGTCGGTAGGGATCCTGTTTCATGAGGATTTTTCGACGTATTGGGATATGTGGGGTGTTGAAAGGTATTTGGATGCGGAGGGGAAGAGGAAAGTGAGGTTGATTGGGTGTCCAAGGGCTGCGGTGGAGGTGTAGATGTAGTTTCGAATATGTTTGTGTGTACTACTACCGTGTATTTTTACCTACAGGACAATCAGTATGTTGTACGATATGAAGCTCACGTACTCTCGTCAGCCGGTCGAATTTAGCTCAGACTTCCTTGTCTATTCAAGTCTGTAGTGAAAAGCGTCTCACTGGACACAGAAGTATCTTGGACACGAGAGAAGAGACTTGGAAAGAGACCGTCACCAAGGTGGGTATATGATGTCACGCGTTTTGCCACATGAGTTCGAGATCGGCGACGCGAAAGCCGTGTTCCACCTGAACTAACTGTGATCATGGCAGTCCTCGAACGACTTCAGAAAAGTAAGTCGTTGTAATTATTCCTATTACAGTTACTTCAATCCTTGATTAGTTTTCAGACTTCCTCGTCTATTCAAGTCTGTAGTGAACGATCCTGAACGGTCAAGTGTCTCGGATTCAGCTGAACGGCCAAGTATCGTGGACACGATTGAATTGTTCACCGTTTCAGACTCGCTTGAAGGGTCAATCGAATCAGAAGACGAGGGAACCACTGGACCGAGTGGGTATTGCCTTTTGTCCTTGATTTACAAGTCTGCAGAACCTTTCAAGCCGACTGCAGATGACGAGGCTGCTGCAAAGCTTTGGAAAGTCTATGTGGATCAGGCAAAGGAATACGAGGAAAATTTGCTTAAAGAATGGAAGGCCGATATGGAAGCCCTCTTGATATTTGTGCGTGGACTATGTCTTCTAACGGGCTTAATGCTGACTCGATAACTCTTAGTCTGCCTTGTATTCGGCCAGTCTTACAGCATTTATCATCGAAAGTTACAAGACCCTCCAGGATGACCCTGCTCAGAACACTGTTGACTTGTTGACACGAATCTCTCACCAACTCGCAAACGAGACTTTCGAAACACCCCCACCGTTTGAACCTCCGACGTCTGCTCTAGCTTGCAACATCATGTGGTTTCTTAGTCTCGCGTTAGCATTGGCGTGCTCTCTGCTCGCCACATTCGTTCAGCAGTGGACTAGAGACTTCATCCATAAAACAACAATAAGGCCTTCTCCCATTCGCAAAGCCAGAGTGATAGCGCTCTTACGATTAGGCCTGCATGATTTTGGAATGCAGGCTTTCGTCGACGTGATTCCTATCCTCCTTCATCTTTCATTATTCTTATTCTTCGGAGGCCTCGTCGGCTTCCTCCTTCCAGTAAACGGCCCTCTGACATTTGTGATGGCGGGAGTTCTAGTTGTGTTTCTCACCGTCTATCTTTATCTTACGGTGTTACCGCTACTTTATCTGCATTCTCCGTATCGCACACCTTTGTCTGGCATACTCTGGCAGACCGGAAACATATCGGGTGGCCTTCTCGCCCAGAAACATGGCCTCGTCCGCGCTGACGAGACATTAACGGAAGCTGTCTTGGAGAAATCAGTGATGGAAGGCCCAGACCGAGAAAAGCGCGATGGGGATACAGTCGTGCTTACAATGAGATCTTTGACTGATGACGACGAACTGTTGCCTTTTATCGAGGCAATCCCAGATTATTTGTATGACCTCAACCAGAACCACGTTCGCTGGGAGAACGTAAAGCCCTTTCAAGCTCTTCTTGATTCTGACGATCCCGAGCTGAATATCTGGTCTCGTATTGGACAGTTTGTGTCCAAGTGTGGGTACTGGTCGGGCAATTTCCAAACGCGCAGTTCGCAGGCATGTGTTCGGGCTATCCAAGCTCTGGCCCAAGTGTATATCGAACAGAAATGCTTTAGGGAAGAAGAGAAAGGCTTGGATCTACACTTTCAATTTATCCAAAGTATGCCATCTTTATTTCCAGTTGTTGCCATCCATTCTCGTGACGACTTTTGTTCTGCTCTGGCAGCTCTTGGGATTTGTTGGATACATCTAGACAGAAGGCTTGACAAGCAACACCTCGTCTTTGAGACTTTCCAAACCATATCTCTCCATGCAAGTCCTATACTGCAAATTTCTGACGCTAGTCAGTATATGCTTGCTCGGGATCTTCGCAAGCACAGAACGTCACATGTTTTCACATCGTTTGATATAGAATCAGATAAGCAAAGCATTGAGAGTGTCCTTTCTGAAAATCAGGGTGGCAAAGTGTGGCATATCATTCAGATAATTATTTTTTGCATTTATCTCACAACTGTCCGGAATTCAGACACAATCCCTCCTGATTTCGCGACTATATGTGGCACTATATATCCTCACAAAGCACCCCTTGAAATTGACAATTACAGTCATACTGTTTTGTCAAAGCTGCTATGTTATGATGATCGTTTTCACTTGTTGAGGCAACATGTTGAAGGAATGGGTGTTCCAAATAAAACCACTGATGCATTTATCAGGCAGTCTCTCAAGCTTTTCTTCTCCACAAGCAAACCTCTGTGTGAATCCAATGTTGCACAGGAATGGCGACAGTTTATTCTGTCATACTTCTGTAGACGGTGTGAGACCTCTCCACCAAACCGTATTTGGGAGACATTTAGGGTGGAAGATATGGAGAGAGTGGGGCAGTGCATTCTCGATCAAATACAAGACCTGCCAAATGATGTTGAGCAGTCTAGTGTGTGTTTGGAGGTCTCCTTCATCACTATCTTAATTTGGGATTTCCGTATGACTGGTGGCTTCTTCCTGAAACTATTTAATATTCTTCACACTTCCTCTCTGGACTTGGCATTCAAAATGAAAGAGGGATACCCAATCTTGAAAACTTTGTTGGATACTGTGATATGCTTTCGGCTTATAATGTCTGCCAGGATTCCTCCAGAGATTCTAGAGCAAACTCAAACCATTCTTGCACAGGATTATCTCCTGCCACATTTCATCTGCCTTGACACTTTGGACTCTGAATTACACAGGGGCACCTTTATTGCTGTCATATCTCATTACATTGAGGTTTCTTGCAAATTCAACATGCCTTCCTACTGTGTAGGTGTTTTCTCCCAGATGGGTGGCTGGCCAGTGGTATCATCTGTTCATGAAAGTATTCAAGCACTGTTTACAAAGAGCATTGTGAATTTGGTAGAGGGTATGCTAAGTGGACTGTTGGATCATGAATCTGCTGAATTGATCTTATTTGATGTTATGGGTTGCTTCCATCACTGCTCATGGAAATGGATAACTGATCAACAATCTGCAAAAGTCCTTTTGGATGTTATCTCACAGTATCAAAAACCAGAAGGCATTCAGATTCCGGAAAAATATGCATGGGTGCAAAGGGAAGGGGAGGAAGGAAAACAAGAATTGCTTGAGCACTGTCGGAAATTGGTGTCGGAAGGTTTGGATATGATTGATTCAAACTGAGGATGGAAGGAATGAATTTCTTACAACATTTAAGTATCTTTAGATACCTTTCATTCCTGATTGCTCATCTCTTTGCTCGAATATTTTCCTGGTGCTATCCTTTTCCGTTTCTTCTTGATCATCGTTGTCACTACTGTGTACATATCAAATTTATGATATGTTCTTTTGGTTGAAGATGTAAATTGATGCGTGTATAAAATTTTACAGTCAGTATTGTACAATCTAGATCTACATACAAGACGCAGGTACAATCAATCAATCATCCGTCAGATGGGACTTTTTAAATTTCCAGCGGTACATTGAACATTGTTGGCGGGAATCAGCGCTTCGCCAGCTAATCGAGTCTTTTCCTTTTCCTCCTTGACCAAACGTGCAAATTCCTTGAATTTGGGATGGGAAGCGTCTCCGATGAATTGGAAAGCGAGGCTCTCGCTGGTTGTGACGACTGCACCGAGTGAACGTAGACGTTCGAAAGCGATCGGGACCTCGTGGGGATTGCATGAAGAAACGCCATCTGCGAGGACGTAGACTGTGCTATCTGGGTAACGTTTTCGTAGGTCTATAGTTGTCTGTAAAACGCATATGTGTGCCTGCGACAGTCGGTATGATTGTTCAGAGGAAAGATCCGATCACATACTTCAATGCCCATGATAACAAAGGCGGAAGGATTCGGGGTAATGAGGTCGGCTACCTCGGGGGTGAGCATGGAAAAAAGCGTCTTGTCAATTGTACCGAGACAAAGCGGTCCAAGAGAGTCAATGTCGAGTGACGGGTCGACGGGACCGAGAGCTATGGCATTGGAGTTGAGGCAGGTTGCTCAAGACGCAGAAATGCAGAAACCTTTGGTGTTTTGTGTAGTGACTACAACATGGTACTCCATCAACTGTTGATCATGATCAAGTCAATTCAATAGGGGACGGTATGGGCGTCGTGGCCAACCTTTGCAAAGCGAAGCATCTTGCTTGTTGTGGCGACGACATGGTCAAAGCCGTGGATTGCGGGTCCTGTTGAGAGTTGCAGAGCATCGAAGCAAGCTTACAGGAAGACATACTGAATTTTGACTGGAGATCACAGACGAAGAAGAGGGTAGACATGAGCACGTGTTTGAGTTGTTCGGATTTCTTCCACCACCACTACCACCCAAATCTTACCCTCGTCTGCAGGGACTGTCTCTCTTTTTCTCCCTACTGCCTCGTCAGGTCTTTCGTTCTTTCTTATAATGCAGCATTTTTCGGACGTTGACAGTGCAAAGGATGATCTCGCCGCACAGCTCCGCGTATGTTACCAACTCATGATGGTCGTCTTGTTCTTACTTTTCTTTATACATAGTTCGAGTCTTTCAGGATGGGCAAACCCCTGCCTCCATCCAAATCCATGCCACTCAAACACTCTCATGCCCGTTCACATTCACGCAATGCCTCTGTTTCTTCTCTTTCTTTTTCTTCTTCTACGAATTCATACGACATGTCATCTTCTACGACAAACTCGATGTCTTCCATCTCCTCCTCCAAACGCAACTCGCACCACCGCCGTCGCTCGTCTGTATCCACCAGGACAGAGTCTGCTGAACTCATGGGCGTCGTTCTCCCCGATTTTCCCGAGGACAATAGCCAGGGCGAGAAGGACTCTATCCGCCGTCGTGCCCTGTGGGCACTCGAAGGAAAACCAGAAAAGGTCGAAATTCCCGAACTCTCATCAACACCAGAGATCGAGAAAAAGATATTTGAATTTCGTGAGTGGTCATCGCAATGCTCCAGTCTCATTGCCAATTTTCTGCCTTTAGCAACCAAACCATCGTTCCCGCCCGGTTCAGGCGCTTTTGGCGGTGGTCTCAGCAACCTCATGGGCAGCAAGCGTGACTCGTTCAAACTTCTCGGTCCTTCTGCTTCTTCCAAAGACCAACTAGGTACTCTGGTCGAGGAAGAGGAAGAAGACGAATGGGATTGTCAGAAATCGCCCGATACTTCGTCTATTACTCCGGACCCGTTGACGCCTGTATCTCCCGATGACTCTGCCATGAAGGTGGCGCCTGTCGCACGTCCCCGTCCTGTCGGCTTGAATCTTCGACCTCTCTCTCTCACCCCAGAGACGCTGGTGACTACGACTCATGGTCTTCCAACTCCATCTTTGACCCCCAGCCCGCGCTCAGGTCTTCGTTCTCTTTCTCTTACCCCCTCGTCTATTTCTTCCGAAGAGTCGATGAGTAACAATACACCAACACCCGCTCCTCGAGGCAGGCTGGGCCTATCCATTCAAACTTCGTCTTCTTCCGATGTGTCTATGGCAACCGATGAAGATAAAAAGAGTAAACCCATCAGAAGAAGCAGCATTTCTTATAAGCGTTCCTCGTCATCCGGACTCCCCACGCCTGAAATGACACCTACCCTCCCTGAGCGGCGGTTTCCCACCCTAAATCACCACACTAGCGTAAGCAGTGTCGGCACGTCCAGCAGCGAGGAGGATTTTTATTCGACTTCCAACTCGCACGCTTCATACCATAGACACCGTCCGCTTAGCGCTAGCGAACAACATTTTTTATTCAAATCCCACAACGCCTTGTTATCGCGAATACAAGACTTGGAAAAGGCACTAAGTGTTCGTAGGGAATCGATCTCTTCCTACGGATCAAGGCCCGTGTCTACTATTTCCGTGCCTGATTCCGAAGCATCGTCAGAGCCCAGTGATGAGATGCTTAGGCTTGTTGCCGATTTGAAAGCAGAGAGAGACGAGTTGAAGAGAGATGTGGATGGTTGGAGAGTTCGAGTAGGTGATTTGGAAAAGCAAATTGGTGTGTTGGGTAAGCGAGTCGATAATGAGAGGAGAGAGGCGTGGGTAGCGAGGTCAAGAGTTAGCGTGTTGGAGGCGGAAAAGGGTGCACTGGAGAAGGAAGTGCAAGTTGTTCAAGCCAAGAAGGGTGTCTTGGCAGATGAAAAGGTCGAGTTGGAGGCTGAAGTAAAAGAGTTGACGAGTGTAGTCGAACACTTGCAAGAGGGAAAGAGGGAGCTCGAGACAGAAAATGATCAGCTAAAGGACGAAATCGAGAGGCTGAGACAGCAACTTCGTCAGGACGTTGACGTGTTGTCCACACCTACGCCCAAGTCCTTCGAATACCAACAGACACAAGCAACTCACGCCTGGAAGCGTGCTTTATCTCTGGACACCGAGGATTCTGCTACCGATGTTGACGTTAATCTCAGCTTTGATGGTGGTCATCACTTTGGCTTTTCTTTAAAGTCTGTCGACGAAGAAGCAGAGGACCTTGACGCTCCTCAGGTCCCAGAAGACCAGGAAGACGATGTTTATGACGATGAATCAGAGGATGGCCTTGCTGGCTATGAGGATGAAGAAGACTCGGATCTTAGCTTCCAATCCCCCGGTTCGTCTTCTTTTGGTTCAGAAGACGAATTCCACAGTCGTCCTCGGTCTGTCTCGCATCTGGCTGCAGCCGATGTACCTGTTTCTCCTATCACGCCCGTGTCTCCTTCAGATGTCGCTCCTTCCCGTCACCGAGCCCAAGCGTCCTTGTCCAAGTGGACTTTTCCCCGAGGCGCTCAGTCATCCTTGGCTCCTCAGCCATCCGAGACTCGCTCGAGCCGAGACGAAGTAGACAAGTTCTTTGGCTGTCTCGAAGATGGTGATTCTGCTAGTGACTCTTCGTCCAGGCCTGTATCGCCGTCTGCTTATAGTTACGAAAACAGCAAAGGTCTCTTTGTTAATGCCATGGGTCAGTTTGGGGATGACGAGTTTATTCCATTTGCCCTGCCTCCTGGTGTTGGTATTGTAGAAGAGCCCAAGGGTTTAGAGGTTGTTATCGAGGAAGATGAAGATTTTGATGAAGAGGAAGATTTTGATGAGGGAAGTACCAAGGTTGAAGATGATGACAACGACGATATTGATGAGATGTTTGCTGGTGGTATCAAGATTACCTTTACGCCGCCTACGGAGGATCTCGACGTTATCATTGCTGATGCTCTTGACGTTGATGTGCCTGAAAAGGTCGAGGAGGAGGAGGAGGAAGAACAGGAAGAGGATGTGCCAGCTCCTCAGTGGACTGTTCCTATCTCCCGCGAGCCCGTCCCCATTTTCGAGGAGTCTGATGAGGAAGAAGATGATGTTCCTTTCTTCTTTGGTCGTCCAGCACCGTCTGCTCCTGAAGCAGTGTCGACGCCCCCTTCGAACAAGCAAGTCCCGTCGGTCTTTTCGCCGCCATCTTCTATCCCCAAGCCGACAATTACCAAGTCGTGGTCTTTCCCCGAGAGTCCTGCTAGTCCTCTGTCGCCAGAGTCTTCAACATCATCACCGGTCATGAATTATTCTGCATTTGTTACGCCACCGACCAAGCGTGGAGGAACGATGCCTTCGTTTATTCCTCAGCCCATGTCTTCGCCTTCGCCTGTACGACGCGCCCCGATCGTTAGGTCCAAGTCTGCCTTGAGCTCGTCGACAACAACGACTTTTATCCGTCAGCCATCCCGAAAACCTCTCATGGCCGCTGCCCCTGCACGTCCGTCAACAGAAAGTGGAAACAGTACATCATCAATAACAAATGGTTCGACAACTTTTACCTCTTCAACCACCACTTCTACTAACAATTGTACGTGGTACTGATTTTCATTTTTATGATCTGTAGTTCTTAGCGCGACGAATACTCGTTCTTCCTCTTCGTTCTCCAGATACTCCACCGAGTCCGGGTCTTCAAGGAACGCCTCGTCTGGCTTCGAGATTGCCGCTTCCGAGGATACATGTTTCACCGCTGCAAAGAAGGACGACGTGTTAAGATTGTCTACTTCTACCGACCCTATGCCCCCTTTTCGTGATTCCGAATACCCCCAGCATGAAGATTCCCCTTCCTCGCCTTTTGCTTCCTTTTCATCATTAGTTTCCGTTTCACCACCGACCCTGTTTCAAAAGACTTTTTCTACCCTGATGCCCCGGTCATGGACTACTGACGAAGATTCGTCTTTTTCTTCGTCATCGTTTGTCGGGCAGTCACATCCCCATTCCAAACCACTTCAAAAGCCGGTGTATGTTTCTAGAGAGAGACAGATTGAGAGATTGAGGGCGCAGATGCAGATGCAGACTCGACGAGAGGGATTGATGTCAAGTTTATCCAATAACAACAACGTGTGCAAAAAGTGTGAAGGTGATGTTGTCTATTTATGAAGTGAGTTCTTTTCTCTTATTTCCTGGGCCTCTTTTGTTGACGCGTTTGTTTTGCTTTGCAGTTTGGACATTGTATTTAGATCAACACTTTTTGTGCAGTCTCTTCGAGGATCACGGACGTCTTGTTTGTTCACGCCACCCTCTTCAGCTAGCCCTTTCATGTTCTTGTTGTATTATTTTTTCTTGATCCATATTCATTTCTATTGCCCTCTATGAGTATCCACATTGTTACAATTGCTATCTCGATTTCTTGTTACAATTTTCTTGTGTTTTTTTTTCTTCTTAAAATTCCTTTTTCACCCCCCCTTTATTCTTCTTGGTCGAGGCTAGATGCCTCTTTTTCCCTTGTACAAAATTGTGACCCTGATTCTGCATGTCAAGTCATTATCGATATCTATAATCGAAAGACTCGAAAAAAGCCCCAAACCCAACCCAGCTCCTAGTTTTCTCCGTCTCTTTATTGAAAATATATGCCCCTTCCCTATGCAACCGTACGTATAATTATTATTTTTATAACTTTATTGGTCGATGTGGAGTCAAGTGAATAAGTTGAGGGAATTGAGCGAACGATTGGCGAAGCGGAGAAGACCGTGAGAAACCTTTCTGTAGAACCGTCACCACCAACTCGAACCTCTGTCATCGTCGTCCTCGTTCCCTACTCTCGTACAATGTCCAACTCTTTAACCAAACAATTCAGAAAGCACTGGTTTGCTGTTGAGGTATATGTTGAGACAATTGGCTGTTTCTAGATTTGAGAAGCTAATAGTGTTGGGTCTGCTAGGCTACCCCCATGTACGTTTCTGGTTTCAAAAATCTAGGATTGTCGAGTCGTTGACCAAGCGCCCTTAAATCTTGCTTTGCTTTATTTTCTCTTTCCTTTTTTTCGTCCAACAGGTACGTCATCATCGGTGGTGTCGTCGTTGGTGCCAGCTGGTACCTCTACCGTCTCGCTATGGGTCCTACTAGTACGTCGTCTATTGTTTTGTTTGTTCTGATCAAGTGCTGAGCCATGGTCTTCCGTCCTTTGTTCTTAATCTCCTGCTGCTTTCCATCTATCTTCTCTTTACCCTCCGCCCTCGGCTACTACTGCTATCATGTACTCCAGTCCAATGGACCAAGAACAACCCTCAGCCCTGGAACAGCATCAAGCCTAACCAGACTACCAAGCTTATGACTGTCAACCACCAGCCGGATGGAAAGTACGTATTTGTTTCTTGCTTGTCTCGTTTTCATGTTTGTTTGGTTCTGGGTATTGATTGAGGTTTGTGTTTTTTTTGCGCTTTACAGGTGGTCAAGAGATTCTTTGTAGATTTTTTTTAAAGACGAGTTGTGTATGGATAATTCATAACATGACAAGTTGTTTTCTTTCGTTTAACCTTTTGTGCCTTGATTTCATGGTGTTCGGTGATGCAGTGATACGGTGCTGGAACGTGAATGCCTGATGTGTGAGGCTCTGAGCGTGTTGATGTGTCACGGCTATGGTATGTTGTCAGTTCCCGAGCGAGGACAACTCGAAATTATATCCACGCACCTTCAAGCTTCCAAGCCACGAGTTCTTCCCTTCCTTTTTCGGCTATCGAAAGCCAGTTTCTTCCGGCCCAAATGCTGCCGCAAATCATTGGGATCAGAAGAGCGAAAAGACGTCTTGCCTAACAGACGATTTCAACGTGCAAGAGGGACGGAACAAGCAATGGCTTCATTCGTTCAAAACTTGCACAGTATTTGACCCTTGGTCAACTCGCGTTCCAACTTGAGCCCGGACAAATCGAGACTCGGACTTGACGAAGAAAGAAGTAATGTTCCGAATATCCGACCACTGTACACAGTACCGGATCAGTTCTATGACGCTCCGCCCAGCCCAGTGAGGCGGGCTAGAACGAGTACGCATCAAGTCCAGATCCATGCTCCTTTCGGGACAGTCATCTGTTTTTTTTAGGCTAATCTATGTGCTTGGAAGAGTTCTAGACACTTTCTTCGAGTACATTTCGTTTACCAGGTACATAATCTCAATAACATATACCGATCATGGACCTTTTCTATCAATCCTCCGCGACGAACTCCTGCATGCCACTTGATAAAGGGAGAACCCAAATCAAAATTGATATCAGAGGGATACCGTGCCACGCCGACTTTTTGACACCAGTCAAAATCAACCAGCATTACGCCCTGTGTACCTTGGACCACATTAGGCTCACGCAAGTCTCCAAAGACAAAGTCATTCTCATGCAACACATTTACTGCATTTTGCACCGATCTCCAAGCGTCAGGTTCCAAAGCGCCCTTGAAGCGCCATTCGATGTAATCCATCACGACGACAAAAAGGTTTCCAACTTGCTCTACGCGCTCACAAAAATAAAGCTTTGGAGCAAAGGGAGGGTCATGTTGCGCAAGGAGGCGATGTGCATCGGTTCCATATGCACCCGTAAATTTGACCACGACAGATTGATTATGAGCGCCTTCTCCATCCGTCCAAGACATCTGAGCTTTGAAAACAGCTTTTTCGGGGTAGTCACGGGCAAGGCGTCCTTCGTAGGTGAGTGTATAAGTGGTACCTTCAACAACAAACTCATTCCAGAATGGAAAGGTGCGAAAGTCAAGGGAGTCGTTGGCCACAGTTGGGAGCTCCAGGGCTTCATAGTAATGTTCCAAGTTGTCAAAGCAACTTTTTAGAATCTTGAAGGTCTTGGCAACATTGTAAACGGCTGCCGAAAGCACTGAAGGTTCGCCAGAGCAGCATCGAGTGGGACCCATAAAGACGGTATCTGTGAGGCGTTCCGATAGAAATTGGTCCGCAAAAACTGCCCCGGCAATGACCATATTCGATCCTTCCAACCCGACTAGAAAGGTAGGACAACAGGAAGCTGCTCGAATCCGGGCGTACTGCAAATTGTGTTAGTTTAGGTCGACATCGAAACACAGCCAAGACGCACATTGGGCCCTGCGCAAAGTTTAACGTAGATACATTCCGCTTGGTCTAGTGCACCAGACCCTTCTTCTGCATTGCCATTTCTGAACATATTGATAGCTATTGCAGCACGCGGCTTTTCAGGTAATTTCCTGCATTCAGCAACGACCAAGCCATCCAAGGTTACCCTCTCCGGAACAAACTGGATAGTGCCTTGCCAAAAGGCAGAATGGACAGGGTGCAGTCGATCAAGTTGTTCATGTAGATCGTCCTTAGTGGGATAAAGGTTCATACAGATATTGACAAACTTGAAAGCGGTATCGAGCTCGTCCGAATCGAAAGAAAATTCGGTTATTGGTAGCTCCATCAAATGTAGAAATTTGCTGAAAACAGGGTGGTATATTGTTATAGGCGGGGGCGTCAGGTCAAGGGGCCGATAGTTGTATATAGCGTCCTTTCGTTCACTATCGAGCATTGATGCCGCGCTAGTGGTGGCACTGGTGCCAACGGACGAAGGTGCCCTCCCACCATTACGAACAGCATCTACTATGGCAGATCTAGCTATTGAGTCGTTTAATAAAGTGGAAAATGGCCAAAAAAAATAAATAATAATAACGCACTGGTGAATGGACCCCTATGATGATCTTCCTCTACGTCGTCACTGAATGTCACTGGTGGCCGAGCAGATAACTGTTAGTCGCCGATTTTGAAAACAAGGGGAAAGTACCAACAGGCCACCACGACAAAAGAAATTTGCCTGTCATCAGCAATGGGGTAGAGTTCAACAGGATGGGAATCGTCGACTAGTCTCAGAGCGATGGAATCCAAGTGGTAAGTTGTGAACTTTGAGAACAGAGCCTTTGCGGCATTTACAGCTACCGGAACGTCAATAAAGTCAGCGAGCTACATAGGATGCAGTTAGTAGACGACTTCGTAGGATGCACCTGGAGAACTCACTCGGTATATTGTAAGTTCTGCGTCGTCGATGTCATTTTTTTGCAAGAAAATATGAGTCGCTTCCGTGATAATGCCACATGTGGACTCTGGTTTGCATTGCAGAGTCTCTGTAGTTAGAAAAAGGACGTTACGCTGTGTGTGTTGAATGATAGCAAAAGAAAATTGCTTTGGGGTCGTCATGGTAGGTGTATAAAGGGTGAATAGGGGCGTCCCCAATAAGATTCACCAGGAATCACGTACGTCCGTCTTTACAACTTTTCACAAGAAAAAAGGGTGATATTCTGATACATGAATGCGATAGAGATGCCTATTTACATAGCAGAGTTACTCGAAAGAGTCCGTGTCGCTCGAATCCGAGTCCGAGTCGTCAGAACCATAATTACTGCCAACCAGTGAAGAGTCCGTCTCCCTGATGCAGATCTCAAATCTCCAATCCAGAGCTAACATTTCATATAGATAGGGCTCAAGATCGGAGATGAACCGTTGCACCTTGATTGTGTCCTGTCCTTCTGCAGATAGCTGGAAGACAAGTTCTAGGAATTTCATTCCATGTAGCTTCCCGTTATTGCCCCGAGCTCGAGATTTTATCATTGACGAGGACATGGTAAGATTTGGCATATTAGATGTTTCGGAGATGTCGATACGAAGATGGGTCAGATTCTGGAGAACGTTAGGTCTTTTGGTAGATTCCCGAATCATCAAAATCTGCAAAAGAGTGTTTGTGGAAAAATAAGGAGAATTGAGTATGATTCTAAAGTGGTTGAGCGTAGGCATTGCCATTAGTAGCTCCGACAATTCCTCGCCCTCATCTAGTGTAATCAACTCCAATGTTAAGCTCTCCAGGCTACAAGCCGACCGTTGCAACATATGTATCAAGTTTCGATGACATTCTATCCAATTTGGGTCCAGTGCGGATTCGAACGGGTCACCTCTCAGAGTGAGATCTCTGAGATTTGGTAGAGTGACTGAAGACACAAGGCTCGATACTAGCCCAATCCTCCGCAGCCTCAGTGACATAGAACAGAGATTGTAGTGAATCGTGTTTGGAGAAATGGGTTGGGAAGTGCGAATATATTGATGAGACAAAGACCGTAAGCTAAGCTCTTGCATAGCTGGGCACAACGTGAAAACTTGAGAGAGGTCAAGGTCGTGGAGAGAGTCGTCGATAGCAACGGATCTTAGCTGCGCAAAGGGAAACGGAAGGCGAGGATCAAGACGAGCTATGTTCAGAGAGTACAATGAAGGAACAGAATGGAACAACTTCAAAAAGTTGTGGTCGTGGTTGATTTCACGATGAAAATAGTCGGTTTCGTCGTCAAGCTCCCGTATAATTTCCAGCTCCCTGAGGTTGTCCACACGAAAAGGTTTTACAGCTATTTCGTATGCCACCATGAAAGCGATTTTATCGAAGTAGTAGATATCCAGATCAAAGGAAACGCTCTTCCATCTATGCGCTTCACACAGGATGGCAATGAGGGACTTGTGAATATTATGTGAATGATTCGCAAGTAGATTGCCATCGCGAGCACAGAGTTCCCCTCTATCGTTGTAAGCGTAGACGATTTCTTCTCCGTAACGGTAAGCGATTTCGTCTTCGTCACGGTAATCAATTCCCTCTTCGTCATGGTAAGCGATTTCGTCTTCCTCACGGACAATGGTCTCCTTTTTGTCACGAGCAGTGATTTTCAGAGTCAAGGACGTAGGCTGTGACCGACTGAGATACAGATATATCAGCTCTTCGGAGCCCGCACCAAAGAAAAGATTGATGTCTATATTTGACCACAGGCTGGATCTGGACAAAGCTATGTCGTGCCAGAGTTTGCAGACATGAGAAATAAGGAGGGGCCCCGTTAGATCGTAAGAATACCTCGCCTCTTGAGTGTCTCCTGCGGGACTATTGCCTACCGCGAGGCTGGGTTCATCTGCACAGAAGTGAGCAAATATCTCGCCTAAAATTTCCTGAGGCAGTTTCCGAATGGGAGACAAAAGCCCTCGGCAATGATTGGCATATTGTTCCAACTTGTCTCTCTTGTCCAGCAATACCTGTACGGAGGATATCAAAGCATCACACTGTTCTATATCATCCCTGATTCCTTCAAGTTGAAACTGAAATTGCGAAATTTCCTCCGTGCTCAAACCATATCCTGAACGTATCTGCGACCGTATGGTTTCAAGCGATATAGATGATAATTTTTCGGATCCGATTGCAGACGAGAAGTCGGAATGGCATTTTGTACATAGGTTGGGTTTGAGCATGATTGAAGAATTTGCGGGCGAATAGCCTTATAAACAGTAAGTAACTTGAGGTGAATCAGACAACTTGATTTTCAAACTCCGCAGTTTCTACTTTCTGTGCAGCTATACTGAGCTAGATTATAGGCCGCAATCTGCTGCAACTCGCTTAGCTCTCACTGCTGCTCAAACCTGCAATGTTGTTGAAATCCGCGTCAGAATGTGCGCGCTTGGTTAGCCAGAGCCTGCGACTTGATGCAGAACAATCGAGACCCGGAAATCGTATCTGACCTGCCATGTACGACGGTACCGGATCAGTTCTACGTCATTCTACTCCTAGTCCTTGCTGTCCTTGCGTAGCCGGCCAGAATGGGCGCGCTTTGATTCTAGAATTGGCCTCCGCCTCGACCGACGGGGGATCCAGGCCGCGCCTGCCAGTCGTGGTCGAGTATTTATGGGTGATATGTTTTCTTACAGCTGCATACCCAGAAGCTCAGCATGTCTCTAAACAACCTCCGAAATAATTTCATGAAGCATTGGTTCGCAGTTGAGGTATTTCTTCTTTATTCGTACCTTGGAGCCTTCTCTGACATTTTCTTTCTAGGCGATTCCTATGTAAGTCTACTATCCTGGACATAGATCAGACAGACTCTCAACGGTTATTCTAGTTGGGGTATTGTTACCTTTGTCGTCTCGGGGGCTACGTGGTTCACCTACCGGTCGGCCATGGGTCCTACAAGTGAGTGGAAATTGTTTTGACTTCGTCGGAACCAACTCATTTCTTCTAGTTCAATGGACCAAGAAGAACCCGACGCCTTGGAACGAGATTCAGCCTAATCAAGGTACCAAGCTCATACAAGTCAACCAAAAGTTTGAAGAAAAGTGCGTGTATTTTACTCTACTAGATTTCGGTGTCTAATTCTCAATGTTTAGGTGGGCAAGAGATAGAATTTAGATATCCCTTGGAACGTGAATTGCATTTGTAGAACATACTCGTACTTATTCTTAATCGGACCCTGTAGTTTTGTACTTCACAACCAGTTAAAGACTTTCGCAATGACGTGATTTGTCGCACTTCAGTTTGTTATCAAACGACTTACCCATCTGAGAAATCTCTCTTTCGCAAGTCAGACCGTCGATCTCTGATTTTCCTTGGAGCATGTCACCACCTGTTCCTGTCACTTTAGTTGTTCCCAACGAGTTGCCTCCAGAAGAACCTGGTGATTCGCCAACGCCTGGGTTGAGTATTGTGAGCTTCGACTAGTCCCTCATTCCTCTATCTTCCAACTGATCTTATCAAGCCCACGGTTGAAGGGCCTCTCAATTTGTCGAGTCTTATACTAGGCGCTGGTACTTTCTCGAATCAATACAACACTGATGAACATCTCTCAAGTTTTGCCCCTATGCGTTTAATCCGTCTTGCTTTGAGGCAAGTCGCATTTATTGTTCGTGGATCTCTTTTTACCCTTTTCGTACAGATATGGCATACGGACATTTGACACTTCCATCTACTATGGGCCTTCGGAAGTAGTCCTCGGAAACGCATTGAAGATGATAGAAGCTGAGTTCCCTAGAGAGTCATATCAATTGGTATGCACTTCTGTGCATCGGAAGATGAGCCTCGTTCATGAATCTGCTACAGATGACGAAATGTGGTCGTTTTGGGGCGACAAATTTTGACTACAGCCCCCAGGCCATTCGGCATAGCGTGCAGCAAAGTTTGCAACGGCTGCAGACTAGTTATCTGGACACAGTATACTTGCATGATACCGAATTTGTGTGTACGGCTGTGGCTCCGGCAAAGACTGGAAAGCATGGTTTAGCTTTGAAAGAACAAGCTGCAGAATACGGTCTGGCGGAAGGCGACGAGGCCAAGATACGCGGAGAAGGAGATCAGAAGGTATTAGATGCGTTTGCAGAATTGGTGAAGATGAAAGAAGAGGGTCTTATCAGGAATATAGGGATTACCGGTAGGGTTATTAACGTCCAACGATGACCCACGCTGATAAAGAGGTTCAACTGTAGGTTATCCCGTGCCCACTTTGTTGCGTTTGGCTCTTCTCATCCTACATACTCCTCCGTTCAAGCCGGTGGATGTCATTCTATCCTATTCCAACCTCACTCTTCAGAACACCATATTTGCCGATTTCGCTCCGCATTTCCGTGAACGTGCTAAAGTTGGTCAGTTGGTCGTAGCTTCTCCCTTTAGCATGGGTCTCCTTAGCCCGGGTCCTGTCCCTCCTTGGCATCCTTCACCCCCGGAGTTACGTGCAGCTGTCACCAAGATTCAGCAGGAGACTGGAGAACGTTTCACTGATTTGGCGTTGGGTTATGCCATCAAAAAAGCTCATGCTGTAGTGAAGGCTCCCCTAGTTATTGGCTTCAGTAGTGCTAAAGATGTTCACGATTGCGTGAGGGTATGGAGAGATATTCAGGAGAATGGTAATAGCGAAGAAAGATTGAGGGAGGAAAAGAAAGCGGAGGAACTGATTGAGCAATCAGGATTTATGGACTGGTGTTGGGCGTCGCCTTGAACAGGTTGAATCTTTGGATTACTTCTATTGGGATTTACGGGTATTCAGATGTTTAGTATCTTGCAAGTACTTTTGTTGTAGTAAAGTGTTTTGCTTCAAGTGACGTAGGCGCGTCTTTAGATTTCGCGCTTGTCTTTTACCACATACTGGTTTCCGCGTTCTGCAACGAAAAATGGGGCTCGATGGCATCATAATTTTGGACAATCTTGGGTAGTTACCATTGCCGAGCTTTGCTACTGACTGTTAACACGCCCCCAGGCGACCTATAATCCAGTCAGGCTTTCGCTCCAGTACAACTGCATACCCTCTTTTACACATCGATGCAGTCAACAATGCCATCCAAAAGGCCACTTCTCCCAAAGACGTTGATCCAGTGCTTTATGTTGCCCCTTACAATGCTGCAGACAATTCGAGCGCGTGCTGTCACGTAGAATGCGGAGATGTAAGAATTCTTTGCCCCATTAGCGGGGATGGTATGTGGTTATGCTTCGCAGTTGAGCAATGGATCTGATACCCTTTCTCTAGTGGATCCTCTGGTCGGCTTTGCGTTTATGCAGACATTCATTGACATCCTTCGAGAGTACTTTGGGACAGTCTCCGCAGCTACACTGAGAGATAATTTTGATGTAGTTTATCAGGTTAGTACTCCGCTCGAAGGAAGAAGCAGGTACTCAGCTTGATATCCAGCTCTTTGAAGAAACTCTTGACGCAGGAGGGCATCCCTTGACGACTTCATCCAATGCACTTCGTGATATTGTCCTTCCCCCATCACTTTTGAACAAGTTACTCAATGTCGCTGGTGCGAATTTCAATTCTACAATTAACTCGGGATCTGGGCCTGCCGCTGGGCCGTTTTCATCGCCAATACCATGGCGGAAAACAGGAGTTAAACACGCAAACAATGAAATCTATTTCGATATTTATGAAGAGCTCAAGGCTGTCGTCAACAAGTGTGAACTATCTTCTAGTGAGCTTGATTAGACTCTGACTAACTCTGCTACTCCTTTAGACACGGGACTACAATAACGAGCTCTGTGATGGGAAAGGCAGAAGCCAATTCAAAGCTGTCTGGTGGGTCCATATCAACTACAAAGGCTCAGAGCTCGGAATGACCTGAATCGCTCAAGGAACCCCTGATTGTTTGCTGACTTTCACCAATCCGCAAGTTCTTTCCGACTGTGCATTTCATCCTTGCGTTCGGTTAGCCATCCGAAGCTTGTCTTTCAGGAGGTGACTAACTCTGGGCTACAGTCTTCAACGATGGACCAGGGACAAAGCTCTGTCTTTTGTCCCACCAGATGGACGATTCGTCCTGTTTGATTATCGCTACTCTCCCAGTGTTACCCAGTCAAACTCCGGTAATGCCGCATTATCAGCTAGGGACAATATCGCAGTCCCTCTCGCCGTAAAAGCGACCATTGTGCTGGAAGATAATGGAGGTTTGTTACCCATTTCATGCGCCGGTGAATGTTCTAATTTCCTACAGTGTCATTCGACGTTGCTCTATCATCGAGATTGTCAACACACGCTCTCGAAGCCGTAGAGGTGGAACTGCGTCTTGGCGAAGGTGCAAGCGGAATCAAGTGTGCACTGAGTCGAGGTTTGGGAGGCGGTGGGTTCATCAATGCTAGCGCAAGGACTGCAGAGGGTTCAACAGGCGCTTCTTGGGCATACGATTCAAAATCCACTGTAAGTCTAGCTAGACAATGTCTGCATACTTTTATTGATATCTTTGTAGGTTTTGAAATGGCGAATACCGGTAGTGCCTCCGTCTAGTAGTTGGTCTCTACGAGGTTCTTGTACAGCTTCGTGAGTACCTCTGGGTCATGGTCAGGCTTATTCGTCTCATCCTTCCATCTAGTGCGCGCGTTCCACGACCTTCCCATTCCATAATGGTGCGGTTTGAGATAACGTCTCACACCTTTTCAGCATTGAAGGTTGATCAGCTCAAAGTTACTCAAGAACAGTATAAACCTTATAAAGGTGTGAGGGGGCGGTCATCCGGAGTAGTAGAATGGAGATGGTAGTTAGATGCATGTAATGAAATTCAGGACGTTGTAACAGTAGAATCGTTTTCGCTCTCGGTGAACTCAATTTTTCAGACGCGACCGTCACATTACGCGTGACGTAAATGATTCCTCGACATCGACGACCAACTACTGGACGTAGATTCAAGAGTTGAAAATGAATGAATCCTTGATAAGTGAGTTCCTTGAACCAAATGCCTACTCTGCTGTTGACTTTGGTTCGCAGACCCCTTCAACACGATCACACATCCTACCACTGTCCAAACATCTTTCTATGCAGGAACCTTTGCTAAATTCGATCCGTCAGGGAGATACATTGGTGTTGGCCGATTTGATGGTCTAGCTACAATATGGGATCTGGAAACTAGGGCCTCGATTCGTGAGCTGGAGGGACATGTCAAAGGTGTTACAAGCTTGGAGTGCGTACCTGCATTGGCTTGTTGTGAGTTTGTATCTCAAAGTGTTCCAGCTGGTCAAGGAATTCACGTTATGTTTTGACATCGTCAAAGGACTGGAACGTTATCGTATGGGACTTGGCTGCTCCTTGGGACCCTCCACAGCGGCACGCGACTATCCGGTGCGATGCTCCCGTTTCCTCGGCGTCCTTCCATCCTCGAAACAGGTATGTAAGAGCGATGCTCTGTTGGAGCCATCATTGATCGTTTCATTCCAGCCAAATAGTCCTGGCATTGCTCAGCACCGGCGAAGTTTATCTCATAGACCTTCGTAAAAATCATCGTTCGCGCGTAGAGTTGTGCGAACCAGACGATGGGGATGAAGAAGGTGGAAGACGGTGCGTTCTTGAGTAGCTGTCCGTTTCTCCTAGTTCTCATTGTCCGACTTTAGATCTGCAATGACCGTAGCCCGATTTGATCCATCAGGGAAGCATGTGTTCATTGGGACGCATTCTGGTTCTATTCTTGTTTTTAGCACACGAACAAAAACTGTTAGTCCCAACTCTAATGGCCAAGGCCTTTCTGATCGGTATGTTTCGCTAGATGGTCGCTCGACATAGAATAGCAGGCGGTGCTGGTTCATTAAGAGGGTTTGACTTTGCCAAGCTGGGGAGGTGAGTACAGATAGTCTATCCATGACCAGTTTTGACATGAATTAACAGACGACTGGTGACGAACTCATCGGATCGTACACTGCGACAGTTTATTGTGCCGCAATATCCACCTCCGGATCCGGACGGTACCTTTATTGAAACGGAACTGGAACCGACTCATAGGTTCAGTGATCCCATAAACAAGACAGCATGGCATACCATGTCTTACAGCCCTGACGGTGAATGGCTTGCGGGAGGTATGTATTTTTCAAAACATGCTTCGGATTTGTGGGAAAGACTCATTATGATGCTAGGTGCTGCTGACCCTGCGACACACAAAATTTACATCTGGGATATCTCAAACGACGGGCAATTTGCTAGTACGTTGGATGGAGGACGCGAGCCGTTGGCGCATCTTCATGTTCGTTTATGCAGTATACAACGTATGCGACACTGACGGATCCATTCTTTCTAGTGGCACCCCTCAAAATCCTCTATAGCTTCAACCACCAAGCAGGGTAATATTCTTATTTGGCATAGTCCCAACCCTGAGAGATGGGGCGCATTCGCCGGAGGTTTCGAAGAGGTTGATGAAAATGTGGAATATGAAGAGAAAGAAGATGAATTTGACATTGTGAGAGACAATTTTTTCCTTCTTACTGTAAAAGCTGATGGTTTCGGTTACAGGAAGACGAAGAAGAAATGTTGAAACGGAAAATGAAAGCAGAGGAGGAGGAAGTTGATATTGATACTGTTACCGAGGATCCTTCGCGTTCCAAGAATCAGATAGTCTCTCAAGGCGACGATGAAGATCTGGACTGGGCAGATGAAGATCCGGATGAGGATGTAGCTGGGTGGACAATGAGAATCATTATGGAAGAAGAGGAAAATTGATCTTGTACGATGACAGCTTGCCAACTTGTTATTACGTTTGTACGACTACTGTACTCTGTCCACCTAAAAACTTGTCAAAAAAAATCGCGTACTCAGGGTCGGCACGGGCTACGGCGCGTCCAAAGATCTGACGCGTCGGTCACGACACCGATGCCCTTCTGTCAAAAAAATCGATGACTGAACCATTTATTTCGAGTCAATTGCCGACTCTTCTCTCTTCCCTCCAGATTCCAGAGGAATACGGTGAACGAGACATCTCAGAAGCCGAAGCTATCTCGAAATTGGACGCGTGGAAGGAAAATGCATCTCGGGTTCTGGATAACCTCAAAGACCTCGTTAAACAAGCAAAGCGAGAGGGGTTGACTTCACAAGAATCAGCTCATATTATAGCTGCCACTGCGCCATTTGACGGTCAAGGACCATGGATTGATTCACAAACGAAAACGCTGGCGGACGGTACGAAGTTAAGCTATAGGTCCGAACATTCTTACGACTACTCGCATAGAGATCCTGGCGGAATTTCCGGAACCTGATATACCTACAATGACATGCCTACTAGCTCAACGCGTCAAGCCACTGTTCCAGTCTAATCCTCACCCATCTTTGAACTTGTCGACTGGAAGAACACTACCACGACCTGCGGGAGGGCCCATGGCAACGCAAGATTTTTTCGAGGGCCAGGTCTGGAAGAAGAGTGCTGGGGCCTCGAACCTGGTCGCTTGGTGTGTAAAGCATATCAAAGTAATTCCCGTCCAGACTATTTACCGCTAGAGCTCTAACGACGTAGATTTCTAGAGCGAAGACTATGATCGGTTGTGGTATCTGCTCATCCCCCCAATTATGACCCTACTGGATGACTACCAGGCGTACTACAAACTTCAAGGTGTCCAAATCGTTCTCGAACTCTTGAAGCGCGTTCCAAAAGAAGTTTTGAAGCGAACGGGCCTTGATGGACTGCTTCGAGGCGTAAGCATTCTTTACCGACCAACTTTAACCTCCCGTTAAGTTTGTGTCCAGTCTTTAAATGCCTGTCTAGGTCAACTAGAAACTCCAGAGACTCCAGCTCTAATCCGCGGAGCAATTTCGGCCACATTGTCTTTGATTCAGCTCACCACGGTCCCGAGCTCCACGCAGCAATTTGATCAGCTATGTGCGCTGCTCGGGGAAGGATTGATTGGCACAGTCTGGGTCTATTCTTCCGAGAAGCTGGATGTCATTCTTGCATCATTGGAGGTTTTGCCTGTTTTGGTTGATTCCCTTGGTCTAGGCTGTATCCGATATCTCAAGGCAAGTCGATACCTTTATCAGTCGGTGCCTTACGCTGAAAGAGTAGTACTCCTAGGCACTGATTCCGCAACTGGTGCACCCCTTACACCCTGTTCCGCTGAGACCGACACCAGTCGAATTGCAGATAAGCTCTATACGTGCACTCATAAAGGTCATAGATCAATGTTCTCCGCGAATACATATGTGGAAAGGTACCATACTTGATGGCGTGGGTCGATGCTGGGTGACTGCAATAGAAAGTCCGTCCCTTGAAGAGAGTGAGTTGTTTACCCTGAGTGACTCGGACCGCATCCATGTTACTTAGTGTGTATGCCACAGGTTCCCAAAGGGAATTGAAACGCCTTCTGCGCGACGCATGTCAATCTCTTCAAAAGGCTTGTCCTTCCGTAATTGAGGTGCGTGGAGCAGGTCAGTCTCGACTGGAACTCACGGATTATTCTTTAGGATGAATACCAACAGTTACTCCGGCTGGATGGTGTGTTATTCAAGGAGCTTGTGCTGTAGAGACGAGGCCAGGATGTGGGGGTCTGGCCCCTAAAAGCCAATAAAGGAACCCTGATCAACAGACAAGCTTCTTAAGATCTTGAGAACCGAGGACGTTGTTGAATAGAGCTTTGAAATGGTCGCAAGAGATTCATTGAATCTGCAATAGAGTCGGACTGAATCGGGAGACGGGACGACAGTGTAACTCCGGGTGCCGGTTGGTGCCGGACCGATGGAATGGGGAAATCTGAAATCTCACGTGTCGTCACGTCTGTATCTTTTGACCTTTTCTGTAGTTTAAGATGCTGTTCCTCAATTAGTGCACTTGATCCTGACCCCCATCCTCTATCATGAGCATCTCCGTTGATGACCTCGTCTCCTCTCTTTCCTCCAGCCACATAGGCCAAGAAGCAATAGATCTTGCTGCCTTGCAGGTATGTACTCGCTCAATGTGTCCCTATCTTCTACCTTTGTCCTCATCTCCGCCACAGGCCCAGTTGACACAAGCATTCTTTGCTCAAGCTGTTGCAAACTCCAACCAACATAGAGATACATTCACCCAACCATGCAGCACGCCTACCGGTCGCACACCTTCCTCCAGTTTCAGCTGGGGCCAAATGATGGATTCGCAGCGCATGTCGCGTCGGAATACAGACGAGCACGAGTTGATGCAAAACACAGACGATTTAGAAGATGAAAAAATGGTGGAAGATCTACTCATTCCATCTTCCCCGGTCTGCCCTCCGACGTCATCTTTCGTCCAGGCAACGCCAAAATCTCAGAACAAAGGCTCCATGCAATTCTCTCCTTCATCGCCGTCTTTTGTAATGGAGTCGCCTTCCACGTTCACATCAACAGATCCGTTTTACATTGCACAGCTGCAGTCGATGCAGCACAACGCACCTCCTCCATCAATGTTTTCACAGCTGGGCCGTCCTGCACAGCAATCCCCTTTCATGCAGCAAGCTCAGAGGCGGGAGAGTCTGGGTTTTGCTTCCCCCGCCATTGCCGTGGATACACACAATCTGTTGATGGCCAGATCATCTGCCTTTGACCGGTGAACGCTAGAAATCTTCAATCTGATTCTCGGTCGCCATAAGTCCACGGCCGCAACTCGCTCGATTCCCCCTCTATCATTTGCCCCGCGAATATATGATGATCCATGATGATATGGACACTTCGGCAACCCTTCATCCCCGTTCAACGCACATCTCTCACTCCTTCCCCATACTGTATAAATCAGATGGCTAGTCATCTAAACAGAGGCACATCATTTTCGGTTTAACTCGATCGGAAATTGCCTTTTGACGGTCCGGGATCTATACTCCCCGACCGTCCTGCAAGCTCGGACTCTGCCCTTCCGTTCATTTTCCTTCTTTGACTTGGACATCACCGCCGTTAGTGCTTCCTGTAACTTCTTGCATAACCTTTATACTATACCTGTTTGTAGTTACCGTTCTTAAGTACATACTGTTATACTTGTTTATCACGCGGATTTTGTATAGTATTCAGTATGTTTCTAATATCTTGTCTCCGCGATCACAAACCCTCACTCAGCTGCCCTACCTACTATATTATAGAATTCTTGCATTGACTGTTCGTAGACATACAGAACGATGGTCTTGATCTTTCTAAATATCTCTGCATACTTGTAGACTGCGCTGTCAACATTCATCATTTCTCCTCGGATCCGAGCGAATGTCATTCACATACTCACTTGTACTCGAACTCTCAAAGCTTGCGTGTGCAAACACGGGACGGGGTAGGTAGTGTGCATTTATCAAAAGTGGAGAGATGCGGGGCGCTAAAATGATTCCGAGGACCAAGGCCATGGAATCAAGAGTCTCAATAGTCCCAAATTTACCAGTTTTCGGTTGGGCCTGATTGCAGAAGGATACTCACCTATAAAAGTGCCGTCGTCACCACGCCCAACTATGGCTGATCAATTGGACAGCATGCGCTACAGAGTACGTCTGCAAGACCCCGTCTTCTAGAAAAAGATATAAAAGGTAACATTTACAGCGGCATGTGAATGTCATGGAATGCCATTATTTATTCGGATCCTCTTGAATACAGCCTATGATATAAAAAAAAGTCGAGAGACGAGATAAGAAAAAGGGGAACGATAAATGCAGGACAAGAATGGAAGGGGCCAAGTATATAGTATAGTAGTATGTACAAGAAAGGAGCGGACAATCGGGACAGCAAAGCCAAAACGAATAGGTTGGATTAGAATAAGTCTTCCAGTGTCATTTGCTTCACAATGTCCTGTAAATTGGCAATTTATCGAGAAAATGACACGAATCATGGTCAGAAGAAGGCAAATATGACACAAGTACGGTTGAAAGGTACTGACTGTATTGGATACCATTTGAGCAAACTCTTCGAAGTCCAATTTGCCGTCACCGTTTCGATCTGCTTCCATTATCGTCTTGTCTACTATCTGCTGCAGTTGTTGGTCCTAAAGAGCAAAGTAGATTGGTTAATCCTTCACGGAAGAATGGCATCGCCAAACAGACCTTCAGGTTGTTCCCCACCATCATTTTCAGTACCAAGAAGAGCTCGCCATTCGATATGTATCCGTCGCGATCCATATCGTAAACCTTGAACGCAACTGATAGCGCAAGTTCAGGTGTCAGCAAAAGGCGCTAGAACCAAGAACAAGGACGTACATCTCAACTTTTCTTCTCTGCCCCCTCTACTACTGAAAGCGCTCAATCCCCCAACAAACTCTTGAAAATCCACCGTTCCTCCACCGCTAAACAGTAGAGATTAGCTCTGTGTATCTTTTCCAGACTAGATGCACAACGTCGCCTTTTGTACACCTTTGAAAGACTTACTCTTCATCGAATATAGCTATCATCCGGGATGCCAGGGGATTCGTAGCGATTTGAGGGATGCGCAAAAACTCTTCTCGATCTATTGATCCGGAACCATCACTATAGAGAGTGTAATCCAAAAGTTAAAGCCGTGTGATACGATTTAGTTGCGGCAAAGTATGCACCTATCTAGTTTCATAAACCGTTTCTTTAATCGTTCGAGTTCGGCCTGGGTAACTGTTTTTCGAAAGCGCCCATGGGAGATTTGAAGGGGAAAGAATAGCGAGATGAGTATCATATAGTCAGAATTCAGTGATAGCGTACGCACAATTAGACCGCCTCGTCATGTCTTCCATAAACTGGGATGCTATCAGAGTGTCAGGTAAAGCGATACCGTGAAAGCAAATCTAATATACAGACGTGATTGACCCATGATTGCTTGAGATTCTGGAGGTAAAAAGACTAGAAAGCTGAGATGGTAAGAGAGAACAAAGTAGGAAGAGGTAACAGCCACCACGCGAGCTGTATGGCACGTGCAATGCATCAGCTCGAGCGTCACGGTCATCTTGACGAAACCTCCAAGCTCCCTAAACTCTTTCTGCAACGCATATGTTGCATTGCGTCTCGAGACATGCTCAAGCTGCTTGCATAACCTCGCTTTTTACTCGCCCCGCAGCCCGCTTGATCTTTTCCGGATTACACCGCCTCCCGATTCTACCGAGGAATTTTCAGGTCAAGAGAGCAAGTACACTGTCTTCGCCTCGTGTTACTCTGTCAGATGCCCAAAAAAAGACAATATACGCGTTGTCGACACCACCTGGTAGAGCAGGAGTAGGAGTTGTACGCGTGTCCGGTCCAGACGCGTTCAACGTATGGAAAGCTGTCGTTCGACCCTCCAAAGGCTCAAGAAATGATGCGCCCGAGCCTTGGAAGTTTTACAGATGTCGTATTCGTCATCCGGATAAACAGGAAGTCTTGGATGACGGACTTGCAGTGTTCTTCAAATGTGAGTAGTCATTCTTATTTTTTTAATTGAGCTAATACAAACTGCAAGAAGCTCCCCATTCGTTTACGACAGAAGACGTATTAGAACTCCATATCCACTCTGGCCGCGCCATTGTTTCTTCTGTTCTCGGAGCGCTTTCCCATTTGCCGTTTTGTAGACCGGCGGAACCAGGAGAATTCACCCGACGCGCTTTTCAAGGGGGCAGGCTTGACCTTACTCAGGTAGAAGGACTCAAGGATTTAATCAATGCAGAGACGGAAACTCAGCGCCGTATTGCTCTTAACGCTGCCAGGGTAGGTGAGCTTCAAGTGTCTTGCTCATTTCTAATAAATGAAATTGATTGATTAAAACTAGGGTGCTACTAGGACTCAGTTCGAACATCTGCGTTCGGAGATTATCAAGTGTCTCGCCATGGTAGAAGCTCTCATTGATTTCGGAGAAGGTGAAGATATCGAGGAGGGTGTCTTTGAACAGGGTTAGTTGACTTGATCCTTGATAGTGTTTCATCTATCTCACTTTGTACAAGCTCGAACGAGAGCTGCACAGCTCAACGAGACTATCAAAGGTCACCTTAACGACCGCCGTAGAGGAGAAATCATACGTTCCGGAATACGGCTCGCTATCTTTGGACCTCCAAATGCAGGCAAGAGTAGTCTGCTAAACTTTTTAGGTACCTGTCATCTTATCTAACCGTAAACACTGGCTCACATCTTCTAGCCCAGAGAGAAGCCGCAATCGTCACCCCAGTTCCCGGTACCACCCGTGATATCCTAGAACTTTCACTTGATATCGGTGGTCTTCCCGTTATTGTAGCAGATACAGCCGGTGTGAGGGCTACGGATGATTTGGTGGAAAATATTGGGATTGAGAGGGCGAAAAACATGTGGGTCCTTTGATATATCCTTCCTTTCTTTGGGCTGACGAGCCGAAGAGTCGAAGCTTCCGATATCTCTTTATGCGTGTTATCTCTGCCAGAGATTTTGGCCATCAAATCCGGGAGATTAACAATACATACACCGCCAACAGTACAGACTCTGCTCAAACGAGATACCTGTTTTCTCTTGAACAAATCGGATCTTCTCGCGAGTGCTGTGTCGGAAGATGAGATAAAACGACTGTTGGGTGGTAACGTGTGGATCACCAGTCTCGGTACCGGGCAAGGGACTTTGGAATTTCTGGAAGGATTTTCTAGGGTCCTCCGAGATAGGTCGGTGATCGGTTGTCTCACACCTTCTGGATCCAACTCTGATAGGTATTCTGTAGATATGACTTGAGCGACGACAATTCTTCAGAAAGCTCTCTCATCACCCATGCTCGTCATCGTACCCATCTCGAATCTGCATCGCGTTTTATCGAAGCGTTTCTTGAGCACTGTGAGCGGTCTCCTTGCTGCTTTGAACTATGAAAGTTGACGTCAATCTACCCTTTTAGCAGCGCAAGATGTGGTACTAGGTGCCGAAGAACTGAGATACGCTGCTCAGGCAGTAGGGAAGATTTCCGGTTTGATTGATACGGAAGACGTCCTGGATGCTCTATTCAGGGACTTTTGCATAGGTAAATAGATCTACAATATAGGACAGACGTCAAAAGTATTGCCATGTCGTTTTAATGATACAAGTATATCTTCAGTAAAAATCGTCGTCATCATCGTCGTAGAAGCTGCCCATATCTAATCGTCTTTCGTATGCACTCAATGCAGCAGGACTCATCCCTTGAATCATGTTCAAGGTCGACATGACGTCCTTCATTGCTTCAAACTGCTCGCCAGCAGTCCACCATCCTTCCTCAGGCAGATACTCTTTGGAGTGGGCGTAAGGGCAAGAATTGCCTTTGGTGCAACCTGAGAGTAGCCAACGATTGCAAACGTTTCGACCACTAAATGAAAAGAAAGTGCTCAATTCAAGTCCGTATCTTCTCAAGAACCAAGATGAGACTCACAGCTCATCTCTGGTAGTCCCTTCCTTTGGCGGTGCATGTCTAAACCTGCATTTCTTTGGCCCCCCATTCTGACACCCGTCGCGATTGTATGACCTGCAGGGATTACCATTTCCCTTGTGCTCGAAATCACTTGAATCAGAGTCGTCTCCTGCAGGAATACGTTCGGGAATTTCATCGAGACCAGGTTCGAACATCCAATGGTCTTCTTCCATATCTTCGTCATTGATGTATTGAGGCCCGCAAATGCAGCCTATGTATTCATCTTTATGACCGGCTTGTCGACGTTCATCCGACATTCTTTTGGTAATCTGCATTTCCTCTTCCATTTGAGGATCATCAGGGACGAGCTTAGCGCAGGCTTTGAGATCTAACAGAAGGGTGAATGAGTTCAAAGGTTAAATCAGATGAAAAATCATTCCAGTACCTGTCAAAGCTTCCCTGAACATGAACATGTCCCGATGGGCCATTCCTCGACGAAAACGTGCCTTGACGTTTTTGGGGTCATATTTTAAAGCTTCCTCGCAAGTTTCCTGCGCCTGGTCGTACCTTTTCACACAAGTGAGATTCACAGACGTGATGCCTGGCTGAAAAAAGAGAGGCTCACATGTGAAGCTTGAGATATGCTGCTGCAACATTAGTGAGATAGGCGGGCTGTGGTCCTCGAACTTTGATAGCCTGTCGATAATGCACGATAGCTTCGCAGTATTGACCCCTTTTGAAGCAGTCGTTGCCCTAGATTATTGTGAACAAGAAGATTGATGCAATGCAATAAAATCACACCTGCTCTTTGTACGATTCTGCCTCGTCCAATTTGCGTTGGCGAACAGCAGCACGTTTCGCAGCTCTTGCCCGCACTGTCACGAACTACCTATTTTTCCTTACTATCACCCCATTTCACACACTCACCTTTTATCACTTACTTCTAGTCTACCGATCGCTCGATCCTTTACCTTACCACAACCTTTCCTCAAACTCATGCCCTCCGAGTCCTTATTGCCACTAGTCACCTTGCAGCCCAGTAGCATATTCCGTTCACCTCGCCATATCGTCATCCATGCGTCAGTAATTACCTTTACCTATGTCATAGGAGAACTATCCTCGTAGTATTTAAGACTCCCTTTGTAACCCCTAGTCCTTAGCTTGATCTCTTGTCAACTTCGGGCTAGGCAAGTAGTAGTAGTTTCTCCTCCTGTCTAATCTAACTTGTCAACTTCGGACTAGATCTCTATATTTTCTAATCCTCGACAAGTAAACTAGTGTTGACTCTTTGCGACACGCACTTCTGCTTCGCGAGGTCGTGCTCTTCGTCCAGAAGTGGAAGCAGAGGGTCCAGGCTGGTTGTATCGCGAGCTACCAGCATAGTTCGTAGTCGCAGATGTGTAAATAACAGCTGGATCGCTTTGGCCGAATGTAAATTGATAATTTTGTGCATCTCGACCGAAGCCGCTGGACAAGGTACTAGAAGTCCCCATCGAAGGTGTCGCCTGAAAATTGCCATCCTCTGTCCAATGCAGCGTATACCTTTCATCTTGAGGTTCAGGAACAAATGCTTCAACTGGGAGCCTACACATTGCCATAATAGCTTTAGAGCTAAAATCAAGATTATTGGCATCTCCAACATAACCAAGATACCCTCTTCCAACAGGTGCATAGGCGACAACTGTCTCGCGCGGATCGCTGGGTATCAGAACGCCATTACGAGTTTCTGTTTGAATATCGCCTGATTTATACAACGAGTGCTCGGGCAAGACATCGACGAGCGAAGTGAGTTTGTAGCGGAATGTCGTTTGCTCGAGTTGAGAGATATTCGATTGGGAGAGTCCCGATGCGGCTGTAGCAGTGAGAATGACGGAATGTCTGCAATATTGCGAGAAATCCCAAGGCAAGTCCCAATTCGAAAAGAATGGTCGACCAGAACTGCTCAAGTCTCCGGTAAAATTGCAACAACATACAACGGTTCCTCCAGATTTGGTGTATTCGACTAGTTCATTGAGAACAGTTTCGAAACGAGGCTGCGTGATGCCAGCATCAATAACCAGAATCGCGGTCGGCTTCTTGGTGTTCATCCGAAGTCTGAGCTCTGCGACACTTTCAATAGGGGGAGATACTTGGGCGTCCTCTTCCATAGCAGCGAAAAGATTGCTCCAAGTTCCGGACATAAAGCGCTCTTGAAAAAGAGAGAGAATGTAAATGACCGGGTCCTCAAACGTCGCCATAGTGCAAAGCTGACTTTAGTGTCTCACTGGTTCAATTTTCGAAAAGAAAATTGTCAATGCCGCGATCACGTGGTTTGGAAGCCAAAAACTCGAAGGGAACACCCAAGGAACACCACTGCGCCCAGGACCTGAGCGTTCAATAGATGAATGCTTGCAACTATATATCGTCAATATGTAAGTGTCTATATGTTCCAAAAAGTCGTGAGTACTCTATAGCCTTAAAGTCTTTAAGTCGTGACTATATACTTTTATCCAGTTCCCTGAAAACTGGGTTTGGTAAAAATGAATCCAGAATCAGGCCTCCTCTACTTCTTCGGAGGAACGACTTGGTCCAACGGCGGCGGGACCTGGAAGCCAGACTTTTCCACAGCAGGTGTCGTAGCTCCACTGACTCCTCCATTCGCCTTCAATGCCGCTGTCTTGCTAACCTGAGGGTGGAACTGTCTCAGGATCTTGGCACCACCTGCATAGAAGAAGACCAATCCCCCAAAGACTGCAGCATGACCGTACCATGCCAAATTAGCCCATCCTTGAATCGAGTCTTTCCATGTCAAAAGCATGAAAGGTGCTGCAACGTAGTTGAGGATAAGGAGAGAAACGATGGTACCGGTGATATCGTATAAGCGTTTCGCAAAGGATGGAGGTTGGTCAGGGGCGTTGAGGAAAATGGGGCGGATGTTGGCTCTAGCGAGACGGGCAACAGTGGTGATAAAGCCTCCCATGAGGAAGGTGAGGTAGTAGCCGACAGCAGTACCGTGCTAACGGAAAGAAACAAGATCAGATTGGGTGGCCCGCTAAGAAAAGAGGACTCAATGTACATACCCAGAACGCGCTAGTACCAAAGGTCATCATGCTGCTCTTGAAGCCGGGCTTCTTTCCCTTAGGAGTGACACGTTTGTAAACGCACTCGCGAAGCCATACGTTGGCCTTCATGTTCCACGAATCAAGCAAGACTTTAAAGTTGGACGGGAACTCGATAAGAGTTGGGTTGACATTAGCAGCTCCGTTCCACGTTGACTTTCCAGAGGGCGACATGCCAGTGAAGCCGTATCCCGTTACAATGCTAGCACCCTGTCGCACTTGAAGGATAAGTACCGATCAATAAGCTGAAGAAGGGTTCTGACCTCCGTCAAAGTCCAGATGGCGTAATACTTGGTCCTCTCAAGCGTTCCAAACAATTGTGTTAGCGCAATTCTGTTTGGTCCCTTTTCAGCACTGTAATGAAAAGGAATCATTCACTACACTTACCTATGAAGTAAAGGCTTCTGCATAAACCACGGAGCGATCAAACAAGAATAGTTGTATTTTCCACCAAAAAGGACGAAGACGCCAAGGTAGATGAGGCCCATGATCATCTTGCGGTAGCCAACACGTTTTCTTCCATCTGGGATGTTACGTCCACTGTGGCCTTTGAGTTTCTGTTGCTTGAAGACGGTTTCGTGCACGACATCGTGGTAGTCAGCATATTCGAGATAAGGTCCAACGAGGACGCCAGGAAAGTAGAAGCTACGGAGACATGAAGTATGAATGTGGTGAGCATAAGAAAGATGATAGCGCGCACCAGTATCCCAAGAATTCCAGCAGTGAAGGGTATTCACGTACGGCCTTTGCGCTTTGCCATTTGTCCAAATCCTATCGAGGCGCGGTAAGTGACGTGTTTCCCGAGCGATAATTGTGAGCGTACCTCAGCCGGACGACGGCCATCAACTACATTCCAAGCAAAGGTAGTCAATTTCATGACAAGAACCATTTGAGGACCGGTGACCTCCATGGTTTCGTAGCTGAGAGCGAACAATGCGCGAATGATATGGCTTGATACAGTGTTATTGAATATGAATGAACGTGCAACTTTTACTAAAAAGAACTTACTTGACCATAAGATGTCCTAAAGTGAATCTATCATGGAGATGATGATATATCAGAAAGATGTTAAGACCGCAGTAAGAGGACACGTACACAAAGAGGATCCAGGGCATCTTTGGACTCCAACTCAGCTTTGCGACGTAGTAGGTCACTAGAACATCCGCCAGCAATTGAAAGAACGCAGAGTACATCTTGAGCATCGGGAAGAAAAAGAACAGCGATACAGCAAGGTTGAAAAGGTGCTTCAAAGTAGGCTTGTCCGACGGAATTCGGACAAAGATACTTCCAAGAGGGTACGCGACCAGGAGACATGCTATGAGCTGTAACGTTCCTTGTCATTATTTTGAGGAATTATGGATGGTATCATAACAGACCTTGATCTGGTCGACGGAAGCACCCACCGCGTCTGCAAGTGGAACGAATAACGCGTCCATGACGGGTAGACAAAGTCCCTAGGACAAAGGAGTGGTTTGAGAACAAACTTTAAGAAACCCCAAAAAGTTTGCCAGGCACATTTGTAGCACCACGTGACCATTTCTCTCAAAATTCTCAGTGTCACAATCGTGCTCGAAAACTCGGACTGTTGATAGAATTAGAGCGGCTCAGACTTTGAGTACATGTAAGTGTCTACATACTCTGAGGTCAATGCTACTACTCTCCTTGCACGCAGTCTTGCATGGCTTGAGGCCGAGGGACTTTCGGAGGCCCTACTAACTTCAACAAACGCACATTTGCAAACAATCAGTGTGCTTGACAAGTGATAATATGTATTATAATGCTTCTAAGATGCATCTGGATTCAAATTGACAATAGTAGGTTGGTTCTTAGTGAATCCATCAGAAATTAAACTTAAAGACAGACCACCTCGAAGAACCAGTCCGAACGGGAAAGACCGAGCCCACATATATATACCTGCTCGCATTAATTTGACCGTTCTTCCACAATGTCTCCCCGATCGCGCAATGTCGCTCAACATACTCTATGCAAAAAACACACGATGTTATATAGTGGAGTACCGACAGAATCGATGCGGCACCACACTTATAGCGACTGTGAATATCACGGCAAACCCTGTCCCTATAGTCATGACATCTTCAACATCAAGCGGGTTTTGAAGCTGGTAAGTTTGCAGAAGCTGTTTCCTAAGTGCTTGAAGACACGGGGCTTATCGCATTCCAGGGAACGGGCACTATTCACCTTAATTATGGCCACGGCTTTGAGCGATATGGGAGCCATGAATGCAACAGTCGCGGATGGAGTATTACTTTGAATAAGATGATGATCTGTTTTGATACGCAAAAGACGCAGGATCTGCCTAAATCAGTTCTTTTAGCAGAGGAGAATCGGAATATAACTAGGGTGGGAGCTCCAGAAGTGCGTAACACGTATTCACTGCATATACCCTCACGAGCTGGCTGCTGCGTAGGTGGAATACGAGAAGACACAAAGCCTCTGTTATGCACACCAAAGTGGCCGGTGTACCTCTGGATCTCAATGCCGCTTCGACCATGATCTGATTGATGCAAAGCGCCTCGAGAAACTTGTCAGATGGGGACATGATTCTGGCACATGTGAATATTTGACTGTTGAGTGTCGACACGATCCCCGTGGCAGCGTGCGTTGGAAGATTACACTCAAGGCTGATGCATTCATGACATTGAAGACAAATGATCCTATCGCGAAGAAACTTCCTCGACGTCCTTTCAGTAAGGAGGGGAATGATCTTTTGCAGGTTATACGAGAAATGGAAGGGATTGTTGGTATTGATTCGCCCTCGGATGCCTCGGGATCAGGGTCTAGTAATGTAAGCACTGAGTATCTCGCAAATCTTCCTTGGCTCTCATACGTCAATGGGCAGACCTCTGACGATAACAAAGCTTCACATCAGCCCAAATCTACTGGTGCAAATGTATCGGTAAGTACTTCGTAATACTAATCGATAGTCATATATCTTACTTTATATAGAAGTCTTCCGCTGCAAATTCGAGTACCACTAAAACCAGTGGTACTCACAGCACACAACCTGTACCTGCAAAGAACTCTCCATCTGGACAGACGACGACCTCCACTCCTACCAGAACTTCGGCTCGCCCTCACCCCAAGTCCACTGTTGCGGATGTATCGGTAGGCTCTTCCTTTATATTGCTATTATCCGAGTAGTTGATATCCTACTTGTATAGAAACCTTCCACTACAAACTCGAGTACAACTCAAACCAGTGGTACCGCCCACCGCGCGCAACCTGTGCTTGCAAGGAAGTCTTCATTTGGCGCTGGTCTCGGAGCAAATCAAGGTAGATTGACTAAGGTATCCACCTATTCACCGCCAGTAAGGAGTTCACGTCGTGATTATCAATTGCTTTATTTCTTACTTTCCGTTGAAGCCTACGAAGTTGACTGGGGGTCAATTCACTTTTCCTGCCAGCAGTACAGCAAAGGTACCTCCTATACGTCTAGATGGTAGGGGACCTCTTGCGGTGAGTTTCGAGAATTCAAACAAAGTGTTTTCATTGAATCGTTTCATTATCAGAACTCGCCCCCTGCAAAGAAGGATCAGTGGCAGTGTTACATATCATAATCAGCACCAAAGTCTGAACAATACTGACAATACCGAAATACTCTTCAGTAATTGAACGCTGTTTGAACACTTTCTGTACTTATACCACCCTTTCAATGAATGAAATAACCTTTCGCATATCCTTCTTCGGGATGCAGTTCCAAGGCGGCTGGATTTATTCCCGCTACTCGGTCTACCGAGTATAGAGGGTTTCCAACGTGTTTTGGGCGAAAACGTGATGTGGAACGTGACCCGTTGCTAAATTTGTATATAGCTTATGCATTAACCTTTTATGTTCATTGCATTGGCTGTATATTTCTCGTGCATTAACTAAATCTTGAGGTATTCTTTCATGTCTGTCACTGTTGCAGGTGTTTCCGTTCGATGCATAGTGGATCTCGATTGTCCACGGTCGTCGTTATCGGCCTCTTTTGCTTACTGTCATAACTTACACGAGAATGAGATGTTTACCGTGCGTATGGTTACTCCCCAGGGATGCTTTTCTGTGGACCTTCGTCTCTCCCTCGGTCACATACCCTTGTATCCCGCTGTGTGTTGTAACGTTACCGAGTTGCGGTTGGGTGCGGACTGGAACAATCACTTCTCGTCATGGCTTAGCAGCCGGGGTTTACCTGGTCGAACTTCTCTACCGTGTCCTGTCGGTGCGTTGATTTTGTTTTTTCTCTATGGGTGGGAAGTGATGTTTTATTTTAGTTGGAACACTTTTCGACTCGTGAGTCTCACAGATTGGAAGTTGAGTCTGACTGATGCTTCATTTCCTTGTCCAGCGGTCACATTCCTGCTGACGGTGTTGGTGTTTCAGTTCCTGCAACATCTAGCGTTAGCAGCGGTTTTAGTGGTCCTAAAAGCGGTTCTAAAAGCGGTCATGAGCATTCTGTTTGTTCTAATGCAGACGTAGTGGTTGGTAGTTCTGCGCTCCACGCCCCCTATTCATATTATGAAGCTCGAATGCACGATTATCTGGGTATCTTTGGCGGCAATTCATTTCTTTTGAGAGATTTCGATGACTCCGAACTTCCTAAGCTGAAGGCCATGATGGGATGTCACGGCCTTTTTGCGCCTTCGAGATTTACAGCTAATGAATGTCGGAATGTTTTGATTGGTCATCTCTGTAGAGGGGGTTGTGTAACTGAACGTCGCGAGCAGGAATTCCAACCTTCAGCATGTGCATCCATGTCTGAGAACTTCCATGATGAGACTGACCAAAGCTACTATGCAATTTCCATGGTGTTGGCTATGCATGAAGACGCGTGCCAGTTAGTTGTTGATAGCCTTGGGTTGGCAGCTTCATCCTCCAATAGGTTGACAGCAGCGGATATCTTAAAGGAGCAGTGTTCACGCCTGCTACAGGGTCCTCAGTCGGAAACCGATTTCGTCGAATTTGCGAGAGGTCTTTCCCATGCGCAATGTCCTGCTTTGGTCGCATTTGCATTGCAGCATGGTATAACTGTTCAAGCTATGGCATCCGTCAAACATGTTACTGATAGCATTATCCGACACGTGGTGGAAGGTGAATGCGGTAAACCTCCTACCTGGGCGCTACCTGTTGGGTGTTCGTTTGCGAGGCAGTCGTTGCTCGCTAAAGAGATATCTGAAGATCATATAAAGTTGGCGTGGTTACGAGAGCTCGAGGGGGGTTTACGTGTTCGAGGGTTCAGGCGTTTGTTTGACGTCCTGGGTTGGCCGTATGATAAAACAGACTCGAAGCACCGCATGCGCGCGCAATTGAAAAAATACATGCATCAGTTGGAGAAGGAGAAACGCATCTTTGGAAGCAGATTTCTTTCACTCTGGGAGCTGCATAGAGACCGTGATTGCTCATCATGGCCTCAGTTATGCGCGGAGAAGAGGAAGGAAGCGTTAATTACACAGTTCGGACAAGAGTTATCTCGGATGAAGCTACAAACATTCGTGTGTGGTTGCTGTGCCGAATCCAGACAGTTAGGTGAAATGAAGCTGCTGTACGAAGATGCGTTCCACCTCAGTTTGTTGCTTCGGCCGGATCGATATGAACAGGAAGTGAATGCTGAGGAAACAAATCATATGGATGTAGACCGCTCAACGTCTATTCAGTCAATGTTTACTGTTTCCGGTCCAAAAACGAACGGAATCATCAATGACGATGATGTGGTTTTTGCTGTGGGCAGTCACCAGCATCGTAAACCGTCTAGCAGTAATCAGTCAGTGGACGAGAACTGGTTATCCTCAACGACAGACCCACCGCCTTTGCCATTCAAAGACGGTCTTTTAAAGGATTATTTGGTTGACCCTGAAGGTGCAGAGTACGATGCCGATGAACAGAAATGGAAATTTACTTTCTGTCGTAGCTGCGTTCGCTACCTGAAGCAAAACAAGCTACCGCCTAAAGCGCAGGCGAATCACATGTATCACGGTCCCGTCCCCGCCGAACTCCAGGGATTAACTGTTGTAGAGCAGAACATGATCGCGCGATGTCGTAGTAAGGCATGGATTGTAAAGTTTCATGAAGAAGGACATGAGCCTACTTTTGATGCGCAGAATGTAACGGGAATTACGAATGGACCGACAGATCGTGCAGTACTGCAGAGAGGTATAAAAGGTCATTTAGTTGTTTATCCACAGAACCCTCTCGGAGTTTTGGACGTACTACCGCCGCCTATTGAGCAATTAGCTGCAGCGGCGTGTGTTATATTTGTGGGCTCAGAACCTCCAGGAAAAGAATGGTACAAAGAAAAGGCGCTTCCTCTCATATTTCGGAAAGAGAAGGTCTGGCAAGCCTTGCAGTGGCTGAAGCGGCATAATCATCTCTACCAGGATGTCACTCTCGATCAATCTGTGTTCGATGGTTTGGATGAGGTAGAGATTCTGCCAGTTCAAATTGATCATGTTCTGCCTACAGATTCAGATGGGATTAATAGCCGTTATGACAATGCTGATGTTGACCGCGAACCTGAAGAACAAGGTGATATTTTATTTGATCGAGTGGTTGTTTCTGACGTGAGTGGCAATGAATCAGCGGCTGTTCTCCGTCGTGCTGCTAGTAAACATGTCTACAACAATAATGGGGCCTATCTTCGTTACCCACATGGCTCGCGACCTGCTGTTGAATTTGGAAACGAATCACTCTTCCCGATGATGTACCCCGCGCTGTATCCATACGGTATTGGCGGGTTTGGCGGATCCCGTCGACGTGTGCCGATTGGTATGAGAGCCCATGCGAAGCATTTGTTCCAGCTACATGACCGTCGGTTCCAGACCCACTATTCTTTCCTATTTTCCGTGTTCAATATGATGCAGAGGCATGAAATGCTCAGACTCACGTCTTTTAAGGTGAAACGAAAGACCTTTGAGCAGTTAGCTGCACAGTTCGCAGATGTTGACCCGTTGACAGTGCATGTCGTAGCTGAACGCGTGGCTCAAGGTAACCGGGTAACGGCAGAAAATGAAAAAGAACGAAAGGTGTTGAAGTTGATGAATGAAGTCAGATTGATATCTGCTCATGTTCAGGGATCACCAAGCAGCAAAATGCATCGTCGAAACGAACTTCGCTCAATGATGATTGATAAGGGGATGCCGAGTTTCTTCATCACCATCAATCCCGTGGACACCCACAATCCTATTGTACGTTTTCTGGCAGGTGAAGATATTGACATTGACAGTAGCATGGAAGAAAATGTCCGGTCATCGTGGGAGCAGAGCAAGTTACTGTCTGGTAATCCGTTTGTGGGTGCCCAGTTTTTCGATCTTTATATAAACGCGTTCATTAAGGCATTATTGGGATACGACCCAGCGGCCGAGCGCAGGGAAGCAGGTGTTTTGGGACACGTGAAAGCTTATTACGGATGTGTTGAAGCTCAAGGTCGAGGTAGCCTGCACTGTCACCTAGTGGTGTGGCTGGAAGGTGCATTGAATCCCAATGAGATCCGGGAACGAGTCATGTCTTGGCAGCATACAAATTTCACCGATCGTCTTCTTGCGTATTTAGATGATACTATTCACACCTCAGTCCCAGATGCAGCGGTTTGCGCTACAAAAACAAATCCGTGCAACATTAGACATGTTCGGCGCACAGGTGGGGAAAATGATGACTCTTACCGAAACCGTTTACTTAGTGATTTGGCTCGGCTGGTGAAAAAAACACAGACGCATGTTCATTCCGCTACGTGCTATAAATATTGGAAGGGTGGTCGTTCCCCTCGTACCTGTCGATTTGAACTTGACGAGAAAAACGTTCGACCAGAGACTGTGGCTGATTTTGAAACCGGGGAAATTAGTTTGCGACAACAGGATGGACTGGTAAACCCTTTCAATCCTACGTTGTTATCGGCGCTGCGATGTAACATGGATATTAAGTTCATTGGTTCGGGAACCTCTGCTAAGGCGATTCTTCACTACATAACTGACTACATCACGAAAACCCAGTTAAAAGCCCATGTAGCCTTTAGTGCTCTTGATGTTGCAGTTAAAAGATTAGGTGACTTCAAATCCCAAGAAATTTCATTAGCTGATAGAGGGAAGCAACTGTTAAACAGATGTGCTTACATGATGCTAACCCATCAAGAGTTGTCCGCGCAACAAGTTGCAGCATTCTTACTCGGAAATGGTGATTTCTATAGTAGCCATAGGTTCAAACCTTTGCACTGGACACATTTCGAAAGGTTTATAGATGAACAGGACAATAGCATAAGTCCCGGTAGTTACGACCACAATACCCAGAATATCACATGCAGTAGCAATGGAACCGAGTGCAACTCAGAACGACTGCATAACCCAAGACAGTCCAGTGCTATCGCTGACGTCGACGATGTACATGAAACCGATGATAATGATCTGTTAGATTTAAATGATGTAGAATTGGAGGACGACGATTATTTAGGTTTCGTGCTTGATGGTAGCAATCGACTGTGTCGTGACGATGCTTGTTCAGTTCCAGAGGTCCAGGATAGTAGGGTAAGATTTGTGGACGACGAAGAAGAGCTATCCGTTAAGCAGAATGAACAGGGTGACCTCATTGCAACAGCCAGTCCCGTTTCTGATTATCATTGCCGTAGCGAAGACCTTCTCAGCATATGCCTTTGGGATTTTGTCTCCCAGGTCGTCAAAGTGGACAAGAAGCACACAACCTCTTCTCATGACATAGATGATGAAGACACCGGCTGCACCAGCTATGTAGACAATAGTGGAATAGATGCACTTGATGATACAGCGTCGGTCCGACCTCGTTTCCCTCTGAAAGGTCCTCATGTCGAACAAGATCGTAAGCAACTGCAAATCGTACATCCTTCCACGCGTTACGTGCCCTTACTACTTGGACCGTCCATTCCTCGAAGAGATAAAGAGAGCAGTATGACGAGACACGCAAAGTTGATGCTGATTCTTTTTAAACCCTGGGTGACAATAACAGATTTAAAAAAACCTGAGCAAACCTGGAAGGAGGCGTTCGACGATTTCTTGCAGAGTGAGTGTGCGGTAAGATTGCGAAGAGTCATAGACAACATGCAACTCCTTCACGAATGTCGTGACAGTCGGGATGACCACTTTGAAAAGCGGAGGGCTCTTTGGAGGTCCTGCGAATTCAGAAAGTCCAAGAAACAAGTGTTGTCGGATGATTTCAATACAGCATCCGATGACGATGTCTTTCAACACCTTGCCGAAGTGGAACGCTGCAATTCAATCAAGCTGGCGAGGTCTGCAGAAAACGCTTCAGCATATCTTGATGCTGCTCATGCTGTTGGTCTTTTTCCGGAACGAAATTCTGGTCACTCACCGCATGTACTTGCTGCAGACATTGGTACAGAAGCTGAATCGCCGGAACTAGAGAATCTGTGGTTGGGTGAGTATAAACAGCGGAGAATGTTTTGGAAGAATCAGCTCAAGAGAAAGCATACTGAACGACCTTCGCAATCTCACCAAGATGACAGTGATGACGGTTGTTCGCAACACAGAGACATTATCCCTCCACCAACTATATCTGCAGCGGTACCTGATTCTCCTTTAGATGGATTGAACCCAGTTGATTCCGAAATGATGCCGCTGGTGACAGATCGTGAACAGTTCCTTCGATATGTGATGGATAAGTATTCTCTGAATTCGGAACAGGAACGTGCCTTCCGTATAGTAGCTGATCATAGCTTACATCCCAGTTCCCCTCAGCTGAGAATGTTGTTACATGGTCCAGGTGGTACAGGAAAAAGCAGGGTTATTCATGCTTTATCAGAGTTTTTTCATCTGCAGGGCCAGGACCGACGGTTGAGACTCACATCCTACACTGGTGTTGCTGCCCGTAATATCGACGGTCTTACTGTACATGCTGCTTGTCAGTTGGGGCAGTTCGGCAATCGCAGCGAATCTTCTGGATCTAGAGAAGATCTGGTATCAATGTGGGAGGGGGTAGACTATCTTTTTGTGGATGAAGTCTCTATGATAGGATGCTCGTTGCTTGCCGAAATCAGTGACGCTTTGTCCAAAGCGACGGGAAGAAACACGTTGTTCGGGGGAATGAATGTTATTTTCGCAGGCGATTTTGCGCAGCTTCCTCCTGTGCAGTACAAACGACTTTACGCGAAGATAAATCGGCGCAAAGCAGGAACCATTCCCGGCCAGAAAGATATTTTCGGCAAGCTGGCGTGGCTCAGCGTCGATACCGTTGTCTGCTTAACTAAGGTTCAACGAAGCAGTGGTGATCAACGCTTTACCGAGCTCCTTCAACGACTCAGACTCGGTATTTGTACAGACAAAGATGTAGCCCTTTTACGCACTAGGTTGGCAAGTCGTGTTAAACCTGACTGGAATGACCCGAAATGGTATTCTGCGCCGATGATTGTTTCTGAAAATGCTATTAAGGATGCTGTCAATGTGGAAGCCGTTAAAGTCTTTTCTCGCAGAAGTGGACGACCCCTGCACTGGTATTATGCGTCACATTCACATCCGGACGTCGATGTCAATAAAAAGGAAATCAAGCAGAGGCTATGTTCGCAATCATCTGGACCTTCGAATAAATACCTGGGTAGACTACCATTGGTGGAAGGAATGCCTGTTGTAATTACAACAAATTTTGATGTTGGTGGTGGTATCGTCAACGGAACATATGGTATTCTAAAAAAGGTGAGGTTCACTTGGGACGGAGAACACAGGCATGCTACGTCTTGTATCGTGAAACTTCCTTGCTCTATCGGTTCGCCCATGTCTCAACTGAACGAATATGAAGTTCCGGTCATTGAGCAAGACAGCGATATCAGTTTTGTACACCCACATAATCACCGGAAGCTCACTGTTACAAGGACACAACTCCCTCTTCTTCCTGCGTTTGCGATAACATGCCATAAAGCTCAAGGCAGGACATTGCAATCTGTTATTGTTGATTTAAACCTATGTAAAGGGTCTGAATCACCATACGTGATGTTGTCCCGAGCTACATCACTATCAGGTGTGATCATACTGCGAGATTTTGACAGCAAACGCGTTCGTTGTAGGTTGAATGAAGACTTGCGGGCGGAGCTACGCCGAATTCGAGTATTGGAGTTGGAAACATGCATTCGCCACGGCTCTACGCAGCAGGAAATAGCCGCTGCGCAAACGCAACTGCATCATGTCCGTTCCTTGTTAAAAGCGTCACATACGACACCTTGTGTATCCCTTGATACTCTGTCACCGTTTGCGAACACACGTTTAGCGAAGTTTTGCTCGTCGAGCTCCTTGTACAAACCGGCGGAACAGGTACTGACTAATATGGAAAATCACCTAGAGGCTTTTACAGATGTCGGGATGGTAGAGTCCACACGGCGGTCGATGGACCCGGAAGTAACAGGCAAACGAAAACACGTGTACTCAACTGATAATCTCACGACAACCTGAAAACGTCAGCGGCAATGATTGCTGTTTCCTACTGTTTATCAGCAGCAGTACCCATTTCTGGGTAATGCACCGTCTGTCTTTTTATAGTTATTGCTCTGGTAGATTCCCAAACAAAATGGTGAGTGTATATATACCTTCTATTTCTGCTCTCCAGTACTTGTTACGACACTCAAACATGTCTGCTTATGATTATCGCCCTGGAACCCACAGCTCTCCTCTTTTCGACGCCCGCCGCAATCCTCAGGGCCTCTACCAATATCTCGTTACGTTGGTCGACCAACGAATGCAAAAGGCGGCTTTCGCCAACGCTGTTCCTGGACAAGATTATGTTCGTGCCGTTCGTCCTGGTACACGTACCTATGGCTTTATGGATGGTCAAGGACGACCATTCACCACTAATGTTTTCAGAGAAATAATGGGTCCGAAATACGGTACGCTAATTACTGCCCGTTACAACCATTACCCAGGCGAAAACAGATTCAACGTATGGTTGTTTTACGTCTCAGTAACAAAGAGCTGACCGCCGTCATAGCCGATTGCTCTTGATGATCACAGTAAACCTTGCAAGGCGGTTCTGGCGTTGGGATGTCCGTCGTTTGCCACAGAAGCTGTCGCTGACTTGTGGCATGATCAACTTTGTTCGGCTGTTGAACTCCAGAGGTATGATAGAGTATGGGAGGAAGAGGTCGCTCGGAACGCTATTGCATCCGGGCAGAAACCAGAGGTGAGTGAGAATCGATGTACAATTCAGACACCGGCTTTTATACTTTTTTTTAGTCATTTCTTGTAAAGGAGTTCGTGAAGAACACTGACGTATCCAATCTCTTTGATCCCCAACCCAACTGTATGCTATTAATAGGACCTGTTATGTACACGGTGAGGTTTTTCGTACGCAAGACAAGGGTCTCGTCTGACGTACTAGTAGACTCCTCCACAAGGATTGCAAACTCAGGACAGTAGTCTACCGACCCGGACCGCGGCTGTGGCTACCAGGGAAGGGATGAAACGTAGGCGACTACGAGTAGACGGTTCCTCTGTTTCCACCGCGTCTGAGGACATGGAGCAATCTTCCGGAACTGCGTCCACTCCAGCTAACGCTGTCACTGTTGCAACGGCGGCGTCTGCTCCTAATGTTGCCGATACGACATCGACTAGTGGAAGGCTGTTTCCCCGTGGTGAGTGTTTTCCTCTCGATTTTGATTTCAAGTCCATCGTACGATTAACGTCAGGTGATCAAATTTTCGTCGGGGCCACGTATGATCCCAGTCTGCAATACGATTACGGTGGTGCGGCATTTAACCTGGTTAACTCTCGTCTCGTTCAGCCAGACTTTCGCGACACTCGCCAGAGGTTGATATGCCCATGGGATTTCTATGACAAACTCAGACCTGGTACTATTGTGATCGCCAACATTGATATTGCTGTTTATTTGATGAACGGTCGAAAGGTGTGTCTATTGGTATCGTGACAGTGTTTCACGACTAACTGAGGAAATCTCACCAGACTTACCACGCTAACATACTTAGTCTTCGTATTCTCGGCGAGTCGGACGTGCCTGTTGAGAGGCCAAGGGTTTTTGTTGCTCCAAATACAGTAGCCTCGGGACCTTCTGCAGAATCCTTCAACAGTTTCAGTTTGCCAGATTTTTCGGCATCCACGTCTACCCCAGTTTCAGGTACAGATTCGGACATCTCTACTGGTAACACGACTGCCGATGGACAACATACGGACTCGTCTTCGGATACGGTTGAAGGCGCGCCTGTTACATCACCTATCGACGACGACGAATCCGCGTCACTTCCGTTCGATAGCGACATCCCTATGACTGTTGAGGACATGCAGGAGAGTGTTCATCGTGACCCCGATACGGAAGAAAGCGGGAACGGCGACCACGCAGGCAGTAGGAGTACTAGGCGGCGCAAAAGGTAGTGATGTTCCGCCCAGTTCCGCGCTACTTTATTCCTTTCTTCTTTCTCTTTTTTTTTTTTCATGTTTATTCTCTAGTATAGTATGCAGCACCAGCAGGTTTCGCGTTTCTCGTTGTTGTACATTATTGTCCTTGAAATGGAACCAAGTCCGCGTCAATATCACCTATTAAGTCATTGCATATAATTCCGTGGGTGAAAGGCTTGCATTTACCTATTTTGTCTATTGCGTGGCTACCTATATATGTCAGTTTTTTCTGCGTGCGTTCTTCACCCAACTATGGCACTACACGATATTCTGTGCATGCGTTACGTATTGTACTTCTTGTCAACTCACGGTGCTTCCAGACCACCACCCACACACGACAGTTTTATTTCGTTTCTCGATCCAGTTGATAGGATCAACTTCGGTCGGTGCTGCAAGGACGCTAGGCGCGCAGTGAAAATATTCGAGCGCAAGGCGTATCACCTACAGCTTCTGTACGGTCGTTATTTCGGATCCGACAATCACATTGCCACTTTTCAGAGGATCCAAAGGGATCACGGTGTCTTAGTATCCGGGTCAACAGTTGTTGCTTTCCTAGACCATGTCTATTTCCCGGAAGCTGACCTAGATGTATACGCAAACATTACCGTTGCCCTACACGTCGTGGAGTTTCTGGAGGGAATAGGTTATGCATTTCACAGTCGTGACGATTGCAACCAGACCTTTTATGACAGTTTTCACAGCCTTTCTCCAGCAAACACTCGTGATCCCCACGAATACGGAAGTTCTATAGCGGGAGTGCTGGATTTCCGGTTGGATAATCGGTTGGTACAAGTTATCGTCACCGTACACGGGCCAATGGACGCAATTCTCAAGTTCTATGGCAGTAAGTTGCAACGCGTTTTACTCAGATTTCCCATTGACGAGTCTTGGAGCAAACATTATGAACATCGCGAGTTACTCCCATGTTGTATCCCTGTTTCCTTTTGCGACTTTCGCGTCCCGTGTTAGCATCCGCACAAGATACGATCCGGACCGATACTGTCCAGCTGAAACGGAACAGACTCAAACAGCGATTAGCAAGTGGGAACGACGGGGTTGGTCGTTTGCTCCTCTTCCTTCAGCTTCCGATTACCTGCGGCCTTCAACCGAATTCTCGGACGGCGAACGTTGCGTCGGGGATAGGTTGTCTTGGATTGTACCCCTCCGCTTTCTCGATGACGCCTTCTCGCCAGATTGTATGCCATCATATCTGCTCTGGCTGCGGGATCCAATCAGAGGTAACTCCTGGTACCAGAGCATTGTGGGTCAACGACTTTTTGTGATGTCTCATGTCAATGTCACTGCAACACACCTCCGTCGTGAGTACACCGCAAATCACTGTGCAAAATTGATTCCTTTCGCTCCCCTGTCTGTGTCTTCTCGCGATGATCCTCTGTAGTAAGTCGTCCCACACTCATGACATCAGTTACGTCACTGATTTGGCATCAGCTGGGACAAAAAATTCGCGGACATCATCTTCAATGCACACGGTTTCCGACAGACGCCTGTGACCAGCGATTTTCATGGGGATCTTTCTCGTCGTTTTCCAGTGACTAGGCATGATCCTACGTTGTCGTACTCGTCATTGCTGACAGCAGTCACAGTTCTCGTCCTCAGTCACACTATTTTGCAGTTACGTGATGTACTGGGATATATTCCAGAGGTTTGTCATTTGTAATCACTACTTTACAAAGCCTGACGGTGCATCAGTACTCTATTTCTTTTGAAAAACAGGAAGACCAGCAGAACCGCGGTGATATGCTCCTTTGGACTGTTGCTACCTTCGTCATCTCTATGAGTCGCTCTTATACACCTACCGCTATTTTAGCACTCGTAGAACGCATGGCACAAGTTTTAGTCCGAGTTCACCTACGTATATTGTTTCGATATGAACGGCCAGATTTTGCGACTTATTTTGCTGTTGTCGAATAGTCTTTTTCCTTATATAGTCAGTGCTCAATTACATATAAATCGGTAATCTGACCTGGACACCTCTAATACTACAAACCCCCACATGTCAGAGGACCTGCAAACATTCAAAAACGGTTGGCATTTCGCCTAAAAAGATACCCATGGCGCCTCACTAGCATATTTAGAACTGGAATTATGGAATAACCATGTTCGCAACCTGCGCGCCGGGGTCAGCAAACAAGACCACGCCTCGTTCGTCCACACAATTTCCATCAAAAGAAATGACATACGTGATATCGACCGGTCTGTTCGTGCGCTCAAGACCGAAATCACAGGTCTGTTAGTCAAAAAGGAACTGCTGAACGCACAACTTGCCTTGTTGAACAGCGTCCTGGCGCCCGTTCGGATGTTACCGGTTGAAGTTGTTGCAACTATATTCCGCATACTAGTTGCATCGGAACGAAGCTGTAAGGGTGGAGGGGTTTATCTTGCTTTGTTGCTAACTCACATATGTGCGTCGTGGAGGGATATAGCTATTGGGGACCCCTTCCTCTGGCAGGATATTTTTGTCAGGAACGTCTGGAGAGACAGGTCGGTAGACACTCGCGTTGAAGAAATGCTGAAGCATATACTACCTTTGTCCAAGTCGCTTCCTCTGGACATTACATTGCTGGGTGATTCTGTCTCTTCGTCATCGGAACCTCTGGCATACCGCACCTTAGTTAATTCAATGATGCGGTGGCGATCCCTCCGGCTCATAAATTTTAGCGTGCACCAGCTCGAAAGGTCGTCCTTCCAGCAACATCATATGTCGTTGTCTTCCCTGGAGATTATCGATACGTCCCTGTCGGCAAATGGCATATCGCTCAGCCATATCGCATTCAAACCGCGGGTTTCTACGCTTCGTGCCTATCTAGGTTCTGGTCAGTACAACGGAGTTTGGCCATCTGTTCGCCACCTCGAAATAGGAAGCATTGACACGAGAAGCGTCACACCTGTGCAGTTGCCTTCTTGCCCCTGTATTTACTCACTGGTGTTGAAACTTGCCGTAGGCCAGACTGCGTATCCAAACGTCATGTACAATACCTTGCGGGTGTTGACATTGGCATCCAGAGACCTCTCCGCACACGACGCTGACCAGTTAATTGTTAATACCGTTTTACCGCGCTTACAACATCTCATCTTGCGGAATGAGACTCGGAGGCGTACCTTCCTACAATGGGACTCAGCCATTCAAGACTTGGTCAACCGGTCAGGGTGTCTGATTACGAAACTCACTTTGGACTGTCTCAACACGATTCCTAGCTGCTACATAGCAATTTTCAAATCCCTACCTGCGTTGACTATGGTTACTTTGAATGAATCTCCACCTCCTCCAGGCTATGGGCCTCTTGACTATGGCCCTCTATTCCGACAGTTGAGATTGACGGCACCGGAAGATACTTTTTGTGACAGAAACAATGTGCTAACGAAGATGACGGATCTGCACCTTACATTGCCCGCATTGTTCGCTGGTTTGGACGCTTTCTACCATATGATCGAGTCGAGACTCCACGTAAAGGGTTATCATACCCTCCTCGGCTACCAAAGACTACGGCTTTTGTTGGTCCAATTCATTGGAAATGACGACGGCCTTGTCCTCAAAGATAAACTGCGGAAGCTCGTGGAGGGTACAGCGTTGACGTTGAAGATGTAGTAAAAGACGAAAGGCATTTGTCGCGAAGAGGCGACAATGAGAGAGCAAGTGAGAGCGAGACGAGAGCGAGAGACCTTAACACAAACTAGTCCGAATAGACCAAGTTAGATTAGAATAGTAAGATGATACAAGGCATACCTAGTCCGAATAGACCAAGAGGTCAAGATGAGGACTAGGTTACAGGACGAGGAGTTTAAATACAGTTCTACAGGGATCGGCGATGTGAACATAGGGCTAAGGGTCTACAACACTACTGACACATGTCCGGGAAAGATTATGGTAAGGCTATGGAAAGGCTATGGGTAAGTACGATCGAAAGGGAAATGAAAGAAAGGTGTAAACAGGGTGTAAAGGTGCGAGGCAGCGATAAGGCTGCGCGCACTACGTAGTTAAGGTTAAGGTTTTGAAAGTAAGGTTAAGGGAAATGGTAAGCAGGGATATACAGATGTAAATGTCTGTAAATAAAGGAAAAATGAATATTAGTAATTGGAATAAAATGTTCGTATTTAATCTTTACAACATTACCCCCCTCCTTAGAGTCCATCGTCCTCGATGACTATATTCTGGGTGCCTCCGGGTGTTTCTTGTGGAATGCTGTGATTGATCGTTTAGCATTTGTGAGATTTGTTACCGGTTCCCATGAATTATGTCCATTGTCATATCCTTTCCACTTTACCAAATATTCGATCCTCCTCCATCTGATCCGGCTGTCTAATAATTTTTCTACTTCATATTCTGGTTCGTCTTCTTCCTCTAGATAAACTGGTTCTGGTTCCACTTCCAACTTTCCATTAACTATATTGCCTTTGAACGGATAGAGCTTGTCGACATGAAAGACAGGGTGTATTCGCTCTAGGGATCTAGGAAGATCCAATCTGTAGTTTAGGTTTCCGATCTTCTCAATGACTTCGTACGGTCCTAGTTGTCGGTCTCCTAGTTTTTCACTGGAGAGTTGGAGGTTGATATCTTCGGCACTAAGCCAGACATGGTCTCCGACTTTGAATTGGTGTGCTTTCTTTCTTCCTCGTTCGAAACCTTCCTTCATCTTCCTCTTTGCCAAGTGTAAGGCTGCTCCTGCATCTCTCCTCGCTTCTCTCAATACTTCGATCCGTTGTTCTACACTCGCATTCCCTGTTCTCCTTCCTACTGGGATGTTGAAGTGTGGTAAGTACCCGTAGGTAACTTCGAAGGGTGCCAGGCCGTGGGCCGAATGGGTTCGGGAGTTGATTACGAACTCTGCCATGGGTAGGTGTTCCACCCAGTCGTCTTGCCTTCGGTTTACAAATATCCTTAAATACTTTTCCACTTCTTGGTTTGCCCTCTCTGTCTGTCCATTTGACTGGGGTCGGTATCCCGAGGTTAGGGTCGATTGAATGCCTAGTCTTTTGAGCAGCAATCTCATTACTGCGGCTGCGAATTGGGGACCTCGATCGGAAATCATCCTAAGTGGTAATCCATGGAGTCGGAAGATTTCTTTGTAATATAGATCAGCAGCTCCTTCCGCTGTAAGATTCGAATGACAGGGTACAGTGTGTAGCTGTTTGCCGAAGTGGTCTGTACAGACCATTATGGCATCGTATCCTTGAGATTTTGGTAGTTGCGTGATTAAGTCCACTCCTACGAACTCCCAGGGTCCTTCAGGGACTTCCAACGGTTCCATCACTGCTCTCGGGTGTCTCTGTAGCTTCTTCCTCATGCAAGTATCACATCCTTCCACAAACTTCTCTACGAAGGCTCTCATCGACGGCCACCAGTAGTGAGTGCTAACCAGGTCGAAGGTTGCGTGTTTCCCTCCATGTCCTGCAGTGGGCGCATCATGGCACTGTCTCACCACCTCTTTCCTTAATTCTTCTTCTGGTGGAACATACACCCTTCCTCTATGATAGATTAGCCCTCCATCTTCTTCCCATTCTGCTATTCCATCTGCTAGTTTCTTCAGTCCTCCCTTCTTCAATTCCTTCAACCCTTCTACTACTTCTGCTTCTCTTGTAGTGGCTCGACGGATTTTTTCTTCCAACGGGTTGCTGAAATGAGATGTGGCTAACTTCACAAAGTGTTCAGGCTGTAGGACCGTCTGCTTGGTGTTATCCTCCTCATCTGAGACATGGTGTAGTGGGGAGCGAGATAGGGCATCGGCTAAGACGTTGGTCTTGCCTGGTCTATGTACTAATAGGAAGTTGAAGTTGGCTAGTTTCAAGGCCCATCGAGCCTGTCTCCTACTTAGATCCTGGGCCGTCTTCCAGTAACGCAGATTGTCGTGGTCAGTAATGACTTCAAAGGGCTCAGGGAGTCCTTCTAGATAGTGCCTCCACTCTTTCAAAGCTTCGATGATTGCCAGCATTTCTCGGTCGTGGATCTCATAGTTCCGCTGGTGTTCGTCCATAGAGGCGGATCGAAACGCGACTGGGTGCCAGAGTTCGTCTTCGAGTTTTTGCATGATGACTCCTCCGGTGGCGAAGCCCGAGGCATCTACATCGATACGAGTGGGTCGGTCTGGGTTCCATAGTGTAAGTATCGGGGCTGAAATGAATTGGTCCCTAAGTTCTTCAAAGGCTTGCTGTTGTTTGAGCCCCCATTGGAACACCACTCCCTTTTTCGTGAGGTCATGCAGGGGCCTCGCTACATCCGAGAATCCTTGTATGAATCTCCTGTAGAAGTTGGCGAATCCAATGAAGCCTCGTACTTCCCAGATACTCTTGGGTACGGGCCATTTTCTAACCGCTTCTACTTTGGCTGGGTCCATCCGCACTTCTCCGTATCTAATTACGAGCCCTAGATACTCGATCTCTTTATTTTCAAATTCGCACTTCTCCGGCCTTAAGTATAAATCATACTCTTCTAGCCTTCTAAGGACTTCCCTCGTGACCTCTCTATGCTCTTCCCTGGTGCTCGTGAAGATGAGGATATCATCCAAATATACAGCCACTTTTCCTGCCGCGATTAGATCCCCAAAAATAGAATTCATAAGGGTCTGAAAGGTGGCAGGCGAGTTGGTCAGCCCAAAGAACATCACTTTTGGCTCAAACAACCCTCGGTTGGTCGCAAAGGCTGCCTTCCATTCATCTCCTTCTCGGATTCGTATGTTGTTGTATCCCCATCGGACGTCAAACTTGGTGAAGTACTTGGCTTCTTGAAGTCGATTAATGATGTCCTGGACTAGGGGTAGGGGGTATCGGTTTCGAATGGTGAATTCATTGAGTTTCCGATAGTCCTGAACAAATCTAAGCTTGCCGTCCTTTTTTTTGATAAAGAATACAGGGGAGGCGACGGGGGATTTAGAGGTCTGAATGTACCCCTTCTGCAGGTTGTCTTCCAAGAATCTTTCAAGTTCCTGCTGTTCATTCACCGACATGGGGTACACTTTGGTTCGAATGGAGGCGGGTGCTCCTGGTGTCAACTCGATTGCATGATCCCATGGCTGATGGGCTGGAAGTCTTTCGGATTCCTCTTCGGAGAAGACTTTGCGGAACTCTCGGTAGGCTTCGGGTATCATCTCTTCCAACGTCTTCTTTTCCTTCCCTTTTGCGGCTTCCTCTGCGATTTGCTGGGAGTAAGTTACTCCTGCTGCACACCATACTTCGTCTTCTAGTTCTTCGATTACTCCTTCTCTCCTCCACTCTCTGCGTTGTTTTCGGTTTGCTTTAATCTTTACCGGGGTCAGCAGAGGTCCTCCCTCCTCTTCTTTCGTTGCTCCAGCTTTCACATCTTCTTCTGTTGCCCAGAAGTCATCATCATCATAGATGCGGTCACTCCTCCCTCGAACTTGTAATAGGCCTTTTTCCCAGTCTATACTTGGATTAGCCTCCCTTAGCCATGGTAATCCTAAGATCACATCTTCTCCTCCTAGATCTGTGACTAAAAAGTCCATCCATCCGCTCATCTGATCTACCGTTAACCTTAAGTTCGCGCATTTTTCTATTTTCCCAGCCCGGTTTTCTGTTCCATCTATGTTGTAAATCGGCAGGGCCTTTTTCATTAAGAAGGTAGGGATCTTGTGTTTCTGAACGAATCCTTCACCTAAGAACAACGCGGTTGCTCCGCTATCTACCATTGCTGCTACATCCAGTTGCAATCCTTTTTCTTGAAGACACACATTGACTCGATAATGCGAAGCTCCTGGCTTTATTTCCGAAGTCATATTTAAAGTACATGCGTGTATCGAATTGTAGTTAGAAGAAAAGCGAAAGTTCTGAAATGTATGAGGTACTCGGGGTGCAGCAGAGTCCGGTACCGGCTTTAAAAATCCTTACGTTCTTTCATGAAAGCAGCTAGGATGGCGGTCTGTTGAGCCATAGCCTCTTTCAAGGCTTGGATCTCATTGGTGGAGTTGTTGACGCGGGTCGGCGGTTGAGAAGGTCCTGCGGTAGGGGTGTCGTTATTGAACAAAGAAAATGGGGTCTCTGTGTTAGCGGATACGCGAGCTCCTCCTCCTGTCTTTCCAGCTCCTCGGTTCTTTTCCAAGCCCATGTACTTGTCCTGACAGACTCTTTCGACATGACCAGTTCGGGCACAGTGACGGCACTTCTCGTTCTTCATGTTGCAGTTTCCTCGAACATGGCTCTGGCTCCCGCATCCAAAACACCTTCCCCTCATTTCTCTTAGGAAGTCATCTCGACTTTTCCCATTCCAATTTCCTCCTCCTCCTCTTCCTCCTCCTACTCGCGTGGCATCTACGTCCATGGCGTTAGGGTCAGATCGGTGGTTACTGGTTGCATTGTAGGTGGGGTCGTGTAGAGCTAATTCAATTTCGATAGCTCGGGAGATGGCTTGGGTCAGGGACTTGGGTTTTCCCTGTGCGATGTTGATGCTCACCATGTGGAGCCGGATGCCATGATTGAGTCCGTTACAGAATCGTTCTAAGAGGTCAGCATCCGAGAACCCAGTTCTGGACCCGACATCTTGGAATTTCTGCGCAAACTGCGCTACTGTCTGTTTTCCCTGCTTCATCCCTTTGCCATCCTTTCCCTGAATCTCCTTCCTAGCTTCCGATTCTTCGTCTAAGGATCCGAACCTGGTTTTGAAGGCTTTGACAAACTTGTCCCATTTTCCGTTAAACGGGAACGCAGTTTTGGTGGGGTCCGCATAGTGCTGGAACACTTGGTCAGCGTAGCGGGCGGCCCAGTCTGCCGCATCTTCTGTCATATAGGACAAGGCCGAAGCGATCCAGTCATGAGCGTTTCGGATTCCTTCCTGCTTTCCTGCCCAATTCTGGAAGAAGGCAAGGAAGCGACGCACGTCCGTCCCTTTGCCTGTAAAGGGCGCTGGTTTGGCGTTAGCGTTTTTCTTGTCCTTCTTCTCCGTAATGTCTGCTTTGCTAATAGAGTGCGCGAGGCGGGTGACTTCGTTCTGGAGCATGAGCTGTTGCTTCATGAGGAACTTGATGAGATCGTCTTTGGACATATCGTCCATGTTCTCGTCTTTCGGCGGCGTTGGAGGCTTTTTCGGTGGAACAGGGATGATTTCGTGTTCGACATTGTCCCAGGTGGCTGTAGTGGGTTCACTGATGGTTTGGAAGAAGGCATTGGGACAGACTTGGTCCTGACAAGGCCAGAACTTTCCGTCTGCTCGGACGTGTACGTGTCGCTTTCCGGTGAGGTCTACTCCATGTGGGAGCTTATAACATGCGAGGGTAGTGGGATCGGACATGATTGTTTCTCGTGTTGGTAGGGTTGAAGGCTGATTTCAATTACGAGGTCGGGCAACCACCTTACTCCTTTATAGGGAGTCCGGAATTATGTTTCGAAGCTCGTGTGGACGGGGGATGACCTTACGCAACAGTTCCTTGAACCGTTCGTACCTGCCCACCTGTGAGGCTCCTCACACAGGCTAGAGTCGACGGGCTTGTGGGCCCTTGGGGAATTGGGAGGAAGGGGATCGGGATACCAACAAGTACGACGTGTCTGTACGGGTCTCTTGATAGACGGGCACAGTAAAGGATCTTGACCTAATGTCGCGAAGAGGCGACAACGAGAGGGCAAGTGAGAGCGAGACGAGAGCGAGAGACCTTAACACAAACTAGTCCGAATAGACCAAGTTAGATTAGAATAGTAAGATGATACAAGGCATACCTAGTCCGAATAGACCAAGAGGTCAAGATGAGGACTAGGTTACAGGACGAGGAGTTTAAATACAGTTCTACAGGGATCGGCGATGTGAACATAGGGCTAAGGGTCTACAACACTACTGACACATGTCCGGGAAAGATTATGGTAAGGCTATGGAAAGGCTATGGGTAAGTACGATCGAAAGGGAAATGAAAGAAAGGTGTAAACAGGGTGTAAAGGTGCGAGGCAGCGATAAGGCTGCACGCACTACGTAGTTAAGGTTAAGGTTTTGAAAGTAAGGTTAAGGGAAATGGTAAGCAGGGATATACAGATGTAAATGTCTGTAAATAAAGGAAAAATGAATATTAGTAATCGGAATAAAATGTTCGTATTTAATCTTTACAACAGCATTGACCCTTACGTACATCCTACATACAGTATGATAATGTATTCAACTGGATTGAGGTTATATAATCGTCAACTCCAGTCTCTACGGATCAAAGTTATCCACGTTCCCACCGTCGCTTTCGTTTACATCTCCCGTTCTTCTCTTCTTGCGCGTTTTCTTCGGTGCGTTCGGATTCACTTCTACCCAGCTAAGGCTGTCTGCAGGTGAAGGTGGTTCTCGTGAGGTTTCCTTTCTCTTTTGTTTGTGTCCTGCTAACGCAGCCTTACGAGAAACTACTTTTCTTCGCAACCCTTCATTTCGTGCAGCAGTATCTTCCACTTCAGTCGACTCTGCCACTGTGTCGGCAGTCGGTGGCATGTTGGGTGCATCCGACTGACTCCCTTCTCCATTGCTCTGACTCCATGTGGAATTCAGATCAAACAAAGACGCTACGGGTGATTCCCAAGCTGCTTGCGATGAGGATGTATTCTCCTATCTCCATTCAGTATGCCACTTTTCTCAATAGCGGACTAGGGCTCACATCTGTACTATCATCATCTAAACCAAACAAAAATGCGTCCAAATCAACGTTGAGTCCAACACCTCCATCGACTAAACCACGATCTTTCGGCAACAACGGATTATACTTGTATACAGGCAACATATCGCTATTTTGACGTTTTTCTATCGACAGAATCAGTCTTCAGGTTAAAACCGCTCCTTCTGCTATACCTTGTTCGCTGGCTTCGTCATCAGTAGTAGAAGCGCCTGCGCTGTAGACTGTGGAGTTGCCAACTCCATCACTACCCTGCATCAATTTGTCACCTCTGTTCTGCAAGTCCGCTGGCGATACCGTTTTCGTATTGTGGTCAACAGTATCAGCAACGGTCGCATTGTCTTTTGGATCGGCTTCTGACTGTGAGTTCTCGTTGTGTCCGCGGTCGTGTCCGGAAACGTTCTGGTCGTTGAGACGCTCTTCCTGCGTATTATCGTAGCCCAGCACATTTGCCTTTCCACAAAACATCGACGTTATCGTCAAGAGCTGTGGGTACAACAGCACCTCAGGAGGTCCGACGCCATCTGGCATCGCTCGCCACAGAATTCCTGCATTGATCACTTCTATGTGGTCTGCTACTAAGATCCTAATCTGTAGGTGACAAATCAACGACAACTTCTCGTCGGAACACCGAATACGAACGTAGTCGTGACCGTAACAATCATGATAATGCACGTTCAGTTGTGCTTCACTAGTAACTGCCCTACTGATAGGATTGGCCATACGGTACAAACTGTGAGCACGATTGTCGCCGTTGCTTGTATCCCCCAATAACATCAGCTCGGTCAGTCCGTCGACGCAAGAAAACTAGGGGTGACTCGGTATCGCTAATTCATCGAGAGCGTTCCATTTTACCTTGGTGAACTCCGTGACCATAAACTCCAAACACGTGTATGATATCCCAAACAGCACGCCTGACCCCATTGAGGACTGGTTATTAATAACTCTCTACAGGCGGTCAGTTTGAGGGCATCTGGTTGCAACAACGTACTGGAGTAATGACATCCCCTACTACTGCATTAAATTGGTGTTCATCGCCTGCGTAACTGGCTACTAGCAATACGGCAGTGACACCATTTCGCTGCTCACATTTGACAACCAGGTCGGCAAGAGTAAGGGCAAGTACTCACTAGTGTATGTCTGGAGACGTCTGTACAATACACGTCCCAAACTTCGCAACGCAACGTACCCTGGGCTGTCATGTCTGAGACTTAGGGATCGTGAGCATTCCTTTGGTTTTCAATTTTTGCTTCCTCTAACTGCGTTATCTTATCTTATCGTTCACAGCAAGTCAGTCTGCCCCTTTCTTCTTCTGACATGTTTTCGAGCAACAGCAGTAATATTTGTATTATATGCAACTGACCCTATTCTGGGAGCTTTTACTACCTTCTAAGATGTCACTTCTCATCTGAAAGGCACGCTGCCGCACCTTCTTTTGACTGACAACCCTATCGCCGCCCTTGCGTCATGCTATCCGTGACCATCCATATATGGGTAACGCTGCATTAACCTATTTTGGGTTGAAGAACTGCTTTAAAAGTTTTAAAGTTCTATCGCCATGCCCTCCTGCTTCTATCGTAATGCAAGCTCCCAATGAACTGGGTAATTTGCTATTCACCGCCATGCATGGGTTTCCTCTACGTGCGCAATGACGCTTATACAAAAAGTTCGTTTCTCATCTCTGACCGCCGTTCATTCTAAAACCCATTCAAGGCTTCCTTTCCCTTGGACCTCTGTAATGGACTTTCTCGATTTTCGAGATATCATCAAATTGCGACAGGTCAACAACCATTGTGATAAGGCTGTACGCAACTATATCTATGCCAATTTTACCTACAAACGTCTATTCGGCACGTACTTCCACACTCGAGAAATTGAGGCGCTACACCTGCTTCACTCCGTCTCGGGTTTCTGTGCATGCAGCCCAAACTTCTACCAATGGCTCGCCAGGGAAGAAGCTAGCTCCAACCATCCTTTACAGATCTTTATCAAGGCTACCGACGCTGCGAGTTTGCTTTCCTTCCTGCGATCCGGTAGCTGGTCTTGCATTGCAGCGAGTTGGACTCGCTTCACCGGTTCATATCAGGAACTAATCCGTCCTCGGGATCTTAAAAACGCTTCTTCTGCGGATATCTTACGCACCTCCTACTCTGCCGGCACCGTCGAGTGTACCTTCCATTACAAAAGAGATTCATGCAACCTATATGTTTATGTTTGTTCTTCAGAGCCTATCAAGGCGGTTCTGAGTCAAGTTTCCGGTTAGTTATTTACTTACCCATTTCGATTAAACTGACATTAGTCTCTTAAGCATGCCATGTTTCGCTTGCCACCTCCCACGCATTCTACTGCTTATTCCCTCACACAGTAATTCGCAAAAAACAGAATATCATATTCAACGATTTAGATCACGATAGCACATGGGTCGGCGGCGCTTTCAAGTTATATCCCGATACGAGCTGGGATACGAGAGCTTCCCTCTCAACAAGTGATCTTTTCGTTCATGAATTGAGTCCATTCACAAGACACGTTGGCGACGATCTCTGTTGTACCATTCCTTTCCATCGGACGCCGATTCATTCGCCGTTAGCCAATACCGACCCGGTTAGGTGTAACCGTTTCAACGTCACAGTGTCTGACGAATTGGGGGATCCTGGTCCTCGCATTCGGTTTTATACCCTGTCAACAAAAAATGGAAAGGCTTACACCGCTGCATACTATCAGGTGGGAGATGAGGACTGGTACGTTGGCTCCTGGATTGATTTATCTCGATTTCACCCCACTGACGGTCGCCGTTTTGATTAGGAATAGAAAAACCTTCTTCCTCAAGACCATACGAGACACCGTGGTTTGGGCCACATACTTCAGCAGACCCAGGGAGAGAGCCGTGTCCGCCCGTCTCCAGAACCTCCTGCTGCAATACAAGTGGCCAGTCGTCATCAGACAGCGGCCGTCTCTCATCATGATAGCAACAATCCTTCGATATCTACTCGCTGTGGACAGCTGCCTGCTCAGAGGGGTCAACCCGGGTGTATGTCAACCTCTTCGCGTTTCGTTGCTGCGCATAGCTTAGCTTCCTCCAGGTTTCCATTAGTTTCCACCAGAGAAATTTCGTCCTATTTGCTACTCTCAAGATCAACATGCCCGTGCCTGGAAGAGGTTCCGCTGTACCAAGACCGGTCATGGGCGTATGGGAACAGGAACTGCAGAACGTCAACGTGGACGTGATCTTTGCCTACAGTAAGAGCTTACGTGTTCTTTAGTCACGTCTGTTGTGTATGTAACCAAATGAAACAATTGTCTCCTATCTGTCCTCTTCTTACCTTTATGTCAACTACACTATCACATCTCAACGAGGATATCCTCAGTTGCATTTACATGCATCTGGATTTGCCTGCTGTGGTTGCACTAACAGATGCCTGTCCATCCACATGTACACTACTTGGAAGACGTGAAGCCAAGAGGCGCTTTTTGAATTTCGCTACTGCATATACAATGGATGCAGACGCTCTCGCTAACGGACTAAGGCTTTCCAACAGCGTCATTGCTGGTTTTGCGGCCAGTTTTATGGCGCTCCCACGTGAACGATCGCCATTGGTGGTTCCACCTGCAACCATCGACGTTGTCGTACCGTCGGGGAGATTAGCTCCTATCATGGAAACTTTGCATAGTTCTGCGTATGCTACTGTACCTTCAATAATCGTATGTGCACTGATTACTGCCAAAGAACATTACAGAGTATCCGGAAGCCGCCCTGCTTACTATACAGGGGAATCTCAAGTCAGACATGGGAACTGTACAGTCCGTCTTCGTCGTCCGTCCCCTTATTTCGCGTCCATACCCTACCTGAAAGGTCCGAGCGTTATGCCGTGGTTCTCTACGACTTTGTGTCGCGTGCTTACAGCACGTTAGAAATGACGTTCTTCAATCACAATGGATGGGTGACGCTGTATACCGCCTTGTTTACAGCCAACCTCTGCTACCTACGCACCGCGACCCCTGTCTGCTCTCACCAGAGCGAAAAAAAGCGTTGCATTGCTCGTCTCGGCTTTCAATGTGTGGAAAGTAACGCGTACCTGCAACACCCTTGCTCTATCTGCCCTGCTTCCGATGTTGGTTTGAACCTTCAGCGGCCGATAGAAGTGTTTGCATTAGCAGCCGACCGCCACGACCAACTATTTACCGATCTCATGAGGTTAGACACCAGGTCCAGAAGGCGAATGTTTGCATCTTCCTGCCATAACGCCTGTTGTCCACATTTCAGCGCTGGGCACTCAATACCTACCACTTTTGTGCAACCCACTATCAACTGCTGCATATACTTACCTTTCAACATTGTGTACAACCGGCTCACGTACTTGTCACCAAACACAACAACCAACATGTACCTTTCTGCGGCGGCTGTTTACATCCCGAGGTCGGGTGTGCCTTGCCTGTTGTCGGTACCTCTACGATCACGAGGCAATATTGAGGACTCGTTACTCATTTGGAGGCAGTGGATTCTGTCCTCCTCCCAAAGAGTTTGGACCACGTACTGCATTATCGAGAAGAGTTTTAACAACAACGAGCACATCTCTTATATTATTTTCGTCGATAGGTTTCAAAGATGGAATTGGCACTCGGTACACAATCGCCTGGATTTTATGTTGATAAAACACGATCAACGTGGGGTCCTTCATTGTAGCAACTCTGATGTACCTAGTTCTTGGTTAGATTTCGTACGCTTGTATCACCTTCTTTGTTTCTAATAGTGTTGAAAAACATATTTGCCTGCTCATTCAGTGTGTCGAGTAGCGGGCTGTGCCGCTCGCCGGCCCCCGTGTAACTTATGAAGAGCTTGATTAATACGCGGACGCGAAATCAGAACTCAGTTCTGAAAAGTTTGCCGGCGCCACGTGACCATTTTCTCCCTCAAAATCGAACCAACTCACTGACTCAATCGTACTCGAAAACTCAGGCTCTCGGAACAATCTTGAAAAGAATTCTTTTTGATAGAGCGCCTCAGACTTTGAGTACATGTAAGTGTCTACATACTCAGAAACGAGGTCAGTACTACCTGGTATGCGTCCGATCTGGCTTGAGGCCTGGGCCGAGGGCTCTCGAAGTACTCTAACAGACGCAATGCAAACAATCAGTGCACTTCACAAGTGATACTGTGTATTTGAATATAGCTCAAGACTTCTGGATCGACTAAGATGGCAACTATAGCTCAGTAATCCATCCGAAATTAAACTTAAAGACAGACTAACTTGAAGAGCCAGTCTGAACGGGAGAACCCGAGCACACATATATACCTCTACTCACATTAACCCCATTGCTCTCCTACGATGCCTCCCCGATCGCGCAATGGCCCAGGTAATACTCCTTGCAAAAACCATATGATGTTATCCATGCACAACCATACTTATAGCGACTGTGAATATCATGGTACACCGTGTCGCTATAGTCACGACATTTTCAACCTCAAGCGGGTTTTGAAGCTTGTGGGTTTGCTGAAGCTGTTTCCTAGTTTTTACTTGAAGACATGAGGCTTACTGCATTACAGGGAACAGGCATTATCCGTCTTAATTATGGTCAAGGCTCCGAGCGATATGGGAACCATGAATGCGATACTAATCGTGGATGGAGTATTACCCTGAATGCTGTGCCAATCTGTTTCTACGCGCAAAACACAAAGGATCTACCTAAATCAATTCTCTTAGCAGAGGAGAATCGAGGCATAGGAACTGCAGAAGTGCGTAACACGAGTTCACTGCATGCCTCCTTGTGTGCCGCTGACTAACTCATTGCGTAGGTGAGTTACGAGAAAAAACAAAGTCTCTGTCAAGCACACCAAAGCGGCAATTGTACCTTTGGGTCTCAATGCCGTCTCGACCATGACCTGGTCGATGGAAAGCGCCTCGAGAATCTTGTCAGATGGGGGTTGGATGATTCTGGCACATATGAATACTTGACTGTTGAGTGTCGCAACAATCTCCGTGGTAGCGTGCGTTGGAAGATAACACTCAAGCCTGATGCATTCAAAGCATTGAAGTCGGATGATCCTGTCGCGAAGACACTTCCTGCGCGCCTATTCAGTAGGGAAGGGGATGACCTTTTACAAGTTATACGAGAAATGGAGAAGATCGTTGGTATCGATTCGTCTTTGGATACCTCGAGGCCAGAGCCTAGTAGTGATGTAAGCACTGAGCCGTCTCGCGAATCTTTTTTTTGTTCTCATACTCGTTGACGGGCAGACCTCTGATGCTTCACAACAACCTAAATCTAGTGCAAATGTACCGGTAAGTACATTGTAATATCAATCGATAGTCATATATCCTACTTTATATGGAAGTCTTCTACAGACTCGAGTACCACTAAAGCCAGTAGTACCGCCAATGGTACACAGCCTATGTCTGCAAAGAGTTCACAGAAGACCCCCGCTCCTATCAAAACTTCACTTCGTCATCAACCTAAGTCCGCTGTTGATGTACCAGTAAGTTCTTCTATTATCCAGGGTAGTTTTATATTCTACTTTGTATAGAAGCCTTCTACTACAGGCTCAAGTATACCTAAAGCCAGTGACACCGTCCATCGCACACAACTTGCGTCTGCAAAGAATTTTTCATCTGGCGTTGGTCCCAGAATAAACCCAGGTAGAGTGAACACTTCGATACCGGTAAGCAGTCTCGCGTCATGAACGTCAACTGCTTATCACTGTTGAAGCCTTGGAGTCATTACGCTCTCTTAACCAACGGTACAACACCTGCTTCTTTCCATCCAGGCGAAAGGAGAACTCCTGTGGTGAGTTTTGTGAATCCGAACAAAGTGTATTTTATTGAACTGTTTCATTATCAGAACTCGCCCGCTACAAAGAAGGGTGGATGGGGTTGTTACATATCTTGATTTAGACTGGGCCCAGCTCCTTTGAACGTCCCTTCGGTAATAGTGAACTGATGTTTGAACACTTGTATTTATTACAATTGTATACTCGATTGTACTCCAAGCTCAGGCCATGTCTTGTACCATGAAGCTGTATATAATAATACCTTTTCAATTCCGTTAGCCTTGCATATCCTTCAGTGTGCGAGTGAGGCTCAGGCTGGATTTGTGGATGATTGCTTGAGGCATGTGTACGCGGCGCTACATAACCTGAACGTTTTCCGGTTCACTATGCACTCGCACTCTCAAAACTTGATCGGTTTTCCCTTCAGCTGAGCGCTGATTATTCACGACTAGTATACCAATCAATGACAGGTTTCCGGAGTCCGAAAAGCCATTCAATTGTTTGCGCACTTCTGAAATTCTAGACGCTGGCTCGCCCTCGTCGACGTGCTCAGTAGGTCGACCTATATACAACGGCTTTCCGGCTGCTGCTGATCATGCATATCATGCTTCAGAAATTCGCAAAGTGCTCAAGAGAACACAGTTGCACAGTGTTATAGTGATGGAACACAACACTCAGGATGTGTGTAGCTTGCCTTTTTCACTTCGTGTCTCTGAATAACTAAACAGCCACCTTCCGACTTCATGATCAGCTCTGAGATCAAGAATCTAGCTTGTGAAAGCTGCTGGAAGACTGTATTCTCCGTTGAATCCTTTCGTACTATGTGGGCAGTGGTTTGGGACGAGGATCTCCAGGGCAAGGACATCGAATTTGGGACACGGCGGTGGGCTGAACTCTTGGAAAGTGCCAACAACTGTCAGCTCTGTCGGCTTCTCTGCATGGATATACCTGAAGAGTGGAAAGAGACCTTGTCAACGGACGATACCTTTTTTGTGAAGCTGGGCTTTCGGAGACACACCTTACATGGCTTGGTGCTCCAAATTGAAGCCCATATGGGCAGCCGGACATACTTTGTATGTGCAACGGAAGGTGCGTACATCTTTCACTAGGTGAAAGAATTGAACTCACTATTTCATCGCGCAGACAACGTTTCTGCACGTTATATTGCTACGCGGGAGGTAGTAACGCCCACAGATATCGACACTTGCGTTTCCTATACCTTCAAATGTGTCGAAGGATGTTCTAATCACGACAAGTGCCCGCGATCGGCGCCAGCAACACTTCCAACTCGTGTGTTAGACTGTAGCGATCCAACTCAACCTCGTCTTATCATCAGTGATTCGTCTATGAGGGAGTATTATGTAGCCTTGAGTTACGTGTGGGGCGAAGATCAGCCCCACCGAACTACAGTGGAAAACATAGATACCTACACTACCCTAATCGATCAGAGCTTTATCCCAAAGACTATCCGAGACGGCATCATGGTCACCCACAAGCTTGGGCTACGGTATCTTTGGGTTGACTCCTTCTGTATTATGCAAGACTCGGACGATGACAAGGCCCAGGAGATCGCAAAGATCCGGACCTACTTCTCTCATGCATTCATCACCATCATTGCTGCGAGTGCAGAGCGTGTCAGTGAAGGGTTCCTACATGAGCATCCTAAATGGAATCGCACTCCCATTCTCTTACCATTTCGGTGCCCCGACGGGCCTATCGGTACGGTGCGTCTTTACAAAGATGAGGTACCGCCATACGAAGCCATCGAAGAACGCGCATGGTGTCTCGAAGAGCGCGTACTTTCACCGCGCTGCCTACTGTTCTGCAGCCATGCAGTTCAGTACGAGTGCCCGACAGAGCGTAAAAATATCAATGGCTCTCCGCTATTACTTGAAATACTTTCTACGCAGCTGCCCGTCACTACGTTTGACTCGGATCAGGAAACACTCGATCGTTCTTGGCACAGGTTGCTGTTGGACTATACCGCCCGCAAGCTCACCAAGCCAAAGGACAAGCTTGACGCGTTCGGAGGTATCGCCGAGTTTTTTCACGGGTTATGGCCGGACAGTCGCTACGTCGCAGGGATGTGGACGCACCAATTTCCCGAAGCGCTTCTTTGGATCTCCAAAGGGGAACCTCGGACGGTATATCTAGCACCGTCGTGGAGCTGGGCTGCAGTGGATGGCGCGATTCACTCATCAACTTTTATTAAAGACTTTGATGCCCCAGCTATTACGGTTCTGTGCAGTGTCAAGCGCTATGAAGCTACGCTCAAGCGAAAGAGCAACCCGTATGGTGAAGTGACCTCTGGACTGCTGGTTTTGGAGGCTGGTTTCATGCAGGCTATATGGGAACCGGACCCGAGAAATCTCTGGCCTCTTTTGTACAGAGTAAAAGAAGATGGGGAGTCTTACTCTGTTCAAGATCATCTTGGTTATTACTTTGCCGACACGACTGAGTTCTGGGAGACCCGTCATGAGGTGTCTCTTGTAGCATTGTTGGAATCTAATAATAGTGTATACGGTTTGGTACTTATACCAGTGCAAGACCAGGAAGTCGATGGAGAGAAAGTATATCGTCGAATCGGAATGTTTACTCTAACTCCTGCTTTGAAGTGGTCATCAAATACATCCAATCGTACTATCCATATCGTCTAATGACCGGTTACATTTATCTGTACTCATAGTATCAACATGTATTCTAGTAGATTCCAGTACGTAGGAATCTCGAAATGGCAATGTAAAATCCATACGGTATCCCTTTTTAATTAGGGGTATACTCCGAGTCGACGCGTCTTGTAAGAAGCGCTGGCTCAAAAGGGAAGGATCCGGAGCTACATAAATCCATAAGTAAATCGCGATTGTCATCAAAAGTTTTTGGAGAAGACTCGACCTCCAATTGCTTTAAAATTCCGTTGACTCGTGCTGGGTCGACATGACTGACGATAGACTCGCAAGAGTCGTCTCGAGACTCCAAAACTTGCCATCGATTGCTCTTCCAACTGACTATCCGCGACTCTCTGGTACCAACAAACTCGTAGAGGCTGCCCATATCGCTGAACTTCCTGAACAGACTTCTCTCAGTCTGCTCAAACTTGCTCTCTACGATGAAAATGAGGACGACGAAGAAGCAGACCAGAATCTGAAGAGACCCAGTGCTTTTCACCTCCTTCTCGCTGCGTTCACTGTCCTTCTCCATCGTTATACTGGCGATACTGATATCGTGATTGGTTCATCCTCTGCCTCCTCACCAGACCCTTTGGTTCTCAGGTTATCAGTAGATCCATCCGATCCTTTTTGGGCAGTCGTGCGCAGGGTGCAGCAGGTTGAGACAGAGGCCGAAGCGGACGCAGTACCATTCGAACTGATCACGAACGCGCTGAACAAAAACAAAGATGACCCTCTAGAAGGACCAATTTTCCGTGCTCGATTCTTTGATGAAATGGGGGAATCTCTTGGAGATTTTATTAGGTCGACGAGTCTTACCTCTGATCTCACTGTCTTTGTTACCCGACCACCGGCATCTACACGTGAATCCATTGCTCCACATATATCTTTGCGCATTCTTTACAACTCTCTTTATTTCACAAGCGCGCGTATTTCCTATATTGTCGACCAGCTCTGCGTTCTTTTGCGCAAGGCTTCGTCGAATCCCCTTTCTTTAGTTGGGTCAATACCTCTTTTGACGCCTTCTCAGAAAGAAAAACTTCCCGACCCTACTGCCGACCTCAACTGGTGCGATTGGAAGGGTGCTATTACGGACATCTTCTCTCGCAATGCTCAGCAGTGGCCTGACCGACCTTGTGTTATTCAGAGCATTCCAGCTCCTTCCCTCACTGATACCCAAGAAAAACTTGTGTTTTCGTATGGTGCCATCCGTCGTGCATCCAATATTCTAGCCCATCATCTTATTAAAGGTGGAATCCAGCGAGAAGAGGTTGTCATGATCTACGCTCATCGTAGCGTTGACCTTGTGGTCGCAGTGATGGCAGTCCTGAAAGCTGGAGCGACGTTTTCTGTTATAGGTGAACTTATCCAGACCCGAGTGACTTTCGCAAGTTACTAATGTCCCATAGATCCTGCGTATCCTCCTTCTCGTCAAATAATCTATCTCCGCGTTGCGCAACCCCGTGGGTTGGTTGTCCTCCAAGGAGCAGGTGTCATCAACCCTTCTGTGCGTGAATTCATCTCGACAGAACTCAAGATTCGGGTCGAAGTACCTGCGGTACGAGTTTCGCCAAATGGTGACATTCAAGGGGGACCCGAACAGAAAGACGGCGCTGATGTTCTGGGATCTCATAAACAACTGGGAGAAACCGATCCTAATGTGATACTTGGTCCGGATAGTATCGGTACCCTCTCTTTCACTAGTGGTAGTACCGGTATTCCGAAGGGTGTCAAAGGTAGACATTTCAGTCTCACTCACTTTTTCCCTTGGATGGGTCAACGTTTCGGTCTGGACGAGAATTCCAAGTTTACAATGCTTAGTGGAATCGCTCATGATCCTATTCAGCGTGACAGTATGTCGTAGTTTTTTGGTTGTATCTCTAAGTTGCTAATGTTCCTTCAGTGTTCACACCTCTGTTCTTCGGTGCCCAGCTCCATGTCCCAACTGCTGACGATATTGGTACTCCGGGTCGTCTTGCAGAATGGATGGCTGACAGCGAAGTAACCATTACCCATCTTACCCCTGCTATGGGTCAACTCCTTTCTGCTCAAGCTACTCGTCAAATTCCTTCCCTTCGTAACGCGTTCTTTGTCGGCGATGTTCTCACCAAACGTGATTGTCTCCGTCTTCAGGCTTTGGCTGCCAATGTCCAAATCATCAACATGTATGGAACGACCGAGACTCAACGTGCCGTGTCGTATTTTGCTATTCCTCCCGTATCTCAAGATCCAACATTCCTCGTTACTCAAAAAGATATCATGCCTGCAGGAGAGGGTATGATCGATGTGCAGCTTTTGGTTGTCAATCGTAATGATAGGAACGTACCTTGTGCTGTCGGCGAAGTTGGCGAGATTTACGTTAGGTCTGGAGGTCTAGCCGAGGGATACTTGGATCCCGAGGCTACCAAGGAGAAGTTTGTCATGAATTGGTTTGAAGAAAAGAGGACAACGCCTAGAAAGGACACCATTAAGTCGCCTCCTGGGAATGCTTTGCCAGGTCCTGAGGCCAGATATTGGAAAGGAATCCGAGATCGGATGTATCGCTCAGGTGATCTGGGGAGGTACCTTCCTGGAGGTATCGTAGAGTGCACAGGCAGAGCTGATGACCAAGTCAAGATTCGTGGATTTAGGATTGAACTTGGCGAGATCGACACGCATCTTAGCCAGCATCCGTTGATTAGAGAGAACGTCACGCTGGTGAGGAGAGACAAGGATGAGGAGAAGATTCTTGTCAGTTACTTTGTTCCATTGGGAGGTGCAGCACTAGATGAATACGCTAGTGAGGTGCCAGACGATGACGAGGACAAGGGTGTGGCCAGAGGAATTAAGAAATATAGACGGTTGATCAAAGATATTAGAGAACATCTCAAGAAGAAATTGCCTAGTTACAGTGTGCCAACGCGTAAGTACTACTTTTCGCAGTCTCATTTGAACATTGAATCATTTTTTACCAGTCTTTGTTCCTCTAAACCGTATGCCTCTCAATCCCAATGGCAAGATCGACAAACCTGCCTTGCCCTTCCCTGACACTGCTCAAGCTGTTGCAGCAGCTCCTGCCCAGAGCGGTAACGCAACTGAAGAAATAATGCGCAAGATATGGGCCACCGTTCTCACCAATGCGCCTCAACCTATTCCTCTCGACGAAAGTTTCTTCGATCTCGGTGGTCATTCCATCCTTGCAACTCGCCTCATTTTTGAGGTCCGCAAACAGTTTGTTGTTGATGCACCCTTGGGCTTGGTCTTTGACGAGCCAACCATTCGCGGTCTTGCTTCTGCGGTTGATAAATTGCGAAATGCAGATTTGGGCTTGACGGCTACGGTCGCTGCACCGGCTGTGCCTGCCAAAAAACCTGGCCCTGCACCTATGGAATATGGTCAAGATTACGAGAATCTCCTTTCCAAATTACGTCAAAGTTATCCTTCGGTTCCGTCAGATTTCAGCTCCCGTCCTTTAACAGTGTTCTTGACTGGTGCTACCGGATTCTTGGGAGCGTTTGTTCTGCGAGACTTGCTAGAGCGAAAGGAACGAGTTGCGAAAGTCATCTGCCTTGTACGAGCTTCCAGCGTGCAAAAGGGCTTGGATCGACTTCGGGAAGGTTCCACGGACCGTGGTGTTTGGGACGAATCCTGGGTTGAGAGCGGAAGACTCGAGGTCGTCACGGGTGATTTAGGCCAAGAACATTTTGGCCTGGGAGACGAATGGCAGAGAATAGCTTCAGATGCCGATGTCATCTTACACAACGGTGCATTGGTGAGTGATGAATTCTTCAACAGATGAATGGAATATGTACTGATAGCGAACTGCAGGTACACTGGGTCTATCCTTACGAAAAACTGCGGGCCGCAAACGTCTTGGCGACTTTGACTGCTACTGAACTGGCTTCGGAAAAAAAGGCTAAAGTTCTAGTCTTTGTGTCGTCGACTTCTGCTATAGACACCGAACACTATGTCCGTCTGGCTGAATCACTTGCAATGAAGGATTCTGGCTACAAGGGTGTTCCTGAAAACGACGACCTGGAGGGTGCAAGGTCTTCCTTGAAAACCGGATATGGTCAAACCAAGTGGGTCTCTGAGAAGTTATTATTCGAAGCTGGTAGACGTGGCTTGAGAGGGCATATCATTCGTCCTGGATACGTTGTTGGTGATTCCAATACAGCAGGTGAGATATGGTATACTTGAATGCGATCGTAAAGATTGATGCCCTATTTTGTTTAGTGACCAACACTGACGATTTTATTTGGAGAATGGTGAAAGGGTGTGTTCAGCTGGGTCTTATTCCTGATATGAACAATACCATCAACATGGTTCCCGTTGATCACGTCGCTCTGTGTACTTCGTTGGCGGCTGTTGCTCCTCTTGATGATGCAGCTCAATCCGTTTTACACATCACCGCTCGTCCTCTCCCCACTTTCAATTCGATGCTATCTTCTCTAGTTCAATACGGCTACGCCACTGAAAGATGCGATTATATCGTTTGGCGCCGCAAACTCGAGCAGCACGTCATGGAAGCTCACGACAATGCTCTTTATCCGTTACTCCACTTTGTCCTTGATGATCTTCCAACAAGTACCAAGGCTCCTGATCTTGATGATACCAATACATGCGCTCTTCTTAGACCACACACCTCTCAAGTCAATATGACCGTGTCGGATTCCTTGATGGGTAAATACCTGTCGTGGCTTGTACGGGCGGGCTTTTTGCCAACTCCCTCCAACCCATCCCCTGAAAAATTACTTCCTAATCTTGGAGACGGTGCCTTCAAGGCGGCTGGCCGAAGCGGTGTATAAAATCTAAGCGGGTCTTCATGCAGACAAAATCTACATGCTCTGTATATACATATATAAATTACATTTGGTGTACTTTTACAATGACATCTCTATACTACCTGAGCAGTGTTTCGGTATTCCTTCGATTGAAGGTTGGTGTCACTGATGGGAGGCCACTCGGACCGTCCACGGCCGGTAGCTCGGATGGAAATTGTCAGTAGCAGAATATATATGATCACTGGGAATTGAAGATCAGATTTACGAGATCTTGATGTTGATGTTGATTTCACTTACAAGCCAACCAACTGAGGAAGCCAAAGGCTGCTGTTGCTCGCATCTCTCTACAAGCTGTGAGGACTTGCGCTAAAGATCATCAGCGCATCAGTACATCAGTCGTTGCACATCGTCATCAAAATAAGTTGTGAAAATTACCTGGATATCTATGGTCGCATCTGTGCACAATGACAAATTTAAAGGTCCGTTGGAATGTCTTTACAGACGCTACTGCAGTCGCTACCCAAAGAGCCCATAGAACAGCTAAGAAGATGTCAATCGGTGATCTTCAGAATTCGAAGCGAGACAGACCGATCCATGCAAGTTCTGCAATAGTTTTTGAGGTAAAAGCTTTTCCTTCACGAGCTGGATCAAGCTTCAATATCCTATATCGGGTTCGAGTTAATATAACACAATTAATCAAGGAGGATTTTGATGCACATCACAGGAACAGTCAGGATAGTGAGGGTAGCCGCTACTATGGCAAGACCTTCAATTGGCAAGGTAAGATGAGCGGCACTTGTGACATGCGTGAGATGAGTATTGAGTCCCAGCTCAATGAGGGCGAAAAGCACGCAACTAACTAGAATTTGACTCGGATGAGCTTTAGTAAAAGTGGAGAAAACTTAATCTCGTACCTAGGATAGAAAGTCGTAAAGTATTGAAGGAGGCCATCTTAAAATTAGATTGAATGGGTGTAAAAGAAAAAAAGTGCAGCGTAAACCAGTCCCTGCGGTTTACTCCACTGGAGAACGAAAATGAAGGATATATCGTTATCATGTCACTCTTTTATCATTAACAGAGCTGGTAGTGATCACCAAAAGAGCGCCCTACAGATGTCGCTCCCGGTTTCTGAGATTGTACATCAAGTTGGTCAACAATCCTTTTCGGAAGTCAGCGGAGAAGTTGTCCTGAATATAAAGTAACTAGGTAAAGTGGAAGGAAGAACTGCCGCGGCTCATAAACCAGTACAATGGCAGAGAAGTGGCGGTGAACGAATAAGTACTATCCTTGAGCAGTGGAAGTCGGTGGCTGTTCTTTTCTTGGCTGCAGAGGTTTCAACAGCACTAAAGATTGTCTCAGCATGTTACGATGACTCGGGAAGTCGCAGCGCATAAAAGAACAAATGAAAGAGTTTTAATCAATGTATCAAATAGCAGTAACTGATCCTTGTCGACCACAGAATCCTCGGAATTTTTGGCGATTATCTGAGAAGAGACCGTAATAGACTGGTTCACAATATAGAGAAATAATACATGTGTTCCGGTCTCATAAATCTTTACCTGAGCACCCCCTTGTGCTGCTATGCGTAGCCTGAACGATCCTTCGATTCAGCTACACCGGAAAACCATACCGATGACCCGCGGTCCGCAGCCCTAATTGAGAATGCTAGGAGCACCAGCGTGTAAAAGAATACTAGAAAAAGAAAAAAAGGTGTCAAAGCGGGCCATGGATGCAACGATGCTCAAAACACTAACAAGCAATCCAGATGAGAAATCCGAAAGCTGCTGTTGCCTGCGTTTCTCTGCAGAATCTGAGATACTCTGTTGAGATGTTGAATTTTAACGTCAGCAGTGCGAGAGGAAGGTGTTTACCTTCAGCAGGCACTCGCAGAAGGCGTGTATCTTCAGGCACTGGCTTATCCAGATCACATTCAACAGAAAAAACATTGTTCAAAGATACTACAGACTGTGCTGCAGTCGCAACCCAGAGAACCCATAAGATCCCTTCCATTTCGGTGAAAATTAAACCACAATTCCGATTAACGAAAAGAATAGATCATACCGAGCCATACCAATTCTACGACGACCTTAGAGGTAAAGACCTTTCCTCTATGAACCGCGTCGAGAGCAATCCTATTTTGTCATAAGCAAAAATGTCTTCAGGAGAGAGAAATAGCACGTACATCACAGGTAATGTGATGAGGGTAAGGACAGCCGTTGCTATAGCCAAGCCCTCGTAATCGAACTCTTCAATAGCACCGAGTGGGTCTATCCCATCAGTAAAGCGCTTTATATCAGCCGCGAGTCCTAATACAATGAGCGCAAAGACTACACATGTAGCTTTTTGCAGTAGAATTTCCGTGAGCTCGACGGTCAGCATTAAATCAAAATATGACATACCCAACACGGCCAGCCGAAAAACAGAGAGGAAATTCATTGTGATCAAAGATTGAGGCAAAAGTCGGAGAAAATGACAAGGAAAAAGAAGTGGAAAGAATGGAGGTAAACCGGCACCTGCTGTAGTGAGTCTGCTTGTCTGCTTGGTCCCTTTTATGGGAGCAGTAGAGTACAGCGTGAATATCTTTAGTGGACGCTGACAGCGGACTAGATATGCAACGAAGCATCAGTTGTAGATGGATATGATCAATACTAGATATGCAACGAAGCATCAATGAACCCGGTCAATACTAAATTTGCCTCTTGGTACATCAAATTCGAAGTGTTGCTCCGTGGCCCAATTTGCTCAGAGCGCTGATCAATAGTATCGCCAGCGTCCCGTATGGTGAGTGCCTACGCATAAAATTTCGACTGCACGTTGGTAGAGAATTACATCGATACAATGGCGAGTTCACAAGTAGCAAGAGATGATCCTAACAAGCAGCCTAGACCTGTTAGGCATGACCAGAGGAACATTTTGAGAGTCGGACGTCCGATGACTCGGGAAGCCGCAGCGGATAAAAGAACAAATGAAAGAGTTTTAAAATGTATCAAATAGCAGTAACTGATCCTTGTCAACCACAGAATCCTCGGAATTTTTGGCGATTATCTGAGAAGAGACCGTAATATAGAGAAATGATACATGTGTTCCGGTTTCATAAAGGTTTACCTGAGCGCCACCTTGTGCTGCTATGCGTAGCCTGAACGATCCTTTGATTCGGCTACGCCAGAAAACCATACCGATGATCCGCGGTCCGCAGCTCTAATCGAGAATGCCAGGAGCACCAGCGTGTAAAAGAATACTAGAAAAAGAAGAAAAGGTGTCAATGCGGACCATGGATACAATGATGCTGAAAACACTAACAGGCAATCCAGATGAGAAATCCGAAAGCTGCTGTTGCCTGGGTTTCTCTGCAGAATGTGATCAATACTGTTGAAATATTGAGTTATAATGTCCACAGTGGAGGTGAAGGTGTTTACCCCCACCCAGCTTATCCGGATCACATCCAACGCCCTCAAAAATTTTGTTAAAAGATACTACAGACTGTGCTGCAGTCGCAACCCAGAGAACCCATAAGATGCCTTTCATTTCAAGTTGAAAATTAAACCATAATTCCGAAAAGAATAGAACATACCGAGCCATACCAATTCTACGACGACCTTGGAGGTAAAGACCTTTCCTTTATGAACCGCATCGAGGGCAATCCTATCTTGTCATGAGCACAGGAACTTCAGGAGAGAGAAATGGCACATACATCACAGGTAATGTGATGAGGGTAAGGATTGCCGTTGCTATAGCCAAACCCTCGTAATCTAACGGAAGTTTTTCAGGAGCCCCTCGTAGGTCTAGCCCATCAGTAAAGTGCTTCATATGAGCCGCGAGTCCTAATACAATGAGAGCAAAGACTACACATGTAGCTTTTTTGAAGTAGAATTTCCATGAGTTCAACGATCAAAATTAAATCAAAATATGACATACCCAAGACAGCCAGCCGAAAACTAGAGAGGGAACTCATTGTGATCAAAGATTGAGGTAAAAGTCGGAGAAAATGACAAGGAAAAAGAAGTGGAAAGAATGGAGGTAAACCGGCACCTGCTGCAGTCCGGTCGTCTGCTTGTCTGCTTGGTCCCTTTTATGGGAGCAGCAGAGTACAACGTGAATATTTTTCGTGGGCGCTGACAGCGGAAGGAGGATCGACGGCTAGTTATGCAACGAAGCATCAGTTGTGGATGGATACGGTCAATACTAGATTTGCCTCTTGGCACATCAAGTTCGAAGTGTTATTGCGTGGCCCAATTTGCTCGGAGCGCTGATCAACAGTACTATCGCCAGCGTCCCGTATGGTAGAATACCTACGCATAAAATCTCGACTGCACGTTGGTAGAGAATTACATCGATACAATGGCGAGTTCACAAGTGGCAAGAGATGATCCTAACAAGCAGCCTAGACTTGTCAGGCATGACCAGAGATGGACGCGTGTCGCTAATGGATGTCGGAGCTCGAAATCTTAGTCGGGAGACGGGAGTCGGTAACTTGTACAACAGCAATATGCAGATCGTCTAATCTAACACCGTACATTCTTAATAACATATATTAATGCATAGGGTTCCCTATTTAATAAGTAGTAGTTGGTATCGTACACTGGCACTGCAACGGAAATGAATGAGAGATCACTGAGCAGATAACATGATGATGCAAATAATTAACTATCAGATACAATGCAGCAGTTGGATGTGGTAAGATGGAGCCCTAGAGTGTCAAACTAAAATCCCAGAAGAATGAAACTAAGAGAAAAAGAGTGCAGGAACAGTGGGAGGAGAAAAAATGAGCGATTTGCTGTTCCCATGCCCAAATAGAAATCCAGTGTGTAAACACATGCGTTACGAAGGCCTTGAGCTTCCACCAGACATGCTGCGATAGCCTTGCTCAACACCGCCAGGGCTCGGAGGTGCTGACCAAGAATTTACAACTTCCATCAGCGACGGCCCAGCAGTCTGAGGTTTTCTCCATGCTCTGGCAGAGAAAAAGTCTAACCCTGGTCCATATGGCGAGCCCTGATTCGATGTAGTTTCAGGAGGTGTACTGGTCCGAGGTGGAGGGGATGCAAGCGTCGTCGTGGACGCATTATTGGTGATATAATGTCCTGTCGCTGTAAAAACAGAAGGTGTAGCGCCTCCTGTGGTAGCGACAACAGGCCGGACAAAGCCAAACGAGCTTCTCGTGTCCGAGGTTTCCTCGCTACTCGAGCTACTTTGACTATCGCGTCGCTTTCGGCTTCTACCTCTTCCTGGTGAAGCTTCAAATTCAGATAGGTCGTCTGTTGAACCGCTTATACGAGAGAGTCGGGACGTCATAGACATTGATAGTGACCTGGGCGAAGGCGAAGGTGTAAGTGAGTCATCATCTTGCATAACATGCATGTAGATGGAAACATCGTTTTCGTCCGAAGATATGAAAGATCCGGATCGTAACGATGTGTTCGAGCTTGAGGGTAAAGATACCGGTGAAAGACTCTGCCTTTGTCTCGCGTTCCTGGCTCGAGGTAACGTTCCAGAATTTGCCCCATGTTCCTCCGCCCTATGTGCCTTGGATCGTGAGCGAGCCTTCACCCAGCTCAATATAGGTGTGATAACCGGTAATTTTCGACGTCTTCTCTCCCCTGCCGATGCCGAAGTGTTGTGCAACATCCCACCACGTTGTATGGTACCATATCCCACATCAGTTTCGTTCCTTGATACCTCCTTTGCCTTGCCTTTCTTTTCAACTGCTCCGTAACCAGTTCCTTCACCGCTTTCGATCTGCGACCAAGCGCCTGGCGTTTCCCCAAACTCCAATCTCCTGCCAAACATGTTCACACCTTGTGTATTCTGTCGCTTTCTCCACCACAGTAGTCCTGCAACACCGGCAACAAGGACTATGAATAAGGTACTGAACGTGATACTGATCGTTCGAGGCGAAGGATTTCCAGGTGATCTAGGTGGACCTGTAGGGTCGGGAGGAAAGCCTGGAGAACTATATGTATAAGATTGAAAGAGGGGGTATCAGTGAGGTGCATAAAAGCAGAAGACAAGAAAAAATATAATATGGGATTCAGGCATTAGTGTGAATCGCAAGCGGTGGAAAGGTGAAAAGAACGTGTCAAACAATGAAGCAGAGAAGTCGATCAGGAACGGGGCATAGGAGTACCCTTTCATGGCTGTTTATTGGAACAAGGTACCAAGAGTCCGTAATGAAGTGAAATCTAATAGATGTTTCACTCACCGTGTGGACGATGCACCCCATCCATCTGGACGACCCCCCAAGGTAGGTTCTGATCCGTCATTCCGGATAACAGAGTTGGGGTTCCCGCTTTTTGTATAAATCATGAGGTGATTCTCAGAAAGTGCTAGAGAATTCAAGAGGTTTGAAGTGGAAGCAGGCTTCGTCATGATAAATTGACGAGTGGATTCTGACAGTGAAAGTGTCTCTGTGTCGGACCTTGATATAACGGGTTCTGTAGCAATAGAAGTGTCAAGGAAGGTGTCGGAAGTCGTTGGCTCTGTCGTTGGCTCTGGCGTTGGGGACGGAGGAGCGTCCGACGAAGTGTCTCCGGATCCCCGTGTCGGTGTGGGTAGTGGTGAAGGAGAAGTGGGCAAGGATACGATTGTGGTTATTGGTAACGGTAAAGTCGGCAATGTATCGAACGGTAGGGAGATGGAAGGCAACGATGGCGTGGAGAAGGGAATGCTCCCCGTTAGGATAGGCGAAGTGATTTTGTCCACAACTTCTGACACGACACTTTCGACCGTACTCAGAACACCATTGACTATTGTGTGTGCCCCATCAGCAACACCACCTAATATTTGCCCGGCATCCTTCAGTACGCCATTTTGGTCTGGATGAGGTGTATGTGACTCGTCTTCATCATCACTTGAATTCCAATTTGGAAGGGGACCAAGCGAAACCAATTGCGAAAGTTGAGAACGTCGATACATTTCTTTTGCAGTAGGCGCGCGCATCAAAGCAAGTCGCGATCTACTCGTCTATTTGTAGAAAGATCCGAGGGAGACAAGGGTGGTTAAGAAGATAGTGAGTGGAAAGATACTCGGGTTAATGAAGGTGCAGAATTGTTCTAGACGTCGATCAGCACTGGGAGCACTGCAATCCACAACCAACATCATCAAGTGGATCGTTGGAGATACAGATGGACGGCAGGGATGATGATAATTATCAATCCCAAAATTGTCTTGTACAGAGGGCCAATTCCAAACCCAAAAAGAGCGACGGACAATGAATGAGTGGAAGATGGACACTGCAATGCGCAGGAAGGGAAGAGAGGCCGGGAGAGGTCGTTAAACCATCACGCTTATGATTGACATTTGTAAGGCACCGAGATGGATGGGAAATGCCCTGGAGGGTCTAGATGGAGGTACTTTTAACGTACGTGCTGAAGGTTTCAAGATGCATGTGGGAATCGGTAGTGCGGTTACAACTTGCCGAGTCATTTCCGACCGCGGTTCTGACTGGCTCTGACATCCAGACTATCGAAAACAGTGCGAGCCCATATGATGCGAGTGAAAGGATCAACGTCAGAGTTATTTTAAGGTTGCAACGAAAGTAAAATAAAACAAGGAAAACATAGCTGGTGCTATGCTGGACAGTCAACCGTCATTAATTCTTTGGTCATTGTTCATCGTTCATCAGTGAGACTGGGACTAGATAGCAACATCCCAGTAGATTAGCCATGCCATCACGCCTGCAACTAATGCACTGATTCCCAATACCCTTGTTTGTTTCCATCCCTTCACTGACGTCTTCCACTGTTCCGCTTTTCCTCCTCGTACCTCCCACTCTTCCCACTTTGGCTTTCTTGCCTTCCACCAAAACAACGTCGCTGGACCCGGGAATATTGCAATATTCTTCGTATTTCTCGTGCCGTTAACGTAGTAATAGCTCTCGCATGCTGGCCAAACTGATGTCGCAATCCTATCTTGTAACCACTTGTTGTATTCATCTGTTACGGCTTTCGAGATCGTGATGGAATGGGCCTGGCCTTCGATGATAGGTTTCGCAAGCTGGACAGCCAATCGAATTTGAGCTTCCATGTCAAAAAGTAAGGAGGCATGGCCCGTTGCTGCGTTCGGACCTAATACCGTATTGATTAATTATGTATGTAGTTGGGTCAAAGTTGAATGCAGTTACCTATGATGTAGCATAAGTTTGGGAAACCGGGGAAATTACATCCTAGATACGCTGTCGGCCCGCCTTGTTCGTCGAAATACTGCCGAATAGTTTTGCCGTTGATACCTTTAATGGCGAGGTTTTCGGGTTCCTGTTCATTGATTCCAATGGCACGATAGAATGTGTATGCTATAGATGATACGCACCAACGAATAACCTGTAGCAAACACCACTATATCCACAGGTACAATTTCTCCATTCTGCAACTTGATACCATTTTCAACGAGCGAAGCTATAGGTGTGTCTTCTAGCAGCACATTGGGTCTATTAAAGCTGGACAGATAATCCGGGTCGACGATAATTTGTTTTGCTCCAACAGCTACAAAACAAATCAGCTGTCGTATCTCATCAAGAAAGGCGGACTTACGATATTGAGGTGTCAACTTGTCCCACAGGGCTTCAGGAGCCTTTGCTTTTATGTATGAAGTAAGACCCTAAGCCAATTGTCAAAACCATGCATATAAACTCGAGCTCACACTTGCCTTTCGTGCCATTTCTCTCATGCGTCGATTTGATTCGCGAAATATAAGGAATTCCACGTCGGCCTATAAAGCTAAGTCAATGCAAAGAAAGAGGGAAAAGTAAACGACTCTTACCCTTGCCATGATAAGATTCCTATGCCATCGCATAACGAACGGAATGTGCTCGAAGATCCATTTAGTTATTGAACGATACCGGAAGTTGTTCTAGAGTACTGTGTTCAGGTTCAGGAGACTCCATAGGCAAAGAGTAATAAAAACTCACTCTAGGAACAAGCCACTGTGCGCTTCGGATAAAGTTTACGACACTGAAAATCTCTTGAGATGCTTTAAAAATACACATCTAGATGAGCTCACGTTATGGAAGGATCTTCAGACAACGCAGGGACAATCTGAGCCCTGTAGGCGTCGAGAGTCAGTATATGCATATTCGAGAGAGAGAGAAAACGCACCCAGAGCACCCGTTTCCAATGACTGCAACTCTTTTATTCCTAAGATCTACATCGTGCTTCCATGTTGCCGAGTGCCAAACAGGTCCTTTGAAGTCACCAAAATTAAGACCAGCCAGACTAGTCATTTCTTTTGGATATTGAGGTGCCATGAATCCACCAAGCCCGTAGATCAAAAAATGCGCTTCAACAGTTTCCGTCTCGCCCGTGTTTTCGTTTTTAACCTTGACATAGTACAACTCTCTCGACGCGTCCCACTCGGATTCCACGACTGATGTATTGAGAACGGTATTCCGAGGTAAATCATGTTTGCGCCAAAGATCTTCCCAATATGCAAGTACTTCGGGCTGCGTTGGATAGTACGTCGGCCAGTCAGGTTTGAGGTCGCTGGACAAGCTATACCAATGCCCCGGAATGTCTGCTGCACATCCTGGGTACGTGCTAAATCTCCATGTCCCGCCGACACCGGAGGACTTTTCATATATCTAGGCCACAAAGTTCAGACGCGTAAGCTATGCCTGAAAATGAGCGACGAAACGGATGTAACACACCGTAAAATTGTCAAAACCAAGTTGACGTTTTAGTGCAACGCCAGACGCGATTCCGGAGACACCGCACCCGATAATGATGATGTGAGGATTTCTCTCTTCTCTTTTGGAGGCCATTGGAGGGACGAGGCACCTTGAAAGCGTGCTGACATTTGTTTTGTCATTTCGTTCGGAGTTGCGGTGTGAGTAAGGGCGTGATGCCAATCTTACCGACGACAGTCAATTGTTGCTCATCTACGCGTCTACGCGACGTACCCTTTGACCGCGTATTCCCAATCTTCCCTCGTGCTTCCATCTGCTTCTACATCTACCTTTAGACGTCTTTTCGATTCTGTGCTCGTATATTTCACTAATATGATTGTGATTGATGGACACTACAAGCGAGCGGATATTTGGAGATACTTTCAATTAATTTACCCTACCGACCGCAGGTACGGCCAGTAATGGCTTTTCCTTGTTTCTTGTTCCCCCTTACTCCTCACGAAAATGAGTGAGGGATCGCAATGGTGCGTAGATATGCTGCTCGTGGCGCGTTGGGTCTTACAGATGTGGCTTTCTCATAGGTGGATAGTAGCAGCGATGTTGGCACCTCCAAGTAAGAGCCTAAGTACCCTGGGCTAGGTACGATTGTGCCCTTCCATTCCTACTGAACCTTTTCTCCAGTCTTTCTCTTGTACGATCACCTCCTCACGTTGGGTCAGTAATCGGGTCTGCCTTTTAAACTCCAATGCCAAGCTAACTTGTCCATATCCCCTTGCAGGAATGGAAGTTCAGTACATCTGGCTCAAACGGAAAAGACGCAGCGCATACTGGTTCTTCCTACTGCGTTACTTTGCTTCGTTTGGCGAAATCGTCATGCTGGTGTTCAGGTTCTATGATGCGGGCTCCGAATCCGGGTGTCTAGTTCTTCAGACGTACATTAACACGCATACACTGCTCGTGGAGCTCCTAGTCGCATGTACGTATGTCATTTATCTGTTTTCTCTGCGCGTAGGTCCTTACAAGCTTTTCAAAGTTCTCATGTCTATGCGTGTTTACGCACTTTACGAATGTAGCAAACGAATTATGTGGCTGATGATAGTAGTAGCAGGGTCGTTGATTCCTCTAGTTGGGGTGAGTCCGTCCTACAGAGGTCGTCTTCATTTTCTCAGACTCAATCTGACATTGTCCAGTGGTCGGTGGCTGTGAGCAGTATTGGAACTGCGTTACTTCAGGGAATGATCTGTGGAAAGATATTTCCAGAGCAAAAGTATGTTTTTGTTATTTGCACGTATGTGAGACTCGCTGAGGACCGTGTTTTTTTTATCAGGGCGTCTTGTATGTCGTTGACTTTATCCCGGTGTTTCAGAATACATTTAAAAAGACTTTAGATCTGACAGTCACTTGGGGCTGCGCGCTAGCTTACGACTTGACAATATTCATCTTGACACTATGGAAGACTATCAAAACTAGACGGTGTTTTCGAGGCTCCTTGCCTGTCCGACTTCCTTTGTTGGATATAATGTTGAGAGACGGTGCGTTCATTCCGAATTTTCGTACTGCTTACTGCTGAAGGGCTGTATAGGTGTGATATATTTTGGGTAAGCTTCGTTGAAATCTCGTTACGGCTAATTGCCGATCCCTATATAAAAGGATAATGAGTATTGTCCACCTCGTAAACGTCTTCCTATGCGTAAGTCCAAGCGCTACGATTGCTGCAGTCCTCACTGATATATTCTCCCTTTTAGGCATTCCGAGTAAGTCTCCGAGACAAAAAAACCTGCTTATACGCTGACTCATTCTTGCAACAGACATCCAGTATGTCAGCGTTGGCTCGGACGTTTGTGTCTTTCCTCTTGAGTTTTGATACCTTTACTTATTTAGCTCCTTCAACACAGCATTTCCGCAACAATGACTCTACGCCTGATGCTCAATCTCCACGAATCCGCGTCAGAAGGTCTACTTTCAAGATCCACAATGATGGATCGAAATCTCACTTCAACTTTTGAGGCTCGCGGGGTGAATATACAGTCGGGACTAGTTTTTCGACGCACTTCACTAGAGCAACCAACACCAGTCAATGAACATGAGAATGAGTTGAATCGAGATGGAAACTCGATGATACGGGAATCACATGGAGGGATGAGGATGGATTTGGAATTGTCTAATATTTCTGGTTCCGCTTCGATGTCTATCCACGAAACAAGGTCAAGTAATGCATAGTACATGCAAATGTTTGTCGTATGTAAAGTACGTTTACTTTGAAGTGTCTCCACGCTAGCGCTGCCAGTATACATTGACTCAAATACTCATAGAAAAGAGGGCAATTTTCAACTCGTCGTGGAGGGGAACCCGACTTACATCTGTCACCCTGCTTGATGCTTGATAGAGTCGACTTGGCAGCATTGATTCAAAAACTTGCCGATGGTTTCTCGAACGCGTCGGTCGTCAACCTGGATGAGGCGGCGTCGATGGCCCATCTATGAATGATATCGGATGTAGTGAAGGATGCATGTACCTTCACCTTTACATCTTCTCTCAATGAGTAAGTTATCGCCATTCCGCCGATGGCAGTGTCCGCATCTAATAATTTGCAGGTGGGAATGTAACAGCCGCGTTGGCGCCCGGTGAGTAAATGTGTATGCGGCCAGCCTCCTTCCCAGGCGGTCCGTCGTTCCGTCGATTTTCGATCTCCGCGTAAACCTTATTGAATCTGAGAACGGTGCGGCATCTAATGACGCGTTTTTCATGCTTTCCTTCTAACCACATGCTCACTCCAGAGAAATCGTCATGTTGGTATCCAGATTTTATGACGGTTCCAAACGTTTGTAAATATAGAACCGCTCTTTGTTGCAAGTCCTTTTCAGTAATCATGGCTATGCGCTATGGTTTTTGATGATAGTATTAGGTCATAATCCCTCTGGTTTTCGTAGTACGCCTCTACGCGACTGTACTCTCTTTTGACCGCGTATTCTCAATCTTCTCGTGCTTCCACCTACTGCACAACCATAAAATTTCCTGAGCGGCAATTTGGCAGCGTTTGCTCTTTTAGCTCTGCTCATCTCTATAAACAGCTCAGAATCCGTGTGGTGCTCCATAGGAACGCACTGATCCAAGAGTGCATCATGCTGCGGATAAATGTGTCCTTTCGCTTCCACTGTGATCATGGCAACCCTTAAAAGACTTTGGAAAAGTAAGTCAAATTCGGTTTTCAATTGCATTCACTTTAAAATCGCGCTTAGTGTTCAGACTTCCTGGTTTATCGAAGACTGTATCAACAGATCCTGAACGTTCAAGTGTTTCTGAATCAAGCGTTTTTGATGAAACATCTAAGCCTGGTATCGTATTGCTCTTTTGCTTCGCTCATAGTGTCTTAATAGTGTGCAGAACCTTTCAAGCCCACCGCGGACGACGAAGCTGCTGCAAAGCTCTGGAAGGTTTATGTGGATCAAGCGAAGGAATATGATGAAGGTTTGTTGAGGGAATGGAAGGCAGATATGGAAGCTCTTTTAATCTTCGTGCGTGAATAATGTCTTCTACATACTGATTGTAGCTTCAATCTAACGACTGACCAGTCGGCTTTGTACTCGGCCAGTCTCACAGCCTTTGTGATCGAAAGCTACAAGACCCTCCAAGATGACCCTGCTCAAAATATGGTTGACCTGTTGATGCGCATATCACAGCAACTCAGCAATGCAACTGTTTTATCTCCGCCACGTCGCTTTGAAACCCCGAGGTCCGCTCTGGCTTGCAACATAATGTGGTTTCTGAGCCTCGCATTGGCGTTGGCATGCTCTTTGCTCGCTACGCTCGTCCAGCAGTGGACTAGAGACTTCATACATAAAACAGCGCAAAAACCTTCACCTATTCGCAAGGCTAGAGTTATTGCATTCTTGAAATTAGGTCTACACGATTTCAGAATGAAGACTTTCGTCAATATCATTCCAATCCTCCTTCATCTTTCGCTTGTCTTGTTCTTTGGTGGTCTAGTGGCTTTCCTCTTTCCAGTGAATAGAGTTTTGACATATGTGATGGCGGTAGTTCTCGTTATGTTTCTTGCTGTCTATTTGACCCTCACTCTACTGCCCCTGCTATACCTCAATTGCCCATATCGCACACCGTTGTCTGGGGTCCTCTGGCGGGCTGGAAACATATTAGGCGGCCTCTCTGTCCGGAATCATGCCCTTATTCATCCAGATGAGACATTGACAGAAGCCATTCTGGAAAAGTCAGTAACAAAGAGTCAGGATCGGGAAAAGCGTGATGCGGAAGCAATCATCCTTACAATGAGGTCCTTGACGGATGACGATGAAATACTTCCTTTCATCGAGGCGATTCCGGATATTCTGTATGACTTTAGCCAGAATAAAATCCGCCGGGAGAACATCCCCCTCTTTATCCCTCTTCTTGACTCTGCCGACCCCGAGCTGAACGTCTGGGCACGCATTGCGCAGTTTGTATTTAAATGCGGGTACTGGTCGGGCGATTTTCAAACACGTAGTTCGCAGGCATGTTCCCGGGCCATTTGGACACTGGTCCAAGTATATGCATATTCCAAGAACCGGAGACATGATCACTTTGACCCGCAGGTCCAGCTTATTCGAAGTATGCCATCTTTGCTTAAGATTGTTGTTGCCACTCCCTCTGGCAGCGATTTGTGTTCTGCTTTAGCAGCACTCGGCACTCGGTGGATGCATCTGAGTACCAACCAAGATCTTGTTCTCGAGACTTTTCAAGCTATATCTCCTTATATGGATACTATGCCCCAAGTATCTGATGCCAGTCTTGATATGTTTGTCAGAGCACTCGATAACAACTATCTTAGCTTCATACTTCGATATATGATTTCTCGCAGCAAAGAAGGCAAAGTGTGGCATATTATACAAATAATCACTCTCTACAAGTATCTCCAAATTTCCCAGGACTCAAACGCGAACTCCCTAAACTTCGAGAGTATATGTAATGCTATATACCCTCAGTCAAAATCTCCCCTTGAAATTGAGGATGTCCATGGTGATCTGTCTTTTATTCAGACTGGAGACCCTCTCTTGGCCTTGAAGAGGCACGTCGACAAAACGGGTGTCCTAAGTGATAGCACCGATGCACACATGAGGCAGTGTCTCAAACTTTTTTTCTCTACAAGCAGACCTTTGTGTTGGCATACCGAAGCACAGCAATGTCGCCAGTCTGTTCTGTGGTACATTCATCGGCGATGTGAGGATCGCCCATCTGACAATATTTGGGAAACATTCGGGATGGAAGATCTGGAGCGTGTAGGACGGTGTGTTCTTGAGCAAATACAAGAACCTTTGGGGGATGATGGTGTCAAGCAATCGGACATTGTATGTTTGAGGACATTCATACTATTATTAATGTCTGATGACTTACAATGGTGGGGTGACTTCTTCCCAAAGCTATTTGAGGTCCTTCGCACTCCCAACCTACCATTCAAGGATGTCGAAGGGTATCCTTTCCTTCAAGTTTTGTTGGATGAATTAGTGTCCATTCGCCTTGCACCTCCAACGTACAGCATGTACCATCTTCTTCCTCAGAAGAGTTTGGAACAGACTCGTATCAGCCTCATTCAGGAGTATCTCCTCCCACAATTCCTGTGCTTAGACGCCCTGGACTCGGGGTCATTCCGGGATACCCTCGCAGTTACTGTTGTATCTCGTTATATTGGGCTCTGTTGCGAATTTAGGGTGCCCTTCCACTTTGTAGGAATCCTGCACAGGCTGTCTTTCGGACCGTGGAATTGGCGAGACCAATACATCGACGAAAAGATTCAAGTGGTATTTGCGGAGAGTGTTGCAAGGCTAGTAGAAGCCACATCGAAAGGGCTGTTGGACCCTGTATCTGCCGAGTTAACTCTGCTAGACGTTATAGCCTTCTTCAGAGGCTGGTTACCATTCCAATGGATTACTAGTCGACAATCCGCAAAAATTCTGCTGGATGCTTTTTCACTGTATCAAACATCAGAAAACGTTCTGATACCAGAAAATTGCGCGCGGCTGAGCAAGAGAGGAAAGAAAGGGAGAGAGAAATTACTCAAACACTGTCGAGAACTGTTATCGGTGCTAGAAAGCGTACAGGGAAATGGTTTGGGAAGCACGGTAAGGATTAATTTGCAAAGTGTAGACAGGATTGGCTCTGAGAGCGTAGAGGGAATCGGTTTCGAAAGCGTAGAAGAGTTTGGTTCAGGAAGCGTAGAGAGGATTGGTTCAGACTAAAGGCAGAACTATATAGTCGTCATAAGCTCCAGAATCTAGCGAAGAATAGTTACATACGTACCAAGGAATGCAGTCATTGGAGTTGTTTGGTGCACGTTTTCGAAGAATGTTCAGGAATGAGAGAAAACGAGCCGGTGTGATCAATGAATCCAATCGAGGTTGTACGAAAGACGGTGACGTCTGGACCGAAATTTCGAGGATTAGCCAAATTGTGGCTGTGCACATTTTCTTCACTTGCGCCTTCATTATGGCAAACCTCAAACGCAAGAGAGGGGTAGATGCCACTGCTCGAAAGGTGCGGAGATGTAATTTGATTTGAGTACTGTTCTTACGCATGCATAGATACGCAGAGTGTCGCCGGAGGATGTGGACGAGGAAATGCCATTCCTTGACGATGGTGGGAGAACAGACGACGAATTAGAGATTGAGAATGTTGAAGAAGGCGAAGACGAAGAAGACGAAGACGAAGAAGGGGAGGAAGGAGAATGGGGAGGTGTTGGACGAGGAGAGTCAGATAACTTGCCGCCAGTCAATGGGTCTAAATCTTTAAAACCGACCGGAGAAGAAATTCGGGCAATAAAAAACGCTACCGACTTGTATCGTTCAAATACCTTCAAACTCCAGGTACTTTTGCACTTTTACTTCCTTCTCGAGTGCGCTTAACACGGTTTTTAGATAGATGCACTTTTGCCAAACATCCGACCAAAAACCAAGTATAGTGCGCCGTTGGACAAATTCCTCCTCCAACTGCATGAGTTTCTGTTCAAAATTCCCTCCATTCCATCAAAGCAGCCTCTAGAGGCTGCCAGGGCTCTCCTCAAAAAGGGTGTCTCTGTCCCTTTCTCCATACCCTTACCCACAGAAGATACACCATGGAAGGTTGCATTCGAGAAACCAGAAGACATCACGCTGGTGGGAAGTTGGGCCAACAAAACCTCAGTGAAAGGGCAGGATAAGCTAAAGTATGGCGTAGATTTGGCTGTGGAAATGCCTTCGGTATGTCATTCTTCTTGCGTGGTTCATCTAGCTCACCGTGTCACGTATCAGACTCTGTTTCAAGAGAAAGATTACCTGAATGGTCGATTCTTTCATAAACGTGCATTTTACCTTGCCACAATAGCGGCTGCTATCATAAACCCGAAAACCGGTCTGCAAAACGTCGATGTTTCTTATGTTTCACAATCGGACGACCCTCGTCTTACCAAACTCGTCCTTGAACCACGATCCGACGGTTCCACCTCCGATTTCAGCAAATTGAATGCGAAGGTGCATATCATTCCAGTACTCTCTCAAGACTGTCCTATCCCTCTCAGCCGATTATCTCCTTCCCATTCAAACATTCGCGTCAGTTCCGACCCCGAGCCCTCAGATGATTCGTCGAAATCTAGACTACCCTCCCCATTATACAATACTGCTATACTTACTGCATTCACCCCAAAATCCCACCTCCTTTCAACCCACAATTTGCAACAATCCTGTCCTGCATTCAATGATGCTTTGGCTCTACTACGCATTTGGGCAAACCAACGTGGTTTTGGAGAGGGTTCAGAATCCCATCCTAGTATACGAGGATTCGACGGAAAAGGCCCTTGGTGGGCTGCATTATTAGGTTACTTGATCTGTGGGGATGAGCCCACAAGCTCAAACTCCGGTAAAGGTTGGGGTAAGGGCAAAGGCAGAAAACCGCTTGGCAGAGGCTTAAGCTCGTATCAGCTATTTAGAGCTGCGCTAGACTTTCTAGGTTTGAAATGATTTTGGTGCTTATTTTTACACGTACTGAAATGATACCTCTAGCTAAGCACGACTCCGAAAACGAGCCTGTCTTTATAAAAACAAAAAGTGGACACAAGGTCTGTTGGATCTTCCAGCGCTCTCATTCTTTTACTCACCTTTTTCTCCGTCAGTTCTTACCGGACGAGTATCAGTCCAATCATGAAGCTGTATTTGTTGATTCATCCTCCATAATCAATCTTCTCGCCGGTGTACCCATCGGTAGCTTGAAAATGGTGAGTTCCACGTCTGTTACCTTTTACACTGCGTTCATTCCCTTTTGCAGCTTTCCAGAGACGCCCGAAGAACGCTCGAAACATTAAACAGCACTTCATTTGCCGGAGATCCCTTTGATGAAGTCTTTCTCAAAGACCATCGAGACTTGCAAACGAGATTTGATGCTGTAATACAGTGCGTACCCCGTCCTCGTCCTCGTACTATCGATGTTTATTTTCCCCTCAGCGTTGATCTTTCCACCGTTTCTCCAACCGAAAAGCCAGTCCATACCGCCCTCGACACCGGTTCTGTCCAGAATGCTATCCTTTCCTCTATTTCCTCCCTGCTCACACGAGCTTTGGGCAACCGTACCTTATCGATCTCCATCGTTCATCCGTCACCTTCCCCTCGTCCCCTCTCGCAAGCGAATCCATCGTCATTACCAAAGATACAAATTGGTTTATTATACGACACCGAACATGCTTTCCGTCAAGTGGATCATGGACCTTCTGCTGCTGAAGCAGAGGCCGATCCTGAAGGTGTTAAAAAGTTCAGGGGACTTTGGGGCAACAAGGCTGAGCTCAGAAGGTTCAAGGATGGGAGTATCACCGAGAGTGTGGTCTGGGAAGTCAAGACTATCGACGAGAAATCTCACATACCAGTTATGATCGTGCGTCATATCCTCCGGCATCATTTTGGTTTGGGAGAGGACGCTGTACATACTTGGCAAACACCATTCGACTCACTACTGCGGCTACCTGAACAAGTCTCGCGATTCTACGTCGGTTCCGGGATGGCCATGGGCTTCAAGGGTGCACTGGGAGCTTATGATAATCTCGTCAAGAACATCAAGGCTTTGGACGACAACGAGTTACCTCTTACCCTTTTGAACGTGCACCCCATTTCTGAATCGCTGCGATACACCTCCGTATTCGGCCCGGTACCTCTGACTCCAGGTTTAGCGTCTGCTCTGCCTCCCAATGCTCGGTATCTACATCCTATCGAGTTCATTCTCGAATTTGAGAAGAGTTCCAAGTGGCCCGATGAACTCAAGGCGATTCAAAAGATTAAACTTGCGTTCCTGGAACGAATTGGTAGTGCACTGATGACTTCTATACCTGGGCTTAAAGCCTCTGTTGTCATTGGTGATGGCAGCAGGGAAGAATCCGACATCCAGGATACCGCACGCTTAGAGATCATCACCCCAGAAGGATGGGCATTCTTGGCACGAATCTGGCATGATCGTGAAGCTACTTTGTTGGATCGCATCATCGCGGGTACTGGAACCCTTCCACATGTCACGGTGAAAACGACAGAGCAAAAGGGCAAGGCATATCACGACGCAGTTCGGGCAAGGGAAGTGTATACGAAGAGGTTCATTCACTCTCCCGCGCATCATAGAGCAATCGCAAAACTATGCCACCATTTTCCTGCGTTTGCTGGAACTGTGAGGATCGTCAAGAGGTGGTTTTCGAGCCACTGGCTTTTGCACGGACACGTCAGTGAAGAAGCGGTTGAATTACTGTGTGCCACATTCTTCGTTGGTGAAGGCTGGGAGGAGGTAGTGGATAATGAAGAGAATGAAGGAGGCGAGAGTAGGAGACTAAGGAGAGATATTCCAGGATCTAGGGAAAGAGGTTTCGCGAGCGTTGTTCGTTTTCTGAAGGACTGGAAATGGGAAGAAGGGTTACAGGTGCCTCTTTATTCATCGTCGTCGACAGCAAATGGCGAAAAAGAGACATCTAAGAAAACAAAAACTGGATCGGTGACTGCTGTTCCTGGGGTATGGAGAATATCTACTCTACGGGATCCTAAAGGTACCGCCTGGACTGCTCAGGGCCCAGACGTCATTGTGGCGAGGAGGATAAGCGCGCTGGCACAAGCGACTTGGGCGTGTATGCGGAACATGGAAGAAAGTGGAAAAGTCAACGTTCAGGTGAGTGCCCGTCGATTAGCATTGATTTACAAGCAACTCGTTCCCTCTTGCAGACCATGTTCTCTCATCCAATTTCCGACTACAGCGTTCTTATACGCCTCGATCCCCCTTCACTGTCCCGGTATCATCACAACGTTTCTCCGGACGTTTCCTTCCTCGACCCTCGTTCTGGATCATTCAAAACTAAAAAGCACACTAATGACGAGCAAACAGTCATCAGACCCGGATTTGACCTCGCAAGATTACTGTTTAGGGATCTCCAGTGCACATACGTTGACACATTCCGTATTTTTCATGATTCTTTTGGCGGAGACGGTTTCGGAATTGTGTGGGATCCTTCATTGAAGGAGCCAAGGCCGTTCAAAGTTATGAATAGGTTTTCCAGTGTTCCTTGTATGATCGCAAAGGTCTGCCTTTCTTTCCTGGTCTCTCGATGAATGTAGCTCTGACGTCCAATTTGTCAGGTATCAGATGTCAAGGCAGGGGGAAAGGGTCAAAATCAGAAGGAAAAGGATTTGGTCGTGCTCAACGAGGTAGGGGTGTTGGGTGAGATTGAACGATTGGGCAAAGGAATAGTAAAAGTTATAACCATACATTCCTGTTAGAAATTAAGCGCAATATCTAGCGACGTAGTGTTGACTTGATCTCCTGTAAGGTGAATTGAACGTCTCGACGCTTAAGTACTGCCAGGACCAAGTCGATCTTTGCTGCATATCATTAATATTCCCTTCATATCCATCATGCCCGATAGGGTATTTATGGAGCCATGATACCAGTTGATGCCATACCGTAAGTATCTGAAATGTTATTCTTTCAGCGTTTGGAGAGAAGTGCGTCGCTGTGGTTTTACTTGGTCTTGCACTGTCCTAACACTGTACTTCAGTACTATTCGGGAGCCCTTTCCCACCCACACTGAACACTCAAAATCCTGGCGACACCTCTAGCTCCAAACCTGGTAGTACTTCTCTCTGTACTTGAGTACCTGATTTCTTATCGCCCAACAGAACCTTTCAAGTCTACCGCAGATGAGGAGGCTGCCGCAAAACTGTGGAGGGTTTACGTGAATCAGGCGAAGGAGTATGATGAAGGCTTGCTGAAGGAGTGGAAAGCGGACATGGAAACTCTACTGATCTTTGTACGCACAAATAATGCCCTTTAACAAGCGCAGTACTCTAATAACTTCTAGTCTGCTCTGTTTTCTGCTGTGCTCACTGCGTTTATAATCGAAAGCTACAAGAATCTCCAAGATAGCCCGGCTCAAAACGCTGTTGATATTTTGTCACGGATTTCTCAACAGCTTAACGGAACCACGTCTTTCACACCCTCGCCACCTTTCAAACCCCCAGTGTCCGCTGTGGTTTGCAACTCGATGTGGTTTCTCAGTCTTGCGTTTGCATTGACATGCTCTTTGTTTGCCACGTTCGTTCAGCAGTGGGCTCGGGATTTTATCCATAAAACGACGCAAAAACCCTCACCCATTCGTAAAGCTAGAGTCATTGCATTCTTGCATTTTGGGCTACAACAATTTGGGATGCAGACACTTGTCGACGTAATTCCGATTTTTCTTCACCTCTCATTATTCTTGTTCTTCGGCGGCCTGGTTGGTTTCCTTCATCCAGTGAATGGACTGTTGACTTTTCTGATGGCTGCAGTCTTAACTTCGATTCTCGCTATATATCTTGTCCTCACGGTGTTACCGTTGCTGTATCTCAACTCTTCATATCGCACTCCTTTATCTGGTCCTCTCTGGCGTTTGGGAAACACTTTCGACGGGCTTCTAGCTCTTCGACATGGCCTCACGCATCCGAACAAAACATTAACGGAAGCTGTCCTGGAGAGATCAGTGATGAAAAGTCTGGATCGAGAAAAGCGCGACGAGGAAGCAATTATCCTGACAATGAGGGCCTTGACCGATGACGATGAATTACTGCCTTTTATCGAGGCAATTCCTGAATGTATTTATGATTTCAGCCAAAACCAGGTTCGCGGGGAAAACATAAAACTTTTCATCCCTATCTTGGATTCCGCTGATCCTGAACTGAATATCTGGTCGCGCATCACGCACTTCGTGTCCAAGTGCGGGTACTGGACAGGCCATTTTCAAGTTCGCAGTTCGCAGGCATGCTGTCGAGCTATCTGGGCCCTGGTTCAGGTATACACGGATTCTTCGTGTAGCAGACATGACCACCTTCATCTACACCTTCAACTTGTTCGGAACATGCCCTCTCTGTTTAAAATTGTTGGTGCTAGTTCTGCTGGCAGCGACCTTTGTTCTGCTCTGGCAACACTTGGTGTTTGGTGCATTCATATGTCTGACTCGGTTCAGAAGAAAGTGTTCGAAAAGGAAGACCTTGTGCTAGAGATTTTCAGAACCATTTCTCCTTACACCAAAACCATGCCGCAGGTTTCTGAGGCAAGTCTGGATATGCTTGTCCGATCTCTGAACACAGGTTGGCCCATGCAGGCTAAAGATTTCATGAAGACCTTGTTCAAAGAAATTGTTTCTGAGCGTAAGGAGGACAAGACATGGCATTTCATTCAAATATTCATTCTTAATAGCTATCTCAGAGCTTTACAAACCTCAGACAAGTCTCCCCTGAATCTTGAAGATATATGTGATGCCATATATCCTCGCCTACAAGCTCCCCTGGAAGTTGATGATGATGACTGTGGACAACTTTCCCTCATTCTACGTTGTAATGACACCCTCCTTACATTGAAGAAACTTATTGAGGAGATGAGCATTCTGGATGACCACACTGATGCACTGATGAGGCAACATCTAAAGCTTCTTTTGTCCACAAGCAAACCCTTATGTACCCATGATGAAGCACGGCAATGCCGACAATTCATTCTTTGTTACTTCTCTAGGCGATATGAGGACCATCCATCCAATGATGTTTGGGCCAAATTTGAACTAGCAGATTTAGAGGGTATAGGACAGTGTGTCCTGGAACAAATAGAAGATTTTCCAGACAATGCTGAACAATTGGGCATGTCTGTAAAAGTTTCCATTATCCTGTGTATTTTTCCAAACTGGCATTTCCGTGATGTGGGTAGCTTTTTTCTCAAGCTATTTAAAACTCTTCATGCTTGCCCATTGGATTCAGCACTTAAGAAGGGTGATGAATATCCATTCTTGAAAACTCTATTAGATTTAGTGCTTTGCATTCGCCTTGTACCTTCACACCTTTCTCAAGATAGTCTGGAACAGATTCGGGCTAGCCTCACTCAAGATTACCACCCACAATGTCATTGCTTGGACACTTTAAACTCTGAGGCATGCAGGGACACCCTTGCAATTGCTATCATAACTTGTTACATGGAGTTTTACTGTGAATCCAAGGTGCCTTCTTACTGTGGCCATGACTTGGACAAGTATGCCTACTTAATACCTTATTGGCCAGACATTTGTGAGGAGGTCCAGGTGGCCTTCACCAATAATGTTGCTAAACTGATGAAGACTGCTATGAGTAGAGAATTGGACTGTGAATTTGTTGACAGGACCTTGGCTGATATTATGGCCTTCTTCAAGAATTGGACACATCCATTCCAGTGGATAACTAGTCAAAAATCTGCTAGAGTTTTTTCAGATGCTATTTTGCAGTATCCAGAACCAGAAAACATCCCCACATCAGGAGATGTGCATGCATGGATGAGAGGGAGAGCAAGGAGAGTGGCAAGGTTGTTGCTCAAGCACTGTCAGAAACTATTATTAATAGAGAAAGGGAAGGATGGGATTAACAATGATTCTAGAGACTCTGAGTTGTGAAGCTCCAGAGGTCAGTGGTGTCATTCTGCATTTGAAGCTACAGCAGGTTGATACATATTCTCTCCATCTTAGGGCTCAGAATTGCTACCTTCATCAGTCTAAAACATCAATGTTGGAGTTTTATCATAGTGGCTCATCTTGTTCTGTCAGATGAAGTATCTTATGCTTAAACTTGGGTTATGTAGGCCAGTTGGTTGCCACTGGCAAGTATGAGTCCGATTATTATAGATCAAATATCATCTTTTCACTGGGTTGGAATAAACTCAAAATCCCATCTATATTAATTCAAAAAAATTTGGCCTAACTTCAGATCAATTTCAAAATAATTCATTGTGTTTTATTTAAGCTGCACCCAGTGTTTATCTTCACTTTTTGTAATTTGAAGCCAAATATTTATTGATATGATCCAATATACCTCTTTTTACCCCAAAAATCACTATATGAATCATTGGCACCAGTGGTTTTCAACTTGTGGCTTTCTGCAGGTAAATGGAAGTAGATTTTTTCTTATAAGTTCTATTTATTTATAATCATGATTCATTTTCATCAGTGAACCATAATTAAACTATAGGTCTGCCTTGCTTGTTGGCAATGCAATGCATACTTCATAGGAAAGATAGTGACATTATAAAAAAATGAACTGGAAATATGTTCATAGTGAGCATACAGCAAATGTACTTTCTGTGTATATTGGTTCCTTGGATCAATTTGAAAAAATAAAAACATCAAATCAATGCATTCTTATTTCCAGAAGTAGAAATCACTTACTGAGATCTTAGATCTCTTGACAAAGGAGAAAGACTAGTTGTGAGAATATGATGTTTATTCAGTTGCAGAAGACAATAAGGATTAAATATTTATAGAGCCCAATATTAGAAACTTGAAAGAACTATCAAGAATCAATAGGATTTAAGTAATTACCAAATGCCTGGATACTCACAAATATCTGCAATTTACGCTCATCTTGTGCTAAATCAAATTCCAGCCATTAATTGGCTATGCTTCAGGTCTGAATTGAACTACAAAAATAGAGGATATACTCACTAACAAATTTGTTGTATATCAGATTAAAATATGTCTCATTGAAAAAATAATTTCTCTTTGCTTGGCTATACAAGCACCCATCAGTCTATAAGTAAATGAAGGACATGTATCTAGATGTCACTTTTATGGATTTGAATCTGACTGTGGTCTTGGAAATCAAATTTCCATTGAGAATCAGCAGAATTCTCATTTAAAAGCATTTATGAAGCTATCTGTTTATGTTATTTAACTGCTGTTTATTCATTTTCTGGGAAAGAAAAGCCTTGGATTTTTAATTTGAAAATATTGTTTAATGACAAAATTTTAATATGTGAATTTTAAAACAAAGGTAATAACACTGCATGTGAAATATTTTCAAAATGTAATTCAAAAAATTAAAATATTCCATGTGTAATATTTTAATTTGCATGCAGTGTAATTGAAACTCATACTTGCAAGGGGCTCACCCAAGTAAAGTCTGACCATAATATATACAGAGCCAAACTGGGAAGCAAAATGTACCCTAGAAGTGAACAAATATAAATTTACCAAAATCTGAACATCTTTCCCACAGCCAGTATTTTTCAAAAAATAAGAAATTGTTCAGAGGGGCCTAAAACAAGCTGAAGGCCCACTCTTTGTGATGCTTAGAGGGGGGTTTACAGGGTCTCTGAGTTGACCTGACTCATTGAAATTTGACCCAGAGGTCAACAATCACCCAAAACAAGGGTGTTTTGCTTCTATGGTTAAATCATATTTTTCCCACAGAAAATATTTATTTTATTTCATTGTCATCTATAGCTCAAATCACACAAAACTTTTTTTAAACTTGAAGAGCAAATGGTATAGTTCACAAAGAAAAAAAGATTTCTGTAAATTGATGCATATTTCATTTCCCAGTTTGGCTCTGTACTTACTCAAATTAGAGATGTATTAACCACCTTTAACTCAGTGAAAACCCACTTACCTACCCATATAAGCATCCCTCAACTCTGGTTGCACATGTCAGGTTCTTGGTATGCAGGCCATCTCTTTAGCAGCATAGAAAACTCATGGTCAGATCAGCCATAGTCAGTCATATTCTGTCTCAAATCTACTTTAAGTCTCCACCAATTTATCATTAGCTCCACTCTCAATTTTCATTATGGAGCTTTCAAATATTCATGTGGCTGAAACAGTCTAATTTATAAAAGATATCTTCAATTTTAAATCCAAGGCTTTTCTTTCCTAGACAACAAGTTCCTGATGTTGTCATAAATATTTTCAAACAAATAATCCTGCTAATCATCAATGGAAATTTGATTTCAGAGACTGCAGCCAGATTCAAATCCATAAAAGTGACATCTAAATACAGGTTCCTACAATTAGAAAAACTATACCATCCATTTACTAATGGACTGATAGACACTTGAGTCTTGTATGGACAAATACAGAAGTAAATGGGGAAGTGAAATGAAAACATAAAATCAGCCAATCACACTGCAATTTTACCTGATTTGGATAGTTCTTTTTTTTCACTCAGCTCAAACAAAGCATAGAATAATGTACAAAATTTGTCAGGTTTTTAAGCTTTTGTTGTGCCCACAATCTTTGCATCTTGTTGGAGAGCCTGAAAATATGCAAAAACCAGAAAGTGAAAGATCATGTGAATTACTATTTTAGGTAATAAATTTGTAATAAATGCATACACAAAATCACTCTCTATGATAGTACATCCTCTCAGATCCTCCTCCTGATGATACTCCATGAGACAAATCAATAATTATGATGGGAAACATGTGTTATGAAGGCATGGCAAAAGAAAGAAGCTGATAAAAGCCATCAATGCTAATTTTGCACATTTTTTGCATTTTTCTTGGATTTTTTAGTGTATTTTATCTTTCTGAGGTGTATTATGAGTCCGATTTTAGAGGACAAGTTCTTTATCCCTGGTTTTTGATGGCACAGTTAATTGGTCCCATGGGAAATTCCTGCTATTCATTCTAAATTATGTTTGAAATATAATACTGAAAATTAAAATATTCTCTTTGTGTAATTTATATGTAGTGATTGAAAATAAGAAAGTCACAATTAATTTTAATACATTTCTTCTTGTTGACAGAAAATGGACTCATACCTGCCACTGTACACAGGGGCCCTCATTCAACTAGTAACATAGAGCAGTTTATCAAATGTATTATAATCTTGAAGTACATGTTTAATGGACTCTGTAGAAAAAAACCACCCCTCAACAGGTGCTCTGAGTGTCCAGAATTCAAAAACTTCACTTCCTTGTTCACTTCTGTACTGTATCATTCTGTTCAATTCATTGGTCATATTGCAGTCATGAAAGGTGTGCAATGAATTTTTTTCTGAAGGAAACCTCCCAAAAGGGAAATTTTGCATTGGCTATGGTGAAAATCAATGAAAAAATCCTCATGTCATGGCATCACAGCTGCCAAAGACAAAATTCTATCTTGTCAGAGCTGTTATGGTCACAATGCCCCAACAAAATGGTACAGTAGAGTGGAACAGAGGGAAATCATATTTTCAATGGAAATTTTCATGAACATCATTTTAAAAAATATGCAGTCATTTTAGCCTGATATAAAACAAAAGTCCTGTTAGTAGGTACAGGCATTATTTCTGTAGTCCAATTCAAACCTGAAGCAAATCCAATCAATGGCTGCAATTTAATTTGGGACAAGCCAAGTATAAATTGCAGATATTTGTTGATATCCTAGTAAGGCAACATCAGGAACTGACATGTCTTATATAAGCCAATCTGTGCCCTTTGATGACTTCAAGCAGATTTTCTATTTTCAGAGTGCCTATGGCAGTTTATGTAATATAGACAAGATAATAGATTATCTGTATAAGGAAAGTGATAAGATATGGATATGCCTCTCTGGCAAAATTGATATCATGGAGTGGCACTTGTAGATGTGATTTATATTATTTTCTGAGCATAAAGAGGTGCCAGTGAACTGGCAATTTGGTTCACATGTGCCCCTATTTAAGGTCTTATCTGTCAATACAAATATTAGCTTGGGTAGGGCTTGGAACATCAGAGAGGGTATTTTAACATATCATTGAACAGTACAACTCTTAAAGATGTAATACTTTGCCTCTCCATGGCAAAAAGAAATTTTGGGTTGTCCACAAAGTGGGTACTTTGACAGTGACATAAGCTTACCAATACACTTATATAAACATATCAGTTCCTGGTGTCACCTACCTTATCTGGCAATTAATTTATATTCTGAAAGTGTTATTGGCTCTCAGTATTGCTTTCTCCTTTGAGTTTCTAAAATTGAGCCCTATAGATCACTTGATGTAAGTTAAAATAAAATAAATTATTCTGATGTTATTTTGAAGTTATGCCACAAATTTTTAAAAGAATCCATCAGATTTTTTTTTGATGTTTTGATGAAGTATTGAAACAAACAATATTTTAATCTATATTATTTTAAAATGTTACAACCACTTTAAAAAAAACTTCAAAATAATCTGTCATGTTTTATTTTAAACTGCACCCAGTGAATAGGATTTAATCTATCTGGTTGATCTCTGCAAATGAATGAATATCATATAACACAATCAATCTTTCTTTGCCAAAGTTTCTAAGACCTCAATAAATAATTTCTCCAAAAATGCACAGGTTCAAGGTTTGCTTCAAATTGATCCAAGAAACAAATACACAGAAAGTTATAGGTCCAAATGAAATGAGGATTTGTTCCTTATTGGACTCTCTCATGCAACATGAACTGCAAAGTTGACATTGTCACGAACTGCCTCTATTCTTTTACCTCCCCCTTCATCCCCTCATCAACAAACCTTATCAAAACCCGATTGCAGGCTAACCCGGACCAAACCCCCATGATACCTCGATTCCCTGATCACTATATACTTCTATCATCAGCTGAGCGAACATCTGATCTCACCATCTGTCAATCACGGACCGAGTTATTGTCTTATGATAGGTTCCACAGAACCCATCACATCATACTACCTGGATACTCATATCGATGTGACTCTTACCTATTGTTCCACATTGGGAACAAGACTCAGGACTCTGTATAAATACCATAGACACTGTAGTTAGTTCCTCAGTTCGTCCTCTTCGTCTCTACACTGTACAACTGTAGTTCTGCACTGTATTTGAGCTACAGACGGCCAGCTCACTCTTTCTCTCTCATATATCTATCTCTTTTCTCTCTCTCTCTCTCTGTTTTAGTGTGACTTGAGTGGTTTCAGTGTCGTCGACCCCAGTCTTGACACTAGGACGAACTCTCTTACACTCACCTCACAATCCGACACCCTGGCTATTCTTCGATTTGAACCATTCAAAAACGCTCGTACTATCATCCGCAGAGTGCCCTACACATTGCCATATTCTCAGATCACCAACTACCAACACATTGATCATATCCCTGCTTTGAAGGCTGACCCTTGGTCCTTTGACAACACCTGGATTTGCACTGACCGTTGGACCTGGAGATCAGGTGAAGTAGTCCTCTCTGAATATTCTCGACTACGAGTTATCTTTGACGTGGACAACGAGGAATTCATCATTCGCACCACCAGACCTATCTACCTTGACGACTCAGAACCCCTACTGCCGATTGTGATTGCAGCAACAGATCTCTTCTTTTACGACAGAAACAGGAGACCTGCTGACCTATACCCTTTTCCTTCGAATTAGTCATCTCGTTGTATGACCAGTTCGGAACGAACAAGCCGCAGATACGGAACCCCAGTACCTGCTGTAGCAGACCCCGAAAGAATTATCAGATCAGGATCTAGATCCAGACCCGGTTCTCAACCCGGATCCCGAATTCCATCTCCACGTCGTGTAACACCCTCACCACAACTAGCTACCCCTCCCGCTTCTACAGCCCAGACAGGCCAACGACTAGCCTGTGCATCAGCATCTCACCTCTTTGACGGAGACCAGTGGACAGACGTATACGAATTACCAGCAGGATCTGGAAGCTTCTTCCTCTGCCTATATAACCCTTGCCCAAACAGGTATAACGAACCGCGGTTGACACCAAGGCCCAATCAGAGTTGGGGACTTGCGATCGCAAATTCACAGGAAGAAGCTATCAGAGGACACCAAGAACGTACAACCCCTGCCCCATCCAATCCATTAACCTTTCCCCCGATTCAGACCCCTCAACCACAACAGCTGTCTGCCTCCACTGTTGTCGATCTTACCCACTCCCCACCTGCAGCTGAACCTGAACTAGAACCTGAACAGGAATTGGAGCCTGAACCAGAAGAATCAGTGGCAGAACCTGAACAACGATCCAGAACTCATTCACCCCAATCACACCACCCTCGATCAGAATCAGCCATGTCTACCAACACCAATGGTTCAAGTGGAGAACGAGGAAGTAAACCAGAGGACTTTACAGGAGAACGAAGTAAATCACGTCGGTGGTTGGCGTTGTTTAACAACTACCTACGTTTAAACAAAACCAGGTATACGACAGAAGAAGATAAAGTCTCTCTGTTCCTCTCATTCTTCAAAGGAGATATAGGTGGAAGATGGGCTGAAGCCCGTCTCACAGAATATGATAATGACCAGGATGATGAAGATATAGCAGAAGGAAATAAGCGTTGGACCACCTTGAAAAGTGTCACAAAACGTTTCAAGGACGACTTTAGACCTACGGCTTATGATGTGGCAGCACGAACCGCTATTGAAACCATCAAACAGGAAGGGAAATTGATGGACTTAGATGAGTACAACACTTATTTCGATACATACGCAGATGACTCTGGCTTTGACGAGACCGCCCTACTTCATTTCTACAAAAAGGGCCTCCACCCTAAATTGGTTGACAGAATCTCCGATACCTACCCAGTACCAAAGACACTCGAAGGGTACAAGGAAAGGGCCATGGAACGACAACAGGAGTACCTTAGTAGACGGGCAGAGAAGGCCAGATGGGGAAATCCACGTTCCACCAGGACCACAAACCCTACAGGTGGACGGGCAGGAGCCAACATCAACGCATTTAATAATGCAGAACCAGGTGCTAGACCTTCTAACTCTCGAACTCCGTTAACTGCAGATGAACGACAGGCTCTCATGAAGAAAGGGGCGTGCTTCAACTGTCGTCAGGTTGGCCATCTATCACGAGACTGTCCTACCCGTCAGCAAGGACCTCCCAGAGCGCCTGCTCAACCAGGCCGAGCCATTCGTGCTACTGAAACATCGAACGTTTCAGAGACTCCTACTTCATCTGCATCGAGAACAGAGACTCCATCCCCCCGCGACACGGTCAAGGAGATTTCGGATCTGATCAACAGGGTAAAGAGCTTGCAAGGAGAAGAGAAGGAACAGGCGGCTGTATACTTGAAGGATGTTACTTCAAACTTGGATTTTTGAAACCCTCCCCTGCAGTATCGTCAGGAGGAGTTGTACACTATACCGGACTTTGTAACAATCGATTTTCTGTTTTGTCTTCCCCATGTGAGCACATGTTTCCGTCTGAACTTAGAATGTCGACAATCACCCAGAACAGACAGATGCCATCAATTATGTTACATGTGGAATTCATTGGAAAAATCACCGGTAGAAAAATCGATGCAGAAGCACTTCTTGACAGCGGAGCAGAAGGAATCATTATTAACTCGCGCTTTGCAAAAAAGAACAATTTCACATTACGACCTGTCCCTAAACCCTTCCCAGTGCGAAATGTAGATGGATCAGAAAACATCATGGGCTGGGTACGACATTATACCATTCAAAAATTCCGAATTCATTCCCAGGATTCCGACTCCTACCATGAAGAACAAGCACATTTTTATGTCACTGATATAGGAGGACACGACATTATCCTTGGAACAGATTGGTTAGACGAACATAACCCAGAAATTAACTGGAAGGAACGACAAATGAATCTTACAAGATGCCCCCCTACCTGCAAACTAAAGAATCCTCCAGTGAAAAATGTGCGTACCAACAGTAAAATTTCTGGATCAAATTCTACTCATGATCCTCGTGATCACCATCGAGACTACCATGTAACCTGGAAGGAACCATTGAACACCTACAAAGCGACCCCTCAATATAAGATAGCAGGACGACGAAGATGGAAGACAGATCCTCGACTTCTTTATCAGATACCGATCAACTCGACCCTCTTTACAGAGGACGAAGATGATTCATTCCAAATACCTCTAGAATGGGAACAACGAACTATGAATACTCTCCTAAATAAGGCAGCAGAAGATACAGTATGTAACGTGCCAGACCAGGACAGTATTCCTATCCCTATACGAGCAACCTTTACTAAATCGCAGCAACTAGCGGAAGACAGTCACAGAATAAATCAGAAACCTCTCGATCAACAAATCCCTGACCAATATCACAAGTATCTCAAAGTCTTTGATAAACAGACCTCCGAACGACTACCAACTCGAGGAGAATGGGATCATGCCATTGATCTCAAGGAAGATTTCAAACCCAGACCTTGTAAAACCTATCCTCTGTCACCGGTGGAGCAGAAGGAACTTGATACATTTCTTGATGAGAACCTGGCTAAAGGGTATATTCGACCCTCTAAATCTCCAATGGCAAGTCCCTTCTTCTTCGTAAAAAAGAAAGACGGAAAGCTTCGCCCTGTACAGGATTATCGGGAGTTAAACAAAGGGACGATCAAAAACGAATATCCCTTGCCGCTGATTTCAGAACTAATAGACAAGTTGAAGGGAGCTAGAGTGTTTTCAAAGGTGGACCTCCGTTGGGGTTACAACAATATCCGAATCAAGGAAGGAGACGAATGGAAGGCTGCATTCAAGACAAATCGAGGCCTTTTTGAACCTACAGTGATGTTCTTTGGACTGATGAACTCACCGGCAACCTTTCAAGCGATGATGAACACTCTCTTTAAAGACCTCATTGACTCGGGCAAAGTGGTTATCTATATGGACGATATCCTGATATTCACGAAAGATCTGGAAGAACATCGTAACATCATGGAACAGGTATTACAACGACTGATGGACAATGACTTATATGCCAAACCAGAAAAATGCATTTTTGAAGCTAAGTCAATCGAATTTCTAGGCCTTATAATCTCACACAATACACTGGCCATGGACCCAGTAAAGGTATCAGGAGTAACGAACTGGCCAACCCCTCGAAATGTCAAGGAAGTTCAATCCTTCCTTGGCTTTGGCAATTTCTATAGACGCTTCATTCAAGGATTTTCAAAAGTTGCTCGTCCACTCTTTGAACTTACAAGAAAGGACCATCCTTGGAGCTGGACAGATAGCAGTCAGGAAGCATTTGATGCTTTAAAAGTTGCGTTCACCTCATCCCCTGTTCTTTTAATGCCTGATCCTTTGAAACCTTACCGAGTCGAAGTTGATGCATCCGATTATGCTACTGGAGGAATTCTATCACAGCAAGACCATGAACAAAAATGGCATCCAGTAGCATATTTATCGAAATCTCTATCGGAAACAGAACGAAACTATGATATCCATGACAAAGAACTCTTAGCCATTATCCGAGCTCTTGAGTCATGGCGACATTACCTCGAAGGAGCCCCACACACTATTGAAATCTTAACAGATCACAAGAACTTGGAGTACTTCACTACAGCTCAAAAACTTAGTAGACGACAAGCTCGGTGGGCATTGTTCCTCACTCGTTTTGACTTCACATTGCTGCACCGCCCAGGTACTTCTAATCGAAGTGACCCCTTGTCCAGACGGACAGACCATAAAGAGGGGGTAGATCGAGACAACTCGGATCGCATTCTGTTAGATCCCAAGTTCTTTCAAATAAGAGCTACTAGACCAGGATCAGTAACGACTATCGGAGACATTGAGTTACGGAAGCGAATTCGGGAATGTCCACAACGAGATCAAGAAGTAGTGAAAGCGTTGGATGTCATCTTACACAATGGACCCCGATCATTGGTAAAGAATTTACAGGAATGGAACTATGAAGATGGCTTGATCTTGTTCCGGGGAAAAGTATATATCCCCAATGACATCAAACTGCAACAAGACATAGTCAAAATGCATCACGATAGCTTGACAGCAGGACACCCCGGTCGATTCAAAACTTATGAACTAATTAGCAGAGAATTCTGGTGGCCCGGTATGTCGGTTTTTGTTCGAGACTACGTGGATGGTTGCGCTACTTGCCAGTTAACAAAGACAGTTAACCAACCAAATCATGTTCCTCTGGTCCCTAATGAAACACCAAATCGACCATTCGGCACTATTACCACAGATTTCATCACGGATCTACCTGAATGTCAGGGATTCAACGCTGTTAATGTCACTGTAGATCGTCTGACCAAGGCCGTGGTGATTTCCCCCTGTCGAAAGGACATTGATAGCGACAAGACAGTAGATCTACTCTTCGACAACACTTGGCGTCGATATGGACTTTGGGACAAAATGATCTCAGACCGTGGACCTCAATTTGCAAGCAAAGTCATGAAAGGTATTTATGCAAAGCTAGGCATAACATCAGCCCTAAGCACTGCATACCACCCTCAAACCGACGGCGAGACAGAACGATTCAACCAAGAATTGGAACAATTCCTCCGCATATTCTGTAACTATCGTCAGGATGACTGGGTTAAATGGCTACCATATGCTGAATTCTGTCATAATTCTCGCACACATTCTGCTACAGGAAAATCTCCATTTGAACTACTTCATGGATTCCTCCCACGGCTCTTCCCCACTGTAAACCCAATTTCACAAGTTCCAAGCGTGGAAGAACGACTACAGAATTTAGAAGCCATCCGTAAGGAAGTTCAGGCGAGCCTAGATATGGCTGCAGAATCAATGAAAAGAAGCCATGGAGATCATATCAAAGAAGGGAAAGAGTTCAAAGTAGGGGATAAGGTATTATTGGATGGAAAGAACCTAAAAACGAACAGACCCAAAGCTAAGTTATCAGATCGACGTCATGGACCATTCATCATCACTGAAAAAATTGGAAAGGTCAACTATCGGTTACAACTTCCAAAGACCTGGAAGATTCACCCTGTCTTCCATGCATCCCTTCTCATGCCATTCCGGGAAACGAAAGCTCATGGACCAAATTTCCCTGGACCACCTCCAGAACTTTTACCAGATGATGAAGAATATGATGTAGAAGCGATTTTGAACTCTAGACCAACACGAAATAAACGAGGGGTTGAATACCTAGTGAAGTGGTTAGACTATTCGGATGCAGAAAACTCTTGGGAACCATCATCAGGACTTCATGGAGTACAACAGTTGATTGACGAATTCCATGCAAAAAATCCCAGTGCGTACAAATCACCTCCTTTTAGACGACCTGGATCTGCTGTTCAATCCTTAGACATACCTTGGAAACTGATATGGCACTTAACATCGGTGCTCCAGGCGCAAGCACCTCCTGAAGAGGGGGTAATGTCACGAACTGCCTCTATTCTTTTACCTCCCCCTTCATTTCCTCATCGACGAACCCTATCAAAACCTGATTGCAGGCTAACCCAGACCAAACTCCCATGATACCTCGATTCCTTAATCACTACATGCTTCGATCATCAGCTGAGCAGACATCTGATCTCACCATCTGTCAATCACGGACCGAGTTATTGTCTTATGATAGGTTCCATAGAACCCATCACATCATACTACCCGGATACTCATATCGATGTGACTCTTACCTATTGTTCCACATTGGGAACAAGACTTAGGACTCTGTATAAATACCATAGACACTGTAGTTAGTTCCTCAGTTCGTCCTCTTCGTCTCTACACTGTACAACTGTAGTTCTGCACTGTATTTGAGCTACAGACGGCCAGCTCACTCTTTCTCTCTCATATATCTATCTCTTCTCTCTCTCTCTCTCTTTGTTTTAGTGTGACTTGAGTGGTTTCAGTGTCGTCGACCCCAGTCTTGACACTCACTCTTTCTCTCTCATATATCTATCTCTTTTTTCTCTCTCTCTCTGTTTTAGTGTGACTTGAGTGGTTTCAGTGTCGTCGACCCCAGTCTTGACACTAGGACGAACTCTCTTACACTCACCTCACAACCCGACACCCTGGCTATTCTTCGATTTGAACCATTCAAAAACGCTCGTACTATCATCCGCAGAGTGCCCTACACATTGCCATATTCCCAGATCACCGACTACCAACACATCGATCATATCCCTGCTCTGAAGGCTGACCCTTGGTCCTTTGACAACACCTGAATTTGCACTGACCGTTGGACCTGGAGATCAGGTGAAGTAGTCCTCTCTGAATATTCTCGACTACGAGTTATCTTTGACGTGGACAACGAGGAATTCATCATTCGCACCACCAGACCTATCTACCTTGACGACTCAGAACCCCTACTGCCGATTGTGATTGCAGCAACAGATCTCTTCTTTTACAACAGAAACAGGAGACCTGCTGACCTATACCCTTTTCCTTCAAATTAGTCATCTTGTTGTATGACCAGTTCGGAACGAACAAGCCGCAGATACGGAACCCCAGTACCTGCTGTAGCAGACCCTGAAAGAATTATCAGATCAGGATCTAGATCCAGACCCGGTTCTCAACCCGGATCCCGAATTCCATCTCCACGTCGTGTAACACCCTCACCACAACTAGCTACCCCTCCCGCTTCTACAGCCCAGACAGGCCAACGACTAGCCTGTGCATCAGCATCTCACCTCTTTGACGGAGACCAGTGGACAGACGTATACGAATTACCAGCAGGATCTGGAAGCTTCTTCCTCTGCTTATATAACCCTTGCCCAAACAGGTATAACGAACCGCGGTTGACACCAAGGCCCAATCAGAGTTGGGGACTTGCGATCGCAAATTCACAGGAAGAAGCTATCAGAGGACACCAAGAACGTACAACCCCTGCCCCATCCAATCCATTAACCTTTCCCCCGATTCAGACTCCTCAACCACAACAGCTGTCCGCCTCTACTGTTGTCGATCTCACCCACTCCCCACCTGCAGCTGAACCTGAACTAGAACCTGAACAGGAATTGGAGCCTGAACCAGAAGAATTAGTGGCAGAACCTGAACAACGATCCAGAACTCATTCATCCCAATCACACCACCCTCGATCAGAATCAGCCATGTCTACCAACACCAATGGTTCAAGTGGAGAACGAGGAAGTAAACCAGAGGACTTTACAATAGAGTGAAGCAAATCATGTCGATGGTTGGCGTTGTTTAACAACTACCTATGTTTGAACAAAACCAGGTATATGACAGAAGAAGATAAAGTCTCTCTGTTCCTCTCATTCTTCAAAGGAGATATAGGTGGAAGATGGGCTGAAGCCTGTCTTACAGAATATGATAATGACCAGGATGATGAAGACATAGCAGAAGGAAATAAGCGTTGGACCACCTTGAAAAGTGTCACAAAACGTTTCAAGGACGACTTTAGACCTACGGCTTATGATGTGGCAGCACAAACCGCTATTGAAACCATCAAACAGGAAGGGAAATTGATGGACTTAGATGAGTACAACACTTATTTCGATACATACACAGATGACTCTGGCTTTGACGAGACCGCCCTACTTCATTTCTACAAAAAGGGCCTCCACCCTAAATTGGTTGACAGAATCTCTGATACCTACCCAGTACCAAAGACACTCGAAGGGTACAAGGAAAGGGCCATGGAACGACAACAGGAGTACCTTAGTAGACGGGCAGAGAAGGCCAGATGGGGAAATCCACGTTCCACCAGGACCACAAACCCTACAGGTGGACAGGCAGGAGCCAACATCAACGCATTTAATAATGCAGAACCAGGTGCTAGACCTTCTAACTCTCGAACTCCGTTAACTGCAGATGAACGACAGGCTCTCATGAAGAAAGGGGCGTGCTTCAACTGTCGTCAGGTTGGCCATCTATCGCGAGACTGTCCTACCCGTCAGCAAGGACCTCCCAGAACGCCTGCTCAACCAGGCCGAGCCATTCATGCTACTGAAACATTGAACGTTTCAGAGACTCCTACTTCATCTGCATCGAGAACAGAGACTCCATCCCCCTGTGACATGGTCAAGGAGATTTCAGATCTGATCAACAGGGTAAAAAGCTTGCAAGGAGAAGAGAAGGAACAGGCGGCTGTATACTTGAAGGATGTTACTTCAAATTTGGATTTTTGAATCCCTCCCCTGCAGTATCGTCAGGAGGAGTTGTACACTATACCGGACTTTGTAACAATCAATTTTCTGTTTTTACTTCCCCATGTGAGCACATGTTTCCGTCTGAACTTAGAATGTCGACAATCACCCAGAACAGACAGATGCCATCAATTATGTTACATGTGGAATTCATTGGAAAAATCACCGGTAGAAAAATCGATGCAGAAGCACTCCTTGATAGTGGAGCAGAAGGGATCATTATTAACTCACGCTTCGCAAAAAAGAACAATCTCACATTACGACCTGTCCCTAAACCCTTCCCAGTGCGAAATGTAGACGGATCAGAAAACATCATGGGCTGGGTACGACATTATACCATTCAAAAATTCCGAATTCATTCCCAGAATTCCGACTCCTACCATGAAGAACAAGCACATTTTTATGTCACTGATATAGGAGGACACGACATTATCCTTGGAACAGACTGGTTAGATGAACATAACCCAGAAATTAACTGGAAGGAACGACAAATGAATCTTACAAGATGTCCCCCTACCTGTAAACTAAAGAATCCTCCAGTGAAAAATGTGCGTACCAACAGTAAACTCTCTGGATCACATTCTACTTACGATCCCTGTAACCACCATCGAGATTACCATGTAACTTGGAAGGAACCATTGAACACCTACAAAGCGGCCCCTCAATATAAGATAGCAGGACGACGAAGATGGAAGACAGATCCTCGACTTCTTTATCAGATACCAATCAACTCTACCCTCTTTACAGAGGACGAAGATGATTCATTCCAAATACCTCCAGAATGGGAACAACGAACTATGAATACTCTCCTAAACAAGGCAGCAGAAGATACAGTATGTAGCATGCCAGACCAGGACAGTATTCCTATCCCTATACGAGCAACCTTTACTAAATCGCAGCAACTAGCGGAAGACAGTCACAGAATAAATCAGAAACCTCTCGATCAACAAATTCCTGACCAATATCACAAGTATCTCAAAGTCTTTGATAAACAGACCTCCGAACGACTACCAACTCGAGGAGAATGGGATCATGCCATTGATCTCAAGGAAGATTTCAAACCTAGACCTTGTAAAACCTATCCCCTGTCACTGGTGGAGCAGAAGGAACTTGATACATTTCTTGATGAGAACCTGGCTAAAGGGTATATTCGACCCTCTAAATCTCCAATGGCAAGTCCCTTCTTCTTCGTAAAAAAGAAAGACGGAAAGCTTCACCCTGTACAGGATTATCGGGAGTTAAACAAAGGGACAATCAAAAACAAATATCCCTTGCTGCGGATTTCAGAACTAATAGACAAGTTGAAGGGAGCTAGAGTATTTTCAAAGGTGGACCTCTGCTGGGGTTACAACAATATCCAAATCAAGGAAGGAGACAAATGGAAGGCTGCATTCAAGACAAACCGAGGCCTTTTTGAACCTACAGTGATGTTCTTTGGACTAATGAACTCACCGGCAACCTTCCAAGTGATGATGAACACTCTCTTTAAAGACCTCATTGACTCGGGCAAAGTGGTTATCTATATGGACGATATCCTGATATTCACGAAAGATCTGGAAGAACATCGTAACATCATGGAACAGGTATTACAACGACTAATGGACAATGACTTATATGCCAAACCAGAAAAATGCATTTTTGAAGCTAAGTCAATCGAATTTCTAGGCCTTATAATCTCACACAATACACTGGCCATGGACCCAGTAAAGGTATCAGGAGTAACGAACTGGCCAACCCCTCGAAATGTCAAGGAAGTTCAATCCTTCCTTGGCTTTGGCAATTTCTATAGACGCTTCATTCAAGGATTTTCAAAAGTTGCTCGTCCACTCTTTGAACTTACAAGAAAAGACCATCCTTGGAGCTGGACAGATAGCAGTCAGGAAGCATTTGATGCTTTAAAAGTTGCGTTCACCTCATCCCCTGTTCTTTTAATGCCTGATCCTTTGAAACCTTACCGAGTCGAAGTTGATGCATCAGATTATGCTACTGGAGGAATTCTATCACAGCAAGACCATGAACAGAAATGGCATCCGGTAGCATATTTATCGAAATCTCTATCGGAAACAGAACGAAACTATGATATCCATGACAAAGAACTCTTAGCCATTATCCGAGCTCTTGAGTCATGGCGACATTACCTCGAAGGAGCCCCACACACTATTGAAATCTTAACAGATCACAAGAACTTGGAGTACTTCACTACAGCTCAAAAACTTAGTAGACGACAAGCTCGGTGGGCATTGTTCCTCACTCATTTTGACTTCACATTGCTGCACCGCCCAGGTACTTCTAATCGAAGTGACCCCTTGTCCAGACGGACAGACCATAAAGAGGGGGTAGATCGAGACAACTCGGATCGCATCCTGTTAGATCCCAAGTTCTTTCAAATAAGAGCTACTAGACCGGGGTCAGTAACGACTGTTGGAGACATTGAGTTACGGAAGCGAATTCGGGAATGTCCACAACGAGATCAAGAAGTAGTGAAAGCGTTGGATGTCATTTTACACAACGGACCTCGATCATTGGTAAAAAATTTACAGGAATGGAACTATGAAGATGGCTTGATCTTGTTCCGGGGGAAAGTATATATCCCCAATGACATCAAACTGCGACAAGACATAGTCAAAATGCATCATGATAGCTTGACAGCAGGACACCCCAGTCGATTCAAAACTTACGAACTAATTAGCAGAGAATTCTGGTGGCCCGGTATGTCGGTTTTTGTTCGAGACTACGTGGATGGTTGCGCTACTTGCCAGTTGACAAAGACAGTTAACCAACCAAATCATGTTCCCCTGGTCCCTAATGAAACACCAAATCGACCGTTCGGCACTATCACCACAGATTTCATCACAGATCTACCTGAATGTCAGGGATTCAATGCCGTTAATGTCACTGTAGATCGTCTGACCAAGGCCATGGTGATTTCCCCCTGTCGAAAGGACATTGATAGCGACAAAACAGTAGATCTACTCTTTGACAACACTTGGCGTCGATATGGACTTTGGGACAAAATGATCTCAGACCGTGGACCTCAATTTGCAAGCAAAGTCATGAAAGGTATTTATGCAAAGCTAGGCATAACATCAGCCCTAAGCACTGCATACCACCCTCAAACCGACGGCGAGACAGAACAATTCAACCAAGAATTGGAACAATTCCTCCGCATATTCTGTAACTATCGTCAGGATGACTGGGTTAAATGGCTACCATATGCTGAATTCTGTCATAATTCTCGCACACATTCTGCTACAGGGAAATCTCCATTTGAACTACTTCATGGATTCCTCCCACGACTCTTCCCCACTGTAAACCCAATTTCACAAGTTCCAAGCGTGGAAGAACGACTACAGAATTTAGAAGCCATCCGTAAGGAAGTTCAGGCGAGCCTAGATATGGCTGCAGAGTCGATGAAAAGAAGCCATGGAGATCATATCAAAGAAGGGAAAGAGTTCAAAGTAGGGGATAAGGTATTATTGGATGGAAAGAACCTAAAAACGAACAGACCCAAAGCTAAGTTATCAGATCGACGTCATGGACCATTCATCATCACTGAAAAAATTGGCAAGGTCAACTATCGATTACAACTTCCAAAGACCTGGAAGATTCACCCTGTCTTCCATGCATCCCTTCTCATGCCATTCCGGGAAACGAAAGCTCATGGACCAAATTTCCCTGGACCACCTCCAGAACTTTTACCAGATGATGAAGAATATGATGTAGAAGCAATTTTGAGCTCTAGACCAACACGAAATAAACGAGGGGTTGAATACCTAGTGAAGTGGTTGGACTATTCGGATGCAGAAAACTCTTGGGAACCAGCATCAGGACTTCATGGAGTACAACAGTTGATTGACGAATTCCATGCAAAAAATCCCAGTGCGTACAAATCACCACCTCTTAGACGACCTGGATCTGCTGTTCAATCCTTAGATATACCTTGGAGACTGATATGGCACTTAACGTCGGTGCTCCAGGCGCAAGCACCTCCTGAAGAGGGGGTAATGTCACGAACTGCCTCTATTCTTTTACCTCCCCCTTCATCCCTTCATCGACAAACCTTATCAAAACCTGATTGCAGGCTAACCCGGACCAAACCCCCATGATACCTCGATTCCTTGATCACTATATACTTCTATCATCAGCTGAGCAGACATCTGATCTCACCATCTGTCAATCACGGACCGAGTTATTGTCTTATGATAGGTTCCACAGAACCCATCACATCATACTACCCGGATACTCATATCGATGTGACTCTTACCTATTGTTCCACATTGGGAACAAGACTCAGGACTCTGTATAAATACCATAGACACTGTAGTTAGTTCCTCAGTTCGTCCTCTTCGTCTCTACACTGTACAACTGTAGTTCTGCACTGTATTTGAGCTACAGACGGCCAGCTCACTCTTTCTCTCTCATATATCTATCTCTTTTCTCTCTCTCTCTCTCTGTTTTAGTGTGACTTGAGTGGTTTCAGTGTCGTCGACCCCAGTCTTGACAGACATCTTGTCATTTGTATTTGGTTGGTTCAGTCCAGATCAGGTGCTGCATTCATACAACAGGGCACAACTTATTTTTTCATTCTTCTGCATCAACATTACACAATCAATTCTTTATGTGTTACCTTTGACATCAGGCATTATGCTATTTATATAGAAAATACTGCTGAAATATTTTTGGAGTATAAGAAGTAACAGATTAGTTGTATAAGAAATCTGGACTCATATCTGCCAGCAGTATACTGCTGGCCCACATAAGCCAAGTATATTCACTATGTATTCACTATTCCAGTTCATTTTTTGTAATGTCACTGTCTTTTCCATGTACACATTGTGCTGCAATGCAAGCAAGGCAGACCCATAGCTCAATCATGGTTCACTAAAGAATGAATCATGATTATATTTCCCAATAAAAATAACTTGTAAGAAAAATCTACCTTTGTTTGCCTGCAGAAAGCCACTAGTTGAAAACCACTAGTGCTAGTGATCTGTATAGTAATTTTTTGTGGTATGAAGAAATATATTACATTAGCAAAATCTTTAAAATATTCAGTTTTGGTAAGTTATATGACACAGTGTGCAGATTAAAAACATTTGATCCATAATAATTGGACTTGCCAGGACAATCCACTGGCTCACATCTTCCAAGTGGCTTTATAGGACATAAGATCATAAACAATGAGTTGATTTCATCTTTAGACTCATGGATCATCTACTGTCTTTGTATTTCATTTGCAGGGCTACCCATAGTAGATATATAACCATGTTTCCTTTTACATACCTTACAGACCTGAAAAATAAATAAATAATAAATCACATGATCGCACTTCCATCAGCATTTGACAAAATACTGGTCACTGGTTTTCACTGGTACGACAGATAAAAAATATTATTGATAACTGACTGGTATTAATGATAGAATAAACTTACTGTAAAATTAAGAGAAGATTTAAGATATCCAAACAACATTTTAAGCAACTCCAGGTGCAATCTGTCAGGGTTGTCGGTGCTGCATCGGGAATGCGGATAGGCCCGAACATCCCTGACAATGACACCGATTGTATGACACCATGTGATGTCAGAAATATTGCCGGCAATGTGATACATGATGCCAAGACAGTGTAAGCATCATCCTTGAAGTCTTCTGCACTTATTACAATATTGCATATACTTTACTGACAATTTACTGGTAGAAAATTTTTTCGGTCGGCACACTGGTAACTGGTTTGCTGGTTTTGATCGGCACCAGCTGGTACCGACCAAAACCAGCAATTTGTCAAAATGCTGATGTCGCCGACACGTCCACCGACCATAATTCTGATTCCGACGTCGATCGCAACATTCTCGTGGCTGTGGCTGGATCCTCTTCAAACTGGTAGCCTTGGATTGACAGTAACACTGCCATTACAGTCAGAAAATATAGGCAGGACGTCGGACATCGACTGAGAGCACTGGTAACTTTGATGCGTGTCGCGTCGGTAGGCATTCATCACTCTCCTTCCAAATCAGCTGTAGGTCTCTAGCAAATCCGACCTCAAAGCACTGCGAAACACCTTGATACCCCGAGCTCTGCGCGCACATGAGAGATGGATTGCATGCATTCCAAAACGAAAAGCTTCATTTCATTCGAATCGTCGAAAGTTCTATCCGAGTCTTACACAATGCACGTTACAAGACATTGTATGATATCTCGCGGTCGGTCCTACCACATCAGAAATTATTCATCGGAAGTGAGAAGCCTCAATCTGTATTGAGCTATACATACGACCCCACCCGCGAGAACGCCATAGTTGTGCCATTATATACGTTTCTTACAAACGCCAGAAACCCGAGAAATGATATGATTCATGTAAGTACATCCCAATTGTATTTCTGTATACATGTTATTCCATTGAAAGTGAAACGTTACAAAAATGCTGAAGCAATAAGTCTGTTTGAAGGACAGGTAAAACGAGGCGCAAAGCATGACATGATGAAATGTGGAACACTCGTACTTCCGCATCTGGCGGAGGACAGAGCGTTGAAAGGATAGGGAAGGGTAGCAGCGAACCTGCAGGAAAACCGAAAAAATTTCCCAGAGTACCAAGCTGATAGTAACGCAAGCGAAATCCAAATCGCAACCAAAAGATAAAGCCAACGACCCAAATAATGAATAGATTAACTATCTAATTGCAATTGCAATGCGGTCAACAGCCTGTGTGCCTACCCAAGTCCTGTGCAAGTACGTACGTATGCAAGTAAGTCAAGAAATGAGTATGCACGTAGGAGATAAAAGTATCATGATGATATATGTACCAAAGCAAAGCTGGATGGAAAGCAGTTGCACACAAGTCAATAAGTATGTATGTTTGAATATATCCGACACAAGAGAAATAAGTTATCCAGGAGACTATCAACAACAGGGGGAAAAACCAGGGACATGAATTAAAACAGAACGCTCACGGAGACAAAACTTAACCAGAGTAAAATTAGTCTTGTCTAGCTCGCAGCGCCCGCGGATTCAGATGAACCAGAACCCTGTTCCTGTTGTTGTTGATTCTCCCCTGTCACACCACTACCACCGACAGCGTCATCATCCTGAGCGTCATCAACCCGATGCGAACCTTGCGTACCCTCGTTGGAAGTGATCCGCCCCGCTTCCAAATCAGAATCAGAATTACCCTTGCCATCAACATGCAACCCATCAATAGCCATAATATCACGCTCAAGCCTGTTGTCAGGCACACGATCCCAACCCAGATTATTTAGCCATACTTGACTACCGCTTCCGTGCTCATGTTGAATCGCGCCTACAGCAGAGAAATCAAGGTGAGGACGACCAGAAGCGAGTTTGTGAGTGATGAGGTGGCAAATCATCACAAAGAGTATGAGGGAGAGGATAAAGGCCGTGCGGAATTTGAGGTTTAGATGGAAACCGAGTCTTGAAAAGGCAGCATGGTAGGATGAAAAGGGACGTGTTTTAGATTTGGAAGGTGTTGATGGAGCACTTGTAGGTGATGGAGGGAAGGCAGGTGCAGGTGCAAAGGGAATGTGTGAGACGAGACGCTGGAATAAGGATGGTTTCTCTGGCGGAGCGAGGAAAGCTATGGAGTAGTTGTGTGTTTCAGAAGGTGAAGACGGGGTGACGATGATAGCGGGAAGAGGAGATTTTTCGGCGATGAGAGGAAGGGAAAGATCTGCGCGGCGCAAACAAAGGATAAGAGTTTGAGATTATTATTAGACTTTTTTTGTGCACTAACCAAGGGGAGCGGGGATGAGAGTGTAGTCTAGACGCTGCGGGAGACGGTGCAGACGAGGACCTACAAAATAAGTTAGAACAAAAAAATTGATGTAAATCAAGGCACTGACCAGGACGACCGGGACGAGCCATAGCAAGCAAGCAAAGAGACTACAGATGGATTACAGCAACGAAATGTGGCAAGTGGGGCTGCACTGTGGAGAGGCGGCCAGACAAAAAAGAGCGACGGTAAAAAGGAATGTGGGACTAGCACAGACGAGCCAGCGGGGACGTGAAGGAAAGATTTCAAAAGAACAAACGCCAATTTAAATTTGTAAGGAAACTGGTGAGAAAAACAAGAACAAATTCCATACGCGTCCTTGCGATGAGTCTGCATCATTCTCTGTCCTTTTCCTCCTCATCTTCTCCCAAAAAATCTATACCTGTCGCTGCCGAGTCGTATGTTATCGCTCTCGCCGCCCTACCCTCCCGTTATGCCGCCTGTTTGTCAGCACCGGGCAATACAATCGATGTCTACGACTCGTTTACGCTTCAAAAGCTATACTCGCTACCAGGTCACGACCCCGCAAATTCAACTGCACTCAAATCCGTCGCTCAGGTAGCCGGGTCATCTCGGCCAACGCTCGTTTCGTCCGGCAAGGATGGTTCCATCAAAGTATGGGACGAGCGCACAGGCTCCCATAGTATAAAAAGTTGTCAACTATTATCACTATCATTGAACAACTCTGTTTGCTGACATTGAAACAGTGACCAACTTGGGCAAATCTCGTCCTCTTTTGTCTTTCGACGTTTCTCCAAACGGCCTTACTGTTGCCGCCGGTACCGATCTTCAAGGAGACGATGCATTCATACTCTATTGGGATCCTCGTCAACCCGCTGCCCCTCTCCGAACGCATTCTTCAACGCATTCCGACGATATAACAGTCTTGGAATATTCTTCAACTTCATCCAATGTACTCCTATCCGCATCATCCGATGGTCTCATATCACTGTCAAACTCGGAAGAAGACGACGAAGACGAAGCAGTGGTTCATGTCGCTAATTGGGGATGTAGTGTTTCGCAGGCTGGGTGGATTCGTTCGGAAAACGGAGAAGCAACAAAAATATGGGCTGGAAGTGATATGGAAACGTTTAGTACCTGGTCCGAACAGGTACGTGTAATAGCGACGGTCCGAGTGACCGTTTCTGGTGTCGTTTCTAGAAAAGCGAAATGGTTCAGAAGTTGCTCAAGAGAACACTTCCCGTCTTCAAGGAACGATTCTAGAAACGGATACTCTGTCCGGAAATTTTTTTCGTAGCTGACATTCTCCCAAGCTTGACCTCCTCCAAACTCAAAACATCCGAGAACCTTCTATACACACTGGCTCACATACATGGGTCACTGACTACCTTATTACATGTCACAACTCGAATTCCTCGGAATTGGGGGTCTTCGTTGGTTCTAATGAGTGCGTACCTTTCTTCTTCCGCTTCCTTCTTCCCATGTTCTCATCAAACTTCTTTTTTTTTTCTAATCAGAGGCGACATCGCCCTCCTCTCCTCTTCACCAGCGCCTACTTCCTCCTCGTGGACAATGCACAAACTCTGGTCTCAAGGCCACGTCGGTATCGTCCGTTCCGTCCTGTGGGACTCGACGAACCATGTACTAGTTTCAGGGGGTGAAGATGCGAAAATAAACGTATGGTCTGGGCTGGGTTCTTCCGAGAACGAGTTCTCGTTGGCAAACGGAAATTCGATGCACGTGTATATGCAGAACGGTGATGGGGAATCGGATGATGCAATGGACGTGGATCAAGTGGAGGATGAAGATATGAATGGTGTCTCGATGAATGGTGCGACGGCGACGTATACGTTCAGGAAGAAACGAGGAAGGGATAGCGAAGGAAAGGCTAGTCAGGCAGAGAGAGATGAACAGGCGGGGAAGAGGGCTAGGCGGTGAAAAGTATCTTTAGATATATGTACATATCTACGATGTATGTATGCATGTGTAATTTTTTGGGTTATATCTGTTCTTCGGGCTAGCTTCAATAGCTAAGTACTGACTTCCTTTTCAACCTTTTTCAACCCGACCCAAGCACATCTGCGTCTTTCGCTGTCGATAACAATTTCCGACAGTGCTCACGCAATTCCTGATTGGCTTCCTCTTCTGTCTCTTGCAGCTCCGAATATCTTTCCGATATCTGAACGTCTTCTGGTTTTCCGTACCACGAAATAGCATCCAAAAGGATTTTCGCAGATTGCTGACTAGTTATCCACGTCCACGACTGGTACGGGAAGAATGTCATAACATCAAGTAAAGTCGATTCCACAAATTCAGTATCCAACAGTCCACTCAGTGCAGCCTGCACCAGCTTAGCAACACTCTCCGCAAATGCCACTTGAATTTTTTCATGAATGTGCAGCTCCCTTGACCAGTAACCTATCCGGGTCAAGATACCTACACAGTAGGAAGCTATGCTGGACCCACCAGAAAGTTCGTCTATGTACCGGGATATGATAGCAATGGTAAGGGTATCCCCGAATGAATCAGAATTCAAACAAAGAAAATGGGGGAGGAGATAATCCTGAACAAGGCCAGCTCGAATCTGCTCTGAACACTCCTGGGGAAGAGTTTCATACGAGACATAACGTGGTGGTACGAGCTGGATGCACACCTGTAAGTGTAACAAAGTTTTCAAAATTTGATATCCCTCGCACATCTTGTATGTCAAGGTCAGAGGAGAATTATGCAGAACAGCGAATAATCTCGGAAAGAAACGATCCCCATAGATGTGTCGTGAACCGAAGGTACGCATTAGTATGAAGGTGACCTTTAAGCATATGCTGGATTGCTCGACGCTATCTGGTTCCTGTGTTTGATCTATTTGAATGCACTGCCCTATACGTGCTAAATCTTTCTTGCCGAACTTTCCCCAAATGACATCTGATGAAGTGTCCTCATATCGTCTATAGACGTATAACAAAACAAACTGTCGCCATTCCCGGCGTACACCATCATCGCTACATAGAGGTTTGCTTGTAGAGAGGAAAATCTTCAGATACTGCCTGACAAACACATCAGTGCTATCATTCAAAACACCTGTTTCATTGACATGTTGCTTGAAACCGAGAAGATAGTCGCTGTAATCCACAATCATAGACAAGTAATCATTCTCAGCTTCAAGGGGGGCTTGTGAGCGAGGGTATATAGCATCGCATATGTTCTCGAATTTCTCCGAGTCCAGGAATACATGTGAGATCTGCATAGTTCTGAGATATCTATCGAAAATGAAGATTTGAAGGATATGCCACGCTTTGCTTTCCCCTATTTGAGATATTGTTTTCTTGACGAAGGGAGTGGACCAATGTAATGCCAGAGCTCGGATAATCATGTTCAGATTGGCATCAGAAACTTGTAGTGCAGTGTCTATGTACGAAGATATAACCCGAAAGGTTTCAAAGACAAGGTCTTGTTTGTCGAAACCTTCATCCAGATGCATCCATTGAATACCCAGAGCTGCCAGGGCAGAACAAAGGTCAACACCAGAAGAGGTGGTGGCAACAATCTGAAGCAAAGATGGCATACTTCGGATAAACTGGAGGTATAGATCAAAATATTTCTCCCTGTGGCCAGCAGATATGTACACCTGGGACACAGCCCAAATAGCCCGAACACATGCTTGTGAACTGCGTGTCTGGAAATTGCCTGTCCAGTACCCACATTTTGACACAAGTTGCGTAATGCGTGACCAGATATTCAGCTCGGGTTCGTCGGAGCTAAAGAGAACCTGAAAGCGATTGACATTCTTCTCGCGAACCTGGTTCTGGCTGAAGTCATAAAAACAATCCGGAATTGCTTCGATAAAAGGCAGTAGTTCGTCATCATCAGTCAAGGACCTCATCGTAAGAACAACGGCGGCCCCATCGCGCTTTTCTCGATCCAGGTTTTCCATCACTGATTTCTCCAGGACGGCTTCCGTCAATGTCTCATCTGCGTGAATGAGGCCATGTTGCCAAGCAAAAAGACCACCCAACATATTTCCAGTCTGCCAGAGCATGCCAGACAAAGGAGTACGATATGGAGAATTGAGGTAAAATAGCGGTAGTATCGTGAGGGTGAGATAGACGGCGAGAAATACAACTAGTACTCCCACCATCACAAATGTCAGAGGGCCGTTTATTGGAAGGAGGAAGCCGATTAGGCCACCAAAAAACAAGAACAATGAAAGGTGAAGGAGGATCGGAATCGTGTCGACGAAAGCCTGTAATCCGAAATCACGCAGTCCTAATCGCAAGAACGCTATGACCCTAGCTGTACGGATAGGAGAAGGTCTTTGTGTCGTTTTATGAATAAAGTCTCTAGTCCATTGCTGAACGAATGTAGCGAACAACGAACATGCCAACGCCAAAGCAAGGCTGAGGAACCACATCAAGTTGCAAACTAGAGCAGATGTTGGAGGCTCGAAAGGTGGCGCAGGCTCAAAAAGACGTGCTTCCGTTGAGTTGGAGAGAAATTCGCGTCAATAGAGCAACGGTATTCTGCGCGGGATCGTCTTGGAGTGTCTTGTAGCTCTCGACAATGAATGCTGTGAGACTAGCCGAATACAAGGCAGACTAAAAGTGACCGAATCAGCATTACGCCTGTTAGAAGACATAGTAGCTCACGCACAAATATCAAGAGGGCCTCCATATCCGCTTTCCATTCTTTCAGTAAATTCTCCTCGTATTCCTTTGCCTGATCCACATAGACCTTCCAGAGTTTGGCAGCAGCCTCGTCATCTGCAGTCGGCTTGAAAGGTTCTGCGGACGGTGAGTACGAGGACAAATAGAGTAAAAAAATAATACCCACTCGGTTCAGGAGTTTCTTCATCTTCTGGTCTGGTCGAATCCTCAGACCGTTCACTTTCAACTGAGTCCGAAGCACTTGACTGTTCAGGGTCGCTTAATACAGACTTGGATATACAGGGAAGTCCGAGATCTAAGCAAGGATTGAAGTGGCTGTAACAGGAATCTCGGAGAATAGAGCTCTTTAGCAACGGCCTTTTTAGACTTTTCGGATGTATCCGACCGGTTCACGCTTGAGTACACGAAATATTCAGTTCCGTAAGCGTTCCAGCACTGTTCAACAACCACCCTCGAGGTGACAGGAACTTAGTGAATGTTTTGCTTGTCTATTTGATGTAAGTCAATGCAACACTAAAGAAAGTGCTGGAAGTATAAGCAAGACCAGGCAAGACCTCTCGTCGAACTGCTCATGTTCTACACATCAAGTTTCGGCTGAGTGTCGGCTATGAAAAATAGCTGTAGAGATAACTCCGGGGTGTGTTGCTAAAGAGCTCTAATGACCTACTTTTCCATAGTCTTTCAAGAATTGCCATGATCACAGCTGTTGAAGTGGAGGAAGTACAAAGGGAGACCTGTCATGGCGGGCCTTCTAAGTCCCACATGTTTGCACGATCCCTTTGAATTTGCTTGTGAGAATTATAGATCATCGCGATCGTCCGTCATTCATATTCTAGTATTCTGATGATATAATTATAATAGTCTTGGAATATTCCTAGTACACTTGCTTTCTGCATCATCCGACGGTCTTACATCGCAGACCAATTCGTTCGGAGCACGGAGAAGCAACAAATTATGGGTCGGTCTGAACAGGTAAGCATGTTCACTGTCGTCAGTCTGGATACTCGAGAATAGCTTCTCATCTCCATTTCGCGCAAACTCGGCTAGCTGACGAGTAGACTTCATACATATCATACAATACTGTATAATACTGATTATCCTGCAGGTAAAAATACGTAATAGTACATCCAAACATGTTCGAAGCTACACCTCCACCGCGCCTTTGAACACTCAACCAATCTCACTTCCCTCTTCCCCTCCGCATCCAAACTCTTCCCAACACTCCACATATTCCCGAAAAATCCTCATGGAACATGATTCCTACCGACTGGAGTGAGCTCGATGCTTCAGCGATAGACCTAGCGTCGTTCCAGTGCTTCATGAGATGCTCTATATGCCTTAGGTACATATCGAACTTGGTCATGCCTCTGACGAAATGTATACACCTGTACCAGCGCCCAAATAGCCTGGACACATGCTTGCGAGCTGCGCATTTGAAACTTGTCTGTCCAGTAACCACATTTGGATGCAAACTGCCCAATACGCAACCAGATATTCAACTCGGGGTCTGCAGAATCGAGGAGAACTTCAAAATGCTTTACGTTCTCCTTGCGAACTTTATTTTGGCTAAAGTCATAGAAACAGTCCGGAATTGCCTCGATCAAAGGCAGTAGTTCATCGTCGTCAGTCAAGGATCTCATTGTAAGCTCCATTGCTTGCTCGTCACGCCTTTCACTGTCTGGACTTTTCATTACTGATTTCTCCAGGACAACTTCCGTTAATGTCTCGTTTGATCGAGCAAGACCATGTCGTCCAGCAAAAAGACCGCCTGATATATTTCCGGTCCGCCAAAGTATCCCAGACAGAGGAGTGCGATACGGAGAGTGCAGATGAAACAGCGGCAACGCCGTGAGGTAAAGATAGGCTGCGAGAAATACAACTAGGACTCCCGCCATCACAATTGTCAGGGGCCTATTCACCGGCAAGAGGAAGCCAATGAGGCCACCGAAGAATAGAAACAGTGAAAAATGAAGAAGGATTGGAATCATATCGACAAAAGTCTGCATTCCAAATTCCTGTAGCCCCAGTTGCAAAAACGCAATGATTCTGGCTGTACGGATAGGTGAAGGCTTCTGCGTCGTTTTATGGATAAAATCTCGAGTCCACTGCTGGACGAAAGTAGCGAGCAAAGAACATGCCAATGCTAACGCTAGACTGAGAAACCACATTATGTTGCAAGCTAGAGCGGATATCGGAGGTTCGAAAGGCGGCGTAGCTTCAAAAGATGTGCTTCCATTAAGTTGTTGAGAAATTTGCTTCAATAAGTTAACCGTATTCTGAGCGGGATCATCTTGAAGGGTCTTGTAGCTTTCGATGATGAATGCTGTGAGACTGGCCGAATATAAGGCAGACTGAGAGTTAATCAAATCAGTTCCGCGCTCTTTACTAGAAGGCATTGTTCACGCACAAAGATTAGGAGGGCTTCCATATCGGCCTTCCATTCCTTCAACAAATTTTCCTCGTATTCTTTTGCCTGATCTACATAGACTTTCCAAAGTTTTGCAGCAGCCTCATCATCTGCAGTTGGCTTGAAAGGTTCTGCAGATTTATAAACAAAACCATTAACAACGCAGTAGAAGAGAATGACCACCAGATTTGAGGTTCTTTTCGCCTTCCGACGTGGTCGAGCCAGAAATACTTGACCGTTCAGGATCCGTCACTATGGTCTTCGGCAAACAAGGAAGACTCAAAACTAAGCATGCACTGCAATAAGTAGACGCAATTGAATATCAATAAAGCCCTACTCTTCCAGAGTCTTTCGGGAATTGAGGAAGTACGAGTCGGAGAGTTTGCCATAGACCAATAATCGTGCACGTGCCGTTTCAACCGAGTCGAACTTCAAGCAGATTTACCCTCATTACAGGCTCATAGTCTTCAGTCACCTGCACTCTTCATTTTCAGGGAGCGGACGTTATTTCGATTCATCAAATGGAAAGCCTTTACGGATCAGTGGAATTCAATGGATCAAGTTCAAGTATGGCAGTACAGTTGTCATCCGTCGAGGGTTGGGATAGGCGAAGTTTCTCTCCTGTCGAACGATGCCCAATATTGCTAGATGTATACTATGTTAACTCAAACAAGAATTAACGACACCTTTTCTGTATTGAACCCTGGATTCGGCGCCGCAAAACTAGCAAATCTAACTACCTTCACTTAGTTCAATTTCATATGCCAATTCATACTCCAAATCCAAATCATCCGCGGAAGTCTCAAACCTGTATATTAAAGGCCTTATCGTGCTATCAGCATCCCCAGGTTTCTTTCTCCTTCAAGGTCTCACCCTACATTCAATCATTAGTGAGCTTCCTTTTCCCTGTGATCATTAAAAACGCGATTGGACCTGACAATCACCCAATTTCCTCGCACATATAGTGTTCGTTTTCAGCTATCCTTTCGCTCATAACAACTACTACTTTATCAGAGCTCCCAGCTCGCAGCAGTATTCAGAAAACGGTCACTGGGACCCCGCCGGACCGTTCCCTAGCATTCCTAGTATCCCCCGGAAGCTCCCATCTCTTCCATCCCTTCGTCATCGCTCTGATACCAACACGAACACGCGTAAACCACGTAAATTCCCTTCCATGGCATCTTTTCGCGACCACAAGACCAACAACACTAATCCTCCCCTTCGGCCCCGCAAATTCGCTTCTTTCATGTCACTCCGTGATCAATCTAGCCATGGTTCCAATCTCAACGACTTTCAGAGGATAGAAAGCCACACGAGTCCCGAGTCCGCAAACGAACAAGAACTAGCGTGGCCCACAGACCCCGAACGAGATGCACTACTCGGGATGGACGTTCTCATGCGAGCCCATCTTGCTCTCTGCAACGAGTTGGACGTATCATTCCGCCAGGGAATGGTGCAATGTTTACGCGAGTGAGTGATTGAATGATACTAATGCGTCTTTGCCTTCTACAAACCGGAGCTGATTAGAAACTTGAACTCCTAGGGCCGAACAATCCATTTTTACTATCCATGCATCCGGCTCCGAGGCGAGCTTGAAGCGAACGTATCAGTCTTTTGCTCACAAGAGGAAAATTACGCGTCTGGAGAAGATTATCAATGTCGGTTCTTTCTCAATTATCTCTTACAAATTTCTGCTGACCTTTCTGATACCAGAGATACCCACTATCTCCGTCGACTTGTGAAAACGACGGTGAACGTGAACCCGAGAACACTAGATCTAGACTCCAATTTATTCCCTGCCATGAAGGCTGCCTCCTCTCGAGAATGCCCAGTACATGGATAAACACCGCGATAGATGCTCTCCAAATTACGCAGAGTCCCCTACCCTCTCCATCTCCATCTCCATCTTCGCCTTCATTCAATCTGACACCAGTACCCCAAGTTCCTCTCGTTGATCCTGACACTAACTCTAGCTTTGACCCCACCTCTGAAAAGTCCCTCATCGGGCCCGAACCCGAACCCGATCTCGAACCTGATTCCGAGTCCATGTTCCAGCATGATGCTCGGTCTGTTATTAGTACTACCGGGGAGTCTCACATGGAAAGACGGCTCTTGAAAGAAGACGAAGAAAAGGTTTACTATTCAGAGTTTTTGGAGATGTGTTATTTGTATACTTGGCTGTAAATAAGGGAATTGGCTGGGAACGACTATATTCCAGTTTTTCTCGTCGGTAGACTCAAAATACCGAGGACCAAATTCACACTCACATTCATTCTCTTTCCCCGTATGCTACTCACCTGCTTAAACCTTTTTCCCTTGCACTTGTACAATCACTCGCTCCTCGCTTTTTCCTTGTCTTCTCTTGTACATGTACACTATAACCCAAAGTATTACACCGGTTCAAATGTATATATTTACGAATCCTTCCCTTTTGTATCACTAGCTATACATATATATTCAGCTCGACACTTTGGCTCCGATGACACAGTCACCGTCAAATGGTACAAATTTCTCGTTTATTCATTTTACTTGAGAGTCATAGAGAATATTTAATTTATACGTGCGCGTACGCTATCTGGCTATCAAGAGGAACAAGAGAAACAGAGGTCAGGTAACAGGAAGAGAGAGGAGAAAAAGAAGAAGAGGAGACGGAGAGGAGAGGAGAGGGGACGCATGTATGTATGTATGAATGTATGTACGTATACGCACGAGCTGGGGAAAAAGGGGACACGCAACGACGTTGAAGGTCTGAAGTATGTAAATGCAGATAATGCGAAAAAGCTATGGACATTTTTGTGTATCAGGTGAAAGAAGAACGAATAAGTATGTACATGACAAGATCAACGGAAAGAAAAAGGAAGTATCGACACGAGAATAGACCAAGACGACCAAGAGCCCCAGGAGATCAAGAGAGAGAGAAGGGTGAAAGTGACGAGAATGTGAAAGTAGGAAAGGAGCAATGCGTGATGCCAACCGTCTATGGGTCTATGTATGTAACGACAACGATAGTCACGGCGACGATGATACACAGAAGACAGCGGGGATAGATGGATGGGATGGGTGGCGGCAAAGTTTTGTATGAGGAACAAAAAGTCCTTGGCGCGAAGCCAGAAGGTGGCAGTAATTGCAAAAAGATGAAGGGAGAAGGGGAGGAAGGAAAGGTCCATCGTGACATGAAAACATAATAAATGCAAGAACATGCAAGAAGCTTCAACGTAGCGTGATAGGGTAATGAGTACGAGAGGAGAAGAGAGCAACTCGAGAGAAGGTGAAAGAACGGAACAGGAAACCACATGTGCATACGACAGACATGATGTGGGCGGGATTTGTATCATTCGAGCCGTAAGCGTAATGACGAGAAAAGCTATGGAGACATGTATTTGACCGAGAGCGGTAGAGAGGAAAGCGGGTGAGTATACAATATACAAAAATATACAAGAGCGTTTATGTGGTGCATAGAATGTGGATATAGTATACTTGGGCAAAAAAAAAGGCTGGTGGTGTGATAGTTTGTGGAGCAGGTGTGGTGCTGACAGTCTAAGCCGAATATGGAAGTAGGGGTTGGACACGGGTTCGGGTGGCGTGGCACGGTGTGCGGTAGCGTACCAAGAGCTCGAGAACTCGAGATGGTGAGCACAGAGGAGGCAAAAACGGAGGGCAGGCACCAGACGCAGCAGTGACGCATACAAGGGCGAATGAGGTAATATGAGGAGTCGGTTCGTCAATACAATAGTGAAAAAAGTTCTCAAGTCCGCGTCATCGTGCAGTGACGTCTGCGAGCCTCTAAGAGCGATAAAAAGCTCTGGGGCCTACGCAATTGATGAAATTAATACCCGTAACCCCCGTTTGTTCGTGCTGTCCCGTTAGCGCCGGGCTTGCCTTGTACACCGACTCCCATACTGACAGGCACACCCGGTTGTGCGACACCGATGGGAAGTGGTATACCACCTGCGCCTCCTAGACCCGCACCTCCTACCAGGGCGCTCAGTCGAGAGATTTCCTCCCGGGATGAGACGAGGGCAGAGGTGAGTCGTTCGTTCTCTTGAGTAAGATATTCGACTTTGGCTTGCAGTTGTGCAAGCCACGCCTTTTTCCGTTGTCTGCACTTGAGTGCAGCTGCAGGTAACTAGTGAGCGAAACAGTCATTCAGAGTAAACAAGTACCGACCTTGTCGATTTCTTTCCAAAAAGTTTTTCCTCTTTTCTTCTTCTGTCTCGGGCTTTTTGTTTGCATTGCGACCACCTTTGGGTCCCGAAGTTGTATTGGTCGACAAGCTGGTGTATTCAGCATCGTCTAGACCCTCCAGATCATCATCATCTTCGTCGTCCTCTTCCTCTTCGGGCGATGCCTTGCGCTTGGTGCCCGACCTAGTCCTCTTGGATGCATTTCTGGTGGCCGGTGGAGGAGCAGCGGCAGCAGCACCAGCCTCTGAAGCCTTGCGTTTTGTGCCGCGTTTGCCGTTGGTAGGGCCATTCGCATTGGCACGTGCTTCTTCCTCCCGTTTGGTGAGCTCTTGGTGAGCCTGAGAGAGTAGAAAGAGGCCGTTGGCAGCGGTAGTAGCAGCGGAGTTTGCAGAGTCGAGGTAGGAAGGGTTAGCATTTTCAGAGCCCGATGTGTTGCCATTGGTCTGGCCGCCGGGAAGCGTAGGGAATTGGGACGACGCAGTTTGGTTTAATACACCGGTGATGGCACTTAGAGTGTTTGGAGTGATTGTCGGGCCGCCTGAGAGAGCACCACCGCCATTATTCATCAGAGCCAAAAAAGCAGCAGTCCCGGGCGATTGTGGGAATGCTGATGGGCCTCCGACGAGAGGAGTGAGACCTGTCGATGGGGTGAGGCCAGTGCGAGGAGTAAGACCCGTCCGAGGAGTGAGTCCAGTCCGAGGAGTGAGTCCAGTCCTGAGATAATTTGGGTCGAAACGGGGAGGATTATTGTGCTGGTCGCTGGGAGCAGTGAGCATGGCAGGAGAAAGCGGACCTGCGCGGAGGGAGTTTGCAACACTAGAATTGAAGCCCCAGTTGAAGGACTGCTCTGCGGGAGAGTTTATCGATGCCAACGGAGGCAACATGGGCCGTGGTGAAGTGGACTTTGAGTTGGAGCGGGCAGGGCCGTTGTCCGAGTTATCTGAGGACTTGGACTGATTTGATTCGTTGGAGGAGGGACCCAGAGACTCGCGGTGGGGGGAAGAACCACGGACATTGGAAGATGCGGAACGTGCTGGGGCAGAGAAGGACTGCTCGAAGGGATTGGGCTCCAACTCAAAATCAGACCTGTTCTGGCGAGTCAAGGAGGGCGGAGGTGAACGAGAGCTGCGTTTGAGGGCGGGCATGTTCTAGACCTCATTGTTAGAAGACAAATTCAAGACGCTCACAACGAAACTCACGAAAAGTTGGGAAGAAAACAGGGCAATCGTCATATTGACGTAGGTGTTACTTATACCGACCAAACAAACAACAACTATTCTTCAATTCAATTGAAATACGTCATCCATTCATTGCGTTGGGGTTAGGGTTGCAATTTTCCATATAGCTCTTCCATCCCCATTTCTTCCGCTGGTAATCCATACACCAGCATACACCGCAGAAAATCTGCCAGTTCCAAGTGTTTCTATGGTCTTCCACTTCTTGGGTGTGTCGTAAACACAAAGCACACAATTACCGAAACTCTATATGGTGTCAGATGGCCCTGGTTAGCAACACATTTGATGACATGTGTGTCCCTTTTTTGACTTGCAGTCTGCCGGAGGTCGTTCCCGGGATCTTTTCCTAAAGGCGGACAGTGATCGGGATGACCAGCGTGTTCAGGAGTAACTCTGAAATAGTCACGTGCATTCATCCGGCCGAAATCGTCTTGAAAAGCTCGAGACGCTGTCCGAGGAATCGGATGTGATTGCGGCTAGATTGCGTGTAGTTCAACGACTCGGAAGATGGGCTCGATCCGACATCAAAACAAGTGGGGTGATTGTCTTGTTCAGTGACTGCAGATAAGGTTTTCCTTTCAGATCTCGAGGTTCGTCATATTTCGTGTCCTTTGGAAATGCTTGTAGTCCGATGTTATCGAGGCTGCAAACAGAAAGACGTCTTCCAGAAACTCATCCTGGAAGGGTATGGTGTTTTCATGAAAGAATTGGACCGAAAGCGTGGACTAGACACCCTCTGCAACTGAATGCCGGTGAATGCAGCTCTTTGCTCCTGTGTCTGGAATTGTGTGAACCCATGACAGGACAGTTTTTGCATGAGTGTAGTTATTCAAGTCTATGTACTCGAAGTGTGAAGTTTGACGTCAGAACATGAAGCAGATGGAAATAGTGCACACTTTTGGGGAATCTTCGCGAGTTATTTTATTGCCCTAAACATCATCGTGGTCTAGAGCATACTACGAGGGTCTGTGCACGAAGCGGAAGTGCCCATTTTGAGAAATTAGCCACGTGCCTTTGTCCGCGACCGCTCAAAAAGCACGTGCTTCAACGGAGGTCGCGTTTTGTGTCTTTCTTTTTACCCCAACAGCTATACCCTTTGTTCGACTTGGACGCGATGGTTCCACCACCATCGGCCCTTGAGATCGCCAAAAAGCAGCTGGGATACGACTCTATCGCTTCCGTATGTCTTTTTTTTTTTCGTTTTGACCGCGTGCTAACCACATCATCAGAACTCGGTCGTGCCAAAGAACTATCTTGAAGAGCTCAAACACCATTTGAGCCTAAACCCCGATGATTACAATGTGAGCTGACTGGCTTTTGACGCGCATATATCTCTTTTTTTGTCTTTTCTTCTTGTGGCTCACGAGCCCCTAATCAGTTTCGTATCGCGCCAACTCCTGGAACCGGGTGTGAGTATTTTGACGCGTCTTGATCGGTGTAGATAGCTGATGACCGTGTCTAGTCGGTAGTGCAAAGTGCCTCGAAACTGGATGCAAGAAGACAACTATCCAACTACCCCGAAATGGCAAACTAGAGGATGGTGGCAAAGCAGAAGGAATTGGTTCCTTGCGCGCCTATAGAGTACGTTTTGACTCATCGAATGCTTTTTGAACGCGTTTAATGTCATTGTTCGAACAGGAGCACATTGCGCTTCATCACAAGAACAAAGCTCAAAAGGTGTGTTCCCGCAGCTCATTGCGATGCTTCATTAATTCGTGGCCTTGAAAACAGCTTGCAGACAATGAACCCGTGCAAGATAAAAAGCCTTCGCTCAAACCCACTGCAGCCATTACTTCTCCACCTACCTCTCCACTTACTGGCACCATCCAGCGTGCTCGTGCGGCTCGCCCGAGTACATCTAATTCTCGCCGAACTAGCACCATCAAAACCAAGACGGAACCTGCCGACCCAATTTTGATCTTGTCGTCTCCCGAATCATCCAAGCCTCGTGAATTGACGCCTTTGGAAAGAGCCCGTCAAAGAACGAGTCTAGGTCGAGTCAAGCAACGGCCGACGGCTGGCCCATCGTCTTCCAAGGCTGCCTCTTCGACAGTATCTTCAAAAGCAGCTATGGCGCGCGCCCTCGGACCTCGTGTCAGTTTGCCCAGCATCGAAACAATGCCACCGCCACTAAAGGCGCCTGTTCTTAAATCTTCTCCCGAAGCATCGCCTGTGCAATCTGTCCCAGCGAGTTCTCTTCCTACTCCGACCACAACATCAAAGACCACCACGGACGAGCGAGGGAGTCCTCGTAAGCGTCCTCTTGCCGAAGTGCTCTCGAAATCGTCCTCGCAGCTAGAACCTACGACCCCGACGAAGAAAGTCAAGAAGGAGTCTACCTCTACGGCTCCTCTTTCCATCCTCACCAACACCATGGATGCAGGGTCGAGCACTGCGTTGGCCTATCCGAGTCCTGTCAACCTTGAAGACATTCGTTCTCAGATTGACGACTTGCAGATGAAGATTTCGCTCGAGCAGCGCAAGTTGGACACGTTCCTTCGCAAAACCAACAAGACCAAAGGCGACTATACTCGAATTACCAATTTGACGAACGAGATTGACGCCCTGAAGATGCAACGAGATGAATATAGGAATGCTATCCCGGCGATGAGTCCCATCAAACGGAGTCCTTCCAAAGCCTCTCTTACTCCCACCGCCACCACCACTGCCACTGCGTTGAAGCAGGATGAGAATGCTCATTCAGGCAACTTTTTAGGCGCCGTTGGACGTACATCTGAGTCTTTGGACGTCAAACGCGCGCCAAGTGCCATCGCAGTTGCTGGCCCTAGCGTGATGAAATGTACAGGCGATCCCGTTGTCAACGCTGCATCTGGTTCGGGCGTTAAAAAAGAACAAATGGATCCGTTTGTTCTACCTCCACCTCCACAACCTGGAGCTGCTCTGCCCTTTGTGAAAAACGAACCTGGCCTCCCTCAGCATCAAGTTATTGCGGGTCCATCTACTAAACCGATGGACGTGTATGGATATCAGAATAGCGCCTTCCCGATGGACATTGATGATCCCTTCTTGGATCAGACTGGGGCCAAAGGATACGATCCAATCGATAATGTTCTTCGCAATTTCGAAGGCGTAAATGCATACGCTGGCCCCGACCATTGGGATGAGAATGGAGACTTTTACGGACGTGGGAGAGACATGTTCCAAGGACCAGTCGCAAAGGCTGACGAGTGCGTAATTCAATCTGCTTTATTCGCTTCCCGTTCCCGTTTGAAATCAGTCCCATTGAATTGATAGCTAACTTGTCCGTTTTTGTAGCATCGAGAAATTCCTCGTCGCGGCGGGCAATGCAGAACTCTTTGATGGCAGCGCGACCGTTGAGCAAGCTTTGCAGAAATTGGGTCTTCCGAATCTTTACACCCCAATCTCGGGTATGGAAGTTGCGTTGATGCCTCATCAGACCATTGGCGTTGCTTGGATGTTGGAGAAGGAGAAGAGTGACTTGAAGGGTGGGATTATGGGGGATGACATGGGATTGGGAAAGGTGAGCATATGGATTCTTCTCCGAGTCATATATCGACGTTCTTCCGCCTCGTTTTCGTTATGCGATGCTAATGTATTCTTTTTCATCCTCGTGTTTTTATGACGCCGCTTATTTAGACGGTACAGATGTGAGTCGAAGCTTTCATGTTCTATTCTCTCATGTCTTCACTTCTTTCCGTCATTATGTGATGGCACTAACTCGTGCTTTAATTACACTAGGATTGCAGTTATGGTGAAGAACCGATCCCAGAACCCCAACCGCAAGACCAGCCTGGTTCTAGCTCCTCAGGCATTGTTGGATCAATGGAAGATGGAGATTGAGTTGAAGACGAATGATGGGCTCAAATGTTTGATTTATCATGGTGAGAATCCGTCAACGATAATGGAGTGCTCCGCTGCGCATATATATGCACACGACACGTCCACTTCTTTCCGTGGATTGACATACTGATGATGGTTGTCGCGTTGGTTTCTTTTGTTGTGATCAGGATCTTCAAAGCCCAAACAGTTGGCCGAGTTGTCAGACTATGATGTAGTGCTGACGACTTATCATGTAAGTTTATGTTTCTATTCATATACGGGCCTCGGAGGCTCGGATATGCGTTCGGTTCTCATGATCGTCATCAACAGACCATGGCCCTTGAGTGGCCCGATTATGAAGCGGAGATGAAGAAGAAAGTCAAGAAGCCCAAGGATGGTGATGATTTTATCGTGGATGATGAGGATACTGGAAAGAGCAAGGGGAAGAAGAAGGCGCAACAACGTTTGTTTCCTTTTTTCTGAATCATATGAGACGGAAATTGACTTGACATTCGATTAGTTGGGTTGTTGTTCCAGGCGCAGGTGAGTTTTTTTTTTTTGTAAAAGTTGGTTAACTGAGATTTTGATAGTGGTACAGAATTATCTGCGATGAAGCTCAGGTTATTCGTAACAAGAGAACGAGTATGGATTTCTTGCAGTTTTGATTATGCTCTTCGTACTAATGACTCTATAGGGATGTCTAGGGCGGTCACAGAATTGCAGTCGATTTACCGTTGGTGCCTTACTGGGTTTGTTCTGCCTCTTCTCTCCCTAACCTAACCTTCGCTAATAGCATGATGTGACAGGACACCCATCATCAACACTTTGAACGACACGTATTCCTACCTTCGTTTTATCCAAATGCGTCCTTGGTACGACTGGTCCGATTTCCAAAGTCACATTGGGAAATATGAGAAGAAGAATCGTGAGCCCCTGTTCAATAACCGCTGATTTCAATGCTCAATCCATTTTACGTCTAGCCAAGCTCGCTATTGCCAGGCTTCAAAAGGTTCTCGACACTTGTCTACTTCGACGCAAGAAGGATTCCATGTTGGATGGGAAGCGTCTCGTTGAGCTCCCGTCGAAGGAGGTCGTTCTTCAGAAATTGCAGTTTACGGAAGAGGAGAGGGAGATTTATCAAGCAGTGAGTTTATTCTCGGCCAAGAAAGTTACTTTATTGATGGTGTAACAGGTCGAGACGCAATCCCAACACAAATTCAATAGGTACCTTCGCGCCGGTACGGTCTTGAAGAACTACTCCCACGTTCTTGTCCTCTTGCTGCGTCTCCGTCAATGCTGCTCTCATCCTGCATTGATACAAGAAGATGGCGGTGTTGCATTCTTGAAGCCCGACGAGATTGATGATGATACTAGGCCTGGAGTAGGTAAAGAGCTGAAGAAGGCCCGCGACTTGGTTGGCGACGAGTTTGTTGATAAGATGAAGGAAAAGCTCAGGCTTGCTGCTTTGGAGAGGATGGCTGAGAATGGGAACGATAATGAGGTATGGGTTTGTCTTTATCGATGTGGGCCGAATTGACACGCATATTCAGGCCTCGGACGAAAAATCTGGAGATGACGAGTGTCCCATTTGCTTCGACGTGTTTACCGACGCGGTTGTTACTCCTTGTGGACACGTCTTCTGCAGGGATTGCCTGTGTAAGTTGTACTTGTTCCGGTAGTTCGTTCTGGGACTAATCTGTTACCAGTGGATGTTTTTAATACTCCTCTTGCTGCCGGTAATGATCAGCTGGAGGCCGATGAGAGACCTTGTGAGTTGCACTTTCACCAAATCCAGATTAACATCTGACAAAATGTTCCGCAGGTCCTACCTGCCGAAGTCCAGTTTGTCAAGATCTTATCTTTAGCCGTGCTGCTTTTGAGCCAACCGAGGAAGAGCTCCATCCCAAGGCCCATGATTCTGATGTGGAAATGTTTGATGTCGAAGAAGCGTTGGCTCCCAAGAAGAGGGGTAGAGGCAAGGGTACAGCCAAATCAAAGCGCTCTCGCGGCGATAAAGTCATTGACGTCGACGCCCTCGACTCGGAAGACGATTATGAGGAAGAAGATGACGACGACGATAACCTCAGCGATTTCATCGTGTCAGATGGTGCCGACGATGACGACGAGTACGTGCCCAGGTCTAGAAGGAAGATGAAGAAGCCGATGGTTAGCAAGAGGAAGAATGTTATTGTGGTTGATTCCGACGAGGAGGAAGAGCAGAGTCCCGAGGAGAAGGTACTCATTTTCGGCCGCAAGAGAAAGTCTCTCTCTGCAAAGGAAATCAAGATGCTTCCGAGATTCTTCCCTTCGACCAAAATGAAGGTTTGCAGTACTTTTTGATCATTGTTTCGCATTCCAGATCTGATGCTTTATTGTCTAGTTTATGATGGAGAGCATTGTCAAGCTTGCAAAGGAGCGTCCCGACGAGAAGGTGGGTAACTTGAAAGTATCTGAGGTAATTTGACGCTAATGCTGTCGTAGACCATGATCGTTTCTCAATGGACTGGATGTCTCGGGTTGGTATCAGACTATCTGGAAGAGAACAAAATCCCTCATGTCAAGTGAGTTGCGTTGCTCTTTGGTCCTTATTTGCAACTAAAGGGTTTCATAGGTACCAAGGGGATATGAACCGTCATCAACGAGACGCGGCAGTACGTATCTTCATGTCGAAACAGAATTCGAAGATCATGTTGATGAGTCTCAAATGCGGTGGTGAGATCATTTTTGCAAATCTTTTTGATATGCCTGTGCTAAAGACCATACAGGTGTTGGTCTGAACCTTACTCGTGCCAACAACGTCATTTCTCTTGATCTAGGCTGGTCCCAAGCTATCGAAGATCAAGCCTTTGACAGGGTTCATAGGTTAGGTCAGGTTAGGGAAGTAAAGGTTAACCGTCTCGTAATCGAGAACACTGTCGAGGATCGCATTCTGGACATGCAAAGACGCAAGGTATGCTTCCGATGCCTGTCGTTTCATCGAGTTTCCTAATTCTCGTTGCAGCAAGATCTTGCGGATGGAAGTCTTGGTGAAGGGAACGGGAAGAAGATTGGCAGTGAGTATTTTGTGTACGACTTTTGCAGTGATAATTTTGACCTGAAATTGCAACCTTAGAGCTGTCTGTCAAGGAATTAGCCAACCTGTTCGGTCTCAATGAGCATGGTGGACGATTGTGACAGCAAACGAACCTTGAAACAAGCAATTACTATACAGTGTATTATTAGATAACATACCCCGAGTTTCGTAATTAGTACCTTCTTGTCGCCATAGTCCCTACGCTACAGTTTCTTATTGCAGATTACTTTCGCACTAGTGTAGATTACGGTCGTTTTGTTGAACGTTGAACTGCAATGCAGAGTTTTATCTTGTTCATTTGTCGCGCCGGGGAAATTCAATTCTGTGCCTTGACAAGAAACAAGTCCAAATATACGTTCGTTGTCGCTCACCTCGGCGATGAACTCGCCATAATTTCAGGTCTATGTAAACCTCGCCTTGTTGTATTATTATCGATTCGATGGCTCAATCAAGAAGACGCGTATCCTACACTATACCCCCGCCAACGGAGCCAGTTCCGCGTCTGCAACTTCCACCATATGGCATTTCGCGACTTGGTTCAACAGCTCCTCTGTTGTTGCCTGTAGAAGGCCCAACAATCTCATCTGTCGCAGATGAATCACATAAATCCTCTAGACATGTACGCCACAGGCTTGGAGTTACTTCGCTTGCTTTGGATTGCTCGACACAACTTATCGGTCGGAATGCCCCAGAGGGAATTTTATATTCGGGAGGCAGGGATGGTCTCATCATGTCCTGGGATCTTCACATTCCTATGAAAAAACGTATTCCGCGGATTGTAGATACTACACAGAGTCCACGCTGGGAGATGATTACAGGCTGGGGAGACACGCTAGATGAGGATGAGGAAGGGGAGGAACGGGCGATTAGCGATGGGGATGTTCTAGGAGAGGTGACGGGGACAGTGGCAAGAAGGCAGAAACATACAAGCGTCATTCCGTATGAACAACAATGGGAAACCGACTTGGAAGCATTCCAACCGGGTCAGCCAAGCTCGACTCGACAATGTGCATATATGCAGACGGACTGGATAAATGATATCGTTCTATGCAACTATAACCAAACTGGTAAGTAATATTTGCCTGACAAGGTTCATCTCGTTATTAACCTGCGTCTAGTCGTTTCTGCCTCCTCGGACGGAACTGTAAAAGCGTGGAATCCTCACTCTCAACAAGATCCGTCCATCATTGGTACTCACAGTGACTATGTCCGCTGTCTGAGCTCCTGGCAAGTCTGCTGTTCTATTCATCTTTTCACTTTAATAATTGTGTCTATAGTCGCGAGCAAAACTGGGTGGCATCGGGATCTTTTGACCGTACTATCAAACTTTGGGACCTTTCGAAACCAACAAATACAGAAGCCCTAGTAACCCTTAATCCAGCAGACGCATCTGCCCCAAAGTCATCTGTATACGCAATAGCTACCGACCCCTTTGGTCATACAGTAGCTTCAGGAACCCCAGAACGTGTCATTCGGTTATGGGACCCCCGTTCAGGAAAGAGAACAGGTGAGTTGATCGCAGTCTTTTCATATACACCTGCTTATCAAGCTACAGGAAAACTCGTTGGACACACCGATAATATCCGCGCTATCCTCATATCAGAGGACTCTAGATACGTATGCGAGATTTATCTTTGACGAATAGCAATCTAATTTTTTATCAGCTTTTGACAGGGTCCGCGGATGCCTCCATCAAACTTTGGTCGTTGGCTACTCAGCGTTGTTTACACACCTTCACACATCACACCGATTCAGTATGGTCATTGTACAGTTCACATCCTTCTCTCGAAATCTTCTACTCTGGAGATCGTACTGGCCTCGTCTGCAAAGTCGATGTGGAAGATTGTACAGACGTTTCTGAGGGCGAATGCATACTTTTATGTCAAGACACGCACGAGTCTTCCACGGCTGAAGGGGTTAACAAGATTGTTGCTATGGATGATAATCTTGTTTGGACCGCATCAGGTAGCTCAATGATTAGGCGATGGAGAGTTCCCTATAGACGTGCTCTTAGAGCAAACGCGATGATCATGGACCCAGAAACAGATAGACACCTGATGACCGGTTCACCTACATCCTTCACCCGAAATCAGGGCGGAGGTTCCTCTACCTCTTTCCATTCCGATCACCTTTCCTACCACGAGAAAGATGACAAAGGTACTCTCTTTGGAGTGCCTTTCGAATCATTGGTGAGGCTCACCTCTCCCAATGATACATTCTATTCTTCCAAGGGTAGAGATCCTGAAGTTGCGACGCTCTATTCCGCCGCTTCGGTCATGTCTGTTCCAAAGACCAATATACGATCTCCCGCTCAGTCTACCTTCTCCCATCATCACCATCCACCCCATGCTCATGGTAGTCCCCTACGAAGCCCTAAAACGGACGAAACGGTTTTGGAGATGCCAACTGCAAGGTTGCAGTATGAACGGCGTGAGATCGCTGCCGACGCTCAACCTTTGAACCGTGAACCTGAGTACGTGATTCCCGGTGATAATGGGCTCGTACGATCCATTATACTCAACGATAGAGTACACGCGCTCACTGTGGATACGTCTGGTGAAGTTGCTGTGTGGGATATTGTCCGGTGTATTTGCAAGGGAAAATATTTGAAGGAAGACGTCGCGGCTGCTAGCATGAGAGGCAGCACTCAAGGTAGTGACGGAGGCAGAGTTGACCGCGAAAGAAGTCCTCGGGAAGCACTCGAAAGTGTCAGAGAGAGGATAGAAGGTGAAGCAGTTGTTCTACCCTGGGCTGCGGCGGACACAAAAGGCGGTTTATTGACTGTTCACCTCACCGAGAAATGTTTTGACGCCGAGGTTTATGCAGATGAAGTAGGCTTTGCCCATGATCGGTATGTCACCGATGAATCTAAATGTGAGTCGTCGAATGTTTCTCCAAGGCGAACGGAATTCAAACTTGAAGACTAGTAAACATCGGGAAATGGGTACTTAGAAATCTCTTCCTTGCGTTCATTCGCGAAGAACAGAAGATAAGACGAAAACGGGACAGAAGTAACAGTCAAGATAGCAGCAGAGCCCGCGAGAGCAACTCTCACGAAAGTAAAAGGCCTACTAGATCAAGCAGCATCGTCATTTCTTCGCACAAAATGCTTCCCGCGGCTGCACCAATCACAAATTCGTCTGTGCGGTCGTCTCCTCTCTTAACGCCGATGATTCCTCTGCAAGTGAAGGACGGCTTACCCGCTATTCCTCAATCCCCTAATGATGTGACACCCATGCCTCCCCGCATGCGATCGGGTACTTTGGACAGCGCTACAACGCCAGCAGCACAATCTTCCTCAAAGGATTTGGATTATTTCTCTGTTCCTCGGCGACCTTCTATTCAGAGTCCACCTACGCCAGATGAATTTTCAGGATGGACTGGGCCCGGAAAGTCGCCAGATACGCAGACTCCAATCACGCCTTCGGGCATCATGGGTCGGATAGTGAAGAATTTCAAAGGCAAGAAATCGGCGACAGACACACCAAGCACGCCAGCTACCGGCCAGGTATCAACAATACCAGAAGCTTCGGCCGAGTCAGAGGCACGTTCTATCATCATCAAGTTGGCCACCAGGACTTACACATTAAATTACAGAACTCGGCAAATCAAGACGAAAGGGACAAGACACCGCTTCAGATGTTGCTAAACGGAACTTTGTCACCCCCTCCATCAAGTGAAGCGCCAATACACAATCTACCCAACCACATTGCTCTTTTGATTTCGGAAGAAGCTTCGCTAGGTTATCGCACCGTATACAGAGGCACTGTCAACTCGACAGGGCACGATGTTCATGTGCTTGAAGAGGCGATGCCTGTATGGTTGATTGAGTACCTGCTCACAAACAAGATCCCCATTTTACCTCCACTGGTCAAGATTGGTTTTATTCTGCTGCCTTATCCGAATAAGGATCCAAGCGGCGAGCAGCTACCAGAGCTGTTGAATACGTTGGTGTCAAATTTCTACCCTCGATTGCATTTACTGAACACGAGTTTGAATAGAACGCAATCTAAGCTCACTGCAAGTCGGTGGCTTCGGGTCAGAAAACTTGTTAATCATGTAAATCGTTACTTTTGGGGTTGGAGTTGTAATTGACCCTCTTCTGAACAGGTGCAAGACAAACTAGAGAAAATTGCCAGTACGACAGAAGCTACCTCAAAGCCAAATTCGCCTCGCACTTCTATAGAAAGTCAGCAACATTCGCCCAAACCTCCACGTCCGAAAGCAGAAGATTTATATGAGATTCTGTGCAACGACGTCCTGTTACCTCTCGATATGACGCTAGCTGCTGTGCGACAATATGTCTGGAGGCAATCATCTGAGCTTACTATGCACTATCGCGCCAAAGTCCGGTAGATCCTGTATCTTAATTTATCTTTGTTTCATATTGCACGGAGTTGGAAATTTTAGAGCCCCTGTTAAGACCTCTCATATTAGTCCCCTATTACCATCCGTTTTCATGCCTTCATCCACTGATCAGACTAGCGGTAAAGCTACGTTGCAGGACTCACCGTCTTCGACCCTTGGTATATATGACTACGAACGAACTAATTTTGTCGAACCTTCATCGTATGTATCGCTCGTTCTCGGTTTACTGGACGTTTTTCAATTGATACATTTTGAAGTCTGGCGAGTAAACCAGATGTCTTTCGAGAATGGCGCCGAGCTGTGCCCATCTACGGCCCTAACGATGACGGAGTACTCGACAGTCTTGATGCAGCCGAATTACCATCGAATAAAGCGAATCTTACATCGTTTTGGAAGGTACGTTCAACTACTTCGTCGGTACATAAATTCACTTTGTTTTCGAAGCACGTTGTGATTATGACCGAGCAATCCCTCCAATTCGCCGAGAGTCAATTGTCTGAAGAGGAAATTCATGAGCTCGGATGTCATGTCCAACGAAAAACCTCGCAACTGTCGCCCAACCTCGACACCAATGAAAGAAAGAAGTTTACCATAGATGCTAAATTGTCATTCTGGGCCGTCGAATCGAAACTACTCCGATCTGACCTCGTCCTGTGGCGGAATATGAGAGAATTAGAAGCAGTTGAAGATTTATATAGCGACGAAGATGGATATGAACCCACCGTAGACCCCAAGTCGATGGTTCTCTTGGCCAATGCATATCTGATGGCCGTCGATTCTGCCGCTAATGGAACTCGGATTCGTTCATGTGCGGAATCATTGCTCAACATCGTATGGAAGGATTTACCCTGCCCAAATCTTGATGGGCAGATCTTTGTCGAGTATGTTGTTTCAATCGGTTGCCCTCCCACACCTAACTGTTTCTGTAGCAATGCAAGAGATATCTATATTCCTCTAGCCAGAACAAAATTGTCCGAGCATCCTGCTTCGTATACCAGAGCTGACACTTCTGGATGGTTGGTGCCACGCGCCGACGACTTTTCGTTTGCTATTGAGGACAACACCAACTTGATATGGTACCGATCGCAGACATATCTAGCCCTTCAGCTCTGGTGTACCGAATTTAGCTTTCAGAATTCCTCTATTAGTCAGAGACAGTTGATGTTTGACTTACCTTCTGGTGCATTGGTGAACGAAATTTTAGGCATTCCTCACCCCACTTTTGGTTTTTCTGTAACTGAATCTCAGGTCTCTGCTCACTATTGTCTTGCAAAGAAGGTATCCTCCTACCTCCATGATCCTAGATGCACTTACTAATTTGCATCTTGGTCTATTCCCTTGTTGGAAATATAGGACAGCAAAGATGACGTTGCATACACTTTCCTTACCCACCTCCAACTATTAGGCCTTGCTGATCTCAACTCGTTTGCGCGTTTTTACACCTTCCTCTGCGCTCATAAATCATGGTTTCTCAACAAGGTTTACCTTCCTTTCTATGTGAATACAATCCTCCAGGGTCACCTAAAAAATTTGGTCACTTCTGTGAGATCGATGCGCCCATGGAAGAATATGGTAGTGAAACGTCCCGCAGAATACCAAAGCATCAGAAGCAAGTCAAAGAAACCCAGGACAGAGGACGGAGACAAAGATGAAGGCGCATCTGTGATATATGAGATAGTGGATCCACGCGATGGAGCGCTTGAGGAAGTGCACTTTGCTCACAACGGTGTTCTTTTTCCACCCAAGACTCGCGACAGACTTCTATGCCCGGACATATTTGGAATGTGTGATCCTCGAGATGGAATGCAGAGAACTGCTCTATGGAAGGACAATCTCCTTTTGTTTTTCGATGACTTAGATGACGCATGTCAATTTTCTTTCATCTCTGACACTGCATCAGAGCTCGGTCACTCAGACTGATCCAAAGACACTGGTATTATACTTTATCCTAGTGATCGTTTATGTAATCCTTTTTCTTTTTCCAAATCCCCTCGAAGGAATAAAAGCTTGCCTCGTCTTGAATGATTTCTCTTTTCGTCAATCCCAAAGACCCGCTGGCATACAATTTAATGTGCACGTATCACGCTCTCCTCTTTCTAACGCACTATTTCTTGACAACTCTGGACTAACTCAACAATATTGACAGGATGGCTTAGTATGGATAACTTCTACCGTGATTCTTTTCCGAATCCTCTCCAGCTAGATGTTGTTTCTCCGCGCACTCGTCAAGATACTTTAACAAGACTTCCTCATACAAGTCCCTTCCTTTATACCTTGAGACACCCTCCGGCCAACTTCTCACTGCACTCGCCAGTCGTGCAGGAACACCAGGCTCCTGTCCCAACTGTACGACCGGTGTTAGATATGTCCGTATAGTGAATACAATTGCACCCGTCAGAGGGAGGCGCCGAAGCGTTTGTCGTTCCGATCTACAAACAATCAATTTGTTTTGTATGCGAGCCAGAAAAAACTAGACGACGGGTGCTCTCGTACCTAAATCGTAAATTCTCTGGAGCGATGACGGGTGGTATGTCGGGATGAATAGGTTTGCCATGGGTAAAGGTATCTTCGTTTCCATTTGTTGTATTTGACCATGCCAGCTCATCTGGGTCTACGAGATCGTCGTACTCTATTTCAGGAGGAATATCGCCTTTGGGGAAGTCGTGTTTGCGACGTCTCTCTGTGGGCTGCACAAGTTGAACAAAGTAATTGTTTCGGATTATAGGTTTCTCGACAGGCATTCTTTTGAAATAACGCTCCATACTGTTGTGCAGCTTTTCTTGGTCTGACCAGGTGAGCTTCAAGATCGACAATGAATGGATCAAACTCACATTGAGGTACGTGACCCCTCAAATGTATCTCATCAAGGGGCAAGCCTATCTTGTCTCGCATACGCCAGAAGCCTGGATTGTTTTTCAACGGCCAGTTCTTCAGAATAGAGTAACAACATACCCGGAACACAGATAGCACCACCTTGGAAATAGTATCGGCCGTCCGTTCCTACCAAATTGTCAGCTCTTTCAAATAAAAGTATCTCGGCTCTTGCAACATACCTTCAACCATCAGAGCCAAATCATCTTGAACTCTGGTTAATTCACGGTTAGCTATCATCTCACGTCAGGCCGTGAAACGTACACAAGCGCGGCAATTTTCATCGCTTCTTCTGCTTCCTTCTCACTTACGGCCCGCAACTCCAAAGAGCCCTTTTGAAGCAATGGAGGGGGTAGCTCATATGTTGCGCCTGCTGGAACAATAGTAACACTACGTATTGCACCAGAGGACTCCCGAGACACGGTAAAGCACCTTGGATATCGTTTGCTCAAATACGCAGCCAATTCATGAGCTAGCTCGACCGCTATATAATGAAGTAAGTTTCGGGGATCAGAGAAAGTTGAAATAAGTCTCAACTGACCACTTCGATCAGCAGACTTCACAATACCAGGCCTATCTGGCAATATATTCAGGACATTCTTCCCTCGAGTTAGGATTCGATGTCTGCGTATGTAGTGATATGAAAGGAACTGGTTGTCCAGCTGATAGAGTGGTTCAAGTTTAGCGAGAATTCAATTCATTGGTCCAGTGCTGACCTCGATCCATTCTGCCCAGGGCATATCGCGGATACCCATAGTGACGCTATGAGTGAGAGCCTTTAGCGGAGCAGAATGCAGAATGCTGTAGGATACGCACTGATACTGTCCCCATCTAAATGGCCTATATGGTACAGGTTTCATCTCCAAAGGGTCCGAGGGACTTGCTGTGAATTCGGGGTACTCGAAGTGTAGTACGGGAGCCCAGTCTTTCAAAGTTGAGCTTTGTTATGTCAAATTCGCGTTAGGACTCACCACCCCATTCCCGCTCGTTCGCAGACTCGGTTTTTGAAAGTTTTGGAGTCTGAAGAGGCGGTCTTGCCTTACTAGTAGATGATCGAGATCTATAAACAGCAAAAACAAGGCAGAAGAGTATCCCCAGCAGTAGAGCGATTTCGGAAGTCATGACTTGAACCCCAAGTGGATACGAAAAGAGAAGGCAGCAATTCAAAAAGGATTAAGCTCTCTTCTTATATGCCATGATAACGGGACGGAGAACCGCGAGCAGGAAGAATTAAATTGATATGAACGAGGCAAGAAGGAAATGAAGCGTTGCCTATCAGTATGAAATGAACGTTCTTATCAAATTTCAATATTCCCAGCAGATATACATTTCATAGATTATACGAGTAGTAAGTACACCAACAACTAAAAGCTACATTTCAGTATGTCCATAGTTAGATATCCTTCCTATATTGATACAGGTCATATTTGACATAAGTGTCATAATCAGTAGCGGCGAGTGCTGTGTCGACGAGGAGAGCTTCGAATGCCTAGCGTACGCTTGATTTTGGTCATGAGGGGTACATGTGTACTACGGCCCTGCATCCGATGTTAGAGAAACGAAGAGGGCTGAATTGGATTACGCACCATCCTCTTCAGTTCGTGCTTGGCGTGTTTGCGCCCATCACGAGTTGTATTGGGGTTGGCAAGTGCAGCCTCTGTAAATATGTTGATCAGAAAATGACCGCAAGAAGGGACACACAGAACTCACTATAGCCACCCGCAACACGGTCTCGGTCACGGCGATGGAATGGGTTTCGAGAACGGTGAGTGGTGTGTCGATGGTGAGTGCGACGAGAAAACATGGTTATTAGTATTTGGATGTTGTTAGAGATGTAGTTGCCAGGCAGAAATCTCCCCGCCTTTTAAATACCAACCAGCGCCTCTATCGTCATAGCTGGAGTAAAACGCTTTTGGACCAGCTACGTTGTAAAGTGGCTCCTAGGCAATCTTTGGCTGCTGCGTGAATGGAGATGACGTCAAAAAGCGTCAGTCCCGTACCACTTGGAACCACTTGGACTTGGATCACTTGATGTGAATTCATTTCGTAGTGTTGATGTCACCGATATTCAAGTTTTCATGGAGAATCTATTTTCTGAGTCCTATGGCCAAAAAATGGACCTTGCGGTCACAGCAGCGGCCGATGAATATTTGCGATAAAATATTTTCCTTTGTTCTCTATTGTACCACTTAGACTAAGAAAATATCCGTCGTCGGGGAGTAACGGTTCCGATTCTGATGCCCATCTTTTCCCACTGCTACTCTAGATCAACGAATCTCATCAGACTTGACACCATACTGCCCCAGAGAGGCTCGAACTCTCGACCTTCCGATTGACACTGATGTAACAGTCGGACGCTGTAACCAACTCAGCCATGGGGCATCTACTGAACGACTGGAATCTACATATAGATATAAATATACACATGAACTACAAGGTTATAACCCAGTGGCAGCGAATAGATCACGCCTGCTGCATGCCATACTGAGGCTGCATCATTGTCGCATTCGTAGCATTCTGTTTTTCATTCGACATTTCGCCGGCAGACGAGAACCAAACTCTAGAGTTTCCACGACTCAGAGCCACTATAGATGCAATGAGGAGAGTAACCCAGTAAATCATCACTGAAAACAAGATGAGATATTGAGATGGGATGCTGACGATGGCTATGATAATACTTACAAACGGCCCAGCTCAAAAAGCTGAAAGCTGTAACGGCTTGCATTTCCCTGCAAGCACTGATGAGCGTAGCTGATTATGTGTCCTTTAGCAACGAACAATCTATCCACTTGCAAAGGTAGAGACTTACTTGATCTGGTAAATTCACTAAGGGTGTCGCATCCTACGGGATACAGGATATTGAAATCGTCCACGGTTTTCGCCCCGGTGGCAAGCCAGAGAACCCATAAGATTCCTTGTGGGTTTACCGTTGATTCAACCATTGTCAACCAATGAAGGACACTCTAGACTCACCAAGCCATACAAGCTCGACCACGACCATCGATGTAAAAGCTCCCCTTCGGACAAAATCGACGATTATCCTGTACTTTAACGTCAGCCTGAGATTAAAGAGGAGTTGAGTGGATGCCTCTCACATTACAGGTACTGTCAGGATAGTGAGGACAGCACTTGCGACACCCAGACCTTCGAAAGCGACGAAGAGATCGAAAAATTCCTCGCTCAGGCTGATAAGATGAGCATCGAGTCCGAGAACGACGAGGGCAAATAAAATCAAGGTGCCTTGAGTAGAAAGTGTTTAAATGATCAACGAACCGCAAAGCTGAAGAACGAGATTATCATACTCAAAATACCAATTCGCAGACCAGAAACGAAGGCCATACTGAATGAATGGAAGAGAGTAAAGAAGCAGTCAAATGGAGGGGGAAATCCTTGCAGTCAGGTTCTACACGAACCCGAAAGACATGGGTAGTATTTATGGAGGGATAAACGTGAATGAGCTCGGTCTCGGACATGTATTCATATTCCTGAAACTTGACGTCGTATCACCTAAAATAGCGGCTGAGATTGACATGTTGACATGCGACACCTGTATGTGAACAAGCGCTTTGGTCACTGGGGTATAACAGAACATCGAGCACTGTACTCCAGACCAGTTCTGCAGTTCAGAACGACCTTTTCAAAAAGGAGACCAGCCTTGGGCAAAGCTACTATGAATACTATGCTCTTTAGGCCAGTTAGACGCATAGTATTCTTCTGTTAGCAGGCTAAAAATAGATACAGACAAGGGTCGAAGTGATGATCAAGCTGCACGATGTTCCTTCTACGTAGCCCACCATAGCCCGAATGATCGACAGATACGAGCCCTATTCGGATGAGCCTTCCGAAATCGATTCAGACAGTTTCCGTATCAGTTCCGTGGAGACCAGGATTTTGACAGGAAGTTACAAATGACGGCGCTTACTATCCAGCTCGCACAGACAGATAGACGTAAGAGGGCCCTGTGGAAGATAGTCGGTTAAAACTCTTCGAGAGAGGATTCCACATGTATTCCGAAGCTCGGATGGCTTTTGAAAAGTGGACGCGTTCAACGAAAGGCTCCGAGTACTCATGACTTTGTCCCAGAATCAGATAGAAGCATCTATCCGTCTATATGATTCATGATTTCCGATGTCATCTTTCAACGACGTCAAGCTAGAATCCCTTGTATAACACGCACCTTTTGTTAACGCATATAGCAAATTGCATTGAGGCAGTATCTGAAACCAATCGAGAGAGACATTGACATCGAAAGATGGATGATTAATAGATGCCCAATGTAACCCTAGCATTCAAAGTTGTGAGTAGAATGAGACCCGGTGCACAAATCCGTCATGATGGAATGGAACAGAGTTGTTGAACGCCATCGTGACTGACGCGTCAGAGCAAGAATAGAAATAAAATAATACCAAAACAGTACAGAACCGAACCCGGAAGCGAAAAATGACCGGAAGCGAAAAATCTCAAATTTTCGAGCATTAGATGGTGCATTCCCAAGCTGTTTTTTTTCTATGTACACTAATTGAGGTACAATACAAGACTGTAATGTCAAAAATGTGGATAAGACTGATATGCCCCCGAAAAAAAATAAAACTGCACAAATTCCCCCAAAAATGAGCAATTTGAAAAATTCCAGCATCAAGGTCATATCATATGACATTAAAGCATTAAAATGGTCCTTTGGTACCTCATAATGCCTTTAGATCACTTTCTAAGGGGTAGAGGATGCAAAAGCTCACTTTTGCCCAACGGATAAACCACCAGTTGTGCGTGGTGCACGTGACTTTTTCGCTTCTATGGCAAACGCGGATTTGCGCGCGTCGACGTATTTCAGACATTATAGCTAGAAATGCTGGCCCAAAAAATCTGAATTTATTTTTACATTATGAAGACATAATATTACAGCCATCTGAAAAAAAATTTTGTGGAAATCGGTCCAATATCAGCCGTTAAACGTCCTTTTTGCAAACTTTTTTCGCTTCCGGGTTTGGTTCAGTACGCGTCAATTCCGTTGATATTCTAATACAGAACCGTGTACCTGCTTAATTATTATACACTACTTGATCCAACATTCCATACGCATCAAACAAACCATCATCAAATCAACTCCCCACCGTTTCCCTAATCCACCTCCTCACCACTTTCTCCACAATCTCCTGCCCATTCTTCTCCATAAACATCATATGCCCATTCCCATGAATCCCCACATCCGGCAAACTGATATGTTGCACATCAACCCCAGCCTGCTTCAAATACCCGGCCGTACAATTATCATACTCTGCGTGATACGATGATTCAGATGTAACCACTACCATAGGAATGTTCAACAGATTGGCTAGTTTTCTAGGTGGAGAAGCTTGTTTGAAACAGGCTGTACCAGAGGCCGTATTGTTGGATACGAGCTCGGGTCGGAGATCGGAAGCGGAGGAAATGGGTGGGGAGTAAGCGAGAGGAATTTCTGTTACGCCAAAGGGACGAGCTGGGGTTAAAGGTGGAAAGACAGCGTTTATGAATGGAGGGCCTATGGGCTCGAGAGCGATGACGGTTTTGATGAGAGAGGGACGGGCGTCTGCTAGGATCCAGCCGTATTGACCGGATTGAGAATGTGTGAAGAGGATGATGGGCTAATAAGAGTGCAGGCTAACATCAACTTTTGAAATACAAGTAAGAAAAGACCAGTCAACGCACCCTTCCAATCCTATCCAGCAATTTTGTCCCCGCCGCTTTCATCTTGACCGAGCTCTCTTCATCCGAAATCAAACTCGGCACAGTCGACGCGTAAAACTCGTCAAAAACGGGATCACCAACAACTCCTGCTCCAGGCCATTGAGTGTGTAGAGAGGCCAAAGGCCATAAGTTAAATTGTTGTGTTGCAGTAAAACGAGACGAGATGGTAAAAGTATCATAGCTGGATTGATTGCCGTCAATACCAATTTGCCAGGCTGAGCGTGCACGGGCTGGTTGGTCGATTATGTACAACTAGAGGTCGAATCCAATACCAGTCTTAGTTTGCATGGAAATAAAATAGTACAAGAAAGAACGCACCTCAAATCCTTCACTCAAAAAATAATCCCCCCAACCCGGTCTTCCATCAGGTGTATTAAGAAAATTCGTCCCTGTCATCCCATGCCCATGAATCATTACAAGAGGTAAAGGCTGCGTAACACGTTCCGGAACGAGATGCTCGACGTAAATCTGCCCACTGGCGACGGTAGAGTTTCCTTGAGGGACATAGTCGCCTCCTACATAAAAGTAGTCTCTTCGATGAAGGGTCCCTCTGACAGAGCTGGAGCTTGAGCTTTCGTTCAAAGGCAAAGAGTTGACGCAAGAAAGCGCGAGCGCAGCGAGTCCAAAAAGGAGAACTCGTTTACAGGAGAACATATTTGTTCACGACTCGACCGGAGTGAGTGGTGACCTTCCTTGGTCTCAAAACCTCTGCTTTTTATGCTCCCGGTGTAAATAGATTTCGAGAAGTACTCCACAGGCAATTTAGTCATATGAGCCTCCTCTAGAGTCAACCACGTCCATCCTCTTGATAATCCTACAATATGGAGCTGACAAAAGACATGATAACTGGACGGGGCTGGACTCGGAGGTAACGACTGAGGTTTTTCGGAAATATATGAGTCGTGGAGAACGTCGCAGATTTCTGTTATCCTTCAATATTGTGCGGTTGACTCGACCACGGACATGCGAATAGGAATATAGCGGAGTTCCGTACTATTCGTGGTACTAGCAAAGAGACATTAAAAAGTCATGAGGAAGGACGCATGACTATAGAGGATTGTGTTGGTCCCTGCAACCATCGTGGATAGAGGTCAAGAAGAACGCGAGCTCGTGACAGACGCGACTTCTTGAAGACATCACACAATCCTCACAAAAGTAGATTTTACACATGCCATTCACTAGAATAGCTCGAAGGACTATGTTTACAGATAGAGGCACCAAGGCTCCCTAAATCCCAGAATTCTTCACTTCCCGATTGTCTCCCTGATCCACTTTCTAATCACCTTATCCACAATATCCAAATTATTCTTTTCCATAAACATCATATGCCCATTCCCATGAATTCCTACGTCTCCCAACTTGACATGTGTCGTCTCAACCCCAGCCTGCTTCAGAAATCCCACCGTACAATCATCGTAATTAACATGATAAGATGCTTCGGCAGTCACCACGAGTACTGGAACGTGTTCTAGATTTACGAGTTTTCGAGGTGGAGAAGCTTGCCTGAAACATGATGTTCCTCTAGATGTATCGTTGTAAACAAGTTCGGGTTTGAGGTCTGATGCAGAGGATATAGGCGGAGAATAGGCAATTGGGATCTCTGTTAGACCGAAAGGTCTCGCGGCGGCAAAGGGAGGGAAGACTGCATTGATAAACGGAGGACCGAGGGGCTCAAGAGCGACAATGGCTTTTACAAGGGCGGGACGCGTATCAGCAAGAATCCAGCCGAACTGGCCTGATCTAGAGTGTGTGAGGAGGATGACGGGCTAGGGAAAAGACATCAGTCCAGTACGACTTGGAAACCAAACGATGACATGCACCTTGCCAATCCTATCCAACAGCTTCGACCCAGCGTTTTTCATCTTCAACGACATTTCTACATCTGACATTAGACTCGGCACAGTGGACGCGTAGAATTCGTCAAAAATCGGATCGCCGGCCACACCTTCTCCAGGCCATTGAGTGTGCAGAGAAGCCTGAGGCCAGAGATTGAAACGTTCTGGAGCGGTAAAGTGCGATTCGGCATATGAGGTATTAAATATGGACTGTTTTCCGTCGATGTCAATTTGCCAGGGTGAACGACCCCGAGATGGTTGGTCGATGATGTATACCTGGAAGAACACTCAAGCAGAAGCAAGGTGATGGAGAGTTGATCTCACTTCGAATCCCTCACTCAAAAAATAATCTGCCCAACCTAACCTTCCATCTGGTGTATTTAGGAAGTTTGTTCCAGTCATCGCATGCCCAGGAATCATTACAATCGGGGTAGGTTGTGTTGTATGCTCTGGAGCGAGATGTTCGACGTATATTTGGCCTACCGCAATGCTGCTTTTTCCTTTAGGCACGTATTCTCCTCCTACATAGAAATAGTTCCGGCGATGAAGCGTTCCTTGCATTGGATCTGAGGGTTGATATTCGTCAACAGATGAAGAACAGATGAATGAAAGTGATGCGAAGCCGAGGAGAGTGTGCAGCGCTCGTCTGCAAGAAAACATGATAATCGGGAGAAGAAATGCACGTACACCAAGGCTTTATTTAATATGGAAACCAAAACGAGCTATCCGCCTCTCCTGTTCGCAGAGAAAACTTCTGGACGCTCTGGTGACATCAGACCGAAGAAGAGAGGCAACACGGCCTCGTGACCATGATACGAGTCTGCTACTCGGAGTAGAGGGAAGCCCCAACGTTCATTGAACCCATCAACTTCTAGTCGAAGTTCTTCGTGTTTTCGCGTTACAATTTGTAGCATGATAATTGGCATCCTTCCCCGAAGTACCTCTCCCCTATACGCCGACATTGAAATTAACAGGCTCCATGTTCCTGCATCTGTCCTTTCAGTGTGGCACTTTGAAGTAACATTAATACTTTGAGACGCGCAAAGTCAGCGAATAATTCGAGAGAGAAGGTTCCTGCGAGAATTTCAAATCGTGATTCGCGAAGTCCTCATATCCGATGATGTCATACCTTCCTCCTTGGTCTGAACATCAAAGTTTTTCAGCTTTCGTCGAGAGTTTGTAGAAACAATATCTGTAGAGACTTTACACCCAATGAATTCCAGTGGCACTGTACTAGCTAGACTTGCCACGTAATACGTATCAACTGACAGCCTGGATGCACTTGGCAGTCCGCCGCCCTAGGTTCGCACTGGAAGGGCCCTGAACGTGGACCGTCGACGGTCATCGAAAGCATCGCCGAGAGTCTGCTCTCAGCAAGTGAGTAGATCAAAGTCTCTGAGTACTCGGAGCCGTAAGAGAAATAGCTTGAAGCGACGGTAATCTTTGCGATTGTATGCGACGCTACCCACAACTTCCGTCACTGACCGAACGGATTTATCACCGTTCAACATGTTGTCTCTGAGGACATCGCCGAGGAAGCACAGATATGCACATAATTCCAGCAAAGTCCGAGAATGGCCCACCCATGCGGTGCCTGAATAGACTTGGATCGGAAATGGCATCGTCACATTCTTGTTTCTGTACTTCCACCATCTCTTTCTACTATGGCTTCCACATCCTCCTATTTCTACAAGGATTCTCAAAATGTTCTCGATGCTATTGATTATCAACTTACTCTTGATCCCAACACTCTAGTCGGTCTCGTCAAAGCTTTTCTCGATGAGTTTAGGATGGGATTGTCCAACTATAATTTTCCAATGGCCATGATGTATGCATACATATCGTTTCTTCGATACCTACGTCTCACCTTTACCTAGTCCTACCTTCGTCACTGGTGTCCCAGACGGCACAGAGACTGGGTGAGTTTCATGCATCTTCCCGCTACTCCCGGACCATGCACTGATCTCGTCCCTCTAGAACATTTCTAGCCTTGGACTTGGGAGGAACTAATCTGTGAGCACTCTTGACCATATGCAGTTAGAAACCGCCTCTCAATCATGTGCCATCAGTCGAGTTTGTGAAGTCATCCTTAAAGGTGACAAGACATTCTCCTTGCGACAGCAAAAGTACAAGGTTTCCGATACACTCAAGACGGGCGAAGCGGTTGCTCTTTTCGGTAAGGTCCACCTATCGATGATATACCCTTCTCCAATTCAATCTTTCATACTTGGCACAGACTACCTCGCCGACTCTGTAGACGCCTTCCTTACCTCCCACCGCTCCCCTTCTCCAACAGAAGACGTTGCCGCCGTCGCAAATGAACCAGTCAACGTCCCCGACTTTGTCCCTCTCGGGCTTACATTCTCTTTCCCTGTAGAGCAAACCGCTTTAAATTCCGGCAAGATCCTCACTTGGACAAAAGGTTTCGCCGCGAAAAACGCAATTGGAAACGATGTGGTCAAGTTGTTGCAGGATGCGTTTGATAGGAAACATATGCATGTGAAATGTGTTGCGCTGGTCAATGATGTCAGTTATTCTTCGTTTGTCGGCGATGAATCATTTTGGAACTGTATCTGTTTAGACGGTTGGAGCGTTGCTTTCGAGAGCGTATACTGGAGGTGGATGTATCCTTGGGAGTATATTTGGTACTGGAACGAACGGAGCATATGTTGAGCAAGTCGGTGAGTTGCTTTCTCTACCATTAAACCTTGCAAGACTGACAAGTGCATAGCAAACATCACAAAGCTGGGCAACTCGCCAGCAGTAGCCCGAGGCGGTACCATGGTCGTCAACACAGAATGGGGAGCTTTCAACAATTCGGTAAGTTGTCCACGTCCATACTCACAGCCCCAAACTAATATAGACATCCACACCTCTAGCGATCACATCTCCCGACAACCCCCTACGACAATACTCTAGATCGCTTGTCTATCAACCCCCGCTTCCAAGCCTTTGAAAAAATGATTTCAGGGATGTACCTCGGAGAAATCACCCGTCTCATCCTCTTATCTCTCATCGATGCCGCACCCAAATCCATCCTATTCCAAGGAAAAGTAACACAAGTAGTCAACGACCAATGGGGTTTGGATACGAGTGTGATGAGTGATGTGGAAGAAGCTTGGGAAGGTGGAGATGGGCATGATGAGGATTTGATCCCGCAGTTTGAGAAGCTCGGCAAGGAGGAGAATTTGGATGCAAAACCAGAGTTTAAGAAAAAGTTGGAGAGGGTGAGAAAGGTTGTGGTGGATAAGCTCAAGTATGAGGATGGAGATGTTAGTTTGAGGGATGCAGCGGTGAGTAGTGTTTAGACTTTCAAGTTGATTCACGTTTTTATATTTCTGACGTAGATCGTTCGCTGGGTATGTCATCTCGTTGCAAGACGAGCAGCACTCTTGAGTGGTGTTGCTGTTGCTGCTGTCTTGCTTCAACAAGGGACAGCAACATTACCGGATGCGCAAGGCAACTTCCAACAAACGAACGGGAAGCATTCTGAAGAAAAGATTCTCATTGGTGTTGATGGAAGGTACGTTGCGTCGGCTGCTAATTTATCTGCATTACATTATCTCATCTCGGCTCTAGTCTGATCCAGTTCTACCCCAACTTTGAACGCACGATGCGTGAATCGCTACGGGCGTTGGTTAGTGAGCAGGTGGAAAAACGTGTCGAGATTGGGTTGGCAAAGGATGGAAGTGGTGTTGGTGGTACGTCCGAGTCTCTTTTCGCGTCTTATCTTTCTCTGAATGTTCTGTTTTAGCTGCACTGTGTGCGCTCCAAGCTATAAAACAGCAATAAAGTATTATCTGCAAACTAGACTTTTTTTAGACGAGGATATGAGCGATGCAGGGACGATCTATACTCATATACATGTACAACCATGATATACTGATTTTGTTGTTATTTCTTAAATAGCTAACGTGTTAGTTCTAGTCCAAGCATTAATAGTACTGATTCATCACAGGCAGAAAAGATGTCGTTTTCCAGTTTTTTTTTTGTCTTTCATTTTCGTGGCTCAGTATTTTGTTTGCCGGAGTCATCGACCGGTCTGTAGACAAGGTCTAAGATCTAAGGCCTAGGCTCTAGTTTCGTTCTAGCGCCCCGACTCAAGTCACTAAACAAACACCAGTGAAACTCAAGTTCTATCGTGTCTTTGAACCGATAATATATAAAGAAATCGTGTGAGAGGCGAAAGAATATAAGTAAAAGTATCCAGAAGCAGACCGACATGTCCCCCAAACGTGCTGTCCAGCTTGAATTATCGGTATGTACTACATATTTAGACGCCACCGCATCAAAACCGCAACATGTCCGCAAGAAATGTTCGTGCTATACACCCGAGTCAAAGCAGTACATCAACGACACTGTCCTCACATCTTTGCACGAGTCCTACGTGCCATATTAGTATGAATTAAAAGTTTATGCTTTGTGGAAACATGTCTCTTCAAGACGTGAGCTGTGCCAAATCTTCCATCACAGTGCTCGCATGGGAAAGGCCTTCGTCCCATGTGTGAGTTCATATGATCTAGAGAAACAATAGAAGTTTATCGTCACTGGTAATAAATTCGAAGACGTACTTTTCAAGTTGTGACCGGCGGTAAAGTCCTGGCCACACATTTCACAAGCGTGTCTCCCTTTCTCCTTTGGGTTTTTACGTCGTCGACGCGAAGCATCCACGAGAGCTTTGGATGCTACAGCTTGTGTCTTTGCGACATCCCCGAGAGTGATTCCTGCATTCAGAAGGGTGCTATAATCAGTAGTATCGATCCCTCCGTTTCCAAACTGTGCTGGATATGGAGCTGTTCCGCCATTGGGATGCTGGCTAAGATCAGGAAAGGGTGGGGGGCCGTAATAAACACCATTTTCTGCACTGAGAACGGTTTCGCCATGATTCACTAATTCCTGCACTATTTCTCCTTCAGCAGGAAGAGAGAACGGAAATCCGTTCAAGTTTGGGTTTGTACCGAATATATAAGGACCTGCATAGGTATAATCGAATGGCAGTTGATGGGCGGTGACATTCGAGGGAGAACCATTCCATTGACTCTGAGCATCGTGTAGCGCTGGGATCGGGGTATGAGAGAATGATGCATCAACAGTGGCAGCTTCAAGTTGATTGTGATGACGTGAATGTTGAGTGGGCGAAGAGTGATCCTGCAGATACTTGTGGAAGTTGGGAAGAGGGACCGATGATGCAGAAGAATCCGAGACTCGATAACTGCAATTAAGAGAATTTTGAGAGGTATAAGTCAGTATTGCCAGAATCGGACTCGACGCCATACTTACATGGTTTTGGATTTTCTGTCGACGTGGGAATCGACACAGTCACAGTTGGCATAATGACAAGTTTCTGGCTGGTAAGACATTCTGGATTCTAAAATGTCGACGAGAGATACCTTCGAGTGAAGACGACAAAGCTAACGATTCAGCTACTTAAGCTGCTTGCCACTCATGCTGTTTGTGTCGATCAGTTAATAGAGGTGAATAATTTCCGGTTGGCGGGACCGCGGAAGTCGAACTAAGCACTCGACCTCGATACGAAGATATCCCTTTTGGGTTAGGGATCACTCTTCAGTCATAGAATTCTCGAGCCGGTATTAGCGAACGCAATACTTTCATACTGAGGAAACAGCAGGACACACTTTGTTCACGTTCAAGTTGTTGGTATCATACATATTGACCCTCTTTTAAGCTCGATATTCAAATCTATCTTGCTCATGTCCGAAATTTAAATTACATAGCAACCTAAACAGCCCTAAGCGCCCGTTAGCGCCTTCATGAAAAGGCCTAAGCGCAGTGTTGATCATACAGGCGGCGGATGCACTTTCCTTATCCCCGTCAAACAAATCAAAAATGGCGTCAACGACCATCAATCCCTTCATCCCCTCCACTGCAAGAAAGCTAGGATAGTCCTATGGTTCTCTCTCGTGTCTGCCATGTAAAAAATTCCGACACTGCGATGTTTTGTGACCACCTTCCATATGGGAATGTGCAGCATGTAACAGGCCTGCGAGGTGTCAGATCTGTATCTGGTTCTCACGAGGGTGAGCATCGGCCAATGCTGGGTACGTCTTGATTGGCATCCAGTAGAATCAAATTTTTGAAGTGGGGTGCAAGCAAAGCTTGACTTCAACTTGAATCATTGGTTAGATCTATCATCTATGAATGCCAAATTGGGTGCCGCGTTCACACGCTCGGGCCAGGTATCGGAATAGTGGCAAAACATCGTTACAGTAGTCTCCTGTAAGCAGACGCTACATGACGATCAAATACTTGATATCGTTACAGGAAGTTACAGCGTTTTTGGGAAACCTTGCCCCAAGCGATGCAAACGATAAAATTCCAGGAACGAAAATGCCCTGCCAAAAAGCACTAAGCGAGATTGATTTACTTTGGTAATCACCTTTCTGAACAGCCCAGATCCCTGAAAGTAGTCTTAGGTAGCCACCTCTCCCCCTAAACCTCTTGTGCCATGGCCGGATGTATACATGGACTAAGTCGTCGTTCTGTTTTGGGAAGTTATTTCGATGTGCATCACGGGTTGGGACAAGGTTTTCCGAAAACGCTGTAAGGTTCGATATTCAATAGTGACAAAATTCTATTCAGTACACCAAGAAGCCGATCGTTGGTTCGTTGGAAGTTCACTCAGCATTACAGACACCTGGACAATATGAAGCCCTACTCAGAGTCATCGCCGACAGTGTACACAGCCTTTAATCGGTGCCGCTCACAATCATTTTGACCCTCTAGCCAAGGGTCAGCTCGGGTTTCACACACCAGAGAAAGTTGAGAATTAGCCTAAATTCTAGAGGCAAATTTTCAAAAATCTCGCACGCTAGTAGAAGCTGGCGGTTCCGGATTCAACATATTACAGCTACAAGCTTCTTGATAGAGTTTTACACGTCGTGTAAACAGGACCTGCAGGACCAGATATGCAATTCGCACAGCATGATCTGATTATACAGCTGCCTTCATAGACCCTACGGAATCGCGAAGATTTCTCCCATCGCGCTCGAGGGGATTGATTGGCACAACATCGGTGAATGCTCTTCGCCGATCTCAACCTTAGCACCAACCTCAGACCAGAGTTCAACAGGCTTGGAGGACATATAACGCGTGGGGATATATCCCCTAACCTGAGAGGCATTCCTGAGATACTCCCTGACAAGCAACCTTCGAGGATAATTTTCCGAAGCATGATGTTGATAACCCAGACATCCCGCTGAGCCGGAGAGTCCATGAAAAGCTCAAGAATCGTTCTTAACCTAAGTGAATGCCAAAATCAGCGATTTATAACCTTTCCCGACGAGAACGTTTGAAAGGCACCAGTATGGGCATTTGTAGGCGCCGCTTTTTTTTAGCCGCGCTGACCACGCCTTGTCTGCATGATGCATGATCGATGCATGATCACCGATCAGTTTGATGAAGGTGTGCTTCCTGGTATCGCAAAGCTTATATATGATGTGGGTTGTCATAAGGTGTAAAATAATTCAAAGTTATTGATTAATATTAACACAAATCTAGTCTCCCCTAGGCAGACTATATGTAACAAAAATTGGTCAATGGTGCTTGAAAGTTGCAGGATAGAAAATTTGCTATTATCCAGTTGCAAATGGGCAATTGTATAGCGCGAGACAGTGTTTTCGGGACACTGATCACGACGTTGTATGTGCCTAGTATCCACGGCATGCTTTGATGCTGTGTATGTTGCGTGGACCCCGACTGTATCCTTAATGGGTCCAAGTGTCGGATTTACCTACCTACCTACCTGCCTGCCAACTATATTTTCTGATCAGGACACAGAATAACTTTGATCGCGAATTGTTCGTCGTCGTTCTCTTTCTCCCTCACCACACGCTCTGTACACGAGGAACTATCCTGTGAGCACCCTTAGCCATATGCAGGTAGAGGCCGCTCCTCTTGAATGATGGTGTCATCAGTCTGGTCTGTGAAGTCATCCTCAAAAGTGGCAAGATATTCTCCTCACGACAGCAAAAGTACAAACTCTCAAGACGGGCGAAGCTGTTACTCTTAGTAAAGGTCACCTATCGATGATCCTTCTCCAGTTTAATTCCCTAATCTTCTCAGATTACCTTGCCGACTTTGTAGACGCCTTCTCCTTACCCCCCGCCGCTCCCCTTCTCCAACTGAAGACGTTGGTGAACCAGTCGATGTCCCTGGCTTTGTCCCTCTTGGTCTCACATTCTCTTTTCTCGTTGGGCAAACCGCTGTAAACTCCGGCAAAATCCTCACTTGTCGACAATGAATGATTTTGGGACTGTATCCGTTTAAACAGAGCGTTGCTTTCAAAAGGGTATGCTGGAGGTGGATGTATTTCTGGGAGTATGTTTGGTACTGAAACGAACGGTGCGCGAGTCACTACGGGCGCTAATCAGTGAACAAGTAGAAAAACACGTCGAGATCGGGTTGGCAAAGGACGGAAGTGGTGTTGTTATACGTCCGACTCTCCTTCAAGCCGTCCGACTTTCATTGCTCCCTATCTTCTTAGCCGCACTTTGTGCGCTCCAAGCAATAAACTATCACAGTCGAGTAAACTGGACTTTTTAGATGAGGATTTTGGCAAGTAAAGGTAAAGACAGTCTACTTACATATATACATGTACCTAATACTGACTTTTTTGTTGTTATGTCTAGTCCAGTCTGCATTATTAGATTAATAGTACCGATTCGTCAACAAGGATAGAAAGCATGACTATAATATAAGTATACATAATTAAGGTATCTGTATGTGCACAGAACAAAACCGAATGCTCTTAGTCTCTCCCAGTATACATACCCATGCCGCAGGTACAACTACAAGGATATTCTCGCGCTCAGGCCAAGCGGCAACACGATGCCAGCATCATGACTCAAATTCTAGTCCCCACAAGTCTGCACAATCTTCCAAGCTTTGTCGTGTCCTTGACCACAATGTTTCCGCGAGAATGCTCTGCCAGAGTGGCACGACCACGTCCCCAAAATATTGCTCAATCCTGAGTCTGAGTCCCAGGCGCGGTATCATGGGTTTTGGGCTCATGCTTTTTACGAACGTGTCGCTTCAAGACGTGAGCCGTCCCAAAGCTTTCATTGCAGAATTCACATGGGTAAGGCTTTAGTCCGAAATGCGAGTTGATATGATCTGAAGCAGCTTAAGTTCATCGTCAATAAGCATAAAGAAGACGCACTGTTCAGGTTATGACTGGCAGTGAAGTCTCGGCCACACATCTCACAAACGTATCTTCCCTTTTTCTCCGGATTCTTACGTCGTCGATGCGATGCTTCCACGAGAGCTTCTGATGCTACTGTTTGTATTCTTACGCCACCGCTTGCAGGAGCAGCGTCCGTACTTCCTGTGCTCTGAGGGACTGCAGGGAGAGCGCTAGAACCAGAACCAGAAGCATGAATCACGCTGTTTCCCTGAGACTGCGCTGGGTATTGAATTGTTCCATGGTCATCGGGATATTGACCGGTATGAGGCTGAGGAAAGATTGGAGGCTCGTAGTTACCACTCGCTCCGCTGGAAGCGTCTTGGCCATGATACACCGATTCCTGCCACACTATCTCTCCTCCAGCAGGAACAAGGGGTAGGAATGCATTTGAGTGCGAGCTTGCACTGGATATATGGGAATTTGCAGATTGATTATCAAATTGTGGATCGGCAGTGACGTTCGAAAGAAAGGGATTCCATTGAGGAGTGACAGATTGTGTTAAAATGGGGGTACGAGAAGACGACGCGAGAACGGAGCCGTACTTACATGATATTGAATGACCTGACATAGGGTTCACTGAAATGATAATGATCCGGCTCGCGAGACATTCTAGAGACAATAGACGAAAGAATTGGCGAGAGCTGGATCGATGAGAGGTTCAGCTTTCTTTACTTGGACTGATTTTCTGCGAGAGTGGCACTTAGGCTTTTATACTTAGTTGATGAATGCGAGTTAATTCTCCTGGTCAACTGAAGGTCGCTCTACTGCGCTCTTTACCGCACACCACATCTGGAAGGCAGGGCCCAGGATAAGGCGAGTTGCGCTGAGCGCTAATCCTCAATTCATCTCCAATTTTTGGCCTTTCTAGTAGGATAGGGTCTTGTTCGGCCCCCGATTTCGTTTCGAATGAATGAGGGTTAGTAAATAGCGATCACAATCATGAAGAGAGAGCGTCACCCTTCCCTCACGTTTTTCGTATGATATCCATGCTTTATGTTTTTTTTTGTGCCTGCCACGGACTCTCGATCGATGGCTCTCCTTGGATCCTACTGTAGATTAGGTTTCCTCTTCCTGGACTGACCAGCATAATGTTGAAGAGAGTTCAATATCTAACCTTAATAATACTTCAAACCAATCCACTTACAGTTGATGCCCAGTAGTAAGGTTTACTCACCTACCACCAACATCTCTTCATTTGCGGAACTGTGCTCAAGAGTCCCCATGCTTGAGGGTCTCTGCTAATCTTCTCGAGAAAAGGTACAGAAAGGTTCGGGCAGACGCCGTGCTAGTCTGATGCCGGGCAATCAGAGATGGCATATCATTAAGAATACTATTACTAGATGAAGATTTTGTAAAAAATTCTGTTCAACTTGAGGCTTTCAACGTTCTGTTTTGAGTCGACGAATCCTCTACTGTCCCGAATGGTCCATGCACGCGCGGAGACAACTTACTGCCTAACGGCGGCACCCGTTGTGCCAGGGTTTATACAACTTGCCACTTCGGCGTCAAGGTTATGAGTGGACCGGTCAACGTTTCAACCAGGGGCAGCTACCGGCGAACTAGCTGCCCAATGGCTCCAATTAATTCGATCACCAATCAAATCATTGCTATCCTGGTCTTATAAGTGCTGCTGGCGCAGTGACACTGTTGATAGATTTTAACCCACCTGTAATTCCGGGCTCATCCTTTTTGAGATCGACGGAAGGCCGAGGTTGCCCGGTTATATCACCCGATTCTGACCAAAAATTTTGCCCACTTCATCTTGCAAGATCAGGTCAGTGCTCAGGCTAGATATTTTTCCATTCCTTCGCGTTCTTTCCCTCCAGACCAAACCTTATTGAACATACTCCCTAATCCAGATTACTGCCTACCGCACCCCTTTGCCCTACTATTCTGCGTCCCATCCTATACGTTGTGATGGAGACAACATCGGGAGACGTAACACTAGCAGTTCTATCATCCCAGTATATTGAAACGGAATGTAGCTGCAGCATCATACTGGTTCGCCCAGTGCAGCACATGCTCCAGCAAATGAAGTGAAACCCCGAGTAAAACCGTATATGTGTAAAATGTCGGCTTCAATCAGCTGGAGACACAAAGCACACTTCACCAAAGGAACATGTCTGAGGGAGGTTGGCAAATGAACACACATACCACACGCACCCTTCTTACTGTCAACCATTGCACTATACCAAGAATGCAAGAAGACCTTGTCGAAGCAGTCGATTTAAGAATCTCTGAATCTGTAGATCTAAAAAGGGTATAGATATTTGTCTGTTGGTACACTTATACCGGTATAAGTGTATGATATATACCTTTGAAACGGACAATTAGCCATTTACAATATTATACTGAGGTTAATTGCTTGACAATGGCATTAAAAACAATGTAATAATAAATGGACTCGCGGATTTGACGTAATTGCATACCCAACAAGCTGACTTCTGCGACCAAGCTCTTTGCCAGAGGTGATGCGTTAGCAGGAATAAGAACACGTATGAGCTGCCGCCATTGTTTTGAATTCCAAGCTAGACATATTCTCTCGCGGAATGCGTTTTGATTACCATCGTCAAAGATGGCAAGATTTGCGCGTTTCCGCGAGGTGCTGTTGGAAAGGAGAGGGCATGGTCGCCTCTTAATAAAAGAAAAGAAAAATTTTCATTGGAACCAACAAAGGCGCCTTCAACTCCCAGAAATCAGGGCTGTGACATGCCATGAAATAATCAGCGATGCATGAGAAATGGTATATATCAAAAGTGCTCGGATATTTGGATCATGAGTGAGTTTCAGTTCAGAAGGAACAAGAACCTGATTAGCGGCATCAGAAAAGGTCATCCAACGGTTGGACCGTATAAAGGTCTCCATGTCGCTCCTACGCTGACTGCTGCATCATCTTCCTCAGCAATATCAGACCGTCAAACGAGGCGCGTTAGATCCATTATATTATCGGAATACGTTGAAGAATGTATTTGCAGAATGAGTGAATCGTCGCCTTGAAACCAGGATGGATTACACCGTTCTCGCGCGAACGTATGACTCCGTCGATAATCTGCAAAAAAGCAGCACGGGCATCCTTTTCCTTCTTGAATGCACCAGTGACCATATCACCCCCCTCACACAAATCCATACGAATACATGCAAACCCCGCCCCTTTCGACCTCTTCCGGCACCTCCCTCGCACGGACGACATTGTTACTTGCCGACTGAATCTTCTGTTCTGGACAAGTTTGAGTCACAAGGACGACCTTGACCGCAAACCGTTCGCCATCGTTCTCCTTTCCCCTCGCAACGCGCTCTATCTTGTATTGCTGAGTGGAAAGAAGTAGTTTTGTTTGCCAGCAGTGCGATGCGCGAATTGACGACGTGTTTGAAGAGTCTAGGCCATCATGATAAAACTTTCTAGAACTATTGTCTTGAGTAAGTCCGGTCAACATGCAGGAGAGCACATCAACAGAAGCACGAATGAACGCATTGCTGAGGGCTGAGGAGAATGGGGCGCACAAAGATGCATATCGCAGGTAAGAGATTAGGAAAAGCGAGGTGCTTCTGTCCCGGAGCGTGGGTTCTTGTCGCGTGTTGAACGCAATCTGCAGTCACGCGTCCTTCCTCATGACCTGTATATCCTCTGCTAATGTCCGTCCAGAACTTTGCCACATTCTTATTCGAACCGCAAAATACTAAAGGATTACAGAAATCTGCGATTCCTAATTTCAGCCAAACTTGTCAACCCTGAATCAGAACCTACCAACTCTATGTCGTTTGTCAGCCGCTGTTGTATATTATCAAGAGAATGAACAGTTGGTTCTAAGGATGAATTGCTCTAGTGGGTTCATATAACTATTTTGGATTGGCTTTGATTCAAACGAAGACATAAAAAGCAGAGGGTTAGCTCAACGCTGAGCACTCGTTTCAGTCGAGTGGTGATCATGTTCTACAAAGTAGCTCTCGCTGCACTCATGCTTCCTTGTGTCTGCTATTCGCCTTTGAACGCAAGTGCAGGTTCGGGTTCTATCAGAGGGACTCTTCATCGAAGAGACTACTTTTATGTAGGGGGCAACTATGTCCCTCAAGGAAATTCTACCATCGCCAGTGGTCAGATCTACGTCGAGCATCTCGTCCCAGAACATGTTACACAGTCCTTACCTCTTATGATGATCCATGGACATGCAATGACCGGGACAAACTTTCTCAATACGCCAGACGGAAGGCCAGGTTGGGCGGATTATTTTTTAAGTGAGGGGTTCGAGGTGAGCTTTCCCCGTTTCCACTTTCTCTTCTACGCAAACTAAAAGCAAGGCCAGCTATACATAATCGACCAGCCATCCCGTGCGCGCTCAGCCTGGCAAATTGGCATCGACGGTAACCAATCCACTCTTGATACTTTCTTCATGGAATCTCGTTTTACCGCAGTAGAGCGGTTCGATCTCTGGCCTCAAGCTTCTCTACACACTCAGTGGCCTGGATCAGGCGTAGCCGGTGATCCATTTTTCGAGTTTTACGCGTCGACTGTGCCAAGTCTGATTTCAGAGGAAGAGAGTTCGATAAAGATGAAAGCGGCGGGGATCAAGTTGTTGGATAGGATTGGGAGAGTACGTGGACTGGCTTTTTCTTACGTTTCCGGAGATTTATATACCCCGTAATTGCTTGTTTTCAGCCAATCGTCCTCCTCACACACTCCCAGTCTGGCCAATATGGCTGGATCCTCGCAGACGCCCGCCCCTCTCTCATCAAAACCGTCATCGCTCTCGAACCTGCAGGACCTCCTTTTATAAACGCCATCTTTCCTCCTCTAACCCCAGATCGTCCCTTTGGCGTAACAGAGATTCCTTTAACCTACTCCCCACCCATTTCTTCCGCCTCTGATCTTCGAACCGAGCTCGTATCCAACAACACGGCTACTGGTACAGCGTGTTTTAGACAAGCTTATCCGCCTCGAAAGCTAGTTAATCTGATGGGTATTCCTATGGTCGTGGTCACGTCCGAATCATCATATCATACACAGTATGATAATTGTACTGTAGGGTTTTTGAAACAGGCTGGGGTTGACGTGCGGCACGTTAATTTGCCAGATGTCGGGATCCACGGGAACGGGCATATGATGTTTATGGAGATGAATGGACTGGAGATTGCGGAAAAGGTGGTGAGGAGGTGGATTAGGGAGACGGTGGGGAGTTGATTTGACGATGGTTCCAGAACTCGAGTCAAAGTTAAATGCCATTGCGAAACAATATCGTTGCAATGTCGTAAGAAGCAACTATGTCCCCACAAGTATATGTCTAGACAACGCCAAAAACCCAAGTAACACGCTGAAGTATGTACTCGATAGAAGATAGGTAGTGTAAGAGTAAGTATTCAAAGTCATTGAAAGGTATCATACCGGTATCGTAACGTATCGTAAATAAACGAGTATATATCAAAATGGAAAAAGGGTAAGTAGGTCAACAAGAAAGAAGACAAGAGACCAAAAACACAAATATTCTAACGTTCCTCCCACCATGTTTAGCGTACACCGACCAGACCATAAAGACATCAACATTGAATTATCATCACCTATCCTTCTTCCCCTCTTCATCCTCACTCAAACCAACCTCCACACCCAACCCCGAACTCGAAGCCGACCCCACCGTCCCAAGCGTAATCCCACCATCTGGCACATTCGGCAAACTCCTACTCACCAACGCCGGCGAATTATCCAACGAACTGTCTTCGTCATCACTCAAATCCCTCATCGTCATTGACGGACTCGACCCAGACACAACAGAAGATGCTATCGAGCCCGAAGAAGCTGTCGATCCAGGTCCAGGTTCTGCTAGTGTGAGACCCAAGCCTACGCCCATATCAACGCTTTCAGATCTCATCTTTTCCCTCTCCATAACCTCTGCGAGCTCCTTCCTCAGCGCCTCGAGCTCCCTCTCAAACTTTCTCCCAAACACCTCTATATAGAACCCTCCTCCATTCCAAACACTAACCCCAAATATCGCAATCAAGAAAATCCCAGACCACGTTGGAGAATCATACAACAGATAAACAGCAGGAAGCTCTGTAACGAGCGTATACACGAGCTGACCGCCCATAAACGCTGCTATACGTGAATTTGGAGGGATCTTTGCGAGAACACGACCGATGAGTCCGCGTTGGTTGTTGAGGAGGAAGCTGAATGAAGTTGTGCGTTGGCCGGATTCGATTTTGGCGCGTCGGTCGACGAGGACGAATTTCCAGTACATGAGTTGCCAGGAAAAGTAGATGCCGCCGCTGATCAAAAGGGCGTTGAGAGGGTTGATATGAGGTAGTTCTTTGAGTGCGGGGAAGCGGGCTTCTGCGTTGGGATAAAAGTGTCTGTGAGACTTGGAGTCAGCGTCTGCATAAGGGAAAAAAGTAGTGTTACTCACCGAATGACTGTAAAGACAAACGGCGGATAGACGTGGATGAAGAGACTCGTCACTTTATCCAAATCATGGAAGACCAGACTATTCCTCCAGGTAATCACCGCACTAGCCAGGCTCCCATGGCTCAAGCAATAACACGCGACAAACAACGCCGGAGACGCAGGAAAGACCCAGAGATAGATAAAGTTGAGAATAGTGACATAGTAGCACAAGTCGAACAGAAAGTAATGCCAGGCGCGTTTCTTGTAAATGTACGTTCGGAGAGGTAAGAGGTATGAAGCGAGGACGGTGTAGGCAATGTGGACATATTGAGGAGCGAGACCAAAGAGGAGACAGGAAAAGAGGAGTGACATCACTCCGAGGAAAAAGGAGACTTTTTCGCGGGTCCGGACGACTTTGGCGGACTGCCAGGTGGAAGAGAGTTTTGTTAGGCGGGCGGAGACCTGGAAAAGGGTAAGAGTTGAGTTGGTTATGGATAGGATAAGAAGGGCACCTTTATCTTGAAACTCTTAAACTCTCTTTCAAAATTCTCCGTAGACGTAGTCAACAAATCACCAGAAAGATCTCGTATCTTGAGATTCTCCAACGTCTTATCGGCTCTCATTTTGAGTTTGTCACCTCGTTTGCGGAGTTCGTCGCCGCGTTTTTTGAGCTCGCGTTGCAGGAGGTCGACATGAGAGTCAAAGTAGGTTTCGAGGGTGTCTAACAAGATAAAATGTTGGTGTCCGAGGTTTTTGAAAGAAGAAAGGAAACACACCAAGAAGCGTAAATCCACTAGACCAATCTATAAGTTCATCACGTCTAAACCGTTCCAGCGGATTCTTGTTCTTCTTTGTACTCGGTGTTCTATCGAGAAGAGCACCGTCGCTCTTGCTCCTGGGGTTGGCAGCTGAGGTCCCGTTGGGAGGTGATCGTGGCATTGGTATCGTTGTCAAATGACGAGACGGTTATAAGCAAAACGACGTCGATGAAGTCACCAGTGGCAGAAAAAAAGCTGTAGAGTAATGGGCCCAAGGGTCGTGGTGGTGGGGCGTAAAGCGTGCCCACTTCAAGTCAAGTGGTGCCTTTCTCCTTTGTTCTATGGCAAACGTTTGTGATAAGATATCCTCCCGTCACTTTTTCACAACCAGCCAAGTAAACGAAGGGCACCCAAAGAAGAAGCAAGAAAAAAGCTTGGTTGACACTTGCAGAAATCACACGCAATCGCAAAAATGGTCAGTTGTCGTGTCGTCACTGTGCCACGCGACACGTCGTCTCTCTTCGATGAGCTTCGATGCTGCTTCTACTCTGTTCTACTCTATGCTTGCAGACGGAGAGGAAACGGGTTTGTTCTCCAGGCAAAGTATCTGAAGATCAATAATAGTCGTCGTCCTCCAAATTGTGAATGTCCACAACATCAAAGTCAACACTAATCAGTATTGTAGTACAAAGTCAACCCCACCGCCATACCACTTTTCATGACGACCTTGAACTTCCATCGGGAAAGTCCTCCCTCTTATTCATTTATCTTTGGGTATACTGGAGATTGCATCAAAAATCCTATACAAAGTCTCAAAATCTCCGTCCTCTGTTTATCTCAAGTCCCCCAAGTCACGTATCAAAACCAACTAGAACCCAAAAGAATCTCTCATCCCAGTTTTTCTGATCAGGATAGGACCTCCACTGCTTGTCACTTCGCATTGGAATACCTGTGTTACGAGCCTATCCAAAGCCCCCGTCTCGAGATTTCACCCTCGCTCGACTGAACCTGTGCCAAAGCAAATCATAAAATGAACTGGACGCAGGATTACTGAACAAGCTGTCACTGATTCCTAATTTGTTCTTGAGATCAGGACGAGTTTCAAATAACGCTTTCCCCAACCGATTCCACGAAGTTTCCCACTTTTCACCATAGTCTGGTTCTATCCAAATACCCAGTAGTCCCTGCAGACAATAAGCTCCATCTTGCGGTCTGGTTGTTTCTCTCCCTATGGCCCAGGACATCCGAGTCAGCTCATCAACGTCATGAATGGAGGTTCTGTTAGAAAGAACTGCTACGGGAATACCGCTTGACAGATGCAAGTCGTCTCGTAGCTCGTCCTTGGTCCCGATGCGTTGCCAACGCTTGTTGTAGAAAATCACTGTTCGTGGTGCAAGCAGCTCCTGTAATGTCCATCCGCGTCGTAACCACTCGCTCCCTAAACACCGAGAAGCATCGAGCTTGTGAAACATGTCGTATTTATACTCGACGTCCTCTAGGTATGCATAACATACCTCCGCATTTTGATAATATGCATACATCGATGTGATATTCGCCACAACGTCTTCATGATTCCCTTGCCTTATGCAACACGTATCGACCCAAAGGTAGTTAATACCGTCCTTGCGGGCCAATCGGCATGCACCTTCTATCTTTCGGTACCCCGACTTTGATTTTGTCACATCTCGGTATTGGAGGAACTCTTTGTAAACCACTTCTCCCCCCGGGTTCCATCTATGCGACAGGATGGCGTACCGAGGGATAAAATCATTCTTGCCAAATTCGACGAGTCGGAGGGAATGCGTCGAAATGAAACGACGAGGGCAAATATCCACAGGTGCCATGAGAGCAGGAGATCTTGGGTTTTCGCGAAATTTAGCTTTCGAGTCCTTAACTGACGATCCATTCAGCACGACAGAGTGTGGGAGTGGGACGTAGCGCTCAAATATAGCCGGCTGTTTCTTCTAGGTTGTCTCTGAGTGAATACGACGATGAAAGTAAGCTGCTTTTTGCACATACCGAACTATTGCCTACAAACTCCATCATGTTACTTTCTGCACCCGTGAGCCACCTGTGGGAGCGGAGACGTGGATCTGGATCTGGGGAATGTTGTGGAATAGACTCATGTGAATCGGAGGGCACGGAAAATTGATGAGGAGCTGGTGGACGGCCATTCGCAACGGATAATGTACTCCAAGCTTGAGAGGGCACGGCGTTCCATTCTACAGCGTTATTATCATATCCGGAAATTGTATTGGAGGGGTACTGTATTGGGATGTTGGAAGCCATAGGCTGAAGAACGGTAGGGTCATTGTTATGAATAACAGGCCCAGAAAAAGTGGCGCCGGTGAAAGGGTGATAGGAAGGGAAGGAACTGTAGTATGGCAACATGGATTGGCCGTTCATAGGGTAAACGGGATAGGAAAAATTCGCGCTATTGAAAGTTGGTGGCCAGGCGTATTGTATAGGTTCATACGCTAGAATTTCAGGCCTCGATTCGAATGACGTAGTAGAAATAGATCTATGCTAAATTACATACCGGGAGGTAAAATAAAGATAGAGATGGGTACAGGTTCAGTCTTGGGTGGAACCTTCCTGCGTTCGATGTAAGAGAAAAAGCAAGAAAGTCAGGAGTAACCCACTGAGAACGTCCCCAGAACTTCATTTGGACAAAGAACAATGACACTAAGAGGAAGGACTATCACACCAGCGCACTTGACCATTCTTTATAGCTTATGCCTACTAGCTTTGAGGCGATGAGGCACATAAATTTAAATCAATGTCCTTAACACAGCCAGAAGAGCATGATACATTGCTGTAGTCTCGTATATATTACCTTGCACCAAAAGGGTATATGATAATCTTGCCGGTTTTTTGGTGGATATCCGATAAAGAGGAGTAGTTATTGACTCGCGGCATGGCGAGTTCGGCCTTTGCAGATTCATTGGAAGAGACGGTAGCAGGTCTAGTACTTCCATAGACTCGAGCCCGGTAGTGGTGACAGTCGACCACTACGTCAGCGAGGGTGATCAAACCATTAATGATTACACGGACGGCTGCAACCGACACCCTCCACCAGCGGCAATCAGTGGAGCGACATCCTTCCCGTTGAACATCAACACCTTTGTATTCTTCTTTGCGTCCAGATAGTGTATTATTAGTCTCGAAAACCAGACTGACGTTATCTACTGAGTATATGTAGATAAGTAGTGTATTATGTATTTTATAAGAATTTTGTCTTGAATTTAGCGGCTTCATCGTTTCCTCACACATTTACTCACTGTCTATACTCCAGGCCGCTCGAGCATACCCTCTCTATCCCAAAGCAAGTTATACAAACTCTGACTCCAGATCCCAAAACAACTTTTCATCTGCTCGTATCCTAATTGAGTACAAGTCCTCTTGTATTCCATGCTAGTAGAGATCAGTCGCTCATCTATGATTAGAGCAGCTATATATGATCAATGAGTTGACCATCATGCAGCATCTACTTAAGTTGCAGGAGACTAGGGCATGCATACTCTGAGTTGATAGTACAAATCGAAGTCGTACTTGACTAGAGAAGATCAATACAAGAGCTCGCAAGGTGCTCATAGGAATCGGACTGGGTAGGATATAGCTTGGGCTATTCCTGGAGCTATCAATTCCCGGTAGTCCGTACTTGGCCATCATATGCCGACCCATCAAGTAGAGAGTTTACGAACCTGGTTCCAATACCTCGGGCGTGCTATACCTTTGTACTTAGTTAAACTCGAGGTTTGCTAAATCTAAAATTGCTAGTACAATAATCAAAACCCGTGCCATAGTTGTTTGAATGGAGAAATGATACGAAAACTTGAGCAGCGATATTTCTCGGTTGGGGCTCAGCCGAAAATTGATGCGTAAAACACGGATAGTTTGCGTAGCATCAAGAGATTCACATCATTATTCACTGAATTCTTGCCCCCAAATTTGCCTCGAACACCGCTGCCAGTGATACTCTTATGAAACTGAGTATTTCGCGTACTTGGGTGAGGACTAGTCCGAGAACTCAAGAATGGCCATTGCTGAGTGGTCTAATTCAATTTTCAAGTATCATTCGGTTTGAAGTTTTATCCCCACTAGTACTGTGACGAGGATGGATTTCATGGGAAATTGACAAGAACCTCACAGACCTACAAGATCGCCTTTTGATGCAGGAACAGAGAGAAGTTAGGGTGGGATGACCGAAAGTTTTGCCCAAAAGAAAATTCAGTCGGATATTTCCGACACTCGCCACCCAAAAGCGTATCGCCTCAAAGAGTATCTGTCGGATATTTCCGACACTTGTCGAAACTTCACGTGGTTTGATAAGCCTGCGCTGAATGATTTTTTGGTCAACAATGTTCGCTACATAAGTGACACGATAAGTACTGTATTTACATTATATCTATGTCTAAAGAATTACTATCTTCAAAGGACCGAAGATATGAATATTTATATATATGATTGTCCGTCTGGGTCGTACACACTGCATTACTCGACTCGGGATCCTTTAAGGTGTGACGCGTGTTTAAGAGCAAAAAATACGGGAGTTAATGAGGCTGTTGCATTAATAGAAGGGGTTGCGGTCGCTGCGAGATGTTGGGAATAGACAGTAGTGGCCCTCGTGGGAACGTATCTGACGAATCTGACAAGCGTCGCGGAAATATCCAGAGTAAGTACATATCTGGCCGGGTATTGCCGACGTGACTTGCATTACTCAAAGAGTATCTGGTCGGACATTCCCGACAATTTTGTACCACCCTTTCGTAATAGCTATGGAATATAAACACTCATGAAGCCAATCGAGCTGAACTATTCTCCCCCCTCGACAAAAGATGGTGCAACATACTATTGCAGATATTCTCAGACAGTCTGAAGCTATTATTAGACGGCTTGAGAAGTGCCTTCTCCCACTCATTCCAGAATGTGAGTTTATCCTTGCATGTTAGGTATCGTCTAATAGATATTGGCCTCGAGTGCTCGAGTTGTTTGATGATGTAGAAACACTCTTCTATCATGCAAAAGGCCAGCATAGTCATCATCCTCTTGAAAGAGATGTGGCATTTGTAGGGTGGTACCGCTCTCTTCCTTCGTAAGTATCCTTCATGAGATTTATGCAAAACTAAAGATTGCAGTTCAGCTTTCTTGAAGAGATGGAAACTTTTATCATTGACAACTTAAACTCGCAAAACACAGACAACAATTTTGATCTGAAAATGAAGGAATTTAAGAAAGATGTACAGTATCGAATACATACTTTGTCTGTGAGTAAGCCACCCCAGTTCTCAGTCAATTTCAACTATTGCAAAATTTCATAGGTTGAAAGTACCCGAGTTGATGTGCAGAAGAAGTGTATTTCTGAAACTCCCCTTACTAGCGGGACATCAGCATTTCGGTCTGATTATTGCACTACGGAGAAATTTCCATCGGGCTCTTCGACTCAATCCCTGGAACCTACCCCAGACACTCGTGCTATGGTGCAGTCTACCAGCACCAATGCCGCCTCATTAGGCGCGGCATCCTCATCCAGATACAACGGGTCATCCTCTGTGACCTTGACGCAGTCTGCAATAACTCAGCCGTCTGTCCATAGTGTTGGTGGAAATCAGTACAATTTCAGTCAAAATTCAGGCCCCATTCACATCAGCTTTTGCGGCCACCCACCCTTTGACAATCAGTGAAACTGGTGCAGTGGGTTTTTCCTATCTGTATGAATTATAATATCAGTTGTACCTTTGCATTTTCGGGCTGTCCAGGCAATGTATGTGAGATCTATATCATCTTTCCTTGAATTTGTTGTCAACTATAGACCCGCTTATCGAGTATTCCGAGCCGCTAAGATAAAAAGATCTGGTATTTCATGATGAAAACAGTGAACTCGGGATCCATTCCATCAGCAGGTTGAGAATCAAGGAGAGAACGTGGGTTGACATAACATTGGTCCTGTGTGTGGATGTTGTGATGGTACCAACGAGAGTTTGATCAGAAATAGAACCTGCATTGATCATTGCCGGTCCATGTTCGATGAGTCAGTGTATGTGAGCCATTCAAAGTGATGCCCCCTTGAGCAACAATTCTTTTCCCTAAGATCAACTTGAAAGTTTTGTTATGAAGGGGGAGGTGTAAAGATATATTGTTTGTCTCTAAGGAGTCGGCGACTTGGACATCTTCCAGATGTCGAGTGTGCAGCGAACTATCCATGATTTCTATGTTCAATTCTCAATTTCTTTACAACGTTTGTATGGCGTCGTCAAACCAGTCACAGTCTCCGAATGCTAAATTTAGTAACTGGGCAGAAACGTTCATCTGCAAACCTCTCGCTGTCTTGTGCCGACCTTTTTTGACAATGACCTGTGTCTTAGACGAGACTGTCAAGAGGACTCGGAAATGTCCGACGGCAAAGCCCGGATACTTTTCAGGTCGGAACGTCGACTATTGCGTCGATAATGCGAGCCATCAGCGATGGGAACTGGGGCATAAGTGCAATTCCGGTAGAAAGGTGTTCGGATTGCGGGAAAGTTTATCCAGGGCGGTTACTCTATCCGCACGCATTTTGAAGTTCAGAACGCAAATGTTTTTTGAGCACGCGCACCATCAGACCCAAACAGACATTTCTTGGAGATTTCTGTTTACGATTGTGGCAAAAAGATCAAAACGATATTGTCCATCCATTGGCGCCGGCATAGTTAGTACATTCGTGAGTGTTTGCTTGTAAAAATAAGATATCCAAAAAGCTCTTGAGCGTTACGAAGACCCACAGGTCACGCAAATCCTCACCATCAGAGGATGCGGCGGGCCTCAGCGCTGTCAAGCTCCAAACCGATCTCAAAATTCTGCACCAGTGTCAATCTCAGGCTATAGAGATCGAGAGATGGAGTTTCCGAGATTCTCACCTATGGACGGAACACGTAGATTTCCGTGCAAAGATAGCGGGTATTTAGCGCCAATAAACCTTCATAATAATGTAACATGGAGCAATGATACTTGACACCAGTAGTTTTCGAGCCAAACCATAGCGAGCCGCACCACGGGGTGTGGCAGTATTTGCATCCGGGAGCCTTTCAAATGTATGTTATGTTAAAAAGTAGTGTCTGCACATCCACAAGTTATGATTCCACTTTGAGGTATTCTCTTCTGGCAAACCTTCCTACGAGGAGTAAACCGTTAATACGCTGATAGGTTTTGTTGAGTTGAACCTCTAACAGTGTTGAGACTGGGTAGTAACTCATACCATACAATACAATAAGCATACAATACAACGAGGATCAAAGCTTTGGAGCGCAAGTTCCCGATGTTCACCCCAATTAATTCTATAAGGCCGCCTGAGACTGGACAGCTGACCAATAATCTGGTACTCAGTTGATCAGTCGATGAATCTCTACTAGTAGAGGCGTAACAGTGACCTTGTAAACAACAATCCCACCACTGGCATCACATTTTGCGAAGACTTGAGGTGATTCTAAGTGCAAGCTCTCTCTCGATGTCCATCCTCGGCGAAGCCATCTATCTCCTGGAAAGTGGCGCCAGATCTTGGACTGTGGACTAGTCTAATAGAAATGTCTCCTTTAAATAACAGATTGGCGCGCTCTGATAATACCCACACATATTCGCTGCAACATCATGTCGACAAGCTGTTGCTATCTTCCGGTATCCCAGTTCTGGTTCTGTATTGTCACAACGAGGTTGGAAGAACTCGACATGTTCGACTTCTTCACCCTCAATACACCTATAACATATAGAGGAACTTCGTCGGATTAAGGAAATTTGAAAGACTTTGTGCCGACGAGACGTGACGGGGGCATCTACCTATGGGGAGCATGAGACGAGGAGACGTCGCGTTCTTGATGGACGTCGTGTGGCCCTGCTCGACGTATACAATCCTATGATGGAAAGAAACGTTCGAGTGCAGAGAGCCGAGTCTGATACGGATTTCGAGTTGTTCCTTTGATGCGACGTGCTCATTTGGGTCTGGGAGACCAAAAGAAAGCCAGCTGGTCGAAAGAGTCATCGCGTTCGGGACTAGTCCGTGGTGTTTCTGTATTTCTGCATCCAGGAGAAGACAGGCATTGAAAAGATGCATTGGGAGAAAGCCTTGATGGTTTCTTTGTAGTTCCTGCAAACGAGTGCGGTGACGCTTTTTTCATGTCAATAATTATAATGCGGTGCAGTCTGGATGATTGTCTTTGAGGAGTTGAGCACGCTTGGAGGACGCAGTCAAATATTTGGATTACATCATCTTGTTTATCGCCGGCTGAGCACTTGGTATTGTCCCAGAACACGCTTTCTCCTGCACGCAAGTCGCTTCTGCAAGTACTTAAAGCACCTCAAATAAAAGCCCAAGAAAGAATATGATAGGCAAACTCGGTGTGTACATTCTCCTCTTTACCCTCCGCAAACTCGGCATCCTCAAATCCAACAATCCTCTCCTTACCGTCGCACTCTGTACCCTCCTACCGATACCCCGACTCGGCGTAATGGCTCTAGTCCACCTCGGCTTTGACGCACTACTTATCAGCGCTTTCCTCGCGGGCGTGAAGAGGACGACTGGACTGACGTACGTAAATCTGACTTGTATGTACTCGGTCGGTTTCTGACTGGGCGTGTGCAGCCCCGCACTGGGACAAGTACCTAATAAGGACGTTCGTCGTGAGTACCTTGTCGCTGTTCTGGCTGTCTGAGCTGCGTCCAATTTGGCTGAACTCGGATGCTCAGAACTTCTTCGACAATATCTCGAATTCGGCGAGTACGTGTTTGATTTCGCTGTGGTGTTCTTTGGGGTGCGTTTGCCTATTCGTCTGTCTATTCTTCAATAAACTCACTCCAATGTCGGCCAACAGCGATCATCTTCCTTTGAGAGGAAGCGGTGAATCCTGCTTGCTCGCTGCCCGCCACACGCTGTATTTGGGATTTTGGAGATGTAATATTCTTATTTTACTTACAATAAAGCTTAAAGAAGGCTTGGCTTCATCTGTGCGTTACACTCTACTCGTTACAGGCTTTGGGCTCATCTACATTTGTCTAGCAGATCTCTCTCCTTCTCTCCTCCTCTCTCTTGCTGTCTTTCTTTACTCTCCTGTACAGTAGTCATCTCCAGCCTCATTCAAAGCACACGTATATATACACATTCCGGATCCGTTAAGCATAATTTATTAAGTATTCTTTTTGTCTGTAAGAATTACAGTGTGCACGATCGACCCTGCTCTGCACGAAACACCACACGAACCAAGTCTCGGGCTTATCCCAAAAAGTTGAAAACAAAAAAGTGCAAGACAATAGATCCCAAGACGAAGTCCGCGAACGCTCTGTTGTGTCGCGTGTCAGTACAAATTAACTGGAAGAAACGGAGGGTGAGGGAACACACCTCTCTGGTGAAACATCCTTAAACTCCTGCCTATTCTCTGGGTTTACTTGGGAGCGTAAAGACGCGGTGAGGACGAATTGACCGACTGTGCTCGCGAATCTATACGCGTCAGGTTTTAGCATCAGCTCACTCAGACATCAAGAGACTCCAAGGAGCGCACCCAGCCAAAAACGCATTAAACGGAAAGTTTGTAACCAGCACACAGTAGACAAACTGGATAATCCCCGAAATCATGAGAAAGACGAGAAAAGAGTCGATGAATTTGAGACGGTCAGAAGTGTTTTGAGCATACGCTTTCCATAGGGAAAGAATAGGGGATTGTTGTTGTGCCTGTGACTGGGTTTGTGAGGACATTTTTGAAACGAGTGTACTGTGCTGCTTGCAGTAAGTAGTATAAGTGCGACGTGGAGGACAGGACGCGGCGAAAGGTTTTGCCAAACAAGCCCATGCTGTAGCCAAACAGGTTAGCCGTCACGGTCAAAATTTGAGAAATTTTGTTTTTGGTTTCGACGTGTCTCGAGTTCATGCGTCGGTTTACAGTTTCTTCTCTTCAAAAATGGGCACATCCACTGGGAAGACGCGCCCTGCACTATGCACCTTCTCTCAGAACCCGTGTTGAACAGGGTCTAGGCAACTTCTTACCTCCGCCTGCGTATAAAGTCGTTGCTGTAGACTACCAGCAGGGTTTGTTGCAGAGGTTGAATGAAGAAGTAAAAGGCAAGTATTCTATTCAAACGTATGTACGTTTTCCTAACGATTCTGTATGTAGACACGGAACTCGAAGGCCTCTCCATCGTCGATACCATAATCAAAACCGCCCCAGAGCGCTCCAACGTTCTCGCCTTCAACTACGCCTCCCTCGCCCTCAACAATCACTTTTTCCTCTCTCAACTTGTACCTCCACCCTCAAACTCGCCCTCTGACTCGCACCAACACCTCATCTCCCTCGACCTTCAATCCGAAATTCGTAACCAACATGGAACGCTTGCTCAGCTAAAGTCAGCATTTTCTGCAGCGGCCATGGGGATGTTTACGAATGGGTTCGTGTGGTTTGTTACTGATGCTGCGGGTAATACGGGTATTATACCTACTTTTGGGCCAGGAACGCTCTTGGTGAGGAGTAGGACGTATATGGCGCATGCGAAGGAATTGTTGATGGGAGAAGGGATGTTACAGTATGACAGAGGGGATCCATTGGATAAAAATGACCCGTACAGTAAAGAGTGGGAAGAAGAGCTGGCGGAGATGGTTACGGGTGTTAAGAGGACAAAAGTGGAAGAGGTGGATTATGAGGCGGAGGCGGACGTAGACGCGTCTGCACCTACGCCTGCTCCAACGCAAAAAACGACACCTCCTGGAGTCTCTCCCTCTTCTCCAGCTTCAGGTGTCTCCGGTAGCAACCAGGGTCACGGCCAAGTGCCGGGCAACTCACGGTCGCTCCATACTTCGTCTATACTCTCCAATAATTCATTTAACAACACTGCCCCCTCTACACTCTGGGATAACAAACCCTCTTCTTCCGCCTCCTCGCCGCTAAGCCTCAACAACAACCCCCTCGCACATGGGTACAACAAGACAAAATCTCGCTCAGAGCATTACCGTTTGACTATGGGGGAGACGCTCTATCCCCTTTTCTGCGTTAGTGTACATGAACACGCGTGGATGTCTGCGGGGTATGGTGTTTGGGGCAAGGAGAGATGGTTGAAAGAGTTTTGGAGTGTGTTGGATTGGGAACAGGTGTCAAGGGCGTATGATGGGTACAAGACAGGTGTGGTGGATAGGGAGACATTATAGATTTATGGCTTTTTGCTTTGGCTTTAGAAAACCCTACTCTTAATACATTTTTTAATTTGAGTGGTTTGGGTTTTTAAAGGCTAATAATAATTGTTATTTTTAGATCCGGCCTCACCATATAAGGGAAATTTATTAAGTAAATATTATATAATAAGCCTCATGTTAGCTGTTTTAATTCAATTATGATTAGTACACAGCTGTTGAACCAGAACATCCATCATCAACAGCTCTAATCCTGATTAGAGCCTCAAGGTTTCCTTAGTGGATCTACACCCTGGTTGATCCCACTCTACCTTGTTCTGCTCTACCTCTACCTTCAAGGGAATAAGTAAACATCACTGGACACTTCTTTTCTGGTTGTTTATGGTAATGACGTCAATTAAAGAAGAGGAAGAGATCAAGCCACTAGTGAGTTTCTCTTTCTGCTCACTCTCATGATGGAAACATATGTTTTTCCTCCCAACTTGTCTAGATCGCCACGTGTCAAACCCAGACTCAACCGGAACCGGGATCGAGTAGAGCCAACGGAAGCGCAAGCGAGGGTGCTGAATCAGGATACAAACTTCAACAAGTCTTGAAGCCGCACGTATCTGCCGAGTATAACATACAAGCATTGTTCAGTCAGTACTACCTTCCTGCAAATATCCCCTCGTACCTTTGGTACGCGTGTAACATCGTATTCATTTGTGCCCGCAGATTCTTTGGAATCAGGAGAAATCTTTCTTGAGCCTGATTATCAGCGAGGTGTGTGTGATGCTGTTTCTCTTCCATCTTTCAAACTATTGACGCGACATGGTATAGATATCGTATGGAATGCCGAAAAGCAGTCGAAGCTCGTAGATAGTATCTTGAGGAGTTTTCCGGTGTTTCCGTTCATCTTCGGTGTGCCTTTTCGCTTTTGCTTTTGTTTGCTGAAGCTTACTTCCATCGCACCCTTCAATTCTACTCGCTGCTGCTCTGAACCGAAACCGAACCTTAAACTTTCAATACGAACCCAGCCAAACAGCAAGACCCTGATGGTACAGCACGAAAGGTCGTCATTGACGGAAAGCAGAGGCTGACAGCCATTTATCGGTGTGTAGTTGCACCTCTTCTGGAGTCTGTCTATGTATTTACCAACGACGCGCTGTCGCCTAGATTCATCAAAGGTGAAATACCGCGTGCGTCTTTCTCTGCATGCTTCCCATTCCTAATCTCAACATGTTCCTTTTACAAATAGACATCGATCCCGTAATCAAAGACGCCTCTGGGCACAAGATCAAGCACTGGTACACCGACGATGCCAGCGGCCGTAAAAGAGATCTCCTCCCAGACGAATACCGCATAGCATTCCTGTCGAAAGCTCTTGTTGCGTACGAATTTGATAGTCTCTCGGACGCAGAAGAAAGAGCGATATTCCAACGTATTCAATGCGGAGTCGCGTTGAGCAAAGACGAGATTCTTCAAGTACTCAACTCTCCTAGATCTGCTTTCGTCCACGACCTCGTCAGCAAATACAACACCGAAGCAACTTTGGCAAGTTCAAAGTTGAAGTGGGAGAGAAAACGAGGTAAAGGATTTAGGATCTTTGCGCAAGCTGTTTATTTGATAGCAAGGTGGGAAGCTGTTTCGGGTGCTGGACAGGAAGATACTGGGGCTTCTATGGTTGTTTTAGAGAAATGGCTGAGAGAGACAAAAAATGGGGAAAGTAGAGGGAGTAGAGGGAGAAATGGCAAGGGAAAGAAAAAAGCCAGCCGGAGAGAAGACTTTGATGATGACGATGAAGATGAAGACGCAAAGGAAGAAAACTATGATCAGTTATTCGAGCCTATCGATGGTCCAGAGGTTCCTGAAGATTTCAAGAAGAATGTTAGAAAGGCTCTCGATACTCTGGTGGAGCTGACAAAGGATGAGGCGTTAAAAAGGCCATTTTTTGATCCCAACTTTTCCAAAGTACGTCGTACACAAACGTTTTCGACACTTGTCTGACATTTCTCCTCCTAGATATCCCCCATTGAGATGATCTTTTTCATTCTCATCGTCTTTCTCTTTGGAGTTCGAGGCGTGGGCGCCATCGACGAAGGTACCAACTCTCTCCGGGTCGTATTCACTCCGGCGCAGCTCTCCAAAGCTATCTATGACTTTCGCGCCTACGTCGCTAATCCTGCAATTTTTCCCGAACGAAAGAATAGGAAGGATATCAATACAAAATTGGTAGAGTTCATCAAGGCGTATCGGTTGCCAGAGCGAAGGCAGTCACGAGAGCCTGTCGCTGCTCCTGCTCCTGCTGCTCCTGCTCCTGCTGTTCCTACTCCTGCTGCTCTTACTCCTGCTGCTCCTGCTTCTGCTGCTCCTGCTTCTGCTGCTTCTGCTCCCGCTGTTCCTGTTCCTACTGCTTTTACTCCTGCTGCTCCTGCTCCTGCTCCTCCTGCCAGTGCTTATTATACTTCTCCATCTACTGCTAGTACTACGACTCGACCAGCGCCTGCGTCTAGGCCTATACCGGCACCTGACCCAAATCCGGTTCACCAGAGAGTGATGCCGATGGCTACGACACTACCAGGAGTAACAACAATACCGACCCCGCCACCAGCAACAGCGTCGCCGACTACAGTTCCAAATCCTGTTCGGCATACGACGACAACGACAGGTACAACAGCACAAAGTCAGGCGCCAGTTAGAGCGCCATTTCCAACACCAGCTACGGTGTCCCCCATTTCCAATGCTCGTCCCTCTACAGCTACTGCTTTCCTAAAGCGAAAACGAGACGCCCAGGATCAGGCTCTCAACGACGCAGGAGGATTCTCTTCGCTCTCATCTTCATCTAGGCAGAAGATAGCCAGGACAGAGCCGACGACGAGAGACCAGTATAATGGTGCTAATGGTGCAGGTCCGAGTCTGAGCTCGAGCTCAGCAATGCATGCAGAGTTTGCACCTGTACCAAGAGCGAATCCTGGGTCTAGCTCACTTTTGGCTCCTGCAACATTCTCTAGCCATTCTGCCCCTGCTCCCACTCCCGCTATTCGATCTCCTGCTTCGGCTTCCGTTTCGTCACCGGTTTCTGCTCCGATCCGTGCACCTGCTTCCACTTCCTTGACAACAACGACAGCATCAATTGATCGAAACTCGGATGAGTACCTCAGGGCTCACATGTCGTTGTTGAACGCCATGTATTCTAGGCCATCGCACTACTCATGGTGTCCATCAGCAACAACGAATCTTGCATTGACGGCGCCTGCTTCCAACTCGTCTTACTACTCGAGACAGACAGTCCCGTCATCCTCATTGGCGTCCTCGACGGTTTCCCCTAATCCTACCTCTTCCGCTATTACCATTAATAATAACACTTCCACATTCACACCACGTGCACCCACGGCCAGTTCTTCTATGGTTCTGCCTCAGGGTGTTCTTGATGCACCAGCTAATGTTAGGGTCTTGTTGGCATCGTTTCTTCCTGCAAATTCACAGCCATTGCAAAGACAACGACTTGTGGATAACAATGGCTCACGTTATCCCGAACTACAAGCCTCCACTCCTTCTCAGATAGTTACAGTAGAAGCAGAGGTGACTGGGAACTCGAAGGTGGTCCTAGGGAGAGAAACAGAGGAGACACCTCGAATGGGAACTTTGAGTGCAAACTCACACTTTAGCGACTCGTTCCCATCTGGTGTGTCGCCGTCATTTACTTCGGACAAAGCTGCAGCTTCCTTGGAGGCCGGAGGAACTGAAAAAGCTGTTCGACCAATTGGAGAAGAACGGGGCACTTCCACTAAATCAAAATCGCGGGAATCGACATTGACTCTTCGTGGAACCGAACATAGCCTTACCAATACAAACACGTCGAGTACGGTGGTCAAAACCGAAGAAGCTCAGTTTTCGTCTAGTATTCCAGCCACGACAGCGTCCTCTCGGGTTCAGCGTATCGCGACGAGCGGTGCCCCCAAACCGGCTCCTGCACTCATTGACCTGACGTTATCCGATGATAATGACGATCCCCCGTATGCACCTGCATCACCAGCGAAAAAGCGAAAGACCACGGCTAAGCCAGTTTTTGTGATTTCTTCTGATGACGAGAGGCCCCCTACTACGCTCAAACCCGCACAAAAGCCAACACCGACGACAATACCAAGCAAGAAGCGCAAGACAACCGCTAGACCCGCTTTTCCGAATGGAAAGGTGCCAAAAAAACTGACATAATGGACGCGATGGACGATTATCTGAAATATCACTTGCAGAGTTTGCTTTGAGCTACTTGCACATTTGTAAACTATCTACATAGTACATACATCCATCACATTTGTATCATATTAATTAGCAGAACAAGACTTATCATAATTGCAGCATCTTTTTTTCCGTAATACCTATTTAGATAGGTCGAGATGGGACCACTCAGCCTTTATAAGAATTTGCTGAAAACTTGCGCACAAGCAGATAGACGAAGGAACGAGAGTTGGGATCACGAATCAAATCCTCTCTGATTCCCAGTGCCTTTGCCAACCGGTTGAATGCACTCCACCTGGATTCAGCATAGTCCGGTTCAATTGAAACACCCAAGAGCCCTTGGAGACAATATGCTTCATCTTGCTCTCTTGTTGTGCTCCTGTTCGCAGACCAAGTCATTCGGGTCATCAAATCGACATCTGGGATAGACTGCTGTCCCGAAAGGACGGCAGGAGGGATAGTGGTAATTGCATGTATCACATCTCGTAGCTCGTTCCTGTCTCCGATACGCAGCCAGAGTCGATTGAAAAAGATTACTGTTCGAGGAGCTAGAAGCTCTTGCAAAGTCCACCCGCGGTGGAACCACTTTGCAGCTGTATACGTATAGGTCAAGTGTGGAACACCAAACATGTCCCTTCTGTCCCAGACATCTGCCAAATATACGTAGCAGACCTCTGCATTCTGGTAATACGCGTACATTGACATGATATTCGCCGCAACATCCTGGTGGCTCCCTTGGTTGATGCAACACGTATCAACCCAAACATAATGAATACCATCCTCACGAGCTTGTCGACAGGCTAGCTGTATCTTCTGATACCCTGGCTTAGAGAATGTGTCGAATCTCGGTTGGAGATACTCTGTATAGACAACTTCTCTCCCGTGAGTCCAGGTATGGGAGAGAATAGCATAAGGAGGAATAGTGGAACTCCCACTGAACTCGACAAGTTGTAGAGTGTACGTATCAATGAGGCGACGTGGGCATATATTCACGGGTGCCATGAGACGATGGGAACGATATAAAGGAACGTTACTAGAGAGAAGCTTTCTTTCCTTGCTGGTGTAAGCGGAAAAAAATGTAGAGACATCTTGATTAAGGGAAGAGTCATAGAATCGAAAGGCTTCGGAGGATGTGGAGCAGGGAAGGCTGGATAAATCCATTTAGTTCTCCAGAAACACTGATGTGTCCGACACTTGTTCACGAGACGGGGAGGCGGAGGAATCGGGCAGCGATAAGCACTTGGCTGAACCTTGGAGAGTGTGGACCAAACAGCATTGTCAGGGCGCAGGGAGGCTTACCCGAAAGGGGGGACTACAGCAACTCAGAAGCTGTGATGTAAAAGAGCCTAATGTGGATGCACAATTAAGGCAACCCCCGATAGTTCAAATCGTTCTTCGGTAAGACTCGGATGGTGCAGAAAGAATATCAGATTTGTGCACAAAGATTTCCGGTATCCACTGACTATAATAATAAATAACTAGACAGAAAGTTCTATACACCATTACAGCGAGTAGTTAATGATACAATAAGATATGTGCAAGTAGTTGCGGGGGACTGTAAGTAGAGATGTAATGCGAGGAGAAACCAAACGTCGAGCCAATGAGAGTCTATGTGCTGAATGCAAGATCTATATGTGAGTATGCAACGAGAGTGAGTCTGGAATCCAAGATGGGGGGTGGAGGACAAAGGAGAGCGGCTACTTGTGTATGAAACAGAAATCAAAACATATACAACAAGGAAGTACAAGATAACATCAGGAGAAAGACCAAGAACACATTGGATAAGGATACCAGAAATAAAAAGCATAAACCAAGAACAGTTATGTAGAATCGACCATGTCTATATTGTATTCTCCACCGGGACTTAACGCATTCTTCATTGCAGCTACGGCTGCAAGATGGAAAGGTAATAAAGAATTACCCGGATTGAGATGCCATCTCTCAACGGAAAGCATAGCCAATCCATGATACGACTGGGTGACATCTCGATGGTGCTGACGATCCGATAGACCATTGATGGAGCATTGAGGAGGCTTGACTATGTGGAGGTGGATATGCAACTGAGCATGCGAGGAAAAGGATGTGGTGGTCGTAGAAGCAGTGGCAGGAGAGGCAGATGAGGTGGTAGAAGGGGAGGTGGAGTTAAGGGAGGTAGTGGGCATTGAGGGAGCCCGCAGAAGCATGGAACTGCAAAGCGGAAGAGGCAGTAAATGATTTTCAGGTCCTGAAGTAGATACGGTAACTACCCCGTGAGCAAGTCCGAGGTCTTCTAGCGTAGGAGGCATCGACAACGGTAAAGGATCCTTCTGATACAACGCATACATTGTCGTCGACATATCCACAAATATCTGATTTCGCGAAGAAGACTTGGTTGAGGATGTAGAAGCAGAGCGAATAAGAGATGGTGTTTGAGGCCTCACTGCGGAAGACGTTAGTGTTCGCGTAAGTGAAGAGTTGGGTAATGAAGTCTTGGAAGTGTCGGGAAAGAAAATCCATGGCGACGAGGTCTGAACGCAGAATAGAGATACATGGTAGACAGCTCGTGAAGCTCTGCGTGTGTCAAAGAGGGACGACCAAGCTGTAATCGGAATGTCAGCTATCAGGTGAGCATAGACAACTGCATAACTCACCATCCAACTCGGTGGATTTTATCTCCTCTAGTTTGGCAAAAGCGACTCTCCACTCAACATTGGCTTTATCTGCGAATTGCATCGCAAAATCCCAGACTTTACTGACGAGACACCAGTCGTATGATAGCTCGTTCTTCGGATTTCGTTCTCTTAAAAGATCGTCGACCAGCCACAAACCAACATCATGCGCCTCCCCCCGTTGATCAACACATGCAGCCAGAAGCCATTTCCCACAGTGGCTGACTTGGTACCCGACGTGAAGTAGTAGGTGATGATCCAACACATCCAGCGATGCATTAGGACTGTACGAGTATGTGACCTTGTTCTCGTGCGGCGCCTTAGCAAGTGTGAATACCGGCTCCTGGAAGTAGTTGCGCACTCTTTCTCCATTTTCAAAAAACCGTCGTGACATCGTGCGATCTACCGCGCGAAGGATGCGATCATATATCGAACAACAGAGCTTCGATGTTCCCATATCTTGAGGGGAAGAGACGTCTGTGGAGCCCAAAATCATGGATTCAGGAATAAACTGAAACACGATCTGGGCTTCGGAATAGGTCTTGAGAGCTTGCTTGATAGAAAAAAGAACTTGCTGAAGAAGAGGAGAGGCAAGAGACATAGCGTAGGAGGGAGTCACCAGGAAGAACACAAAATTCGAGCGAGGTGCTGGTAAACTTGCTACAAAATTGGCTGACATATGCACATTAGAAATATGAGTCTCATACCGAAGAGCATAGCGCACCTAATGTTTTGTGAAACGAAGGATCAAGTCGTAAGGGCAAGAGCCCATTTTTGGGACAGAAACTACTTCGACCTGGAAGCATGCGACCAAGGTTCTTGCCCTGTGAAGAGTCTCATTAATCTACGGTCTTCTACGGCGATTGAAAAAAAACTCACATTATATAGGGCAGCAAGATTGGATAACCAAATTTCGACTTGTTGTTGTCGCCATTCGCCGTTATCTTCGAAAAGGACGAAGGCTGTAACATCTTTCTTCCCTCCTCGTGGACCAAGACCGAGCTTCTCCCAAAATCGGAGGGCAGTAGGAACAACTTGAATGATTGCATCTCCTTTGCCGATGGAAATCATGGGTGGTTCCAATGGTGAAAGCGTATGTGGAGAGGATTTAGAAGGAGAAGTATCTGCGATAAAAAGATGAGTAGGATAAAAAAAGGAAATGCTAAGGGCTCACCTTGCTCGTACAAGCGTTCAAGGATCAGAGGACCCTCGACTCCTCGCACACCATTCAACAAATCCGCTACCAACTTTATGTCAGCAGGCCAAACTTCCTGCCTATGCAGACTCGCTCTTTCGAAACCTATGACACCTCCTCTTGAGATTTTATTCCAAGTACCAGCGTAATCGCCACCTTCGCTGTCACCAATCCTTTCCACATTAGAATTTCCCCAGGCCTCAGCCCATACACAATTGTTCACAACCTCCCGAGCTACCATTTCAGCAGCAGCCTCAAACGACTTGGATATCCTTTCCGTCTCATCCTCTACAATTGCTTCCGGGGACACCGGCGTCGGAACAGATATGGGCGTCAATCCCATGGGCCCTGTTGTAGAAGGTACAGTTTGACTTGAGTTTGAGCTGTTACTGCCACCGGCTAGAGGTACACTGAGGGGCAGCAGTTTTTCAAACTTGAAGCCTGTTTGTAACAACGAAGGCCCCAGAGGTAAGTAGGAAGGTGGGGGAGTCGTAGGTCTTGACGGAGGCGGATCATCAGTGACTGTGGTCATTGTATCGTCGAGTTCCTCTTCATTATCTGAAGATGAGGTGGATCCAGAGTCACTATTCCCGTCTTCATCATCTGGATCCAAGTCTGAGTCGGAGAAGATAGAGGTAGGTGATAGCGGAGGTTTCCCTATTGCTTGCCATCTTTTCGACCTGGTTGAAACATTTCTAGTGCCGGAACCATATGCTGGGTCTTCAGCTTTACGCTTCATACCAACTAAAATCTTCACGACCTTATATCGAGGATCGGTGGCATGGTCGTACTCCACCTGCCAGCTGGTGGTGTTCTTATTCTTACTCCCTGAACCTGCTTTCCAAACTTCTGCAGAAACTTTCGAATTTCTCGTGAGAGCTCGACCACGTCTGCTGTTTCTCCTGCTCTTATCATTCCGTCTTCTTGCGCTGTCCCTTTCATCATCACTACCCCATGGTGGGCTTGGTAGCATTCCTCGGTTTCGAACGGTAAAGGCCGAGAACTTGCCCGTCCTATCTTTGTATTTTCCGTCCGCTTCGTGATGCCTTTTCCCGAAAACGATCGGGGCAAAACGTCCTCTGTTCACAGCGGTACGATGTACACCATCTAAGTGTACGTCCACGTCTACATCCGTGATCACACCGACTTCTTCCATGGGGGTTTGGCCAGGTGATAGGAATCCGAATATGCCTTGTACAGAAGGAGTAGCCCCAGCAGCTCCGGGTGTAGGATGAGACATGGAGCCCGGAGGCCAAGGAGAGGGCATGGTGGAGATGGGAGTTGGATGTCCATGAGCTTGCATATGCGTAGTATGTACATTCGGCTGTGCTGAATGTGTAGGAGAAGAATTTGGCACCTGGAATGTACCGGAGGTCGAATGGAATAACGATCCTGCAAAACCCGGCGGTGACGGTTGTAAAGGATGATAATTTGCTGAGTTAGGCGGTCCAGGACCTGAACCAGATGCTGAACCGGCCAAGACACCCAGATGGGAGTGATTTTCGACAGCACTGAGACCAAAATCTATTGCTCCTGAATTAGCAGGCTTGTCGAAAAAGTCAAAGTCGTCTTCTGTGAAGTCGGCCTCGAAATCTTGAACTATTGGGTGACTTGCGTGAGTGGGATGGTGAGCCTGGATAGGATGGGGTGTGGAGCCCGACGAGTTACGAGAATGAGTAAGTCCAGATGATGCTGCATGGGTTGGGGAAGGGTTTGCCTTTACAATCGTCGCCGATACCGTGGCTTGACCGGGTGTATTGCTAACTGTGGTGGACGACACAGTAGCTGTATTGTTGTCGAAGCTCCAATTCATATCACTCCAGTTCATATCCATCATCCCCATATCACCTATACCGTTCATGCCCATCATATCCAGCCCCATCATATCATCCATCATTCCCATTCCCATCTCCATACCCGGAAGACCGCCAAATACTCCTGTATCATTGAGACCGCTGAAAGTAGCTGAGGTATTGGACTGTGGAGGCGCTGCCTCACTTCTCTCCTCTTTGACATTGTCTACTTCAGCCGCCTGTGTTTCGGCCTCCATTTTTACATCCACCTGCTCGAATTCCACCATTTCATAGTCTTGCCCATTCCCAGCATTTTGCAGGATAGTCGTAGGAGGGTTCGACATGATTTCAGATTCAGCCTTCAGATCTAAAGGAGGCGGGACGTGTTTTTTGGCCTCACCTTCCGCATCAGAACGAGAAGGCCTATTCGGGGTGAAAGTCATTTGGTTTGATTGCGGCGGTGATGGGTAAAAGTTCTGAAGCTGTTGCTGGGTTAGTCCGCCGATTTGGGCACCGGCTACAGGTGGCACCGATACTGATGCTGGTGTAGATAGAATTCCAAGAGAACGTGATGACGCAGAAGCTGGCATGGCCGTTGTGGATATCGAGTTGCCCATTTGTGCATGCGCTACCGGGATTGGAGCGGACCTCAATGTTGTAGATACAGATGTAGACAATGATTGCTGTGGTCCAACACGTAACCCAGGAGTCGAGGCAGAGCTCGGAGTGGTTTGCTGATTCTGTTGTAATTGTTGCTGCCTCATCCTCTCTCGTTCCCTTTCACGTTCCTTAGCTACGGCATCGACATAGTCACTGACTTGCCCGGCGACATGATGTAAGGTCCTTGAATCAGCCCCTATCCCAGCTCTAGCAACACTAGTAGCAGCAGGTGTGGATGGTTGAGGTGACGAATGGTCTTGCTGATGCGGAGTACCACTCGATGTTGAAGTATTCGCTTTTGGTATTGCAGGTCCGCTTAAACTCCTCTTTAACACCAGGTTCCTGAATGCCTTTAGTGTTTGCTGCGTCTGAGCAGTGTAAGGCGTGGATGGCGTAGAGAAACTAAACTCGAAACCAAATTTAGCCAAATCACGACTATTCATGGGCGTTGTAGCTGTCTGAGGTCCCATTGTCATCATTCCTACTGGTGTCGACACACGTAAGGGACCGGGTGCATTAGCAGAACGCGGAACGGGCGGCGTTCCCGGAGAGAAGGGAGTAGCCATCGCCGTAGGAGTAGCGGCACTAGTGACCATCGTATTATTGCTTGTGTTAGCAACATTAGGACCTGGCGGTAACATAGGTGGAACCAGCGGACTGGGTTGAAGTGGCGCTGGCAAAACGGGAAATTTACTTGGAGGAAGGGGCACTCGGCCTGCTTCTGCAGCAGATTGTGGTGAAATGAAAGCCATACACAACCTGGAAGGATAGATAACCGTCAAGCCTTTTTCGGCATGCTGGTCGGGCGTATCGGACCCGTCAAGCTGTGTCTGACCCTGGGCTCGATTTTGAAGAGGAATGTAAGCAATAATGTAGGTTGTATCTGCCCTTCCTTTGCCTTTTCCAAACCCGATTCCCCGGTCTTGGGTATTTGAATTAAAACCGGCTTCCCAATCCCCAACCATATTTCCGAGTCCTTTGAACGCGTCCCGAAACTGCGCAGTGATGGCAGAGGTAGACGCAGTGTAGTTATGCAGAAAGTACGCGGGGGTACCGAAGGGAAGTAGGGTTAAAGGATCACCTTGAGTCGGGGACGATGGTGCATCCGGGAGAAGTAAAAACGGAGTTACGGTCAATAGCGGGTGAATGACCAAGCTTGGACGAGAAGAGGTGGACAGAAGTAGCTGGAGATGAGTATGCACTAGAGGTCTATCATAAAACAAACGAATGTGAATGAAGGAAATTAGGACGAGATATAATGGCTCACCTTGACTTTGCTCGGTACTCCCACCCGACAGTCCATTCGTTAGACAGAGTCTTATGTCCCATGACAAATCCATGCTTCTTCATCCTGTAAACCGATACCGAAGATGATGATGACGAGGAGGTCGTTGGTGCAGACCGCACAATGTCATCTACCAGTCGGGACGTCACCGCAGATACGAATTGATTCCAGACCACCTTCAGCGAAGATTCTTTGGACCCATAAATTTCCCCCGGTGAAAAGGTCCTTTGCTCTGTCGGGGCCACGTCCAGCTCGAGTTGTTCCAACTCCTCTTCCCGTGGCACACCGATTCGAAAGACAAACAATGCATCGTCCTCGGACGTCGAATGAAGCCACGATTCCCTCAACGGTTTGTCTCCATTCGCCGATTGTATTATTCTCCTTGTCTGCTCGGTCGGATGGTAGACAGAATAGTGTATAGCATCGTCTAGAGGGACCTCAGAGGCCAGTAGAGTAGAGCGGAAGGACATTGCATGAGGGTTAGGGTTAAGTTGTGCAGCTTCTTCCGTTCAGCGTTTAACCCCATTCAACTCAATTCCGTCTATCTTTGGACCAACAACCATCAAGAATAATTTCGAACAATGGACTATGGGTAACATCTCTGAGTGTAAAGCCCTTTCTTTTCTACATTCATCGACTTTTGAAACCCGTCTTTTTCAGCTTGTGTTATATGGTCTACCCCAAGTTTGAGAAGCCGTGGCCAACTAGGCTAAAAACACGTCATTCCATGTACTCGGTGCGTGCTTATCTCCCTCTCGGTCACCCGGCTACTCTGTAATATTTTTCAAGGTATTTCCTTAGGAATATTCATGCATCTAGTCAAGATGTTTCTGCTCCGGCTTATTGTCGGAAAGGAAGTTTCGAACTCTGCACACGACCGCGACAGAACCTCTATCTTACTGTACACCTGATCGCCAGCTCTCTTTCGCGCGGTCCGGTTTCAACGACGGATAGCTTTGCTGTGCCTATCTGTCAATTTTTCTACGAGATAATTTCGATTGTGTTGACTGGGATTCTCGCCTTTTCCTCGCCATGAGGGAACGGTCATCTTGTGAGATTGAGATAGCCCGACATTTCTACGACTGCCAACAGAGCAACATAAAAAGTCGATACCAAGTCGAGTAAATCACCCGATGCTTTTTTGGACCTTTTCATTCCTACTTTGTGCCCTGTCGGCTCTTGCGAAAACGCGAGGCGATCTAGGGCGTCATACAATCCGTCAGACACAGACCGATGGACTGCAAGATATTGTACGTCTGAAGATGTCTAGCAGTGTAAACCTTTCTGAAAGTGCCTCGCTTGCAGGTAAAATGGGACAAGTATTCATTCATGATCAACGGTAACCGAATTGGACTGTTTGGAGGCGAAGTACATCCTTACAGGTAAGCGGGTGCATTTGAAGTCGTTCAAAACTCCCATCTAACAAAATTCAAGGATGCCTGTTCAGAGTTTGCATTTAGATATCTTTCAGAAAGCCAAGTAAGCGACTTCTTCTCATCGTTTGTCCGTTGATATAACCCAAATCAAGGGCTCTGGGATTCAACGTGGTTTCGTTCTATATTTTTTGGGGTATTTTGGAGCCGAAAAGGGGAGATATCTCTTTTGAGGGTTTCCGTGACCTGCAACCCTTTTTTGACGCCGCAATGGAGGCTGGTATATATTTGATCGCTCGCCCTGGGTATGCTAAATACGCGAAGTCCGTTCAATGCGATTGATGTAATGTTATCTAGACCATACATCAATGCGGAAACTTCTGGAGGCGGGTTTCCCGGTTGGGGTACTAATGTTCCTGGCCTTTGGAGGACATCCAACGCGTCCTACGTTGAAGCATACCAGAGTTATATCAAGTCCGTCGGTGCCAAGATTGCTGAGAATCAGATAACAAACGGAGGTCCTGTTATCCTTGTGCAGGTACGCCACAAACGACTATCGCTTATGCATTTTGACGTTGTGTCCTTTAGGCAGAAAACGAATATAGCGGCTGGCAAGAGCCGTATTCGGAAGACTTCGTATATGAATCGAGATTGATGGAAGATTTGGTACGTCCCGGATAGATTAATACAGAAGGGATATTAAATGTCAGCAGCGTGCAGCTGGAATAACCGTTCCTATCACTACTAATGATGCTTGGCCCGGTGGTCATTACCTTGGGGTTGATGTCTACGGTAGCTGTTCTTGATCCAATTGGTTTTGCAGTTTTTGAACACTATTGCTTCAGGCTATGACTCCTATCCAAACGGGTTTGACTGTACCCATCCAACAACATGGCTAACAGATGCTGTTCCTGAGTAAAGACTCTCTTTCTCGATCACTGGGAATAAATAACATATTTTTTCAGATACTTCTTTGGAGCACATGAAGGTTTCAACCCGGAAGATCTAAACGCTGTGTATGAATTCCAAGGTGGTGCAATCGACGGCTGGTATGTTATTGTCGAAGTTCATTGTCTTCTGTCCAAATATCTTACAATTGACCAGGGGTGGTGCTGGTTATGCAAACTGTGCCATACTCACTGGACCAGAATTTGAGCGAGGTGAGCACAGTACTCTCAACCTGTTTTCACATTAATGAACAACCCAAAGTTTTCTACAAGAATGAGTTTGCCATGTCGACGACTATGCTCAATCTCTACATGTTATATGGCGGCACAAACTGGGGAGGGATAGGGATGCCAGGTGTCTATACTTCGTATGACTATGTCAGTTGGTTTCTGTACTCATGTCGTCGCAACAATTTACCAACCAATAACTGCAGGGTTCCGCGATCGCCGAAGACAGAACACTCAGGGAGAAATACTATGAAATCAAGCTGCAGGCCAACTTCTGGGCAGTCTCGCCGGCTTATTTGACGAGCAGACCAATGAATATCTTCAACTCTCAATCCTCTTTCACCGGCAACAGTGCTCTTAAAACGACTCAGACTCTCGACGTTGTAGGGAATCAGACCGGGTTCTACGTGGTTAGGTAGGTGCTTACGATCCTTCCATGGGACGGTCTTGACTCTTGCATTAATATAGGCAAACGGATGCATCTACAGATGCATTACAAAGCTACCAATTGACGGTACCTACAAGTGATGGCCAGTTGACCATCCCACAACTTGGTGGTAACTTGACATTAAATGGCAAGGACTCCAAAATACACGTCGTGGACTATGAGGCTGGGTCGACGACATTGCTATACTCGACAGGAGAAATTCTGACATGGTGAGCAATCAATATTCAAACTCGTTGACCCTAGCTGAGACTTGATCTTACAAGGGCAACCATAGATGGGCGCGACATTATCCTTGTGTACGGTAATCAAGGGGAACTGCATGAAACAGCGTTCAAATTCAATACTTCCGATATTCCTGGAGCATCTGTAGTGTCCGGATTCGGTGCGGTGAAGCAAAAGAAGGATGGTAACTCACTGGTTTTGCAATACGAGACAACGGGACAGACAGTCGTCGCCGTTGGGTCGAATATCCTGCTGTATATTCTGGGTCAGTTTATTTTTGCTCTATCATGGCGAGAGGCTGACGTCCGGGACAGACCGTGATAACGCATACGACTTCTGGGTTCTACATCCGCCGTCCTCTGGTCCGTTTTCGCACTTCAGCACTGAAAATCCAATAATAATCAAGGGCGGCTACTTGATGCGTTCTGTGTCCATTTCCGGTAGCACCCTTTCGATAGCTGGTGATCTCAATCAAAGCGTTTCGTCCCTCGAAATTATAGCTCCGTCCTCATTATCGAAGGCGGTCAGATTTAACGGAATAACTTTGCATACGAGTAAAACTAGTTACGGTACTCTCAAAACTACTCAAGTGTCGGCAACATTGCCCCAAGTTACTCTTCCCAATTTGAATTCTGCAAAATGGGTACGAAACAGTGCTGTCTATACCTGGTCGAAACCTCACAATCTTTTTTGCAGAAAACTTCAGACAGTCTCCCAGAGATTTTGCCTCAATACTCTGACGATTTATGGACCGTTGCAAATCGTACTATCACTGTCCGGCCTCTAGGCGTCGAAATGACTGTCAATCTCTCCGGCAGTTTGTACGGCTATCACACTGGCAATATCCTCTGGCGCGGACATTTCAACGCTACAGGGTCAGAAACGGGCATAAAATTGGACGTATGGGGCGGATCGGCGTTTGGATATTCCGTCTGGCTAGATTCTACTTTCCTTGGCTCTTGGGAAGGTGATGCTTCTCATTCGAACTTTGAAGGACAATTTCAATTCCCAGAAGTTTTGGCAACGGGTAAATCCCATGTAATTACAGTTCTGCAGGACCACATGGGCTTGGAGGAAAATTGGGCATCGGCCGGTGAGCAGTTCAAGACTCCGCGTGGTATAGTCAGCTTTGAGTTTTTGGGGACCAATGCCACGCAAGTAAGCGTTTGGAAGGTCGCTGGGAACCTTGGAGGGGAAGATGTAGGTCATATATCGCTGGGGTTATTCGAAACTTTACTCAAGTTTCGGATCATTCTAGTATATCGATAAAACCCGTGGACCATTGAATGAAGGTGGTCTCTTTGCAGAACGACAAGGCTGGCACCTTCCAGGTTTCGACGACAGTCAGTGGAAATCAGGTTCGCCGACGACCGGCGTCTCCCGTGCTGGCGTACAATTCTACAGGTTTGTCCCTACTTTCCGTAATCTTGCTGTGAAGACTCATGTCGACCGGTTCCAGAACTGTGTTTAATTTAAATATTCCTGAAGGCGTAGACTATCCCATTGCCATAGTCGTGCCAGAGATAAGTACAGACGCCCATTTCAGAAGCCAGGTTAGTCTTCATTTATGTCCTATACCGTTCAGTCACTCATGGCTAGCAGTTCTATGTGAATGGGTATCAATTCGGAAAATATGGTATGTGCTGCCTGAACAACTACCTGCTTACCACTCATGTATATCCAACAGTCCACCACATTGGTCCGCAAACCGTGTTTCCAATCCGTAAGCATTCTAAATTTTCATTCGGGACTCGGAATTTGATACCTTTCTTTTCAGCCCAAGGAATCCTAAACTACCAAGGATCCAACACATTAGCCGTTTCTCTCTGGGCTGCCGATTCTGCAGGGGCAAAGCTGGATTCTCTAGGTCTACAGATTACATCCAGGGTCGATAGCTCTATGGCCTCCATAGTCAATGCACCAATGCCGAAGTGGATGCCTAGGCCTCGAGCATACTAAAAACGTGCACGTTGATACTTTTCAGTTTTGATCAATTTATATGAAAGAGGAAAAATATGGCGTAAATCTGAATGAATACATACATATGCATGTTTCTCTTCACTCTCCCACATCTATCGTTAATGAGATTATGCCGCTTCTTACTTGGAAAGTCATGGTCTGGAACACCATTACGAAGGCGCAGACTTCGCCTTTTGTAGAATCATCGGAAACAAAGCAATGTGCAGAATTATAATTTCCATCGTGTCCGTGTGTTGTGTGATCGTCTTGGGGACTCTTAAAATCCATACGCACTGCGTACTTTTCTCACTCTGTCGTACATGGTGTCGTCGTATTCCTTTTGTGATATTCGCTCTAGATACCGCTTTTTTCTTCTTGCATTGTACATCTCCGAGTCATTGAAGGTGGGACTTGTGAATGTGTCGTTCCCTTCAAATTCATCTTCATGGTCTGGGCACCGTTTTTCGCCGTAACAAACTGCACTCCAACCTCGATTCTTTGACACTCTGACCTCTTGGCTTAGATCAAGTGTAGGGACCATACTCTTATTTGATACATGCCACATAGTTTCCATAGCGGTATATGTACCTACATTTGATCCTCCGTCTTCAACGTGGAGGTTTCCACTAACGCACTTTCCTCATCAAAGGCCGGCGTGCGGCTCGAATCCCAACCAAACAACCAATATGTTCCGGAAGATAGAATAGTCCTGGGTAATTGGAGGTACCACAGGGAGGAGCTGACGTTGCCGTCGAAAACACCATAGGCACGAAGGTAAGACTCGTAGATACAATCGCAGAGCAGATACACTACACGGGGAGTGTGACGGGAAGCGGAGTCCTATTAACTCTGGGTTCGAAAATATTCTTTCCAGCTGTTCATGTTACAACGTTAGAAGGTCACACTGCACAAGCTGTTCAAATGAGCGTACCGTAGTGAAGAGTCAACCAGCTACCCATGAAGAACTGTAAAAACATGACAGGCGCAAAATATTTGTCTTTGGAAACTGGCATAGATGCAAAGCTTGTAAATGGGAGGACATGAGAAGCGTGGTTTGAGCTGGGTGGAAGAAGTTGTTGAAGAACAAGCGAATAGAGGACCAAAAAAGGGGCGACCACCCAATAGCGTACATCTTGACACTTTCCATAGACACTCGCACTGCGAAAATTACGAAGAGGAGGGATTTTGATAATCATCCAACGTGATATGTAATAACTAGCAGCAAGTAAAATAGATAAAGATACTAGGCACTCGCACGCACACGCCCTCAAAGATTGCCATCACTACCTCAGTTGCTTCTGCCTTTTTTCGTATCCCAAAAACCACTGTTTCTGCTTCTAACATGTTGAGTGATATTCGAGATGCTTTTCGACGATACACCAAAAGCAGGAGGCCACAAGGACAGCTAGGAAAACTTGTCCACTCATGATAGACCCGCTGCCATACCACCCAGTTGAGCAGCCATTTCGGGGTAATTTCTGGCAAACTCCAATTGAGCTTGAGAGGCCTGCAAAAAAAAACAGATCTCAGTTTCAGACACGAAGCAAAGAGACTTGATGACCACGTACATATAGATAAGTCAGCGCGCTGACTAGCTCGGGCTCTGTCCTGGCCAAATCGACTTGTTGCTGGAGGTAATCGATAGCCTTGTCAATCCTGCCTTGTTGCAAGCATAGTTGAGCAAGAGTGGCAACTGCAGCGTCGCATTCGGGATCGATACGCAGAGCTTCGTTGCAGCAGCGTTCTGCGGCAGCAATGTTTTGTTCGGATTGGTACAAGGCGAGACCTTTGTTGACGAGGGGAAGGACATTGGGAGGAGTCCTGTTGACGTCGGGTCAGTCCAAATGCTTGAAGAAAAGGATATACTAACAACTCACTTTAGCTTTTCAAGTTCAATAGCACGCTCGAATCTCTCAATGGCGTCAGGGAAGCGTTGTTGGTCAAGGAGCAATTCTCCGCTAAAGTCAAGATAGTTAATACAAGCCGACGCGAAATAGAAAATACCACAAACTAATAGTTATACGGCTCACTCCTCTGAGGGAACTCTTTCATCGTTCTACGGAACTGAGCCATAGCAGAAGCCAGATTACCCGACTTGTACTGAGCAACAGCATGCTGGATGTGGCTAAACACAAACTTGTCATCCAACGAACTAGATTTCGTATAGTTTTGGGCAGCTTCCTCAAACTGGTTCATGATGAACAATACTTGACCGCGGTGGTAGTAGATATCAGGGTCGAGGGGGTTGTGCTTGATTGCTTCGTCAAAGCATTCAAAGGCTTTGGGAGGGTCATTTTGCTCCATGTATACACTAGCAACTTTGACCCAGCTTTGAGTGAAAGAGGGGACGAGTCTTACGGACTCGTTGAAGTCGTTTTTGGCACCCTCAACGTCGCCAGTGAGGAACCTGATATATTGTCAATAATCGAAACAGAACGAGAGGGGACAACGTACTTGAAAGTACCCCGGACATTGAGAGCTTCGGCTTTACCCACGTCCCATGAGATGCCCTGGTCTAGAGCCTCGTTGACTAATGAGAAGGCGTGATTATAGTCAGATGCTTCTAGTGCCTGTAAAGCAAGGATGAGCGTTTGGTCGCCTTGCGACGCGTCTTCCGGGAGAGCGGGAAGGGGTCCTGGAAATTCCCTGAATACCACATTCTTCGAGAGTCGGAATAGAGGTACTTACGGGAACGGAAAGCAGCAAAGTAAGCGGAGATGAATGTAAATGATGGCAAACGAGGCTCCCGGGTCTATCAAGGGTCGGAATTAGTAACTCGGGGATGTCAACAGGCCAGAGCGCCCACTTACAGTAAGAATCTCCTGCGCTCTTTTAGATGACCAAGTCTTCACCACGCGTTCAACAGCTTGAGCAGATTGTTGGTTGCTGAACCTCTCTAAAATAGTGACGGCGGTATAATCTAGATGACGTCACAGTTGGCATCCAGTATGATCAAGCCGAAAAAAATAATCACCTCTCAAAGCCTCTGCATATCGTTCAAGGTTTTCGAGCGCAGATGCGCGACGGTTCAACGCTTTCACGTATTTCGAGTCTAGTTTGAGTGCTTCGTCACAATCTTGCACGACCAGTTCATATTTCGGCGGGGAAACGTTCATGTAACCTGCCGCGATGTCAATTGAGATGCAAAAGCACAATCTTAATCAGGACACCTACATGCTGCCCTGTTGCTGAAGAAGACGGGTTCAGGTTTGGGAGTCATTTCAATGGCACGAGTATAGAGCTCTGCAGCGTCGGCGAATTGACGCGCTTTATACGAGTCGTTGCCTTTTGCTTTGAAGAGTCCTGCAATTCTAGAGCGCTCCTGTGCATGACGTTGAATGTTGAACAGAGATGTATCGCGTGCTCGAGTAATGAAAATTTACCTCTGTGGGCATGACAGCAATCTGCTCTGCAGTGTACGTCCCCAGCTCTTGCAGGAAATGAGCGCAGTTTTGCAGAGAGATGAACCAACACTCACCTTCCTCGGCCTCTACTTTTGGTTTCCGCTCCTCCAGAATAGGACCATCCGGGTCGTTCACGCCCTTTTTCTTCTTGGAATGCTTCTTCCTATCCTTCTTCTCCGCTCTCTCGATATCATCTCTAGACCTTGAAGACGTAGAGGCGTAATAGACGACACCTCCCACGGCAACAGCAGCAGCAGTCCCTAGAAGGATGGCACGCTTATTCTCTGAGACAAAGTCCTGTACACGCTCGACAAGGCTAGTGCTTGTAGATTCTGAAGTCGACATGGCGAGAATGAGGGGGAAGGGGAGGAACAGGCAAACTTGAAATGTCGACGCCGCGACTTGGAGGTTGACGAAGGAGTTCGGCTACTCTCACAAAAATTCCATCGGACAAGTCCGGAGCCGGCCCGCTTTCTCATGGACTTTGGAGTACTGCAGAAATGTCTGTCTCTTCACTACTTCATTACTTTGACATTGTAATACGGTCCGTTTTCTGCAACGAAAACGCATGTTAAAGGTACTGCTGAACACAAGCTTTTCAAACAACCGCCAACGCGTCCAGTAATAATGATTCTATGTATATAATGTAGTGTATCATGTTTACATGAGGTTGAGGTCGCCAAACTTCTCCTTGTAGCCTGTACAAAGTCGTCAGCAACAGAACTCCGAGAAGAGGCAACACCTATACCTGGCACAGTCCATTTACCCTTCTTGAGCATCGTCTCGACGGTGTCAAAGATTTTGGGGTGTGCTTGACCAATGTCACCGGCCTAAAGAACGTGTAAGGGGTGCTCCATAGACGTAACAGCGGAGCTACTCACGGTAAGTTGCTCAAACGGACGAGCTTCCTCAATGTTGGCAAGAGTGGCCTGCAACTCCTTCAACTCGAGATCAATCTTTGCCTCTGTCTCCTTGGCCTTGGAAACCTATAAACATTACTGTGAATACCTCTTCATTTTCCACCCTCGGACCAGAAACACATACAGCCTTGGCCTCAAACGACTCGATAGCCTTTATTTGTGCATTCACGTCGTAGCTCACAGGCTTGAATTCGGTGAAAGCCTTTTCCAGCTCATCAACAACGGCCTTGTTCTTGAGAACAGAACGGTAGTGAGCAAAGTCAACAGTGGTAGATTGTTGAGAGAGTTGGTTGTTGGTGAGTTGTGCGTCGTTGTGACGTTTGCGGAATGCTTGGAGGGCGGAGATGGTTTCTGCATGGCAAATATTAGAATCCGGGACAAAACACGAGGGTCAACGCAACACACCCTTGCCCAAACCCAAGGAGGAGTAGATGCGTGAAAAGTCCTGTCATAGACTGAGGATGTCATTTTTCGAGCAGTGTTTGCGTGGCACTTACCACGGCGACCGTTGCAGCTTTCGAAGCCATGTCCTAAAGGAATGCAGATATTAGAGATGAATGCAGAAAATAATGAAAGCAAAGAGCTTGCTTTTTGGAAGGAAACACGAAAGAGAGTTGAGGTGTAATTCGGCGAAAGTCGGCTTGGGGAACCAGGTACTTCACGTGCCCTCGTCCAAAATTTGAGCTGGCGTACGCGACCTTGTCCTTCATCCACCATGGCCTCCCTCGTTCGTCTCCGTTCCATTCCTCGTTGTGTTCCCCGGGCGGTGAGCCTCAGTTTCACTTTCTTGTCTTTTCTTATTCACAGTATTCCAGTCCTTCGTCCGAACAATTCAGACGTCGGCCGACACCACTCAGCTGCAGGACAGTCCCCATCAATCCGAACCCTTCACCGTAAAAATCCACGAGGACTCTTTCCGGACATACAACTGTGAAAAACCCGAGCTAGATGTCCAGGTCACCAAGAGTGAGCTGCTGCAAATGTACAAGCAGATGCAGACAATGCGGAGGATGGAAATGGCTGCCGACGCTCTTTACAAGGCCAAGATGATTCGTGGTTTCTGCCATCTTGCTATTGGACAGGTAAGATTATGCTCTTTACCCTACGAGTTGTCCGCAACCAACACTTTTATTGTAGGAAGCCGTCTCAGTCGGTCTGGAACATGGTATCACGAAGGAAGACCTCGTCATTACCGCCTACCGTTGCCATCCTTTCGCTGTTTTACGTGGAGGAACAATCAAGGGCGTCATTGGTGAGCTTTTAGGACGTCAAATTGGCATGTCGCACGGCAAGGGTGGTTCGATGCACATCTTCACTCCGACATTCTTCGGAGGAAACGGTATCGTCGGTGCCCAAGTCCCCGTCGGTGCTGGTCTTGCATTTGCACAAAAGTACCAGGAGAAACCAAACTGCACGTTTGCCATGTACGGTGATGGTGCCAGTAACCAGGGTCAAGTTTTCGAGGCGTTTAACATGGTGGGTTTTTTCTTTCTATTTTTGCGCGTCGTATGAGAAGATACTTATTCGCTTTCGCTACGCAGGCCAAACTCTGGAACCTCCCTTGTGTTTTCGTTTGTGAAAACAACAAATACGGAATGGGTACTTCTGCAGAGCGCAGTTCGTCCAACACCGAGTACTTTACCCGTGGTGATAAGATCCCTGGTCTTCAGGTAAAACATAGCCTTATCTTATCTGAGTCTTCAATCAATGCGTCATATCTACCTAGGTAAACGGAATGGACATCATCGCCTCCAAACAGGCCGTCCAATACGCCCGCCGATGGGCCGTCGAAGAGAAGAAAGGACCTCTTCTCCTCGAATTCGTTACCTACCGTTACGGTGGTCACTCGTATGTCCTCCCCTCCTCCCAGCTTCACCATACCCGCTAATCGTCGTCCCCTCTAACAGCATGTCCGACCCCGGAACCACCTACCGTACCCGTGAAGAAGTCCAAAGGATGCGAAGCACCCAAGACCCTATCCGCGGTCTCCAAAAGTACATCGAGGAATGGGGTCTCGCTTCCGAGTCGGAGCTCAAGCAGCTCGACAAGGAGGCCAAGGCAGAGGTTGATGCTGCTGTTGAGGAGGCTAAGGCTTCTCCTGAGCCTTTGGCCAAGGATCTCTGGACCGACATTTACTATGCTGGAACTGAGCCGCCGTTCATGAGGGGTAGGGAGAGGGAGGAGGTGAGTCAACTTTTTTTTTTTCGGAGCTGTAAATGTTGATGGTTTTTGTCTAGGTCCACCACTACTAATCTGTTCTGCTTTGTTGTTACTGTCCGACCTCCACGCACTGCTCGTCGTTACTTATGATAGCTTGATTGTTGTGCATAGACTTCCGCATACATAATTCTATAATTCCATTGGGCTTTATGTAGTGTATGGTGGTTTGATGTTAGACTCGGATACCCTTTGGTAATGTACTGTTTAAGCGCAATGGGCTACCCCCGCCGAGCTATGAGCTATCTATGAAGAAGGTATACGAGTAGAACGCATATTGCTTAAGACAAACTTGAGATTGAAATACTCGGGTTGAATTTTCACTGACAGCCCAACCCGCGCAATCCTGCAGGAAGCCCTGGTTTTCTTTCCTGTGTCTCACTCAAAATCTGCCCGCCTAGCAGAGTTGGCGAGTTTTGCTTAACAGACTCGCCTCTACGTAAGACTTGATCCTTGCTCATACCTAAGTAGTACGCGTCTAGCTACTAACGGATTTATACACTAAGAAAACTGTGTAACTGAGGTACTAGTATTATTCACACGTAACCCAAGGCCGGTAGTCGTTGTCCTCTTTCAAGGGAGTAATGTAGTGTTTGTACGCTGACCCGGGATAACCTGGTTTATCGGAAACCACTATCAACCTCAAATAGATGGTTGGCTTCAATGCCAATTCTAGATTCATAATTTACGGAATTGACCTTGTTCTCATCCTATATGCCGGCGCTCAATCTTGATCCAACATTCAACAGAAGGATCCATCCCTTCAAAATATGTCCTCGACGGGTTTATTCACCAGTAGACCTTGCTTATTTTTCAGCAATAACACTGAGTTTGTGGTCCCCTTTCCTACAAGGCAGATGATTTCTGAAATCCATTCAGGGGTTCTCCGAAAATCACAAAAAATGCGTTTCTGATAAGGTCTGTTCAAGATGAATATGGTTGTCACCAAAATACAGTGCCCTAAAGTAACCTAACCCTGGAAACTGTATGCAGAAAAAATACAAATAGTAAATAGAGCTCGACCTACAACCCATTAAGCAATACCCAGTAACATTATAAAAAGGATAGTACGTCATATACTAATTATTATTATATTATATTCCAAAATCCCAAGATGTTCTCACATAACACCATAGACAGTCTGATCTTAACCATCACCACCACCACTTAAAGCGCAGCATCCCTACATTGATCTTTTCAGTGCTCAGGTGTCCCTATGTGCAATATTATCCATTACAAGGCTGTGCATTCTGGAAGCACAGTGTCGCTTTAAGACATGGGCTGTTCCAAATTTTTTGTTACAATGTTTGCATGAGTGAGGCCTTCGACCCATATGTGAGTTGATATGATCTGAAGAAACAGTTAAAGTTGGTTGTCAACAGGCGTAGATAGGGCTTACTTTTCAGATTATGCCTAGCAGTAAAGTCTCGGCCACACATTTCACAAATATATTTCCCTTTGATCTCTGGATTGCAACGCCGCTGGCGTGAAACCTCCACAAGGGCATCCGATGCCACAGTTTGTTTTGTACCATTACAAGTCTCATGAGGAACCTCCACACTCTCTGTGCTCCAGTGGGGGACTCCCGAAAGGATGTCACAAGTAGAAATGCTGTTTTCCTGAGACTGCATTGCCAGTGGGTGTTGGACTTCATTAGGATATTGATCAGCATGGGGAAAAGAGTTAGCACTTTCTCCTGGTTCCTGCACTATTTCTCCAAGAGAGTGTGAGGATGCATTTGAGCTTGAGCTTGTACTAAACATGGGAGGAGTATAACCAGATTGCGGGACAGCAGAAGAAAGATAATCCCATCGATCAATGGGTAATGTGATAGATTGTGTGGCATCCCAACTATCATGATAGTTTAAATATTGGGTGAGTGGGGAATAATCCTGCAGATCCTGGTGTAAGCTGGGAAGAGGGACTGTAGATATTGCAGAAGGATCTGAGGTCCAAAACCTGGGAAACAGCTGTCAATATTTTCAGAATACTATGGGAACAAGGCTGCTATACCCAACATGGGATTCAGTACAGTGATTGGGTCTGGAAGACATTTAGAAGTGCACAGTAGACAATAGGAAAGGCGAACGCAGACTATAAAGCATGGTGCCAGTGTCTGTTTTATACTAGACCTGTACGACATACAGCAAATTGTGCAATACAGAACCATGAATCACTACACAAGCCAAATTGGTTGAGTGATCACTATCTATATCAGGGATCATCTCAAAACACCGGAGAACACTGGAGAAATACAGATGAAGGGGTAAAATGCCCAGGGCGCCGATCAATGAGCTTATCTGCGGTTGCTATACCCATGGGGTATATCAGCTGTGCAAAGGATCATTTCACCGAAGATTTAATTACAGCCATGTGTAGAACTTAGGGCGCGGCAGAATCTTTTTCACACCAGTCTAATCTTCCGTCCCCGATCTTCCGCAAGTCATAGCTCCCTCATTCCCTTATGTTCTGGGCCAATTCTTGTCTTAAGAGACCCGTACAGGAAATATCTACATGCTCATACCAATTTTATCACCAACAGCGCACCCGTTCATAGACAAGTAAAAATGGTCCATCATCAAATTTTTTAATTTTTGGTATCAGCATGTAGATGTGAATGAGGGAGATGCATTGTACAAGGAATGAAGCCAAAAGACGAAGAAATGAAGTAGTGAGAGCTGGCGGAAGATTGGATTCTTACGATTCTGACGCGGGCGAAAAATTTTGGCCGCGCCCCAAATAGCTGTAAAGCGGGGTTTTGCTTTACCCATTGAGAGATGAGATGGAAAAGGTTTTGTTTCATGTTTTCTGACGTTCAAAATTTGGTCCCGCTTTTCAAACATGAAAAAGACACGGGGGAACGGAATCAACGTAAGATTTTATACTATTTTCGTCTATTCCCTTCTAAATATACCCTGAGTACTTGGAACAGGTATTGCTGAGCTAGCTTGTTTAGAAATGCTAAATGCTACAATGTATTTATGCGAAGAGAGGAGGAACGGGAAGCACAAATGGACTTACTACCATATATGGACTGTTTGGTAAAAAGGTTGCTAAATGGCGTGGGAATGCCAGTGTTTCCGTCCTCCAAAACGGATTCAAGGCAGATAGTTTTGGAATGTTACAGTATCATAATATTAATGCAATAGGGTGCATCTGTTCCAATTTTTTTCGAAAAGCAACAAGGTCAAATAAATTGGTTTTCTCCTTCTAAAGCAGGTAGAGCTGTTCAAAAAACCCATTACAGCCGTACAGGGCTGTACCCTAATTCCCGGCCTCAAAGAAAACTTATAGCAGCTTGGAGCTCGGTATGATAGGGGAATTCGGTGATCAAAACTCGGATTTTAGTGACCGGTTTTCGAAAGTCGGTAATATTACTTTTTCCCGATACTTTACAACAGCCCGATCTCTTACACACAGCAGCTAAGAAACTTTTTCAGGTGACCGAGGCAGGTCCGGAAATAAGTAGATTTTGTAGAGTTCTGAAATATTTGATGGAAAGGGAAAGCAAAAACGACTGATTCATCCTGTTTCCGTCAATATTCCTGAAATCTTGGCAAATCCTAGTGATTCTTCCTAGTTTCGCATCTGTTTAGGGCAACTGAAGGAGATTTCAAGCTGCTGTGACAGTTGCCCTAAACAAATATACGGAAATAGGAAGAATCAGTAGGATTTGCCAGAGATTCAGAAATATTGACGGGAACAGAATGAGTCAGTCGGTCCTACTTTCTGTTTCCATCAAATACTTTAGACTTGTAACGAATCTGCTTCAAGTTCCGGACATCAGGCTGTTTTGGTCGCCTGAAAACGTTTCTGAGTCATTGTGAGTTCGGTGATCAAAACTCGGAGTTTGATGACTGATTTTCGAAAGTTGGTGATTGAAAGAGATGGTCTTGAGACTTGCAGTGTTTCTCGGTACCCTTTTTGGAGGATTCGTCCGATAAGAATGCCGACATTCTTGGAGCAGTGACCCGTATTTCTCGATACGTTCTTTTCTCCGATGAGTCATGACATGGGAAACGCCTTTTCAGAGTTGTTTTGGTACGCCGAGAATATGTACTACTAATACCTGTAAATATGCGATCTGGTGCATCTTTCAGTCGAAGCACTTCGTTATCAAACGTTTTCTTTTTACAGTCCTTTATGAATCAGTGCTAAGTCAGCATCTGAGTGAGAGTGCCACTGCGGTACCGACGTGGGCTCGAATCATATTATGTTTTGTCTGCCTTTTGCATCAAGGCTCCATTTGAACGAATGTTTGTTAACAGCATTGTGTAGTGTCTTCTTTTTGAAGTCGTCGGGGACTTCATACCCATAAAACGAGAATAACACTCGGTAATTATAAATTCAGAACCAGCGAGGAAACCCAGCATTTATTGCGTCTTGCAGCATCAAAAAGACATCTAGTATAACGTGTAAAAAGGTCGGGTACGACGAAAGAGTAGATTAATTTTGGTGATCAGGACAAAGTATCAACATGAACGTGAATATGAAGATTCCGAGGGTATGATGTCGTTCAAATAACGAGCCTAACAAAACATGTCAGTCAGCGTGCATCAGGCCACGGAATAAGAACTCACTCGGGCTCCTTCGCCAAATTTACATGAATCGAAGAGTGGCTCTCGATACCCTTTACACGGTGGAAAGCGTTCAAGTTTTTGTGGACTGTGATTTGGAAGACAGAGCAACTTCCTTGTCTGTAATCAAGACGTGTCAATTGAATCCCAATACGAAGAAGAAAGAACGAACCTGGAAATGATAGTGCTCCAAGCGAGGAAGAATGCCCAAAGCCTATACCACCTCTCACCATACTTGGCAACGACCTTGTCTTGGTTGGACACCCAGTTTTCGTACCACCTGTGGAGAGTAGCAGAGTAGTGAACGCCGAGAACGTCAATATTCTTGACTTCAAAGTTGGCATTTTGGAGCTAAAAAAACGCCGTCAATATAAACAAGCGCAAGGGTAGGATAGATATTTACCTGAGAAACGACCCATCCAAGCGAACAACTAGCATCCGCACCAGGGAAGACATATTTGTTCATGAACAAACCCCAAATAAGATCCTCATACTGCCAGCACTGTCTAAACCCAGCAACCTGAATGACAAACAAACCGTCGTCGTCGAGGAGATCATAAACCTGTCTCAAGAACGTCTGGTACCTCCTAATACCAACATGTTCCGCCATTTCGAGAGCGACGATCTTGGTGTACCGACTCTTGGGTTCCTTTTCTACGATATCCCTGAAATCACAGCAGAGAATCCGAGCCTTGTCATCAGGGACACCATTCTCCTTGATCCTCTCGTTTCCAAACATGGCTTGGTTCCTAGCGAGAGTGACACCAGTCGTGTCGCAACCATAGTTTTTAGCGGCGTAAGTGACGAGAGTGCCCCATCCACAACCGATATCGAGAACCCTGTCATCGGGTTGCAGGTCGAGTTTGGAGCAAACAACGGCGAGTTTGTTGTCTTGGAGTTGTTCGAGGGATTCCTTCTCGTGAGGGTGGAGAATGACACCAGAAGTGTAAATCATACGAGGACCAAGGAACCAAGAGTAAAAGTCGTTGCCTCTGTCATAGTGATCACGGACTTGGTCCTCATCTTGGGAACGAGAGTGGGTGATCACGTCGGGGATGAGGACGGTGAGGACGTATTTGAAGAGCTCCATGGTCATGTTGAACCTGGCCCAGTCGTGACGGTGTTCTAACACTTCGAGAATGTCGCCTACACAAGGATGAGATGACGCGTCATTTTGTAAAAGAAATATCGTACCATTAAAGTCAATCTTTCCATCAAAGAAAGCATCGTGAAAGACCTGCATAGGAATCTTTTCCTTGCCATGGTAGAGCTGTTTGAGCTCTGGGTCTTTAATCGTGATGTACTCTTCAATATCCTTGCCGGGCAACTGGACCTTTTCGTTCTTGCGCGCGCCGTAATGGCTCATGAGTGTCCAGTATGCGACAGTAGTAGGAACACCGGTAAGAATGAGGAGGAAGAGGTACGTCTTGAAACCACCACGGTTTACAAGAGGAAGCATACGCTTGAGAAGCCATGGAACGAAGAGAACGAGGCCTGCGAGGTGGAGGTTGCTGAAAGAGCCATTGCCCTCTGCCAACCCTTCGAGGGGGGCGTTCTTTATGGCTGGGTAGTCTGTGACCTTGACTGCCATGGTGGATGAAAAGCAAAATGTGTGATCTTTTCTTATACGTGGTATAACCCTAACCCTAATTTCGCGATTTGCTGGCAACACGCGACGGTTAATTTATTGCTTTCTGCTATGGCCCAACTCCACCATCCAGTTCCTACTCATCCTCTCCCCATCCTCGATCCTCCCTCTACCCCTTCTTCTCCAGATGGCTACCAACGTTTCTCTTCTTCTCCAGGCCCAAACCAGCCACACCAACACCACCAGCCACAGATGTATTCTTCCCAACATGTCTCTGCATATCCAATGACTTCACCTTTTCAACACAACCAGCCTCATCACCAACCTCTTCATCAGCAGCCTCAACAACAACAACAGCAACAGCAACAACAGCCTTTTATCCCACAACCCAGTTTCGGAGCATGGGGTGTCAACGATGCAACTGCACAGTTTGGTATGCAGCTTGGATCTAGTGCGGTTGCTGCGGGTCAGGAATACGTGCAGAAAAATGTACGCCAACTACTATTCTTTGATTCCACGACTGACCCGACTCTAGTTTGGCGGATTCATCCCTCTTACGAGCGTCAAAGCCCGCTTCAACGTTTCAAATTCCTACGTGATCAATAAACTCAAGCTTGTCGTGTTTCCTTGGATGCACAAGTCGTGGAAGCGGCGCGTTCTTAGGTCGGAGCAGGGTCATGTCGAGTATCAGTCTCCGAGGGATGATATAAATAGTCCTGACTTATATATTCCTCGTATGTGCACCATTCTGTCTGTAATGATCCACTGACACTGTTCTCAGTAATGGCTTTTGTCACATATGTCTTGATTGCTGGTTTTCACTCTGGTATACAATCGAGGTTCCATCCAAAGGTAACTCTAAATTCTTTGACTCTCCGTCCGTAACTGACCGTTTTCAGATTTTGGGTGAATCAGCGTCTTCAGCCCTTGGTGTCATTATTGTAGATGTCGTATTCGTATACATCGCTTGCTACTTTCTAGACGTGCGAGGCTCAGGTCAGGCGTTGGATATTATCGCTTATTCGGGCTACAAATTCGTTGGGTACGTGTCATTTCCCGCTACACGCGTCATTTCTCCTCATGTTTTCTCCAGTGTCATTTTCACCATCCTCTCATCCTACCTCTACTTTTCCGGCGCCCTCTACTACGTAATATTCTTCTACTTTTTCTTCGCCAACGCCCTGTTCCTACTCCGTTCTCTTCGCTCAGTGGTCCTACCCGACTCCGCCGCATTAAACTCGAGTTCAACGGCAACTGTCAGTCCTGCTAATCGTAGGCGCCGTATTGCTTTTCTCTTTATCGAGGCCATGTGCCAGATAGTGTACATGTTTTTCCTTGTTAGAGTGTAGAGATTTTCCTAGTTACTCGCTCAAAATGGAACATTTGATTGGAATAGAAAAATATCGTCCTGTACACGTTTAAAAGTCACCATCCTCATCATCCAAATCGCCCTCTTGGATCTCCTTGACTAGTTCCTTCTCCCTCTCCCTAGCACCTGCAGCATCAGCGAGTTCCTTCCTGTGCGCGTTGAGAGGGTACCGCATGGCCTACAAAACAGAAAAATCAGTAACCCAACAAAATCATATTCACAAATTCTCACCTTGACACTCTCGTTATGCAACTCGAGACAATACCCAATCCTCCTGCCAAACACATCCGCCACTTCAGGCCCATACCCACGCTTGGTCCCTCCAGCTCCCGAACACTCCATCCATCCTTTTTCATGCACCAGTTTCCCCTCGATAACCCCATCACGTATAGCTTTACCCACGATATACTCTGCGTCTTCCTCCGAGTCTAGATGAAGCTTGACACAGATGTCTTTGAGAGAGATGAGAGAGTATGAGAGGGAAAGCCTTCGGATCCCTGTCTTGATCACGTTTTGGCGGAGACGAGTGATGAGTGTGTGGGTCTTGTCGGCTTGAAAGAGGGAGGCGTGTTTGGAGAGTGTTTGTTGGAATTGGGAGAGGGAGCCTGTACGGACGGCTGGAAACGCACGCTTGCGTCAGTTTTGTCTGTCTATCGCAACTAGTGGGTTCTTTTACCTTTGACAATCTCGAAATACCCAATCAATGCCTTTTCCAAAACGGGATGTCTAAAGATACTTCTATCAGGTATATCCCCCATCAACAACTCTACAACTACGAAAAGCTTGTGGACGGCTTGATAAAACCCAGGAGCGACTTTGGCTGGCGGTGCACGCCGGATCGACTGTTGGAGGTTTGTATGCGCGTCACTATAGTTGAGTTGGACGGCTTTGATTCTGCCCAGGTAGTAGTGGTACCTAGCCAGCTGGGGGTTACCTGCAGAAGCAGGGAACGTGGTTTTAGAGACGAGTTTGTCTGCTTGGTCGTAGAGGCTGTAGGCAAGGTAAGAACGAAGGAGACGGTTGATAAGAGAAGCTTGAGTGTCGTCGTCGTGTCGGAGGGCTGCAGTACGTTGGGCAGAAAGGAACATCCTAAATACCCAGATCAACATGATATTCAAGAAAAACGCGTCTGGTACTTACGGCCTAGCCTCTGCCAAATCCCCAATCAACTCGTACGTCCTCTCAACAGCAAACCAGAATCTAGCAGCAATAGGATCCATACTCCTTCGATTGAGAGCATGCATCTTTTGTACAGTCTCCTGCGCGAGTTCTTTAGCTTTGGATAATTTATCCTTGTCAGCGCCGTTATTGCTTTGTTTGAGAATGTGGTGGAGTATCAAGAGACGGAAGTAGACATCGACCTCTGGTACAGGCTCGGCGGTTGGTGTGGGGGGTTTAGTACCAGGTGCAGAGGCAGATGCAGATGCGGACGAGTCGACGTCCATTTCCTGAGGCTGGGAAGGAGGAGCAGGTCCGAGCCAAGATAAAAGCGAGCTCTTATTCTGAGAGTCTACAAACCCATCGATATCAGCGTACACCCATACCACCAAACCATGGTCATACCCTTTGGAAATACATCCTCCACCGCCCCCCTCAAAACCCCATCATCTATCCTCTTCCTCAGCGCAGAAAGTGTCCTCAACACACGATGCGTAAACCGAGGTTCGATAGTCGATACTGCTCGTTCGATGTGTACGACATTGGTTTTGATCTCTGCGAGGGGTGTTGGGGGTTCTTTTTTGGGTTCCTCCTTGTCCTTGTCCTCTTCATCCGGTTTCTTGTCCTTCTTTTCTTCTTCTTTCTTGTCTTTCATATCGATGTCGGGCATGGTGAGTAGGTGGGTGAGTGGAAGAGAAGACAAGGAGAAATTCAAGTCGAGCAAGCGGTGACGCGTCGCGCACGTGGGAAATTATTTCCTACTTTTGCCAGATGCTTTGTGACGCGAAGTTATAGTACTTACCGCAGTGGGTGTGCGGTAGCGTTTTCAGGATCGAGTACCCGGTAAGCTATCGCGTGAAGAGCAGAAAAATATCAATGTCCCCCGTAGATTTCTTTTGCAGTCCCTGACTCTCAAAAAGAAAGGACTAACTTGACTTATTTGAAGATCGTTTACCGTAGCACAGCTTCAAGTTTTCTAAAAGATCAAAACACCTCGAAACATTGGCTATATCATGCCCATCTTGGGTCTTCAAATTCATGTTCTATCAAATTTTACCAACGTGTTTGAAATGGGGTTTGTGTCACGGCTTCAAATGGCCCCGCTTCTCGAGATCGTACGTGCCTTTCAACAACCACTATGGCTAACAAAAAGCGGAAACTATCTGGTCTCGGTGTGCTGGAACTATCGCAAGCTTATAACTCTCTTCTCAATCTCAAAAGTTCTTTCTTGTACGAAGAAGTGGACATCGATGCGCAGGTGGACAAAGAGGCAGAAAGTAACGAACTCTTCGTTATACAGTTGGAAAATGTGATATGATCAAGTCGAGGCTGGCGGGACCCAAGGTACGTTAGTAGAGGTGACAGGTCCTATTTGCCTTATCTCATTTCGTAGTCGTTCTCCTGCTCTAGTATGATCCCGGACACGTTGGAGCAAGTGCTAGACATCACTCGCTCTAAAAATCTCAAGCTCAAGAGTGATATTGCCGAGCGTACACAGAAGAGCATCCTACTTGGCCAAGACCAATATATGTCGTCTGACAATATGTATCGCCACTTGAATATGCTCGAAAACCTGGTTCCGAAAACGGTGCGTAAGGGATCCTTTTACTTGACCACCAATTGTATGCCTACTTTGACAACAGTCAGACGCAAGCGCACGTTTGTGGATCGATACCCTTCTTTTCCGCTCATCGACTATGGTACCGGCTGGAAAGTCAATGATCCTCAACCTGGAATACGGCGCCCTGGCCCTAACAAGTTCAACGAAACTTTCAGGTTGCATCGACTATACTGCCATCTTGATTGACAATGAGGACTTTGGTAGGTTTCGGTAGTACACTTCAGTGGACTGAGCTTATTGTTGGTGGTAGATGTTGTCTTCACGTCAGCATCGATCTTGAATATCAAGCAACAGTTGCCTACAGGATTCTTTGTAATAGAAGTGAAGCCTGATGGGCGTTTTCTCGATGACCATATTCCCCAAGCAATAGCAGAGATGTATGGATGTGCGAGAATCATGCAGTATGTTTTTCATTTCCCCCTATATTCTCCTGATGCTCATTTGCCGTTCATTATCCAGGAAAGATATCATTCGTGGTGCTTTAACAAATGGGCTCGACTAGATCTTCTTGATCTTCTACCTCAATAAGGATAAGAAGGGAGGCTCGTTTCGACGATCTGCTACCCTTCACATCAGCCAGCATAGGCATCTTTTCGATAATACAGAAGTTCTGAAGCCAGAACCAGACATTATTGCCGGGATCCTGTCTTATTGGGTGAACCCCCTTTAATTTTCTTCGATTTGTGACCCTCTACTTACGACTAAGACAGATTGAGAATAGCTTTCAAGATATCAGGGAAGATGATTGGTTCCAGACAGGGGGTTCAATATTAGATAGTGCGAGGTGAAACGAGTCGCTTTTCTTATGTGACACTACTTTCGAAACTCCGATATCGACTCCTTTTCTGGGGTACAACCACAGGACCTCGTACTAGTATATGCCAAGTCCAAGACAGTATGTATGTATGTATGTATCGTTAATGCTCGTTAGGTTTAAGGAATAATGAAAAAAAGTAGTATCAAGACAACAAACTTTACCAATTCCACTCATCGTCATCATCTTCACTCCTCTGCTTCGAAGGCGAACTCTTGGGTGATACCGTCATTGGTTTCGTACGAGCCTGTAAAGGCTGTAACATCTGGCTCGTAGGGGTAGGAGTAGAAGGCTGCAAGAGTGGCATCGAACGCAACGCATCGCCGTTTTCTTCAGAGTCGGGGAGATCGTCGTCGAGAAGAGAAGGAGACCTTGATATCGATGAAGTTGAAGTTGATTCAACAGCAAGAGGTGACTGCGTCGCGCCAGAAGTGGATAAAGGAGGAGACACGAGTTGGGTGATTGTTTGTGATACGTCGGATAAAAGAACAGAGGCGCGTTTTTGGTTCTTGTGTAGCCTGCACCCCAAAGAATTTAATCAAGTTTACGAAATTAGAGCGGAACGAGTAGAACTCACGTATCCTCCCACTTTCTTCCAACCATATTTCCAACCCATGATGACATGCTCCCGTCCAACGGTAAAGACATCCTTTTCGCATAGTTGTTCATCTGCTTGGCTTCCCGCAGAGCGGAAGAATCCTCCAACGAAGACCAGTCCAAGAGCGACGAAGATAGCGATTCCGATTCTTGATGATCTTTCCCGCTTTCCCCAGAAGGCGAAGAATCTGCAGACTTGTTCTCCTTCAAAGGAGATTGTTTCGACTTCCTCCTAGACCGCACGCTGTTGCTTCGAGACACTGAGGTACAATTTGTCGTAGCCTCTGAGCTATCGAAAGAAAACCCAAACTCGGAAGTCGGCGACATGAGTGGAGTGGCTCCAGTATCGGTAACAAAGTTACTGAGGCTCGGCGGTCTGCGTTTAGAGTCATCTTGGTGGCTTTCTTCCGCAGAAGACTGAGACGAATGAGATAACCTCGTACCAGCATCACTTCCTGTACCAAAAAGACTCGTGCTAGTGGCTACTGAGGATGTACTTTGTGAGGGGTTATGGGTAAAGTCTTTCCGCATAGCAGCAGACAAGGGCGAAGGAGAATGAGGGGAGACGGGGCCGTTGCTCCCGGCTACGACACCGAGGAAACGGCCAACTCCCTGCTGTACGCTGTCTCGTATGCCTTTCATTCCGCTGATACCGCCGAGTGCTTCGAATACGGCAGCACTTCCAGCACCTTGAGCTTGAGTACTGAGGTTCTCGAGGTAGGAAAGAGACGCGGCAGAGTACAAGTTGGAAGGTGGGCTTGTGGAAGCAAGAGGAACAGGAGATTTCAGTGAGTTTGATGAGATGAACTCGGAGGAAAGCTGGGATTGGGATCTTTCAAAGCCACGGGAAACGATGCGCTCCCATTTCTTTTTCACTGTTGAAGAAGACACTTAGTAAAGAAAGACCAAAAACTCGCTGATACGGACATTCTAGCAACTCTGCTTCATGCGCAGCTAATTGAGTTCTTAGTTCGAGACATTTAGACTCTTTCTGGGCAATGAAATGCAAAAGTTCGGCATGTCTACAGAGATGTCAGAATGTCTCGGTTGACAGCCAAAGATACTTAACGTACTTTTCGACTAATGTTAACGGAGGTCGTTGCTGCTCCTCGACTGTAGTCTCTAGCATAGACCCTGTACTTGTCCTGTGTGGATTTCTAAAGTTGGGTTTACCATTAGGTCGCTCAGAGACGGGTGTCGTAGGAGTTCTAGTCGGCAAACCATCAACGCTCCTGCGGGAACCGAGAGAGCTACTACGGGTTAAAGCCGACTTTGAGGATGAAGGAACGGGTGAATTTGGAGAGTTTGGAGAAGTATAAGGATTGGCATGGCGAGGTGTAAAGAGAGCAGGAGACGGTGGTTCGCCGTCGCGAGAATGAATGTACGAGATGGAGGATTGTCTGCGGGGATTAGGTGCTCGGGAAGAGGAAGCGAAATTTGTTTTGGACGGTGTAGAGGGAGAGGAAGGGGTGTCGTCTGCAAGGCGTAAACTTAGCGGACGGGGACCAGTTGTGGTCGTCATGAACAGTAGTAGAGTCCAGATTGTTACCGCATATGATATTCCAATTTCTTGTTAAGCGACTACCACCACATTCTCAAGGTACAAGTTATATTCTACAACTTTAACATGACAGACTTGTGATTCTCGTTCATGCTGGTTCTCTGGTCAACTGCTCCTCCTTGAACGGTCCGAGAGCTTCTTGCTCGTTTATAAGTAACTGACGTCAAGATGGAAATATACCCAAAAGATGCTGGGTGTTCTGTTGCTCGTTCTTCTCGCAGCATCAAGCCATGCCATCCGTGTCCTCAATATCACAACTCTCGGTCGAGATCCACCAACCGTGAACAGGCTGAATGGCGAGTCGTATCAACAAGATCCTCTGGTCACGTTTAATGGCTACCAATACGCTGCTTTTTGGAGTCCTGACATTGCAAATGTGTCTGTTCGCCATGCCCATATTGCTCGAAGACTCCTTCCGGAAGGTGACTGGCAAGGATTCGAGTTTATGGATTATAATCAAACAGAGGATGATGGACACGATACGTACGCGTCGATTTCTCTGTCTAGCTCAAATTTGACCCATCTCTAGAATCTCGTTGGGTATTTCACGCGGAGATGGGTCTCTGCACCTGATATTCGACCAGCATGACAATCCATTGCATTATAGGGCATCCATTCCTGGGGTCGCTTCTAATCCAACCAACGTGGTGTTCACCTCGGAGCTGTTTGGGCCTATTGTGGTATGATACTTTTATCTTTCTCGTCCTTAGCTCCCTCATCCGTTGTAGAACTTTCTCCCTGGCCTTGAAAGCCTCGATAAATCAACACATTTTATCAACATCACTTACCCCAGGTATTTCTCATTTGACATGCTTTGGATTCTTCACCTGACCTTTCTTTCATATATAGATTCCTCGCAATGCCCACAATATCCCCCGACAGCGCTGACCTCCTTTTGGAAATGCGCGTGGGGAGATCAGGCTTGGGAGATGACTGGTTGTACCACTATACGCCGGGGAAGAACTGGACTTTGGTGGGGAAATATCTTGAGGGGGTGAATAGTGAGTGTTCAAAGGGTGGTATTTCAATTGTCTTATGAACTCGACCAGACAACGCCTACATAAACGGTCTTGACTTTGATCATATGGGAAACCTCCACACGACTTGGTAAGTGAATGTCCAGTGAGCCAGATCGTGCCAACGAACGTATTCCAAGGACATATCGTGATTTTATCAACGACACCGGTCAGGACGTCGCAGTTCAAGCTGGTCCAAATGGACCCGAGAATGTGAGCGACTTCTCATAGGATCTTATATGTCGATGCTGAACTTGTCACCAGAACCATGATTTAAACTTTGCGTACAGCTCTGACCTGGGATTTACGTGGCACAACAACTGGGGCCAGTTGATTGCAGAAATGGGCGTAAATACTAGTACAGAGAATCCTGATATACCGATTGTTCCCGTTTCTGCTGGTATTACGATGTTTGGGATACCAAAATTTGGGTGCGTTTGGGGCGCCTCTATCGTTTTTACAATATGCTGATGACTTTGCAGCGGAATATTGAACCAGGAAGCGCAGACCGTCGATGGGGAGGGAAGAGTACATGTATTGAATCGTGAAAACACGACCGGGATCGAGCAGTGGTAAGTGCTACGTCTCAGGTGACTCCAGCACTTTCTTACAATGATACAGGTACCACTATTGGCGCGACACCAACATCAACTGGACGCGGACACCCCTCCCTCTCTCCCTATCCGCCAGATCTATAAACAACATCACAAACACCCCTACCGTGATCGGCAAACGCGGAAAACTCGTCTCTCCACCAGGAACCGATACTTTATTAGCTATCTTACCAGACAACGCACCAAACTCGACTGGATTGAGTATCTTGAAAAGTACAGCAGCAGCACGGTTTAGAGATTGGGAGGTGTCATGGGAGATTGCGGAGGGATGTGGATGGGAACCTTTGTTTGATAGATATAGGCTGGATGCGAGGATTGGGGATGGAGTTTTGAGTCTTTTGGTGGTGAACGGGAGTGATGTTAATGTTTTGGATTTGGAGATATAGTAGCGTACGGATTTTTTGTACGGATTGATGTTGGTCACCATGTCTATCTTACATTATCGAAGAACATGCAATGCATATGGAAGTTTCATCGAAGATCCTTAAGCTTATAAGCTTAAAGCTGCACGGTGTGACAAAAGGTCACGAAAACGCGAAGTCGTGATAGTGACAACGCGTGCTGAACTTCAATCATGTACGACAAGGAAAAAGACAGGGATGAAGCCTCTGCAGGTAAATTTTGCTGAAACTCGTTTTAACCACGACACTGAATGCCGCTCTAGATACTACGACTGACCCAGGCTTTATCTCGTTCTTCGGAAAATTGCCACCCAAGTCACCAGAAACAGGTACACTTCGACTCTTTCACCGTACTCATGGTGGCGACTTTTTTTATTCTGCATATGGATCTGACGCCACGTATATTGCTACACACATATACCATACGAACTCTGTAATCAAGTATCTTGGTGCAGGCGGAAGAGCTGCTGGGCTGCCGTCAGTGTCCTTAAAGACTACTGTCGCTCAAACACTGCTCAGAGAGGCACTCACGAGCAAACAACTACGTGTTGAGATTTGGGTTCCTGAAGGGGGTCAAGGGAGGAAAGTGACCAAGTTCAAATTGGACAAGGAGGTGCGTATTCTGTGTGCCTGGAAGTACCAGTTTTATCTTAACACGTCGTACAGGCCTCTCCGGGAAATTTACAAGCTGTTGAAGATTTGATTTTTGTAAACAATGATATTCTCTCTGCGCCCATTGTCATGGCTATCAAGATTGCCAGTACTGCAGCTGCAGCTGGGGACAAGGCCAAGGTCAAAACTGTTGGTATCGCATTTGCGGATACTAGTGTGCGGGAATTGGGTGTCGCGGATTTTGTCGATAATGATTTATTTTCCAATACTGAGGTGAGCTCCGCTACTTGTCTCCTTCTGCATCTAGGCTAATGACGCGTAGTCACTTATAATTCAACTCTCTGTCAAAGAAGCTATCATTCCTACTGGTACAGCATCAGGAACGACTGACCGCGATATCGACCTCAACAAGCTCAAATCTGTTCTGGACCGGTGTGGAGTAGTGATTACAGAACGCAAACCAAGTGTGTGTTTCTTCTTCAGAAGTTTTCATGTTGTACCGACCGTTATCTAGGCGAATTTACTGCCAAGAGCATTGCAGACGATCTTCCTCGGCTTTTATCCACGCATTCTGCATCAGCAACTACGTCTGCGGATGCGTCTGTTGTTATTCGTATGCTGTTAGTTCCTGTGTGTTTCTACTCTCGCTAAGACGGTTTCGTACTATAGCTCAGCTCTCCCTTCCAACTGCTCCTGCTGCACTTTCCGCATTGGTGACCTATTTGTCACTCCTTTCTGACCCTTCCAACCACAACGCCTATACGATCCGTACACATGATCTGACGCAGTATATGCGTCTGGATGCTAGTGCACTTAGAGCATTGAACTTGACAGAGGCGCCTGGCAATGCTGTGCGCCTTCCTCTTACTATTTCTCCATAAACATATGCTGATCCTTCCAACAGGGCACGACAACGCGGAATACTACTCTTTTGGGACTGCTGAACAAGTGCAAAACTGCTCAAGGAACGAGATTGCTAGGGACGTGGTTGAAGCAACCGCTCATCAATTTACATGAGATTCGTGAGTAACTCGATTTCTTCGAGTGTAGAATGATGACGAATCGAGTTTAGGAAAACGGCAGAATTTGGTTGAACTTTTTGTGGACGATACGGACTCTAGAAAGACGCTTCAAGTTCGTGCCTTGACAGATGTTTGCATTTAGTGTTAACATTTTTCTATTAGGATGATTATCTTAAATTCATGCCTGACCTTCATCGGTTGTCGAAACGGTTTCAACGAGGAATGGCCTCTTTGGAGGATGTTGTACGGGTTTATCAAGTGATCATCAAGGCAAGTCTCATTCAGCAACATGTCTTCATCGAGGCTAATGCCAATCAATTTTAAAGTTACCCGGATTGATCGAGGCGTTAGACAGAGTGCAGATCAATGACATTGCAGAGGAGTTTACATCTCTGATACAAGAAACGTATGTGCAGTCGCTCAAGGTGAGTATCCTGAAATATTTGCCGCGTTGTGATGCTCAAATTGCATATCGTTACAAGGAGTACGAAGAAAACCTCTCGAAATACTCCGAGATGGTTGAGCAGACTTTGGATCTAAGTGAATTAGACAAGCACAACTATGTTATAAAACCCGATTATGATCCTCGATTACAAGAGCTTGCGGAAAAACTCAGTGAGGTATGCATTTATTTCTGTACCAATCTTCGAATTGGCTAATATCGACTTGAGGTACGAGATGGTTTGGATGAGGAGCATCGAGAAGTAGGAGGAGATCTCAACCTTGAATTGGATAAAAAGCTGCATTTAGAGAACAATCCGACGTATGGCTATTGCTTTAGGCTCACGAAAAATGTCCGTTTGTTTTCTATTTTGATTGATTGCCAGCTCACCCTCTTTTTCACAGGACGCGAAAGGTCTGTCCAAGAAGTATATAGAATTGGGCACCATTAAATCCGGAGTATTCTTTACCACGAAATCCCTCAAGAAACTTGCGGAAGACTATAAAGAATATGCAGACAAGTATCAGAGGACGCAGAGTGGTTTGGTCAAGGAAGTTGTCAACATTGCTTGTAAGTGTCTCTGACTTGCACAATCGTAGTCTAACGAGCGATTAAAGCAACGTACACACCCGTACTCGAGTCTTTAGACAATGTCATAGCACATCTGGACGTGATTATTAGCTTTGCCCACGTCGCCGTCAACGCTCCAGAGGCTTATGTCAAGCCAACTGTCGTGCAAAGTGGAGAAGGAGATTTGATCCTCCGGGATGCCAGGCATCCATGCTTGGAAGTTCAGGATGACATTGCATTTATTCCTAATGATGTTGAAATGATAAAAGGTGGTTCTTACTCAGCGACGATTCTAACTCGTTTACTTATACTCGATACAGGCAAAAGTGAATTCCAGATTATCACAGGACCCAACATGGGTGGAAAATCGACTTACATTCGTCAGGTAACTATTACTGCCTTGATTCATGCGATCAGGGTTGTCTAAGGTCACCCTTTTGCAGGTCGGAGTCATCGCACTGATGGCACAAACGGGTTCTTTTGTGCCCTGTTCAGAAGCTCGACTTCCCATCTTCGATTCGGTTTTGTGTCGTGTTGGTGCTGGAGATAGTCAGCTAAAGGGTGTATCAACGTTCATGGCAGAGATGCTGGAGACGGCAACGATTTTGCGGGTGCGTTAGAATGTAATATGTCCTCTTCCGAGTCTAATATCGCGCAGTCTGCCTCAAAAGATTCTTTGATCATCATCGACGAACTTGGGCGCGGTGAGTATTGTCACATCCCGATATTACTCTTTTCTGATATTCTTTCTTCAGGAACGTCCACATATGACGGTTTTGGGCTGGCATGGGCAATTTCAGAGTGAGAACCTTTTCTCATACGTCTAACAATTTTAGCTGAACATGATGAAGGCACATCGCGTCACAGATTCGCGCATTTTGCCTCTTTGCAACGCATTTCCACGAGCTTACTGCTCTTGATCAACAAATTCAACACGTAAAAAATTTGCATGTCGTTGCTCATGTTGGTGACAAGGCAGAAGGCCAGCCGAGCGATATTACCTTATTGTACAAGGTAGAACCTGGTGAGTCAGAGATGCACTGTTTGTAAGACAAAGCTAATTTTTTTCAAAGGGATATCTGACCAGAGTTTCGGTATCCACGTCGCCGAGCTTGCCAACTTTCCCGAAAGCGTGATCAAGGTGCGTTCATTCCTTTAGTGGTCGACCAAAAAGCGTACCGATTTGTGTATACAGCTGGCTCGAAAAAAGGCCGACGAACTGGAAGACTTCGGTGGTGGTATGTATGGTTTTTGTCGATATTTGGCATGGTCTTGACACTTGGCGTAGATGACAAACACACGGACTTTCCAGCTGAAGTGACCGACGAAGGGATTACTATTGTTCAGGAACTTATGCAAAAGTGGGCTTCCGAAAATCCCGCTCCTGAAGACGAAGACGTGGTTATGCAGGACGAGCAAGAGACTGAAGCACAACTGAAAGAACTAAAGGCTTTGTTTGAAGAATTTCGTCCCCGGATTGAGGGCAACCAGTGGTTGCAATCTCTGTTGGTTTCTCTTTGATTTCGCATTTGACCTTTTGTTGCTGTCTAGACATTGCTGTTTTTCCTTTGCTATCCTCGCGCTATTTCTCTGTATCACACGTGCATCTGTAATCTTACAATACTGTACTCTGTAAATATCTCTGCTTCGTAGATACCAAAACGTACTCACACAGTTTATTTTTTGTTCTCTTTACCCTCTGTGACATGAATCAGTCACAAGTTTCGTCAGCGATAATCTCATACTTAGCCCAACCGACCACAACGCTGCAAGCACACCTCTTCAAATGCCCTTATGTCGTTTTTTGGCTTTGACCAACCTGATCTAGAAAAAGAGAAGCGTAGATTCCTTGAAGCTGACCTGAATTCCAACGGAAACGTCTCCGCTCATGCGTGGGGTGAGGGTTACGATGGTCTGGGGGATGCGCTTCAAGAGGGGGGTGACGAACTTAATGATGAGACTTTTGGTGGCATCGGGGCCGTAGGTGAGGTCTTTGCACCTCCAAAGCTAAAGTTTCCCGCTGATAGCTATCGTAGGCAAAGACTTTGATTTTTCGAACCCAAAGCTGCCCGACACGGAAGATGTACACAATTACCGTCAAGTAATCAACCAAAGTCCCTTGCCTCCTCAGAAAGTACCCAGTGCCCAATGTATGATAGTCTCAAGTTTAATTGGTTGCCCGTTTTTTGATCGTGGGTTGTGATACTATCTTAGCTCCCGCTCCTGTTATCTCCCTCGAGTCAATATGGGACGACAAGTCGCCGTTTTCATTGCGTTTGAATGGTGCCACTCGTACACCATCTAGAGGACCGCCTGTCTCTTCCACGCGTCAAAGTGGTATTCGCACTCTTCAGGAGATAGAGGCCGAAATGCGCGCTGCTGCAGAACAATCGAGAGAGGCAGCGGCTCTCCAACAACGCCAGCAACAGTTGCTTCAACAGCAGCAGCGTGAAGAGGAAGAGTTTTATTTTAGACAGCGGCAACAAGAGCAGCAGGAACAAGAACTCCGACAGCGACTTTTGTACCAGCAGGAACAGCAGCAATTGCAGCAGCTTCAACGTTTGCAGCAACAGCAAGTCTTGCAGCAGCAACGCGAGCAACAGCAGCACCACCGAACGCCCCCTCCTCGCATGCTTCCAGTGTCCCAGTCCCCACGCTTCTTGGAACACCAGCGGCAGATCTTGCTACTTCAGCAGCAGCAGGAGCAGCAGCAGCTTGTTCGTCTTCAGCAGTTGGAGGAACAACTTCGAGTGGAAGAGCTTGAACGTCAGCTACGAGCTCAACAAATTTCCTCTCAAAACCATCATTACGAACGACAGCAGCCTTCGGGGCCGACACTCGCGGAAATGGAAGCTCGCCATCAACAACAACAGTTGATGCAACAGCAACTGCGACAGCGTTCACAGTCGCCGGCAGCTAGGGGGGCTCAACATAACGTTCCTCTTCAGGACAGCATGCCATTTCTTCCGCAGAATATTCAACTACAACAGAGGCTCCTTTCAGAGATGGCCCAAGCTGAGTTTTTCAGGGATATTCAGGGTCTTTCGCAGGCCGACCAGGAAGCGCTTAGAATGGAAGCAATGCGTAAAATACTCGAGACTGAAAAAATGGAAGAAAAGAGGAGGCGAAAAGCTGCTAAAATTGCTCATATGGTAAGTACTCGGAAGTACTGTTTCTGCTCTCAAGTTCTGAATCGTATGTTCTTTTAGTCGCGATATAATGACCTTATGACACAATCAGACAAGGATTTTATCACTAGGATTCAAGTATCACAATTAGTATCACAGGATCCTTATGCAGACGACTTCTATGCTCAGGTCTATGGTGCTATCATGAGGTCTAGGATGGGGTTGGGAGTTGAAGACGAAAGGGTCCTCAAATTCGGTGCCAGTGGAGGAGTCGGGTTGGGAGCACCCATAAAGGGAAACAATCGAAGACCGAGTGCAATGCAGAGGATGCAGCAGCAGGTTGAACGAATAGTAAGCAATGCAAGAAAGAGGGAAGAAGAAAAGGGATTACATGCAGTGCATAGTCTACAAGGCGCGTTGGGAAAGACGTCTGGACGAAGCTACAAAGCATCTCCTCGGCAACTCCTACAAGTAGATTCCAGCAATAATGGACCTTCATCGTCACCTACTCTTTCAAATGCACAACCACACCCACATATCTCAAAACAAGATGCTGCTCTTGGTGACGCAGCGGCACAGGCAGCAAAATTAGGCAGAGAGGCTTTGGGAGATGCGGGTGATGTGAGTACCATCGTTGTTTATGGGAGAGCTATCTGGTAACAAATACATGAACAGGCAACAGATCTTGTACGCCGGGATCCGTTGACAAGCAGAGAAGTGCTGGTCACTCTAGAGACACTGTACGACCTGGTTATGGGCATTGAGCAGCTGAGGCACGACGAGCCCCATCCGGAGGAGGAAGGCGAGGCGGTGGAAGAGTGGCAAAAACAGCACGATGCACTAGTGGAACAGATTTGGATCAAGCTTCAAGTCATGGTGCCGCTGGAAACCAGGTATATAATATTCTTGGTCGAGGTCCCAAAATCTAACGAAGTTCCCCCAGTAACCCACATCCCTTTATTTCTCTTCTAAGCGCGGCCAAGGGCAAGAAATTACTCCCTCGAGTCACTAGGAATTTAGACAACCAAAGGATGTTTACCCTGTTGACGCTTCTGATTGCGTGCTTCAGTCAATTGGACGTTATCGCGGACGCGCCAATACTCGAATCACCCGAAGACACTCCAAAGCGTGCCAATGTGGAACGTCAAACCCAAGCGTTTTTAAGTAGTGTCATGCAAAGCATTCTGCCAACAATTGTCAAGGGAGAACTCAGACTGGTTACGGGCCTATTAGGTCTGTTGATGGATCGAAACGACGTCGTGGCCATCGCTCGCACCAAACCTGGAATCGCACTGTTAACTTTGTTGTTGACACGTGTTGAATTGATCAAACAGTCCATTCCAGAACAAATTCCATCTCCAGAGGATGCCGAGCAGTGGCAGATGATGTTTGACCATCTCTTCCAGCTGCTAACTCCACACTTTGCTCAACTGTTCCCAACTCGAGTGGGCTCGGGAGAAGAAGCAGAGAGCCATGACCAACCCGTGTGGCAGTTTTTGGCGGCTCTCGCGCTACACGCAACGACGCAGCAACATCAAATACTTGTAACTTCGCTGCGCGAAAAGGTGCTCGAAAACGTACTGAGTGCCAAAAAGGGATGGGGAATGAGTGAAGAAGAGAGACAGGCGAAACTGGCCAACGTGGATCTATTTTTGCACGCAATAGGCCTTGAGAGTTCCCAGATTGCGGTTTGACGAAATATTTATGTGTGTAATACAGATTAAATTATTCTTTCCTTCTGTTGTGGCCAGTAGGATGCTTGTCCAAATGTTCAGCTTAAGCTTTCTGTTTTTTCTGAGACGTTGTCCGAGTGCAGTTACAGATAGGGATTACATTACTTCTACACATTCTACCTGTATGTACTTTTGGATGGATCCAAGGAACTGTACAAATCATAATGCTGCAACAACTATCTCTTCAGCGTCGTCCGCCTCAACTTCTTGGTGTTCTTCATCCTCTTTGACCTCATCAACATCCGCCATAACTGCATCCGATTCTTTTTCTTCATCCTTCTTCTCCCTTTGCTTCGGGGGGGAAACTTCTTTCCCGAAGACACGAAGGCTAAGCGCACTGTCGCAACGAGTTAGATTGCAGAATATCTATCCAAGTAGTTATACTTACTTTTTGGCCTTTTTGTCGACCATGAGGGACACTGACACGCCCGACTTCCAAATGGGTAGGAGCAATTCGTGAGTCAACGAAGAACCGTCCAATTCTCCAGGAGGAAAATTAACGACGTGGCATCCAAGGACTGAGGAGATGAAAATCAGAACAATGGCGTGACCTCTGGAGATGGAAAAGACGCACTCAGACCCTCCAGTACAGTCTTAAAAGGTTCCTCAAACGACGTAGTCAACGGGTAATGCGATTCAACAAACGTCTTCAACGCCGACATGTTGGCTTGTAGGATATTGGCAGGATCAACATAAGGTAGAACGACCGGTAGCCCTTCTCCCAGGATACGATATTGGGCTTCAGATCCTTTGCCTCCCTCTTGCTTGGTAAAGACCTTTGTACCGGCAGCTGTCAGACGAATCTTGGTAAAATCGTTGTTTTGAATGACACTCTTGATAATATCGTTGGTCAGATACATAGATCTCACAACGTCGCCTTCGGGGTTTCGAACGAGGACATTTGATGAAGGGAAATCTTTAGTGAGATGCAAGCGTTCTCTACGCAACGTTAGGAAATAGTTTGAAGTGCATGTTGAAAGAACGACTTACATGCATGACAACAAAGTGGGATCTTCGGACGCAAGGAAAGTGTAAGGCATCTCTTTGAATGATTGTTCAACAGCTGGGGCTTCTTGAGGTTCCGAAGGAGTACTAGCACCAGTTGGCGCTGCGGCAGGCGTCGATGGGTCCTTAGGAACTGACTCCGTAGAATCGAAAAGTCTAGGTTTCTTGGCTTCAGGTACTGGGGCGGGACTGCTCGCAGCTCGTTTCTTTTCTCTATTCAAATATTAGGGAGAAGAACGGCGTCCGTAAAGTAACTCACTTGGTTTGCCCAGCCAGAGGTCTACGCTCTAGAACAGCGACAAAAAATCCTCCAGAGTCTTGATGGTGTGGATATATTCGCATGCTACGTTTTACGTAGATTTTCAGTGTGTTTAGGGAGCAAGATTAACCGTACCATCTTTCCAGGTGGAGATCTTCGACATTTGCTGGGGGCCAGTGTCCAGGTGTCAATTTAGTCACGGCTGCTTGAGGGTCATTGGCGATGAAAGCCTCGTACGTCTCGTAAGTTTTTTTCACCGTTCTGTCAGATGTTGGTCGCCATGATGTCAAACCCGGTCTACGTTTTAATTCTGGAAGCCCGGAGGACACATCTATAAGGTGGAATTCTGTTGACATATTTGGATTTCAGTAGTCGTTATTGGGAAAAAGCAATGGTCGTACCGGGAGTTGATAGTAGCGCGGAAGCGATGACAGCTTCGTTTTCAACTGGGTTGAGGGAGCAAGTGGAATAAACGATTCGACCATCCGGCTTCAACAGTTTCATCGCACGCTGAAGTATCCGGAGTTGGAGGCTAGAAAGGATATGTGATCAGATACACCCAACCACGAGATTGGAAACTTACCCATGCAGTCCATTTCCATCATTAGGCTGCCAAGTTTTCCAGATATTGAGATTTTTCCTGATGGTGCCATCACCGCTACAAGGAACGTCGCACAGAATCCGATCAAAGAGCAGCTGCTCCATTCTGTTTCCTTCGCGCGCAGGTACTTTTATTGAGGGGTAATTCGACGCGTCCAAGTTTGTAACCATCAAGGCAGGGCTGGGGAGACGAGCAGATTGATGAATGAGGAGATGTGTCCGCTTGTAGTCGGAATCGTTTGCGAGAAGCAAACCGGATGGAATCGAGGAAGCGGTAAGAGTGTCTTGGGCATGCAAGGCCTCTAATAGTTGAGCTGTCTAGATGTCTTGGGATTAGCGGTTTCGAAACCAACTTGGTTAGGCAACATACTTTGGAACCAGGTGCTGCGCACATATCCATAACCTAAGAACGAGGTTCAGCTGTCGAGTTCTCAATGGGAAGTGAGACGAGGACCTTATGATGGGGTTCAACATCCAGGAATAAGGGAGGTAACATGCTGACTGCTTCTTGGCGAGACACATTTCCCTAAGGTTGACAATGACTTGGAAAGTCCACTTCATACTCAAACGACTCACCACCTCGGTTTCGAAAACCAAGAAGGAATGGAATTTTTTGAACTCGGGAGATTTACGCAAGACCTTTTTTGGGACATTGAATTGCCAAGCAAGACCGTCGGGATACCTTGAAGATTTCAGTAACTGAGCTCAGATACAATGTGTATGCTCGTACCATGGAATTTGAACCGGTGGAGGGATTTTCTGATTTTCAAAAACAACATCGTTGAGAGCTGGGACATGAACATCCTTGATCGTAGCATTCAAAGAATTAGCAGTTCTGGAAATGCTTCAAGGTCAGGAGGGTTAAATAGCTCTTGCACCATCCAAACGCACTGACGACTACCAGCAACCCGGAATGTCGTGGGTAAAGGTGTTCGGAGGGCATCCATAAATGACTCCCATTCATCTTCTGGAATGATATTTTGGGCCTGGTAATATGAAGAAAAGCGTTCGTTCTTCATGTCGGATTTCTCCAACAAATCGGTTCGATATTCATCCTTCTTGGGCGCTCTGTTGCCACGACGTTGGTTGTTGGAGCCTCTCTGAAGAGATATGAACGAAAAACACAGCTGAAGAGTAAAGTATTCTGACTTTCTTCCGACTCATTTTTCGAGATGGTAAAAATTGAAAGGAAGCACTTGGTGTGGGAAAACTCCGTACTGCTACTTCTTCATGCAACAACATGATCCCTTTTCGCCATCTTCTCGTTCATTAGAATTCCGGGCTAATCTTGCCAAACTCATCTCCCCTCTGAAACGCGTCAGACCAACCGTTCCTTTCTGGAAATTATCCGCACACCGAGTTCCAACATTATGGGGACTTTACAGAGGACTTTTAAAGTCTGCACCCACCGATAATGTTCGTAACCGGAATTTGACAAGGAATATTCCCTTTTCATGACACTTGGCAGCTTAGATCAAGTACCGCGTCCAGACAGTCTTTAGGTACAACCGACGTTTGACAGGACCTAACCAGACCAAGAAGGAATTGCGAAAGGGTTACAAAGTGCGTAGTCACCAAAGTATACTCTATGCTACTGCTGACAATGTCGCTAGTGGCTGAATTTTTTTCAAGCCGCTCAGTCGGGAGACTCCAAGAAGCAAGCAATTTTGTCAAGATACGACAAATTCATTGAAATGAAAATTGAGAAGGAGCACTGGAAGCAACTGGTCCTCAATGAAGTGGTGTGTCGTATTACCAGTCGTCTCTCACAAAAATTCTGAACTGCTCTGCCAGGAATGGCAAAACCATTTAAGAAATCGACCTATCCTGACAGGTGGCCTTCTCCATCCCACTCCGCATAATCCTCCATTACCCCGGTTGAAACCGCAGCCTCCAGCCATCAGCGGAATGATTCTGAAACGAATGAAGGCAAGAGAGCGTCGGTTTATGCGGTCACAGGAATTGGGCGAGATGAAGAACTTGATCAAGGAAGAGAGTTTCTTTGAGCGGCAAGCGCCAAACTTGAACGTCTACAGCGGAGAGGCCTATCCCGAGTGGGGTCTGTACCTTTCATCTTAGCATCAACCTCTAATCGCTCATAGTTCTTCTAGTTCTCCCTATATCTCAAACTCGTATGGAAATCTTCAATGTGACGGCCGGTGTCTTGGAACGGATGATGCGACCTTTTCCAGAAGCGTTGCTCGACCAAGTCCGCGAAGCACGCAGGAATAAGATTGTTAACAAAACTAAAGAACTTCAACGCGAACGACGAGGCGAAGTCATTACTCGTACTCTGAAACGCAGGCGCAAGGGTCTTCCTGCACATGTTTGGGACAAACTGTCGGATAAGGAGAGAAGGGCGCAGCTGATCATACAACGAAGTGCATCAGAAGTGGGATATGTTGGCATGTTGAAGAAAGAGAGAGGATGGAAACTGAAGGAACCGACGGACAAGGTCGAAGGCAAGTCCTGGAGCGTGGAAGAAGGGAGATGGATTAGCAAAGAAGATGACGAGACTTTGGAGGCTGCGCTGCGCGAGATCCAAAAGGAAAACAGCAGACGACGGGCCATGCGGGAAGGGGACGAACTCGGGACCGAAGAAACCCGTTCATCAAAATGAAGTAATTGCTCCAACGATACCTTGGTTGTAAGATCCGGTCCATACGTTGTCCGCAGTAATATAGAGTAATATTCCTTCAATCATATGCCGCTTTGGAGATCTACATTGTGCTTTATGAATATGACGTCACTGCGCCACATTGCATTATGACGCTCCTCGGCGCCTCCTCTCCCAAGTACCAGTGCACATCGCTCCAATACCACTTGGAAAAATACGAATCAGATATGATGCTAATGGTATCGTCATCTATCTCATTGGCCTTGTCATCGAGCGGTTTTTCGTATAAAAGGGTGCACTGTTCATCTCAAGTGGTATCAACTCATCTACCCACTTTATCTAAACACATTTCTCACTCTTAAATCTTATACTCAATATGTCTTTCAACAACACTGCTTCTGGCGAGCCCAAGTACGAAATATTCTCCTCGCTCCTCTTTGTTCCGTACTGAATCCGCTGCTACAGCAAGACCTCTGGTCAATTCCACTCCGTGAAGGGCAACGCTGTCGAAGCCGTCGGCAACTTGACTGGTGCTGAATCCTGGCAGACCTCTGGAAAGGAGGAACATGCTGCAGGAGGTTCGTATTGACCTTTGTTTCTGTACAAACTTAACCTAACCCCGTTATAACAGAGACCGAATATAATGCTGCCAGAGCTAAGGGATACGCTGAAGGAGCCGTTGACCGCGCAGGAGGTGAGATCTTTGTCGATTATCTTCAGCTCCTAGTCTAATATTTGATCCAGGCTACAAGGACTCTGTTCTGGGCGCATTCACTGGAGACAAATCCAAGCAAGCTGAGGGTAAGTTTCACCTTAGAACCTCATAAATTTTCAAACTCATGGTCCACAGGCAATCTTCGTCATGACGAGGGAAAGACTCAACAAGAGTTCAACAAGCGCGCTTGAATACCCAGCTTCAAGATTGGATGCAACTGTAGAAGATAAAGAAATTTAATGTATTCCTAGCTTAATGTAATATCGTACAAGCAATTTTGAACATGTCGGAATCTGCAAATCGAGTGAATAAGACAAATACAACTCCAGTCTCAAATATCAGTAAGTGGTTGCATTAAACAATCGAGTGAGGTATAGATACAGTGCTATCAAATAGAGGAGATACATATAATAGAAACAGTCCCGAGGCGAATCTACAGGTATAGTTAATTCTCTAGCCGAAAGACTCGCTCTCCAGCTCCAAGTAGTACACCCCCAACCCAGCCAGTGAGATGCCTCCATTGTTCCGCTGTAAACTGATGTCGCCCATTCCGACTCATACTTCCATTTGCTATACCATATACGGCCAACGCAACCCCGAGTACCAAGACGGCACTGGCAACCATCGTTCTTCGGTCCCTAAATTCCAATGCCCTAATCAACCTCCTCAGAGCTTTGTCGTGTTTCTGACGTCCCCGTCGATTGTCTCTGTTCAGATGCTCTGCTTCTTTCTCCTTGTCTGGTGATTCCTCGACGTAGGGAAGTACAATCTGATCCGTATGCTCGACGATGTTTTCGGCAGTATCGTCGTCAGGCATTTCGGAAGGCTCGGGAGACCAAGTAAAGACCACGCTCTTGGGACCCATTATAGAAGAGAGCGAGAGACCGGGATGATTAGGTGGATAGGTCTTGTATAGATCGTCCGCTTGTTTGAGTAGAACGACTAGAGGAATGGTTGGTTTTCGTATATGAAAGGTCTCATCATCATCCCAAGCATCATTTTTTACGGAAGACGAGGATGAGGGAGAACCTTGCTCGGATGAAGCTTGTGGATCCCCGTTCGAGGGCTCAGAGACCTCTTGTTCACCCTGGACGTCTGATGGAGGATTGGAGAATTGTGTATCCTCCCGAAGTTCCGGGTTTTCTTCTTGGAGATATGCACCTGAGTTTTCGTGAGACGGTTTCGCCTCCAACGGTGGCTCGAACGGCATTGGATCTTCAGGCTTGGGTTTTGTTTCCTCTTCCAGCGGAATGTACTCATCGTCACCGGATAGCTCTTTTACGGCTGTTTCAATGGCAGGCTTCTGGTCGTCAACAGATGATTCTCCCTTGACTAATACTTCATCGCCATCCGTGATATTGGGAAGTCCGGTGAGAAGGGAATGCAGCATCCCCGCTTCACCTTCTTCCTGCATTTGCTGAACTTCCGCTTTACGAGACAGAGTGATCTAAGCATGTAGTTGAAATGAGAGAAATCGACATATGGGGAAGAGATGGTGACTGACCGCCGTTGCAAGATAGACTACCATAACAGGGGGACGGCACAACAGGTAGTCAAAAACGTGTTGAATAAGGGGAAGAGTTGGCATATCATGGGAGAAAAGGGTAAGCAGGTTCGACAATGCAAAGTATGGTAAGGGAATGCTCCTGGAGGATGTTCAGTGACGAAGTTTCGTCCCCTCAGCAACAAGACTCACTCTTCTAGTATTTCCGCGTATTCGGGGTCGGCAATGCCAATAAGGTTTTTCATGAATCTACAGAGAGACGATTGGTAAATCTCAAGACTTTGTGAAGAAAACTTGCCTGAGCAATCCAAGTACAGGTTCTAACGAAGAGCCCATAGAGTCTCGGACTCGGTGTAAACTGATCTTTTCTGCGCATACGAGCCGCACATCAGGTGGCAGAGTCAGAAACAGCACAGTAATAATATCGTGATAACCCTTGAAATATGCAATGAGAACTACAATCAAACCTGAGTCGAAGAACTAAAGAACTTGACGCACTTGGAAATAGCTCAGTTTCGGCCGTCTTCTAAATAATTCTACCAATAATTGATACAGCTCTTCCTGAAGGGTTTCTCTGTCCTTGACAACATCTTGATGGCAGTAGAGTTAGAAAAGTGACAATACACTGTCAAAAGCATAGTTTACCTACGGGGTACAAAACAAAACTACGGTCTGTGTCAAGTCGAATTTGACGTTCGTCTTTGTGACTTGAGGAAGGCTCTGTTTCTGTTTTCGTGTCTGTAAAATGATGTTGAGCATTCAAGAGCTTGGGCCTGGAAGTAGTCAGTGTGCGGAATGCGGCATGGATCTCTAGCATAACACGTACCAAAGCCGAGCTCGTTCCTCTCCAAACCCGCCGACCTGTAGACTCTTTCCCCTAATTCTCTCCCATTCATCTAATTCCAGAGCTTTAGAGGACGCAGGCGAAGGTGAAGACGGTTCCGTTTCTAATTCCGGCTTGACGGACATGCAAGCGTAAAGAGAAATTTAGCGCCCTGACGCGGAAGCTTCGCTCCCAACCACGACTTGCTGGATGCCGCATTCTACTTCAACTTTTCCTCGTTCTTCCATCTTACTTCTTGGCTCAAATTCGATACAGTCGCTAGTTCCTGCAACATTAATTTCTCAAGCAGAGTCTTTGCTAGAAAGCCATCGAATAGAGGATGCAGTGGACTTGGCCGATCAACAACGGAAGAAGTTGGAGAGCAGCATAACTGTCAATGAAGACGAAGTGCGCTGCTTCTTTCTGATGCAATACTATTTTATGTTAATTATTCTCCCAGTTAGAGGAACTTCGCTACGTATATCAACGAATAGGTTTTCAATGTTTCGCCGAAACTTTGTTCGAAGATGCAGGAAAGAACCTTTTCAATGGCGAACTAGACCCACGTTTGCTCGTCAGCTATTACCCAGAGCTACGCGGTTCACTGTTTACAGCTGAAGACTCTATGGATGTTTTTGCCGGAGTAGCGGAGAAGATGCCTTCGGAACCTTCAGTAGACGATATCAGTAAGTGTTTCGTTCATTCCCATCCCCTTCCAACTATTGGAGAAAAATGCCGTGCATAATGCATTATAACCATGGCTCGACTTCATCTTAACTGGTAACACCTACTCGCTTCCATTGACATGAGCATTTTCCATTGCACGTTCCTGTTTTGGAACTGATTAGTTGTGGTAAACCTAGTCAGGAACTATTCTCCGCATCTGGATACGCGTTCTGCTCCCCCAACGGCCGAGCTCCGAAAAATATTGGGTACAGCAGCGCAGGAGATGCTCGAGGTGTTTCTGCGCAAATGTAGGACTCGGAGAAAAGTGGATGAACAGTCGGGAAGCGCGAACAAGTGGGAGATTACCTATTCTGTACGCTCCTTTACTCTGTGCAACTCGAAAACTTATTGAATATCTTCTCGCAGGTTGTAGACACGGTCCTTGTCAAGCTCTATGCTCAGTTTGAGAAGACGAGAGATCTTTACGCCCTATTACAAGAATCCAATAACGTTGTTGTTGCCGAAGTTGAATCTGTACTGCAGAAGAACGGGCAATACAATGCACTCTGTATGCTGTATAAGCAACGTGGGGAGGATGAGAAGCTGTTAGAATCTTGGGCCAAGTGCGTTTATTTACGTCGTCGCTCGTACTTTGATCGTAACGCGATTTTCTTTGCAGGGTAGTGGATGGGGATTGGCTGGACGAAGACATAAAGGACCCCATCGCTGACATGATATCCCTTCTGAACGAGAGAAAGAATCGTTCACTGACTCAAAAATGGGGTCTCTGGTTAACCAAACGCGACCCGGATCGCGGCTTGAAGGTAAATACGTCGTTTCGCTCTGCGAAACATGTCTAATTACCTTTACAGTTATTAATGTCAAGAGATACTGGCAAGAGACGTGAAAAGGCGGAAGATGACTTCGCTCTTCTTGAACAAATCAAGCAAACAAGTCCCGCTGCTGTGATTCAGTTTCTGGAATATCTGGTACTGCAGAAACGCAGTACAGTAAGTCATTTTTTTCTTCCGATGTCGCAAAAAGCTAATCGTTTTATCAGTCAAAAGATGTTCATATGCAATACGCTGCGACCTGTGTTGACCAACTTCTTACGTTTGCTGCCCAAGACGCCGTTTCAAAACTTTGGCGTGCCAAAGGTATTAACGGATCATATTGAAAAGTCTCTTCTTATCCTGATCTTTGCTCAGCTTCATCTTATTCTTCAACGCGTTCGGAATCAACCATACCTTTCATACAGTACTTTGCCTCGACGACGCCAGATTCCGAGCATAAGCGAGTACGACTAAAGACAGTCCTCTTTCTTCAGGGGTCATCTTTGTACGATGCGTCCACGATACTACCTCAATTACAACAGCACGAGAAACTATTGAAACTGGAAATAGCCATAGTTCAAGGAAAGGTATTATTCCATCCAAGGCTTTTCTTAATAGCACTCTAAAACCCAAATCTTCTTTAGCTTAAGCAACATCGTCTGGCACTCTCACACTTGGTGAATGACCTGCACGACACAGTTTCTGCCGAGGCCTATTGTACCCTTGGGGGTGAAGTTGTACCTAACAGGATCGCGTCGTCAATCATAGACAACACTGAAGGAATGCAGACATGGAAAGGAACATCGCTGTTCCCTCTATCAACACCCAAAAAGGTAGATGATGCTTTGAGGAAAGAGCTATTAAATATTCTACTGGAAGTCTATATGGATGGCTCGTATGTGACTGAAGCATTTTTCGACCTGATCACCGAACTGACGCTATGGTATCTCTAGCGAGCCACAACCCGAGCGTGCAGCCCAACTTCTGAATGCTCAAGCCGTAAATCTTGACGCTGTTGATGTCCGTGGACTTCTTTTCTTTGAGCGAGTCTAGTATTCTCATATATCGCTCACCTTGCAGGTCATTTCTATGATTCCCCCTACATGGTCTCTCAAATTAATGTCTTCGTTCCTAACTCGATCGTTCAGAAGAACGCTTCATCAACGTCACGAAGCTCAGATTGTAAAACCTTTAGTCGCCGGTCAGAATCTCGAAGTATGTCGTTTGGTCTCCTCACTGTCCTATGTGTATTAATGAATTTGCAGGTCAAGGATCGTACATGGCTTATCCTTCGAGATGAAGGCATGGTCGTCGAAGAAGCACTCGACGAAGACGGAGATGACCAGGATGGGACTGAAAAGGGCGTGCTGGATGAGAAGACTGTTTTACAGATGGATTCGGATTCTCAGTCTACCGCCGCAGTGGAGATATTGCCTTCAGAGCCGCCTGGAAATGGATTGCCCAGCGGTAAACTATCCACAGCGGCTGAATATGAAGCGGATTTGGAAGGTTTTGATCTGAGGTAGCCCAGGTTATTCATATTCTACTTTTGCTTAAGGTTTACGCTAGTCTCTTCTTACTGTCTTACTCTTTTTACTGATGGAACCGTGTATCTTTGCCAGTTGCTTTGAGAACACTACTATTCGCTTTATTATTATAATGTAATCCCATCTATTTCGCCGAAGAACTGTTCGGACTGGTTTGCGAGTGGTCGGATTGAAGGCTCCTGCATTAATCAACAGCAATGTAGCGACATTCCGAACACCGGTATCGGGTCTAAGCAGTCTCAAAAGTTTCCAAAGCTCGAGCTCGTGATTCTGCCAGTGAGAAATAACTTGAATACATTACTGGGGCAGTTGGAGTTACAGTGGATTTTACTGGGGGATTTTCTCCGACTCGGAGCAGAGATAACACATTACTCACTTTCAAACAAGCCGTTATTCCTTCCGCTCCTTTCTAGTGGACATGGCTGCAGTTACTGAGCTACTAGAAAACAGGATGAACTTACTCCCAGAACGATTCTAGTGTGCAGGAGTTTTCAGCTGTTGATTTTCATCCAAGTCGTAGTGATGTCATAATCCTTATCTAGTCCTCCTAGTCTAACTAACCAGTTCCCTTCAGCTCCTCTCTTCATGTCATACCTTCGTCAGCGCCGTCATTTCGACAAAAGAAGTTTGACTGGGTCCACTTGAGATGATACAACCAATCAAGATGGTTCAGCTTCGATCTTGAGGAAGATATAAAAAAGGTCGAAAACTCATTGTCTACTACACATCTAAGCCACCTATTCCGTTTTAACGCTAATTTCATTTGAAACCAACTTGAAAATCTGAACATGGCCGAGAAATCTTACAACAACACTACTTCCGGTCAACCCAGGTTGGTCCATGTCGTATACCACCCGCAAAACCCAGATACTAAAAGACGAATCCATAGGAAAATGTCTGGTCAATTCCACTCTGTCAAGGGCAACATTGTAGAAGGCCTCGGCAACCTTGCTGGTGTTAAGAGCTGGCAACAGTCTGGCAAAGAAGGTACTTACTTGTTGTATACAGCACTATTCCCTAGTAAACTAACTGCTTTACAGAACATGCAGCAGGAGAAGGTATTTTACACTTCATTTTGAATAGCGAGAAACGTACTTATCCAAACCAGCCGAGTTGAATGCAGCTAAAGCTAAAGGCTATGCTGAAGGAACCAAGGATCGTGCAGGTGGATATATGCAAAACGTTGCCGGTGCAGTGACTGGAGACAAGGAGCAGCAAGCAAGAGGTAAGACAATTGATGTTCTATCGGGTGGACATACTCAGTATGATTGACTTAGGCAATGTGCGTAATGAGCACGGTCAGGCTCAGCAAGAAATCAATAAATGATCTGCACGACGATGTGTATGAAGATATGAAGTCCTTTGTATAATTGAAAACTATACCATCACCTGTATTAATACATCTAATTCCATCTTGTATTCTGTTTCTGCTCGTTGAGAATCCAAGGACGGCAAGAACCAGATGTTTTCGTAGTCCTGGAGTAGCATTTTTTGTAACGATACAGTTCATATTTTTCATAAGATACATCTCGGGATACAGTCTACAAATCTTTCAGCGAACAGCCTACAGAAAACCGAAGAGTGACATACAAAGCGTTTAATCTGCCGGTTTTTTCTTCTTGTCTTCTACAATCTCAACATTGTCCGCCGGAATACCCTTGAGGATACCAACTTCTTCCTCGATCATTTCCAAGACCTCGTCGCTCACGTCTCCTTGAATAACAATCTCGTCCTGACCTTGCGGGTTTTTGGTTACGGACGCTCCCGTAGCAAACTTTGAAGCAAATTGTTTCGCCGCTTTCTTCAAGTCGATATTGAAGGCCTCAAGACCGTGTATAGCTGTAACATGTTTCCTTTTATTACGCTCAATTCGTTTGATAGTAATCTGTCGAGCGATGCCTTGTAAACTCTTGTCGAGCCAGGAGAGATGGGGAGCACACCTGAGATGATAGCTTCTTCTTCAACGCAGCATCGGCCTTTGCGTCAGCCTTGGCCTCCTTCTTAGCTACATCTTTTTCCAGCTTCGACTGCGCCTCTAAACTGAGCGTTCCAATCTTTGCCTGTAATGCCTCTGCGCATGTAGCCTTATTCAGTGCGAGTTGGTCAGAGAAACAAGAAAACCAATGTTCACCGTCAGAATAGTATTTCTGGAACAAATCTGGATGTGTCTCTTGTAACCATTCTTTACATTTCGTGAGGCTGGAACCAAATTCGCAGTATTCCGGAGGAAAAGAGCAAACTAGATTGGAAGGATCATGTCACTGATGCCTTAGTGTCTGGGTAAGTTGCAGATCAGATTAAATGACTCGAACCTGCACAGTACAGGACTTCGACCGGAGGTTTAGGTTCTGGTGGTGGGGGACCTTGTTGTTCAGCAGAAGCTTCGGTTGTCCCTTCAGCTGCTGCTGCTGCGTTAGTGTTTTTATCGCGGTTTTTCTTTGCGCCCATTACAGCAAGTGATAGAAGGGTAAGGGGAAGATCTAAGATTGGAATGATGACACATGTTCTTCAATTAGCAACAAGTACCATATTACAGGTAATTACTATACACAAAGCTATTCGACCGAGGTAAATAACATAAACAAAACAGAGATGCAATAGTCTAATTAAAGGAGGAATCCAGACAAAAATTTTATGCTACTGCTTCACCAGCTAGCAACGCAACTTCGGAAGCAACATGGTCGTGCATTTTATAGCTGTTCATTTCATTGACTAACACATCCGTTAGAAGAGAGGAAGCTAAAGAACCAATGAGACTTACTCGTGAGCTTGCCCTCAGCAGCAGCCAATGACGCGTCGTGAGGAGTCAGACTTGTGAAGCCGATTCGTTCATTCAAATTCTCGGTCGCGCGAGCAGATGCAGTTTGGACACGAGTTGCTCGATCTTTGCGGATGAGCTGGTACATGGCAAGTCCAGCGGTTACATCCTGTGTGAAGTTGTATTTGTCCGAAAAGATGATTCCCAAGGCAGCAGCGTCTTCGATGGCCTGACAAGCGCCTTGAGATTGGTGCGGCATCATGGGATGAGCGGCATCGCCCAGGATGCAAGCTTTGCCTTTGAACCAATGCTATAGATACAACGAATCAGTTTCATATTTGAGCATATTGCAAGAACGAAGTGTACCGAGTAAGGCTGATGGACGTAGAGACGCCATGGCATTCTGTCGACAGAATGCTTGAGTAGGTTGACGCAATCTGGGTCGAGCTCATCATATTTGCCAGCTAAGATATCAGATACCGGGACTTCGGCAAATGTGAAACCTTCTTCGTGATGTTTGGTCAATTCCGTAGGCATGAAGCCTGGACGCGAAGAATCAGTTTCTGAATCTATGTTGGGTAGGGCACTCACAATAAAAGGACACAATCTCTGCGTCAGAGCAAGGCGACATGACGATCTTGTAGTATTTTGAGCGACCGTTGGAACCAGGCATCCCGCCCCAAAATTGGCTACGAGTGTGGATTAATATAGTCAAAGTTTTAGTAGAGGTCAAAAAGGACACCTACATGGCGGGCTCGTATGAGTATTTGACCAGACCAAGTTTGTCGACATCTGCCTTTCGAACGTTGCAGCGGTAACACGTTTGAGGAGCAGATTTCAGGTCAGGTACGACACCGATTTCCCCTCGGACCACTGACTATTATTGAGTTCAGCGTCGACATTAGCGACGAAAATGCAAGCACGTCAAACGTACCCGAATCCCGTCAGCACCAATAATAAGATCTGCGTGAACCGTAACTCCGTTTTTGAATGTGACCATTCCTTTTTCATAGTCGACAGATTCGCAACTACCAAAAAGGTAAGCAGGTGTCAATGACTGAAGAGGGATCTACACACATATGGTCGATCTTGACGGTAGCTGGTGTTCCGAGACCCTCCGGAGAAGTGGCAGTCTTAAGGAGGGTGGCGTGCATATCTTGTCGATGAAGCATGTTGTAGACGTTACCCCATGTCTCCTCGTACTTGTCGAGGTTATACTGGTTTAGTACCTTGCCAGTTTCCCAATCGCGCATAACCAATTTCATCTGTGTACGACATTCGCAAATCAAGGCACCGAGAACTCGGAAGCAAGGATCTGCGCACCAGAATGACAGGCTTCATGTCCGGGATGTCGACGTCCCAATACCGAAGCCATTGAGTACCATTGGCTGCGCAAGAAATTGACGCGCCGACCTCCACGTTAAAGTCACGTCTCTCATATATTTCAACTGCAATGTAGCTCTATAAGGTATGTTACAAGACAAAGACAAGTATAGACATACCAAGATGACCTGCACGACGTAAAGCAACGGCTGCAGAAAGCCCGCCCAATCCGCCTCCTACAACGGCGACACGAAGTTGCTTGAAGTTGGGGTTGGAAGACATGTTCTAGTGAGCACTAGTCGGTTCCAGCAATGAGAAAAGATGGGGAGCGACTGAGAGAGATAACCATTTTTATGCATTGAAGGATAGTCGAGGCGTCAAGCACTCTCTTTTGGTTCCGAGTGTCTTTCCCCTCCTGGAGTGTATAAAGAGCTCCGCGGCCGCGCACTGTCCTTTATTGAGCAGTCAGCTGGGCCGGGGAAATCCGCGTATCGACCACTCAAGTACTTCGGCCGAGCTGTTAAGAGACATTGAAGCATTCTGTGCACGGTAAGTATCTTGCCTCTTTAGAATTGACCATTATCTGTATAGGTATGGCCAAACCTTTGCAACTCAAAGATTCAATGATTGTGAATCCCTCGCGCGTCATTTTCACGGACGATTTTTTCCAAGGAGCCAAAGGAAGTTGAAGTGATAGTCGGAAGACAAGCGCGACTGTGGGAATACAGATAGGAAGACCAGCTGTTTGGGAGTAGTCCAGAACGGTCTTCCTATGCTAATGGCACCTCAATTCTACGATCCAAATTCTCCGGACGAACAAGATGTTGCCCTTCCATCGGCTCCTCTCATCACCTTGAGCGAAAATGTAGTTCTACAACCTCCTCTGACGCGTCGTGGTACTGGTCCGGGATTGATCACGTTTCTTCCGTCATCTTCCTTTGCGGCCAGGACGGGGAAAAAACCTCTGGATCCCGAACCGGTACAAAAATGGGCGGAGGAGGGTTTTGCTGTCCTTGGGGTAACGAGCACTGGATCAGGATGGTCGGTTGAAGATGCCTTTACTAAAGGTATCCAAGCTCTATTGGATCTGAAAGAATTGGACACGAAGGACAAGTTCGCTGTTTATGGTGAGGCAAATCCGGTCATTGGACACAAAAACTTTGACGTATCCTGTGAACAGTTTACGATCCCCAAATATTACCCAAGGTTGTTTCATTAATACCATCGGATCCAAGACTTGCTTGCTTGGTTTGTATTGGGTCGCCTGCTTCAGTTCCGTCAGTTCCGGCCTTTGTCCATAGCCCTGGCAATGTAGCTCCTCCGGTCACAGCCCAAACAATTACAGTTCATCGTTACATTAATCCTTCCCCCTATTTTATTCTTCCTCAAGCTGCCGATTATGAACCCGGTTCCGCTACAGTCGCTCATAGTCGAACACTAGTGTTTTTGAGAAAGATACTTGGCGGACCTATCTTTGACATTGAAGCGATCTGGGACGAACATACGTACTTTGAGTTTGAAGTGAGAAGTGTCGCAAAGACGATGGGGACTATGGTGGTACGTCAACTGCCTCCTCAAACACGAAATAGTGTCTCAGGCTTCCGATAAGGCCGAGCCATATGTGAACCATGTTCCAACGGTATGTGGTCTCTTTCTGGATGTCACTATTGTTGATATTGTCCGTTCAATAGATGACTGGAGGTGTGGGTCGAAAGGCCCTCACAGCGTTTTATCGCGATCACTTTATCTTTGCGTGAGCATCCTTCCATCAGCTACATCAATGCCTCCAACTTGCCTCGCAGAAATCCAGCTGACACTGAATTACAACTGGTCTCTCGGACTGTTGGAAGCGACCGCGTCATTGGTGAGAATATCCCACCCAATGACTTACTGGAACACTCACACCGCTACAATGACAGACGAATTTATCTTCAAATTAACCCATGATCGAACCGTCGACTGGCTACTTCCTGGTGTTCCTCCAACTGGAAAGAAGCTCGAGATCCCATTCATGAGTGTTGTGAATGTGCGAGGCGATAGATTATATCATGGTGAGTGCCAGACGCGTTAGGACACGTCCAGAAGCTTATTCGTGTCAAACAGAGCACATTTGGTGGGATCAAGCCACTGCGCTAAAGCAAGCTGGGGTACTTCCAAGCCATGTCCCCCATCCACTTCCTGATGGTCAGCAAATGCTTCGTTTACCTGTGGCTGGTGTGGAATGTGCGCGTTTATTGGTCGACGAAACAGACGGAAAAAGCAATTCTATGTTTGGCCCTGAGTGGGGAGTTCAAAGAAGTCTCTAGGATTTTGATTGGTATATAGTGAATTATATGTATGTAAACGTTGTAGGAATTTCCTGGAATTTTGGTACAGTATACTTTTATTATCGTGGGAATATTATTGCATCACTACTTGCTGCGACGCAGCTCAAGTTGACGACGACCAGCACCTCGAAATACAATGTCTCTGGTAAGTCAACCTATGCGCGGTCACAGAGCGTCACTCAAATGCTTCTAGATTCATGCTCTAGTAGCTCGTGGCTCAACCATTCTTGCTGAGCACAAGGCTGGGTCTAGGGATTTCTCTAATGGTCGGTCGACTCGTCCCTTACCTCGTGCAGAGTCCTAAAATACAATGTTTCTTCAGCCACTCAGACAATCCTTTCAAAGATACCTCCGAACAACAGGTAAAGCTACCATGTTTCTCAGTTCGCGCTTTGCTGAAACGCCGGTCCTCTAGTAAACTAACCTATGTCTGGGAGCAATATCTTTTCCACTATGTTTCCGAAGGTGGTTTCACCTATTTGGTCATGGCCGATGATGCAGCTGGACGGTTGGGCTCCTCGCGTTGATTTACTTCAATGTCTGATTGCACTACCTCAGGAAAATACCATTTGCGTTCCTAGCAGAATTGCAAAGAAAGGTGTGTTGCTATGGCCAGTTTCCTGGCGTCACTCTCAACAATTCTTCGATAGTTCTTGGAAGCGCCATCCTCTTCGGTAGATGACCCCAACATGCCAGCATACGGAATGCAGGGAACATTCTCCCCTGTTATATCGAGCTTGATGCACAGATATAACACGGCTCCACCTCAAGACGAAGTCGCGCGTGCGCAGGCTGAACTCAATCAAGTCAAAGATATCATGGTTCAGAACGTCGAGCAAATCCTTAGTCGAGGCGAGAGAATCGAGTTATTGGTGGACAAGACAGATGTGATGGCAGGTCAGGCAACGGCCTTTAGGAGAGGTGCAAGGACCGTAAGGCGACAAATGTGGTGGAAGAACAAAAAGATTATCTGTCTGAGCATTCTGGTTGGACTGGTGAGTAATTTTGAATTCTATAAAGATGTCTTTCTGATCCATATCTTCAGATCCTACTCTGGATCATATTAGCGCAGTTTTGTGGGGCCAGCTTGCAGTGCGGAAAGAAGTCATCGGACTCGTAAACTTGAGTAAACCTAATTGATATCGATCTTGCGTATGTACTACTTATCTGTCATCTTTTATCCTTACTCTTATCCTGCTCGGAATTGTAATCGCACACTAATCTCGAACATTCGTAATGAGTTACTTGAAGAAACCGTCTAGAATGTCATTAAACAGACAAAGTCATAAACATGCTATTCATGGCCTTAAACCCTTCAATTTGGCAAGCTCTACTCCGTTCCATGCACTCAAAGCAATTACATCCGCACCTAAGTTCATAAAGTCGACTGCACTCGAGAACATGTAAGCTGCACCAACACGGTCAGGTTGGGCGAGATACTCACATCCTTGTTCGAATCTAGTTTCGATTTGCTCTGCGGATGTACAAAACATACCGGCATACTTTCCAGCCGCCTTTGCGGCCGCAAGAACGCGCCGTATCGCTTCCTGGACTTCTGGAATGTTTGGATGGTCGAGCGGCGGATAGCCCATCGAAGACGCCAGATCATTAGGCCTGGAAATGCGTCAGAGCGTCACTGGGTTGCTGGGATACAGTGCACATCACCCAACAAATAACATGTCTAAAGCGCCATCAAACACTTACGAAGAATGTTTCAGGAAAGACTAACCTATTCCTTCTACCTTGGCAATTTCTTCACAATTGTTCAAGCCTTCCTCGGTTTCTATCTGCACAGCAATGAACGTGTTTCTGTTCGCTGTCGCGATGTGTTCACCCATTCCTTGCCCGAAAACAGCTGGAGCGAACGGTGAGCCTGCACCTCGAACCCCGGAAATGGCACCGTCTATTCTTTGTGTCTTGGGTATAGGGAACTTTGCATAAGATACAAGCTTTCTTGCTTCTTCGGCGGTAGACATCATCGGGCAAAGGATTCCGTGGGCTAGGCAGATTTTAGAAATGAAACATACATCAGATTCGCGCACTCACCTCCAGTGTCCAATGTCCGTTTGACTATCCAATTCTCCGGCGCGGGTATCCTGACAATAGGAGACACGCCCTGGGCAGCAATAGCACCAACCGAAGCGTGCATGGCTGCGTCTGCTATATCTCCGTGTTCACAATCGACAAGCACGAACTGTTCGCTGTACTTGTCAGCTAATAAAAACCCTCGGAGGAATTCTTCGCACATCGTATCCCATTTGTGCAACCATGCGAGCGAGAGATGCTCCGGGCAACATCAACCACGATCCTAGTCCAGTTAGTACGTCCCTTATTGCTACTGATGGACAGAAGCTGCTGACCTACTACTGGCCGTCTCGGGGTCCTTGCGTTGGCCATAGTGCGCTGCAAACCCAGGAGACTATCAGCATCGATTGTAGTTTTTGACACGGATAGTGCTTCGTAGGACATAGTGGCTGGGTGGAAAGAAAGACGTGTCTATTTTTCTTTCTCGAAAGCGTCCTGGCTTCGGTGAGATACCGCGGATCCATCCGCGGAACGAGTCCGAAGTAAGATCACCGTATCATTTGACTAGATTGACTGCCGGGCACTTGCTTAAAGGGAGTGTAAATTCTCAGAGAGCTGAACGACTCTGAACACGACTTTGTCCCGCGAAACATGCATCTAAATACTACTTGCATACTTAGTCGACGACGCCCAGCGATTTGCCAATTGCAAGCACTGAAGGAAGTAATGCACTAATGACCCATAATCCAGATTCCGGTGGCCGGATGATAAAACATATTTGTCGAGATTTGTCCCCATCTACTTTTAGTCTACTGATAAGATGTGATGAAGATCTTCATAAATGAAGCTCGAAAGGTTTTCTTGTCCCTACCCTGTCGTTTCCCGTCTTTCAAACTGGATTTCAGTACTGTGGCGATGCAAAGGGACCGTTCTACAGATTCTAGATCATCGATAAAAGGTTCGGAGACCAATGAAAGTCCAATCACCGTTTCCCCGGAATCTTGGAGCAAAGAGGACGAAAGACGTCTCGTTTGGAAGATGGATACTCGTTGTCTGGTAAGTGTTACCCTCCATCTGTGACTCGATTTCTAGGAAACTGCTCACTCCTTTATAGCCTGCTTTGATTATTGTACGTGTCCGTAGACTCCGATATTCCACTGGGGCTCATTCACTTGAACCTTACAGCTGTTCATTCTGAACTTTCTTGTGAGTCCTGAAAGTTTTATCGAGTTCACGCTCCAATAATTGAGCTTTATTTGTAGGATGTATGTTTCACCCTGCGACTTCACGTTCAAGACGCCAAACTGTAGAGTTATAGAGGGGAAATCTCGCGAATGCACGTCTGAAAGGCCTCCAAGAGGATTTGAAACTCAATGACACAGAATATGCGACTACTCTTTCAATTCTTTTCGCTGGGTATATCTTTGTAAGTCGTAGCATTCAACATCTTCTGCCTTAATGACTTTGTAACGAACATGGAATAACAGATGCAAGTTCCCTCAAACCTTATCATGAACACCATACCCTACCCGCGTCTTTTCATATCGGCCGTCGTTGTCCTTTGGGGGCTCATCTCCGCTCTAACGGCAGTAAAGCTATAGTTTCCCATCTACCAATCCACTGCTTTACTGATTGGCGGTGACTAGCTTTGCAATGACTTCTCTCATCTAGTGATTTGCAGATTCTTCCTGGGTTTTGTAGAGGCTGCTTTTTATCCTAGCGCGGTTTACTACCTTTCTAGATGGTACACTAGAAAGGAAATTGGGTTGAGAATTGCGATGTAAGATGGAGCCTACTATTTTTCCTCAGATGAAATGGGACTGATTCCGTACATCGGACTAGGATGAACTCTGGCAACATGTTGGCACAGGGTGAGACTTTTTGGAAGCATCACCGTGGTTTAGATGCCTCATCTGTGGACCAGGTCTAGGGGGCCTCGTCGCTGCTGGAATCCTCAGTGGGATGGAAGGTACTAAGGGCATTCGAGGATGGAGATGGGTGCGTCGTGAACCAGTAGTGACTTCCTGCTCTGGCTCATTGGTTTTACGTGAATAGCTTTTCATAGTTGAAGGCACGATTACTGTTGCTTTCGGCCTTCTTATTCCCTTCCTCTTGGCTGATTATCCCAACAGGTAAGTTGCCCTTGATATCATCACAGCTCACAAATTCGGAACTTCACAGTACCAAATGGCTCACGGAACGCGAACGAATCATTGCTCAAGGCCGACTCGTTCGGGATGTCGGAATTGCTGACAATCCGGATGAGAGGGAAAGGTCCAAGTCAGGAATCTTTCACGGTTTCATCTTGGCAATTACGGATGTCAAAGTCCTAGGATTAGCGTCAGTCGATTTCTTTCTGAGGCATTCGCATTTTAAAGCTTTTTGTGCAGCTTAATGTACTTCACTTACCTCATGGGCCTTTCCTTCGGTCAATACATGCCTACTATCACGAAGACCCTGGGATTCTCCACGACGATCACACTCTTGCTAACTTTCCCTCCATGGGCCTTTGCCACGCTCTTCGCACTAGTCAACTCTTGGCACTCTGATCGAACGGGCGACAAATTTTGGCATATAGCACTGAGCTACGGATTTGCTCTTCTCGGATATATTGTTGCTCTGACTTGTGAGTCTGGATTCGTCCACGCCCAGTTCCCGTCTAATTCGACTCTTGCAGCGACAACAATACCAGGAAAGTACATTTCCCTCTTCGGTATGTGCATGGGATATAGTGGTGGTATAATCCTTCTCGGTTGGGTCAGTTCTACAATACCCCGTCCTCCCGTCAAACGAGCTGCTGCTATTGCTTTTGTGAATGCTTTCGCGAATATTGGACAGATACCTACTTCGTACCTGTGGCCATCAAAATGGGGACCGAAATACTGGCAGTCTTTCACAACGGAGATATGTTTATTGCTCTTCAGCTTGGGTGTTGGATTTGGTGGGTTTCCGAAATGCTGAGAATCACATTAAATTTTTAATTGATTGGGTCTTAGTTCTCCGTCAGCACCTGATTTCGTTGAACAAGAAGCTTGAGAACGGACAGACGAGACCGTATGATGCCGATAAAACCACTGTTCAACAAAGTGCCGAGTAAGTGTGAAACCATTCTGATTGTGCACTTTTTGAATACCATTTTCATATGTAGCCTCGTCAGAACATCAGTGCGACATGAAAAACAAATTGTGCATTCATTCAGGTACCTTTATTAGACGCTCTTGTTACGGCACTGTGTATGTACTGGGCAAGTTGAAGACTTTTGTCATGAATCTGGTCGACCACAATGAGTATTGCTGCCCGCCTAGCTCAATCGGATAGAGCGTCAGACTTTTACGGTATTGGCCGGTGGGTATCTGAAGGCTGCGAGTTCGACCCTCGCGGTGGGCTACAGGAAATTTTTAGTATTTTACCCTCTACACTTACGAGTTCAGGAACCATTTGCGCCACACATCTCGGTTTGATCAAAGTGGAGTAGAAAATGAAGCGAACTCAACGGAGAGTGGAGCTACTTTCATAGCGATTCGAGGACTTTATGATCTGCCGCTTAGGGCTGGACACCTAGCTCTACGCAGTTCCGCGACTAGACGCAGCAAATCTAGAATCCAGTGGTATCCAAGGAAAGCACCCTCATTTTATGAACAACCGAATAACATCTAAAGTATGTTGGCGGTCTACCGCACAATGTGAGAGGTAAATCTTGTACGGAAATTGCTAGACCGGAAAAGGAATTGAAATCGAGGGGAGGAATGACCGTGACGCATTGTCACGATGAAGGCCTGCCGAGACTCCACCTTGGCAGCTGAGCTCCAGCTGTTGGCGTGAAGTGATGTGACTGTGGCACCAAAGGGTGGTTGAGCCAAACTGCGCGCAGAATCTCCCTACTGACACCCAAAATTTTGGCAAGTTGAGCGTTATTCTTAGAGGGACAAGAAAAAAGTCAAAATATAGGGGTGTCGGAATGACGTCTTGCTTTGATCTAGTGAGAATTTGGTTACCAGGCGCCGGTATATAAAGAACGGCAAGGAATTTTTAGAGGGAGGATCCAGGAATCAAGATGGCTGATCCCAAAAATGACGGACTGCTGTCGAAAAGTTCCCACTATTCACAGGAAGATCTCCGTCCGCCTCCATTCGCGAGCTCCTCAAACCTCAACCTCGAGGATCAGTCCGTCTTCGTCCACCAAGGTGTCTACTCTTATCCTCCTAGTCCTGCCTACCGGTCTCGCGTCGACATGACAGAGGAGAGTCTAGCAGGTGGGAAACACCCCTCACCAGTGGACACCAAGCCGAAAGTTCACTATCCTGAACATATTCAACACCGCGAACCAAGCTATCAGGGCGTTCAGGCTGACAATGTTTCCCTTGCTGGTACAGACGACGAAGAAGAAGACGAAGATTATGATTGGAGCGGAGACGAGGACCTCGTGGACCAGGAAGCAAAGTTCGAGGAGAAGTTCGGGGTCAAGCGTAAACGGCAAGGATGGGGCTTCAAGCGGTGGGTAGTGGTCTGGTTATCTAGTTTGCCTGTTTATTAAGCTTCAACGCTGCTACAGAATCATTACTTTACTCTTCTCCTCCCTCATCGGCTCTACTTTCCTTGCAGGCTTGATTGTTGCACCCGGTATCCTCATACACTTTTTCTGGTATGAAAACAACCCGACCGACCACCGCCGTTATGTCAAACAAAATGTTCAAGCCTGGCTCTTTTGGGCTGCAGCCAACCTCCTCGTCTCCTGGTACCTAGCGCTCATCGTTGACCTCATCCCTATCATCATTACATTTGTACTTGCTGCGGTCTGGGGTCATATTTCTGAATACCACAAATCCCGCATCGAACTTTACAACTCGGTCAAGAATACTTTCAAACCTGTCTTGTACGCAGCCAGCGGCTGGGTCAGTTGGGTTATCATTTTCGGACATATTTTTAACCTGTACAATACCGATGATCCGGACAATAGTCGTGCACACTACACGCGCAGGCTCTACGAGGCAGTCGAGTTTCTGTTCTTTCTTGCATTGGTGATATGCGCACAACGTATGCTCTCGCACGCTGTTGCATTCGCGTTCCACGCGACCGCATTCAAGGAACGTTTAGCTACTGTTTCTGAGCAGCTTACGACCATCGAGAAGCTCAGAAATTACAAGCCGAAGCATAATTACCACTATCGAGGTAATAGCTCAATGGCGCAAGGGTCTCGTGTCCGTACATCAGTTTTCAGTACACCGGTCTTTGAAAAGGACCATTTTAACTGGGGTACTCATAGCAACAACAAACACGACGATGCCAATGATGCTGATGTCGAGGATGGTGACAAAACCTTGATAGGCTCGAGTAAGAAGGGCAAGAGGCGGAGCACTTCTTCTTGGTTCAAAGGCAAAAGCACTCATTCCAGGCAGCCTACGGTCACAGTCGAAGATACAGAGCACGAGATGGGCGTTTTAAACTCCAAAGGACCCACACCTTCCGGCTCAACCCCGATGCTGGACGATTTCACCCCTCCTCATAGGTATCCGCCCTTGAGTAAATCGGCCACTCCCAGTCCAAGACACAGCGTTGATGGATCTGATAATGGTGGTGTTGGAGAGACTCTCGGAGCTGCTGCCAAGGCTTTAAAGTCTGCTGTATTGCACGACGCAAGAAATATCAAGGGTGGAAACGAAGATGACGGTATAGCTGCTTTGGGTGTATATGGAGTCGGAAGTACTGTTGAAGCCAAGGTTTGTTCACTAGTTTTTAGTGCGAATGAGTTCTGTGCTGAATCCTTACTAACAGCGCCTGGCTCGTTCAATCTATTACCGTTTCAAACCTCCCAATATCGCGCGAACGTTTCTTATCCCATCCGACTTCTACCCTGCCTTTGCTACCAACGAAGATGCTATAGCTGCCTTCCGTGTCTTTGACCAAGATAATAATGGTGACATATCTCGCTCCGAAATCAAAGGCCTAGTCCTGCGTGTCTACCGTGAACGTCGATCCCTTGCCAGGTCGATGCGGGATGTTGGAAATGCATTGAAAAGTCTGGATCATATCTTACTCTTCTTTGCACTAGTGATCCTCTTTTTCATCTCACTGAGTGTGTTCGGGGTGCAGGTCGGGGATAGTTTAACCTCTGTATATTCATTGGGTATTGCGGCGAGTTTCATCTTTAAAAGCACCGCCAGTAATGCTTTTGACGCAATTATGTTTTTGTTTGTTACGCAGTCAGTATTTCATCTTCGATCTTTGTCTCAGCTAGCTAACAGTTTCATAGTCCTTATGACACTGGAGACCGATGCTTCATTGACGCCGAAAACCTTGTTGTCAAGAAGATGGGCCTGTTCGCTACAGTTTTTACACGTGTGGATGGCACAGAGACCTACTACTTCAACAGTCAATTATTCGCCAAATTCATTACGAATGTTCGTCGGAGTAGTGTGAGTGCCTCGCATTGCTATATTTCCTACTTCAAGTCTCAACAGTCTCACCAAATAGAAAATGTACGAAAATTGTGTACTCCAAGTCGCCTGGCGTACACCACTTTCGAAATTGGATGAGCTGGAAAAATGTTTAAATAGATGGCTATCGACGGAGGAAAATAGGTGGTATGAGCCTAATACGAGCTTGACATTCCAGAAAATTGTCTATCAGAGATATCTGGAGATAACGTTCCCCGTCGGGCATAATGGGTCAGTTCGTTCCTACTAAATCACGCACCGACACTGACGAACTCTCGTTACTGCCAGAACTTGGCAAGATTGGGGCCTCCGGTGCCAACGAAAAACCGCTTTCCATGCCGCTGTTCAGTATTACTGTAGACAGCTTGGAATCATTGGTTATGAGGCACCTTTACCTGTTGTCTGGGGCAACGCAGACACCCAGACTTACGATCCTCCTCAATCACCTGGGCTTTACGACGAAGAGGGAGCGGACGTGGAAGACGTAGGCTCGATCGCCAGTCGTGAACGTGGACCAGGAGGAGTCGATGTTGTCGTGGGCGGATCCGAGACTGTGAAACAAGCTGCCTTGGAAAGAGGTGGTATGGGTGGTTTGGGAGCAAACGCGGAAGGACAGGTTGCGGAGGACAGTCAGAAGAGGACAACGGCTCTGTGGTTCACACCTCCAGAGGGGATGCATAGGAATGCACACTTGAGAGCGAGAAAAAGCAAGGGTAGGAAGGCAGTCAGTGGTGTGAATATGGGTGGTGATTGATTCGGCTATTACTCTGTTTTGGTCGACTGTCTTTTTGACAATTTTTTTTTCCCTTCACAATGTTGATATCGGATTGGAGAATTTCTAGAACTTAGATTCCTTATAGTACTGGTCCTTTTTTTCTTTCTGCTTTCCCTTTCCTCTCGTCCAATCAGCACTATCACGACTATACATGCTCTGCTGTCGCTTTCATATTCATCAGCATATTATCATTGTACTTCATCCTAGCATTTCCATCATGATTCTGATCTACGTTCCTAGAAAGCATGCGTGCTTCCGATTGTCGCAAAATGACAGGGGCTATTTGACCCTTATTCGTGGCGTTCTCGGCGTTCGCACTCCAAGTCTTGCCTTTGCAATCGGACCTAACCTCTACATTAATCCGTGGCTTCTGGTACCAACCCCTTAATTGTGGCTCACTATTAACGCCCACACTAACGCCCAAGGGTGTGTATACTCTTTGGGCTCACAAAATATCTTCACAAACCGCATTTAAGGCCCGCCTAGCTCAATCGGATAGAGCGTCAGACTCTTATAGGCGGGAATCTGAAGGCTGCGAGTTCGACCCTCGCGGTGGGCTAGTTATAAAGCTTTTTTTAACCCTTTTTTCTTCTTTTCCACGGTTATTGTTATCAAGGCTTCTTCCCTTCCTCATTTTAACTATCTTTCTGATGCAGTCGTCAACGACAACGCTACCAACCGTTTCAAGTACTCCTTCCTATTCAACAGGAATTGTATAACATTGCTCTTGTTGGAAGTCTTGAGCGGTCACAATTAATGAAGTCTGTCTTGCAAGCGATTTGCCGCTTTCTCACTTCTTGTCTCTGCGACAGACGATCCTTGTATGATAGGAGGCCAATTCTATCAGCGCAGGCACCGGAAGACACATAAGCGGACAAGAGGGTTTTCCAGCCCAATACAACGATCAATTCTCCAGACGGAACAAAGGGCATTGGTCAGTGGCGTAGCTCGCAACACTCGACCAATAATACTCCCCTGAAGAGTGACAGCTCGCAAGTGGGTGATTGCGGCATCTTGTGATTTTCAGGCGTTCATGTGGGTTTTTGGCTATTTATTACTGATTTTCGGGCAGTATTTGATTGTCATTTCCAATGAACAATTGAGGCCGATATGATTTTCTACATCCCTAAAACGTTACTCCTGTCTAAAAGAAGCCCTTGATTTCGGATTCCCTCGATGCAACGGCTAAACATGATCGAAGAGGCTAAGATTATTCCACAACTGCATAAATACGCACCACAGTTGGTGGTATCTCCATTCTGCGCGATCTCAGCAACATGCCCTCTGTAAAAGTGAAAAGCAGCACAGGCAAGACGGAATTCCGATATACCATCTCCACCCCCAAGTCGGCTTCCGCCAAATCGATAGAGAAGAGCCTTCCTACGGTTCTTTTCTTACATGCCGTATACATTCCCCAAGAAATATTTGTTCGTAAGTCTAATTTAATTCCGTTCTATTTTACCTTGTTAAAACTTTAGTAAAGAACAGTTTGGCGACCCAAAGTTGAGGCGATTTAACCTTGTGGCCTTGGACCACCGGGGTCATGGGGAGACCAGCGGAGACAAGCCACCTGAAGGCTATGGACAAGTCGAAGCTGCAGAAGATGTTGCCAAGTTCATGGTAAGCTATTTTATCATATATCACTCTTTCCCGTTATTAAGGATACGTTCAGGAAGCACTAAAACTCCCTCCATGTCATGTAGTAGGGTTATCCCTGGGCACGATCATTGGCTTGCAGTTAGCTATCTCGTATCCCGAAAGAGTGTTATCCCTCTTTCTGATGTCGCCCTTGGGGCTAGAGGAAGTGCGTTTATTGGCCCTCTGAGCCTTCACTGTGCCCTAACCCTTGATGATAGCCCGAAGAAATAGCCGACGGTCGCAAGGAGATATATGATGTCTGGTGCGAAGGACTGACAGGTCCAGCCCCCGACGAAACCGTGCTGCTCGACGCTGTCTACGGTGCGATGCAACTAGCATTCAGCAACAAAAACACTACCCTGATTAGCGCGTGAGTTCGACTCCTCCTTTTCTATATTTCGTCTCCTTAATTCTTGGCTATCACAGATTGGTGAACAGAATATATCCTCTCGCCAAAAAAAACTGGGGGCCAAAGAATTTCGACCTTTATCGCAGAATGACACTGGAAATATTCACTAATCGGAGGGCACATTCGAAGGAAGCGCTATCTTCCAGACTGGCACACATTCCTGTCACCCTCGTACATGGGCTTGGGGATGTGGCGTACCCTTTGACTTACTCCGAAGAATTCATGCAACAACTTGAAGACGCGGGAGTTCAAGTCTCATTAGTAAAGATTCCCGACGCCCCTCACTTTGTCAACATCGAGTCCCATACGGAGTTCCCAGAGTGAGTCTTTTCCGTTCCACCATTGTTGTGCCATTTCTCAGACGCCTACAGAGTCAATTCTTTTATGCATGATTTTATTCTACAACATTCGCAACAACAGGTTAGCTCTATACCCAGCAAGATCGACAATCCTTATGAGAGTTTACTACGCAAGAATGGATGGGAGCCGGAGGAAGATGCCGATGATGAGACGACGATTTGAAGCTCCTGTGTATTAGTCCTCACTTGGTTTTCTGGAATGCTTGTACATAGCCACTGGAAGGGGTCAATGCAGTGTTTTGTCGACAGGTTCCTGTCTCTTTCACCCTGACTAGGAACCGCTTTGACCCCCCCCAGCCCCTATCCGCCAGATATATAAGCTCACACATATTCACCCGATAATCATTCGAACGACTGCATATCAATTCTCTCCAGCACATAATCTTCAACCAGACATGTCTACACACAGTCTCAAGGTGTCCACTTTGTCCTTCGTCCCTCAAATATCTGATGCCGAGACTTATCGTTGTCCTTGGGCTTCTTCGTCGTCGGCCTCCCTTGCCTACGAATCATATGCTCTACCTCCTCCTTCGTCGGAGTATCTCCCTTCTTCCATCCCCGAGTTCATTCTCCCATCCATACAGTGCAAGTCAAACATCCGTGTCCCTTTATCTCTATCCGCTCGTCGTGGTTACGGATTGTCCATTGAAATAACGTCCTCGCATGCACCTGTACAAACACAGAAAGGTCACCTAGAACCAAAAGCTGGTTCGTTGCCCAGGAGGAAACGTGTTGTTGCTCCAAAGCCTACTCGGATACAAGACCCTAGAAGTTTCGACTTCTCTATATCATCTGATTCAAATTCAGTCAATGAGGACTAGGGTCGATAGCCTATTCATGAGTACACGAACAGAATTGTACAAATCCATGTAATATAAAACATCCTTCTATACCGTACAACTCCCCTTGTTTCACAATTGTGTGGAATACTGACAAACGAGATTTCAAGAGGGACTAATGGGGAACCATCTTCGGAAAACAAGCCCTGGGTCATATTTCTTCTTGATCTGCTGGAGCCTTGGATAATTCTGACCGAATACCAACTGAGCTTTATCGGCCACCGCCTCCTTCAACCCAGTTACACCCTCTGGATCTGAAAAAAATTCAGTAACACAAGCTTGAATTTCCGAGTTCACACACCATAGTTTGTATAACCTTGAATCTGAGTTTTAGTAACACCGAGCTGGGCCTGTGGGTTACCAATTATATTTGCTAGTTCTCCCGCACCTGTTCGTGCGCGTTGCAAATTGTTGGGTGTGTTCTCTCCCCATACGAAATTAATCAAGATAGTGTTGGTAGGGTCGCGCCTGAAAGCCGTCTTGTCTGATGTGATGGAATTGATTTTATCCAGATTGAAGTATTCGAAGACGAGAACAACGCCAAAGCCGTCATTTCCGCTGGAATATTCGATGACCTTGTCAAATGCGTGTTTCAGAGAAGGGTAGTCAAGGGAACTCTGCGCGACTCCCTTCTGATATACACAGGATCCATGTTGAGTGCGTTCATTCTGTAGATTCGAGATATATCTAAGTGTTGTGATATATGAACGTCTGACTCACCTCGAGAGCATTCAGTTGCTCATAAGGAATTTCCGCAGTGAAGTCAGCCACGGGTTCTGGTCGTCGCAATTGAAAAGAGACTCCATCTTATGGTCATGAAGCAACACTCACTCAAATCGAAGAAAGGTTTGAAGTGCTCGCGTCCTTCAGCCTCACTGCCATTGTAAAACAAGGTCATGGGTATCACTGGCTGTATTTCAAGAGACAATTAGAATGAAAATAACCAGAGACGGTTGACAGACCTGTCTACCCGGTCCAACGGTAAAGAACTGGATCATCGCCCCCATTGTTGGAATAGTTTTCTTCCAAGATTCTGTCGTTTCCACCACCTCTTTAAGAGAGGTGAAAGGGAATATAATGCTTCCCGCATAGACAGTGCGACGTTGTGGATACAGTTTCAGAACGAATTCAGTGCAAACGCCAAAGTTGGACCCTCCACCCCTAACAGCCCAGAAGAGATCTTCGTTTTCGTTTTCGTTCGCGGTGACAACAGATCCGTCCGCAGTGACAATAGTGACCTGAAGATGGACGACCAATTCAGTAATGGATGTATGCCAGCTGCGAATCGATCTACCTGGACGACGTTGTCAACAGCCATGCCATACTGTCCACTCAACCATCCATAACCTCCACCGAGGGTCAATCTAGGCGTTAGAGAGTATGAGAGTCTATTATTTTCTTCTCGAGTAGATGTTGATCCTACCCTCCTACACCAGTCTGATTGATCAATTTGATGGGCGATAAGACAACAGACTGAGAGTGTAGATCCAAATGAAACTTACATGATTCACGGTGCCGCCGACTGTAGCCAAACCATGTTGGATTGCAGTCCTATCCACGGCTTCCCAGAGAGCGCCTCCTCCTACATAGGCAAGCTTCTTGTCAGGATCTATCCTCGAGTAATTGATATAGCGAGAGAGGTCGATGACCAGACCTCCTTCGATGGAGGATGCACCTATATTTCTCGGTTCTCAGTGCATCATTGTTCCAAAGGCGCCATGAACTCACCAGCAGGACTGTGTCCCCCTCCACAAATAGCTATCTCTAGACTGGCTTCGCGGGCATATTTTAAAGCGAGTGCAACGTCATCTGGGGATTTTACGAAAGCAACGACTTTTGCACTCCTCTCCGCTGTCTTGGCCCAACGCGATATTGCTTTCGCATAGTCAGGGTCGTCGGACGTCACAAAGTCTCCCTTGAACTGTTCGGGGAAAGACGGTAGGGCCATGGAAGTTTGAACTCAACGCGGTGTCTGTATGAAAGTATAACTATATTACGAATTCGAGCTACTCTACATTAAGCATAGATCTTCATAACAAATGTACTAAGACGAAACTTAGTCCCTGCCAAAGAGCTCCATCGGACCTTGGTACGCCTGCCACAAAACTTGCGCATTTTCTTCGAACATTTGAGTACTGATCGGTACCGAGTTCGGTCTCACAACGTTGCCCAAGACGGTTGAAAGTTCACCTTCCAAAAACTCGTAACCGGATGTTCCGTCTATACCAACAGCAGAAAGAGAATTCAGATCCAATGATGTTATTTGTGGGGTTGGTGATATAGGCTCTTTCTGGGAAGTCTCATGAATCGAATAGAGATTTCCCTCACCAAGCAAAGCATCGGAACCACGCTGAAGAATATCTGGATACGGTCGATGGGAGATAGGATGAATAGGAGATATGGGAGATCCTCCATCGTTCTCAATGCCAGTACGTAAACTGGACAATCGTTGGTGACATCGACCATCACCAACAACGGTGGGAATTGACGGGTTAGGATAATGCTTGTCGTTTGACGAAATGGGCTCCCAATCTGACGGCGATGAATCATCGAGACGCCGCCTAGAGGCAGGGGGAAGGTCTTCATCCGACGCACTTTTTCGTTTGTTTCTTGTGAGTCTGGAACAAAATGAGCGTTGACCCAAAAGGATGGAAATTTGCACGCACGACATATCAGATACAAAAGTTTGTTGAGTTTCACCTGCATCCTTGAATCGCTGGGCTGCTTGCAGGGCTTCGATCGCTGTGCTTCCACCATATTGCTTTGCCTTCACCACGACCAGAAGATCGGTAACAATCTCTCTACACCGTTTTGATGCAGGAAATACGGTCTCCATTCTCTCCAGAATAAGGATACATTTCTCCGCGTCGGAAAAGATAGACGACAGTAAGTCTGGCTGGTTGACATATGCAATCGACCGGAGGAGAAGAATGGCACTTAGCTGTATAGAATAGAATTTGTTACTTCGCGGACGAGTCCAACAAGAGAATAGTTTTGAGAAACGTACTGTGATATACTGTACAGCAAAGGCGAGGTGATGTGAAGCAGGGAGCATCTGAAGTATATTGTTCGATCAACATCCAGGGTGCCTAAACGCTTTTAGACTAACCTCTTGAGTTATTTCGCCTATTCGAATACCTATTCGTTCATTCAATGGCTTGAGTACCGGTCTTAAAAGCAGTATAGAGATACTTCACGTACAAGATCGAGCAGCACTTATGCACTGGACGAGAGAAGTTAAGTCTGAAGGTATAAAAGGCTGGTCAGGAATGAAAGGTCGATCTTGTGGGAATCGCAATTACTCTAACAGGTTATAAAGGGAAGACATAATAACTCACGAAGAAAAATTATGCTTGAGTAGTATACGAAGAAGGCTATCAGACATAGTGACAGCATTTGAGGGTTATTGGTGTCATTTGCTGAAAACCGAATACACGGAGGAAGACCGTTGATCCAACCTGCCAAGTCCGCGTCCAGTGCCGCAACTGTTTTGCGTGTTGTTTCACTTTTGGGGTCATCAATATGTTTAGACTGAACAAATCGCATAATTCTTCCCGCGATCACATAAATTCTCAACAGTCTGGTGTACGTAGGTAGAGTAGGAAAAATCTCCAATTAATGAAAAAGGAACTCAAGAACGCAATATCGACTCACGCCACAAATCCAGTCATAAACGATTTTTCTTGCGAGGAAACGGCATTCCCGTCACGTAAAGCGGTCAATTGAGCATCATCCAATTGAGCAGCTGACGGACAAAAGGTTAGCTCACAGCTTCGAATGAGGATAGACACTACACTCACGCATGTCTGCATCACAATCATCATCGTGCGTGCCAGCTGGCCGACCTAATGCCATCGACAACACCCGATCTAGCCCATACACGCACCACCATACCCGTCTCCGCATTTCCCTATCAAAGGGTGTGAGAGGCAGACGCCTTCCTAAACGCTGAAATGGAAACCTCAAAATTAGAATCGAGTCAGACGCCTAAAGTTTAACTCTTACGTGTAGGCCAAGGTCTTGTGCTCGTCTTACTGCTCCGCCAGCACTAATCCAACTCTGTGCCAAAGCTGGAATACAAACAGGGTCAATTTCACTACAGGCTGATGCGACAGCCATAACTGACTGTTCCAGGTTGCGTTGCAGATTGCTAAGATTGCCAAGCATTGGACGCTACGAATGTTCAGTATCACTCCGAATTGCCTGTCGGAAACTCACTGCTCCAATTTCGAAGATCCCATACCCAGCCAAAATAAGAGCTGTGCACGTTCATAGAATCTGAGGTGGAATGCCGCCCCACTCAGCTAAAATGCAGAATTTGAGTTCGAGACCATGTACTTACTCCCAACCGCTGAAGTCAGTCTGTCCCTCTGGCGACTTCTCTCTCGATTTCGGTCTACCGGTGGTAGAAATGCATGCACCGCAAGCAAATACAGCAAATAGCAAGCACAGAAACGCGTGGTCCTGCGAAGGACATCCGAGAGCGCTATCTTCCATAACCTTCATGTATCGTTCCACGAATGATTGTTGATGAAGAATAGGGAATGTATGGTGCATCTGGGAAAAATAGGCTGTGACCAACTCATCAGCTTGTTCTGGTGAAGGATACGTGATGTCGTCAGGCCGCGATCTGCAGTGATGAATCAGGACTATGGAGATATAACATGCCATGTACTTACAAAGCGCGGTGAGTGCGGAAATGTTTGTTGGGATTGAAGAATGGAAGCCTGATCTCGGTTTGACTCGGGCGTGTTGAGTCAGGCGATATGTCTGTGGTTGGTTGGCCGTCTTGCATTGAAGTCATTGCATCCACGAGCATGTAAGAAGATGTTCCGCCGGTGTATCTAATGAGAGATGAACGACGTAGTCAAGAACACATATACGTATATTCACCTCAACGATCCATAACTATCCTTCGTAAGATATGATGATCGTTCTGACCATTTTGAAGGCGCATTCCGAGCTCCAGGTGCATCGATATTTGGAAGTATTTGATTCGGATTGGACAGCTGTGGGGTTTGGGGTATATCGGCGCGTGAGAGGGTTTGAATGGTGGAAGAGGGCTGATAATGTGTACGAATAATATTCTGCGAACCAGAAGATTCAGAGAGGAGCTGTGGTTGGGCATCATCTATAGTTTTAAATCTGAAGGGCGAGAAATAAGACCCTGTCTGGAGGCAAAAATGGAGCTTACGGCAGGGCTGAATTTTGATAATGAGGGTTAGCACGTAACCAAGCTGCGAAAGCCTGTGCCATGGGCTGCATTGCCTGAAGAGTCTCTTCAACTTTTGCCAGGCGTATATCGACCGTACCGGTTTGACTGCAACATCAAGAATACCTAAGGAAGGAGATTAGCAGGAGAGAATGTGGGTTCGTACTGGCGAGCGGATGCGGCATTGTCATTGATATCTTTGACTGGGCACCAGCGTCAATGAAGGCAGATGAACATATAATACGTGTGCGTACAACTACAGTGCTTGCCCGACGAGAGGCAGTAAGCACAGGGTTCCTGCGTGCACAATCAGTCTATCACAGTATCAAACATCGGTTTCGCGCTTCTTATCCTGCTCACCTGGCCATTACACTTTACCTAAGACAGTCCATGAAATATATAAAAAAAACTGGGGCCAGACCGGGACAAATCACGCACTTTTCGTTTTCTACAAACCTCGCAAGCTCGCCAGACCCTAGCCCGTGTTGGAACTTTTCTGCATTGTGAGAAACGACTTCAATGACCACACTAGCAGGAAATGGGCAACATGAAATAGTGTACCTTTCTCCATTCGAGACGGATGGTGCAAGTTCAGCCTGAGCCTGCTCCGACATCGAAAAACACGCTTGAGAGTCGGGACTGACGGATAGTTCCGATACCTATCCGCTGTCACTATTTCCCATTACGGCAGTTGTAACGATGCTCGCTCGGGCCGTAAGTTACAAGGATATTGATCATGATGGTACAAAACTACATTTCCTGGTTCATAATAACTACTTTCAAGTCGTCTCCCTTTCGAACAGCTTCCAAGGCCTCGGCACTTTTTGACAATGGGAATTTAGCTGTTACCAATGGTTTCAAGTCGACTTTCCCGCTGGAAGCTAGCTCAATGGCTGTCTGGAAACAGCCTGCAGTGTATCGGACAGATCCTACAACATCCAGCTCTTTTCCGACTATCTGGACGGTTGGGAATGAGTTGATTGCTCTACCAAGGCCAGCCGCTACATCTGCAGAGATCAAGTTAAGTCACTCGAGATCAAATAGTAAAAAAGAGGGACTTGCAGGTTCCACCGGGACGAAGGAAGCCAATTCCCGCGTGCATGCAAGGTTCGGCTCCTGAGGCTTCGACTACAACGTCCACACCCCAAGATTCTACTCCAGCCTCTTTCATCACTTTTGCTTTGAACTCATCGGCCCAAGACTCATAATCCTGTCTGTCATGTTTTTCTGGTGGAAGCGTGCCATATTGAGCCCAGTGCTTTTTTGCAAACTCAACGCGCTTTTGAGAAATATCAAAGGCGAGAATCTTTGAAAGGCCATAAGCTTTGGCGATAGCCATGACGAGTGCACCTAAGGGACCACAGCCACTAAACACGAGATTTACTGGTCAAGAAAAAACATGAAAATAACATGTTTGACATACAAGACAGCCAGAGTTTGACCAGGAGAAAATTTGGCTCTTTTGGCAATCTGGACCAACGAGTAAGCTTCAGAGAATTGCAAACGAAAGCCGCAACACACCTGTACAGAAATGGCCAAAGGTTGGATGCAACCCGCTTCAAGCCAAGGAAGAGAATCGGGAATTTTCACAGTGAAATCTGATTCACAAACATAGAACTGGGAAAGGGCTGCGGTATTCTACGTCTGTCTCAAAGAACTTACTTGGTGTAAAGATACCACTCACTGCCAGGGGTAGGATCTAGTCCCGCTTGCCTAATGTCGCGACAGATATTAGGTCTTCCTGCCTTGCAGTTAAAGCACCTTGTAGGAATTAGTAAGCATGAAGCAATAACAGAAAAGAGAAAGTACTTTCTACAAAACATTGTCGGTTCGATGCAAATTCGATCTCCAACGGCCCTGTCTGTGACTTGGTCGCCAATTTTGACAATAGTTCCCGTGGATTCATGTCCGAGCACACTCGGTTTAGAAACACGAAACTTTCCAAGGCCGAAGTGATTGTAGAGGTGAAGCTATGTTCAACAACTTTAGCACAACAAGTAGGAGCTTGGGCTGTCCAACGTACATCACTTCCGCATATGCCCGTTGCCTCTACCTTCACTAAAACTTCATCAGGACCAACCGAAGGAACAGGAATGTTTTGAATGTCAACAGCTCTTGCGGCAGTCAAAACACAGGCGTAGTTTGTTTGGGTTTGTGCTGGACTCATGGTTACGCAGGACTTAAAGTCGGGGAGATAATGAAAGGACAAACCCCTTGTTGCAAGCCTCTGAAATATACTTTGCCACAATCAGAGTTCGGGTAACGGATGGGAAGATCCGGTGAAAGATGGGGTCATAGTCCGGCCCAACCTGTTCGCACATGGAAAAAAAGCGGGACTTCCGCGGGTATTTTCTCCGATTTTCCGTCCAACAAATTTCGCCGATATCCTTACCAGTCAACTTGTTATATATATTAAGTTGCTAAAAATCTCTCTGGAGAGCATGTGAATGTTGAAAGCCTTGAATTTTTCCATTTATGCGTCAAGCGCAACCACTGGCAGCGTATCTATGCATCTTATGCGGATATGTACAGAATGTGCGATAGCAAGTTGTTTATCATGTAGCAAGGACTCAAAGGATTGAATTCAATGACTCGGGGTTGAAGGACGGTCCAAGACTGATACGGGAAAAAGGATTAATTTCACTAGCAAACAACTTGCAGATGACCCACATGATATAATGCTGCGACATGACAAGATTGATTGAATTTTTGAAGACGTAGCCATCAAACCTGACCCGCCATGAGTATGTATGTAGGACTTGATATAAGAGTGAACGTTGGGGGGTATTTGTCCTGTATACTATTTTCAGACTTTGGACCGGGAAAACAAAGCAGATAGTCGAATTTGGGCAACAGCTGGACTAATCGGATGGAATAAATGGGTTGTCGAATACGAAAAAAAAAAATCATGCATTAGAGTGCGGGGTTGAGAAAGCCTATACGAACACGTGCTTCAAGTTCTCTTTGCTCTTTACCAATTATGCCTCCTCGATGCCAACGAAGATGTCAGGTATGCGAAAAGGAAGAGTCGAAATACAACTGCCCGAAATGTCCCATGCTATAGTACGTCGAGGTTCGCTACCGGAAGGTTCAGTCACAGGAGCTGAATGAATACCTTGTAGTTGTTCAGTAACCTGCTATAAAACGCACAAAGGTATGTTCCGCTTTTGGATAACTAGTTTATGTATCTTTCAATTGAGATGGACCCATTAGAGTCAAATTGTGGACCCGAGGTCTCAACATCAACGACGAAAAATCGAGATACTTCTTCCGATGGGTCCAATTCACGCGAGTCCCTGGAAGAGCCAAAACCGCTCCGGCCTCTGACATCTCTCAAGTGGCCTTATGTTCCAGAGGAATCTGCATATCCGGATCCACTTGAACGAGATGATCCCAAACCTCTTCAGCCTCGGCATTACGAAGCGATCGGTCAATTGGTGATTTTTATTTTTTCGCCCGTCATGATTGTAATTTTTTTTGGTAGCTACTTCACCTGCCATTCGTCGAGTCCTGGCCTCGTACCCCAACCTTCCAAACATTCTCAGCTCTATTGACCAACTCAAAGGTTCTGATCGTGATCATGCTCTTCAGCGTGCACTTGGAGTGACTACTCCAGAAATTATTGATCATTCCAAAGCTATCCAAGTCGACGACGATGTACTCGCTATTCGGGCATTAGCAGAAGCAGTTGAAGCTGCAGTTAGGGCAGACAAACGAGATGCTCTTGGATTAGATTGGGACGGATAAAGTGACGACATGATTTTCTCCTGCCTATTTACTGGTAGCAGTCAAAAGTGAGTCCTCTTGAATATCTACATGTACATTCCATACCTTTCATTTTGCTTCTCCTTTCTCGTCTTCTCCAAATCCCCTTTACTCGCCAAATATGCTGCACCAGTATCCGCCCAGACCTGGTAGTCGGTGATCTTGGCTTCATCGTCAAAGTCTAGCATGTATGCGAATGTTTCGTCCCAACTTTCCCCAGTGCTTTTCCACACAAATTTAGCTTTACCCCTGCAGGCCACTCGATTTACTTCCGCATCTACCGTGAACTCGGAAAAGTCCATGTCCTCATAGGAGAGCAATGAGGAAATAGTTTCGAAATAAACCTTTATCGCATCGAGACCGACGTAGGTTTTGCCTAGAAAGGGTGCGAGGCATGCCTCGCCATGCTCGGTCGCGGAGGGACTATGGGTAATGGTGAAATGTGATAGGATGGTGTCAACATCTTTCTTCTCAGCAAAAGCTTTGCAGAAGTCTTGGGCAGATGTAAGCAGCACAGTTCGAGGCGGCATTGCTAGAGAGGAAGGGGACGACGATGAAGACGTTGAGCTACGTCGACGTCAGACCTTTCTTTGCGTCATGATGACGAACCCGTTCGAGTACATATTACTCATTCATACTTGTAGCTGACCGACATATTCATACTTGGAAGGCCATGCAAAGAGTGACGATCTCTACCATGGAGTTTTCTCAGCTACACAGTACGAACGTGCCTGGCAGGATCTCTACGACTACGGATTGCCCGTTGCCCAGTCCTTTGAAAAAGCAAGGGTACTTGTGCCTTGGTCAGCGCAGCTGGTAGGACTGGGAACAAGGGGACTTCGTGAAAACTCGGGAAACGGATCGCTGCTGTTACTGCGTGCATTTGAGCGTCTTCCTCTAAGCGTAGCTTTCGTGATCATGGTCAATGCCAGTATGACCCACTGAACATCAAGGGAAAATTCACAACTTGTGTTCCTAAACGTATAAAATACAGAGCCCAAGTACGAGCGAAGGAGTAACCTCCTCTGTATATCCAAAACGTAAGGATGATCAAGCCTAGAATACAAGACTATGTAGGTGGGTCAAGAGAAGCATTTTGCGACCCAGGAGCGAAACATGATCGTCAGCTTAAGACTTGGAACCCTCAGGGATGGCGGCGATCAGCTCAAGTCAAAGTTCGACGGAGCCGAGAGCAAATCGCTGGAAAGGCGCTGGACCTACGACTGGGGTCCAGGCGTGAAGTGAGGAGGGATACGACATGGGAAGTGAACAGACTTCATTGCGAAAATTGTCCATGCGAGGACTGGTAATTTAGGCGGAAAAGGCGCTGAATGAACAGAGCGATCCTCCCAGCTCCTTTTGGTAGGATACTCCCCAGGTAGGATCCTGAAATTCGCAAAAAGAACGCGTTGGTATGAACAGAAGCAATGTTCGTTCCGAAGTGTTTCAGGAGGATAATGAACGGGGTCGGAAAGAGCGAAAGAGTCAGTCTGTAAGGTATTTGCACCTTCCCAAGATCTTCACCCAGAGTGAACTTTGAAGTCAACACGCAGGAGACACGTGTTCCGATTGAGACGCTACCTTTCTTCCCTTCAGTCTACCTCGGTGCTCGGGTTTCTTGGTCTCTCAGTATATCTCAGTAAAATACGAAGCTCGATATTTATTGCAAGATTGGGATAAAACGTTCTACATCGACGCTTTCCGTGCGCGTTCTGCCTGTCTCCTCCATCTTGCTACCACCGGAACACATAGGGAGTCTCTGCCACGGTGTTGCTCCATGACCTAAAAGACCTAAAATCTGCATCTGGGTTCGGATTTCTTTACCCTTGCTTGCTGGATGGTGGCAGATACATGGCATGTACAATCGGCAAGACGGCCTAGGTGGCCAATGGTACTGGGACGTGAATGAACGGGAATTCAAGTGCAAGTTCCCACACGGTGGACCCGGAAGACTGACATCTTTCCTGCTCATTTGACTGGTGGCCCTTGGCTGGTAATTATGGCCGCGTCTTTTCCTCGAGGCCGATCAGTCCAGAAAACTCGAATTCCACATTGTTGATTTCAATATATAAAGGCAATGCACACGAACCGCCCTACTACACTCTTTCTCAGTCTTGAATTTTTACTAATAGTACTTGTCACCATGGCTTTGGTCTACCCCGCCGCCTACGATGCCTACGACGGCTACAGTCGCCTTCCCGGAAGTATTTCGCGTCGTCAATCCGTAGCCTATGGTACACCTTACAACTACGACCTCTATGACCAAGGAGCTTACCGCGACCCAGTATATGGAGCGGAAGTAAGTTCTTTCATATCTCATTTCCAATTGCTGCTCACTCATCGTCATTCCAGTACTCTTCGCTATATGATCGTCCTTTGTACTCGCAGCCTGGTGCAGTAATTCCGCAGACGCACAGGCTAGTGGGACCTGGTAGGCATTCTGTTCCCTCTGTGTTGATTAGAAAATTAATTTGAACGAATTCCAGCATATACCGACATTGGTGTTCGGGATTCCTACTATCCCGATCTCCCGCCCCGACCAGTGTCTTCGATGAGCGTGCGCCAGCGTCGTCACTCGGCCGTGTCGTTTGTCGGAGTGCCACGGCCACCACCGATGGACGCTTACCGCCGAGCCAGCTCTATCCAGATAAAATTCAAAAGGAGAGGCGGTCTGCTCGCGGGAATATCCCTGATCGAGGCACAGTCTCATGCTCGACTGGCCAACAATGACGCCTATACCATTCACGACCTTCATGCCGATCGAAAAGGTACCCTACTCCTGAAAATAAGAGTAAGTTTCCATCCCTTTGAATTGGAACGTTAATGAATATGATGTCAACTTTAGTGGGCTGGATACAACTCCTTGACTTATGAGATACCGTTGGACATGTATGACAGTCGTATTAGCCTATCGACACTAGCCAGGAGGGTTTCGCGTGCATGTTGTCATTATTTGCAGGTTGGTCTTGTCTTATCTTCTGATTCTGGTACTGTCTTTTAACCTATTTCCCCAAACATCAGACAAATCGAATCCCTGTTCCATGCGATCGTGTAGAGCTTCATCACCTCGAGGAAGTCTCTTACGGCGTATGGCAGCCCATGCTATCAACACGTTAGCTCCGACGTTATGTACTACTTGAAAAAGCGCGCTCGTCGCGCCCTATTATCGCTATGAATCCGCTGGTGTCAATTGCCTTTTATTTTGCAATTGCTGGATACCATTTATTTTGTCCTCCCCTTCGCCACTCAGCAGCACTTCACGATGAAAACATGAGGAGGCTGGGACTATTTACGCTATATTACGACTTCGATTTTAGGCATATCCTTGGGTTGCATTTTTTCGTTTTGACGTGTTTAAATTAAGGAAGTATAGGATACCGTGTAGTTTCTTTGTGTAACCTCTACAATTCAAAGGCTAAAGCACTAAATATGAAAACATCATGCAATAAAATGTGGCGGAACTAAGGTGTCTATGTAAGTAATATAGATATGCACAAATCGACTTAGAATTACAATGGCTATTGTCTGTCACGTCGTAAAAGGGTTGCAAGCACATACAGCTCCTCTAACAGGAAAACTCGCAATACTTCCTAGGACCAATCCACCCACAAGACAGAACTGAGAAACAGTCGCAGCTACGTCCACTAATTCCACACGACCTTTGAGTCTGGGATTGTGCTCGAGCGACGATGCGGACATGAGTCCCATAGTCGATACGTAACCGTTCGAAATGCCGAACGCAAGTAATATCAGCATGAACATCATATCAGAGTTGATGATGGGGGCGGAAGGGATAGGAGATGATGAGGGTCGTTGGACATTGCAAAGCAAAAACAAAACAATGAAAATGGTTCGTGCAAACGACATGGTGAGAAGTTTTCTTGAAGACCATATCAAAAGCTTTGGAATGGAGCAAAGGGATCTACCGATAAAGTCGCCGACACCGAACATCAAGAAATGAACTGATGTGAACAAGAGGGGATGTACGTCGGGGTTGGTAGGTTGGATGGTTGCAGTGATAGGTGGAAAGACGGCCTAGACAAGCTGGCTTTAGAACGCGACTTTAAGACATGATAAGGACATACCAAAGTGACCACGAAGACGTAGGCTAGACTTATTTCAAAAGAAGCATTCATCTTTGCCACTTCCCATATCCTCGCATTCTCGCCAGAGTCGCGTCCACCAGAAACCAGTGCACGGTTTTCGTCTGCGGTGCCGTGGTCACGCCCGAACCTCTTGCCAGGTTCCAGGCATCCCGCTACTCTTTGGTATTCTGGCATCGACACCAAATACCACTGAGCGCCGGCGGAAGCAAGAAGGAACAGAGTAGATAGTCCGAAGAAAATGAATGCGGAACGTTCCTCCGCCTTTCCATCATCGGGCGGAGAGTCTTGCGTGCGCGAGGTTTCACGACTTACAGAGGCAGCAGCACTGAGTACTTGAACGGTGCTCACCATTACTGCTACGGCCGCCTGGCCGGACAATAGTGGTTGGACAGCAGTGTGTCCGAATAAAGACGCTACTGCCATGATAGAATTCTGAAGGTAGGACCCGAAAGCAGCTTGGACTACGCCATTAAGAATGACGAATGCAAAAAAGACACCAGGACTGAGTGAGATGGTAGTGCTGAGTGTCAATAGGAAGTTCAAGACAGCGAGGGCAAGTAGAGAGACAGTCGTTACACGAGAAGGTGAAACCTGGTTTACTGCTCAGACGGTGATGCGCATACTAGAAGTATTGATACGTACTTGTTTAGACGTAGCAGTAGCTCGTGCGAGGAATATGACGTTGGCTGCAGTAAAGGTGGTGGAGAGATACGAGCTGAATGTAGATTTCAGCGACGAATCGGAGAGCCTTGACAGAAAGTAAGGGGTTGCAGTGATCAGAGCTATAACACGAATTATTTAGGAAACAGCCAGTCCAAGAGATAGAGGACACACCATTCCAAGGAAGAAGGACAGCGCATCCCAGCATGAAATTTATCCATCGTATACGCGAGTCGACTACAGGTGGGGTGGCAGGAGCTCTATCTTGTTCGTCATCTAATACATTGTCTGAATCGTCGGAGAACGGTATAGGATTCGAAGCAACAGGAGCTTGAGGAATGGGATGATACAGTGCTTCGGAGGATGAAGGAGACATCGTGGTCTCAGTCTGACAGAGGTCTTGCAATCAGTGAATGTTCTTATTGGGTAAACTCAGTTGTGCCGCTTTACAAATCCATACTGACAGAACTATTGTTATTAAGAGGACCGTAAGTAATATCTAGGGGGGCGTATATACGAATGAACGTTAGACTGTTGCTTCCTTGGGTATAACCTGGTTGGGGGCTTCGTCCAAGGTCAGCGCGGTCAGCTTCTGTCTCTGTTTCTCCGCCTTCCTGGCCTTCCTGCGGACCCTTCTCTCCATTCTGGCAGCATAACCGCTTGCGACCCATCTCTCCTTTCTCTTTTGACCCTTCTCTTTCTCCAATTTTTGTTTCCATTTGAATTCAGCTTCAGCCTTCAACTCGCTATGAAGACGTGTCGGGTTGGCTTTGATTTCAGCATCAGTGTACTCTTTCAGAAGGTTCTTCTTGTAGACCTTGTACTGCTGCCAGCGTTTCTGTTTCTTGGCTCGTGAATGAGGATTAGACAGTTCCTTTGTCAGAAACATTTCTACAGGAGGCTGAGCATCTCCGTAGAACGGTGTGTGGCGAGAGTTGAAAATGGCACGGAGGAACTGCTGTTCGGTGGGAAGCCTCGGCATCAAGCCTTTTAATGTGGGGCTGAAAGGAGGAGGTTTATAGGTGACTTTGACCACTTCTTCTTTTGGTGTATCGTATATTGTGGCTAAAAGGTTGAAAACATATCAATGCCAAACTAGAAACTTCAAACGATGAACAAACCTTCTGCGTGAATTCGAGGCTCGGGTTTCGGCCAAGGTATCTCTACGTGATCTTTAAGGTCAGGAAGAGCAGGGATGGTCCTGACAGCGAATCTTGTCCATTGGTAACGATGAAGGTATGTGTTCCATACTGGAGAAGTTGCACCGACTCTCTTTGCGAACACACTGCGAAGAACTCTAATAAGGCTTCTGCGAGGTAGGAACGAGATTGAAACACATACGGAACGTTTTGAGTGACGCTTGATCCGGTTGTGGATGCAAGCTCGTATTCACCAAGGTACAGCTGACATCGTGAATAGTGGTAGTTCTTGTTTCTGGGCCTCCCAGCGTCGTCCTGCGTAGTAGAGATAAACGTCTTAGAGTGCAATATACAAGGCTAATCACCCACCACATCCTGACTCTGAGTATTGCGAACATATACCCTATTCCGAAACTTGTTTATGGCCAAGACTTCGTGTAACGTGCTCTTCCTGTCTCCTATTATCCGTACCTGGTCACCGGGAACGACATTCCAATATTTTATGCGGTCCTTTTCGGGAACGACCCTCCTACTGAATTGCTCATAGTGAGGAAATCTGAGCAGGCGTTTTAGTTGCTTGTTGACGGGAAGGAGATGGCGAAAGTCTTTGGTCCAAGGATTTTTGGTGACCGCACGGATGATGTCTATCCTAGTCAACCGTTGGAGAGGCATTGTCTACCAGCAAGACCGGCCAACCGCTGGGACACTGGAGTGAGCTGTAAAGTCGCGAAAGGCGTCGGTCACGTGTTTACTCTCAATTTTTTTCTACTTACTTTAGTCGCGGTACGCCAATGGAAGCCTTTCAGCTCCTTTCTCGGGGTGGTATCAAGTTTGACAAGAACCGTTTTAAAAAAGATGTCAATCTCTTCAACGTGCGTAATAACAGCTTGAACACACAATACGTGTACTTGAATATTTTTAGGGGAAATCAAAAGCTGAATCCAAGAAAGAACGGCCTGCCGATTCCGAACTTCCTGCTGAACTCGATTTCTTTAAGTACGCTCAAGGAGGTCCCAGTAAAAGGAAGGGAATGACAGTGGATACCGAAGGTCCTGCAGGAAAGAAACGAAAGTTGGAGGAAGACGAGGATGACAGTGAACAAGATGAAGACGATGAAGACGACGAAGAAGACGGATCGCAGCTTCCACAACAACACCGTGTTACTACGAAAGGTCATAATGTTCCGGAACACGCAGATACATTCGCACAAATGAGGGACAGATTTCATTTTTCATCTCATTTAATGGCAAATCTTTCGAAAAATGGCTATTCTCGTCCAACAGGGATACAGTCCTACGGCATACCCATTTTATTATCAGTATGATCCCTCTTTGCTGCAGTCACTACGCCCACTAATTTTCAAACGAAGTCTAGAGACCTTGCTGCCATTTCGCCGACCGGTACAGGAAAAACATTGTCATACCTTTTACCCATTATGGCTGCTTTGGGAGCACCATCAGGATCCTCTAAAGTAGATGCCGGATCCGGTGTCAGAGCAATTGTCCTTGCTCCTACACGTGAACTTGCTCAGCAAATCCATAACGAGTGCTTGAAACTCGCAGAGGGTCGCAAATGGAGGATTGTTCTGTTTTCCAAAGCCACAGCAAATACTCTGAAAGATAAAGCAGCGAGGGATAAAGTAGGCGAGTAAATGATTCACGCCACGCAGCTTATTTCTCTAACGGCATTACAGACATTATCATCAGTACACCCTTACGACTAGTAGCCTCGTTACAATCTGGTACTTTGGAGCTGAACAAGTGCGTCACTTTTCTTCACGGATTAAAATCTCTCTTCTAGAACTTCCCTTAGCGTCCGACACCTCATCCTTGACGAAGCAGACAGAATGCTCGATTCTGAATTCCACGACCAAGTACAAGAGGTAGTAGCAGCGTGTACACGTGCAGATATCCAAAAGGCTGTTTTCAGTGCTACTTTACCTGCAAATGCGGAAAAAATTGCTATGGACATGCTCAAGGACCCAGTGCGTGTCGTTGTCGGTCTTAAGTATGATAATTTATCTTCCCGTCTTGTCAATAATAATACTGATAATCTCTTCAGAGATACTCCACTCCCTCTCATAGCACAGTCCCTCACCTACGTTGCCGACGACGCATCAAAATTACCCAGTCTCCTAACCTACTTTGCCCAACCCTACAATCCTCCCGTCCTCATCTTCACCTCAACGCAACCGAGAGCATCATCATTGGCAGAAGAACTCGTTCTGAATGGCATTCCCAACGTTGATTGCTTACATGCAGGTATGACGAGGAAAGAGAGGGAAGATGCTATCAGTCGAATGCGAAAGGGAGAGAGCTGGGTGATGATCAGTACAGAGGTCATGGCGAGAGGAATGGACTTTAAAGGTGTAAGGGAAGTAATCAATTATGATTTCCCGACCAGTGTGCAGAGCTACATCCATCGGATTGGTGAGCGGTTCATTGCTGAACTTTCATCTCTTCTCAGACTGACATATTTGTTAGGTCGAACTGGACGAGCAGGGAGAGAAGGCAAGGCCGTCACGTTCTTTACAGACGAAGATGGGCCATATCTCAAATCGTGCGTGCGGTCTTTTCTCTTTTGAGATGGTCAACTCACTTTCGTTCAGAATAGCGAACGTCTTGTTACAATCCGGTTCCCCCGTCCCTGAATGGATTCTCAAACTACCCAAACCTTCAAAAATGAAACGTCGACAGATGGGTAAGGTCAAACGTGCAGAAACGGTAAATCCTGCAAGAAAAATAGGCAAAAACGATGCTATCAAGAAAAGGTAAGAAACCTTAGTCTCAGGTGTATTGTCAAGGCTCAATCGTGTTTTAGGGAAATGATTGAAGGTTCCAAGCGTCGGAAAGCCAAAGAGAAAGCTGGGAACGAAGAGAAATCTTCAGGTCAAGCTGCAGATTCATGATATCTGAAATAGATGTTACTATTAGCTATTCTGACGACACCTCACTTGATCTGTTGCTAGCCAAAGTCGTTGTAACAGTTTGCAGTGTCATGGTATCGAATACAATTGAAACAACTAAAATACAGCATCGACAAAGCGTATTTGAAAGCGAGTTGTTACCAAGTCCCTTCTATATAAATCTTAAACTTGTTTAACCTGAAGGAGCCCTCGATAGCCCCCAGGCAGTAGTTGAGGCACTAGGTTCTTCGGATTCCAGTGTCTAGGGAAATGATTCAGGTTAAAAATTGGAAAGGAAAATAAATCTGAAATCCTTACCTCGAGCAACATTCCCAAGACTTGGTCAACTTCAGACGGAGGTATTCCTCCACAGCCTGCACCAATAAGTTTCCTATATTCCGCCATCCTTCCACTTGTTCCAGCCTCAGCTTGGAAAGAAACCAGGTGATCGAATAGTTGTTTTCTCCGCTTCCTGTGTTGGGTAATTTCGCCGCGCAATGCTTCGCAGGCGCGCGCTAGCTCCTCGGGGTCTGTTGGTATGTTTGAGTGTAAAGCAACCAAGTCGGATATATCCTCTGCTTGTGTAGAAGCCTTCCTTTTTCCTTTCGATAGTTCAACTTCGCTACCAGGTATTACAGTTTCCGTGGGTATCTGGAATTGAGACTCTGACTCAGGCTCTTCCTCCACACGGAATGTCGCAGTCGCAGGTGTCAAAGTCAATGCGCCACCTGCAGCTTCACGTATATTCTTCTCCCTCATCTCCTCGTCCTTGGACCACTTTTCCCAACCCAACCGATACCTTCGACCCATCCTAGAATGCAGTTCCGCCTCCATATTGTTTAGATTCTGCTTTGTGATCGGGAGAGCTTCAGCTTGGGTGCGCAAATGAACAACGGCACGCTGACTCTCTAGTATTTCGGCTTGAATGTTGGAAAGCAAAGCGTGGGCTTGAGTGGTGTCCCTGTCTTTTTCGCGGAGCTCCTGATCAAAAGAAGCCGCGAGACTATCAAGCATACTAGTCATGTCATTGACGCATCGGGTGCTGGCTCTCTGGCCAGCGATAGAGTAGTGAAGCGGTGGACGGTCACCATTAGATAGACCAAGGGAATAATTGCCAGCAGAATTCAGACCCGGAAAAGCTGCGTGAGCATTACGAAATGACATGCTAGCAGCTCGCGAAGGAGGTACTGGTGAAGACCTGAAACGTTCGTCTTCCAAAATATAGTCTTCGGTGCTCTTGCCATCGCCATTGACAATCTTAGGATCTGCTCCATGGTCGATAAGGATCTTGACCAGTCGTTTACTCCTACAACGGGCTGCCATCGTCAAAGCCGTCTCTCCATCCTCATCTTGGAAATTGATGACGTCGGCCAACTCTTTTGGATAGTCTGCTAGACGTGTCAGGATGGTCTCCATGTAGTACCGTGCAGCATGTGTCTTTCCCTTCGACATGGCGACATCAACTACATGGTGGAAGACCGTCCTGTTATAATTGTCGATATTGAGAGTAGACCGATGTAAGAGTTCATACAACTCTGGGAATTTACGGACATCATAGTTGTTTGCGAACATGACGCTGCGCATGAGGGGAGTCTGCCCAGATTTGTTGACTTTGAAAATATCGGCACCAGCCGTCAACAGTAGTTTAACGATTCGTATACGACCCATGGCGCATGCCCAATGCAAAGCAGTGTGCCCATCGTCGTCGATGGCCATGTTAGGGTCAAAGTCGATAGGGGGTGAGATGAGAATCTGAGGAACTTGGTTTGTGTCAGAGATGAAATATTCTAGTATTTGATCCCCGTATGCACGAGCGTCTGATGTGCCATTATGTCTCCCATCGTCACTGTCGTAGCGGTCGTCGGTTGAACGTCTGCTTGTACGTGAGGAGCCCTCGTATCCGGGTGCCGGGCTTCGAATGGGAGATGGGGTACGGGAGCTAGAGGAAGCTTCGGAAGGGGATGGTGTCATGGAGCCGTCTTCGGATCCAGCTACTGAAAGGGTATCATTATCACTTGCGTGGTCTGGCTCTACGACTTGTCTGCGAGATGAACGCGTATTAACCGTGGACGGGGCAGCTGCAGTTTCGGCGGCGGCAGCAGCAGCAGCTGGTCGTCGCGCTGGGCGGCTAGACGCGCTCGAAACCAGATGTTTCGGAGCTAAGGGGGGACTCTTTGCGGCGGGTTGAAATTCGATGATGGGCTTGAGCAGTGCTTCGCAGTTGTATTGTTTCGCAAGTGCTAAACCACGCTCCAAAGGTATCCATGTTCCTAGGAAACAGTTAGCTTTTGTCAGGTATTTTGAAGAAAATTATACCTTGGTATTTGCCGTAACCACCCTGAACCTTTTCATGCTCTCCTTTTTGAACTTCGCGCTCAAGAACACGGGTTCGTTGAGGTTTGTCAAATCCAGCGACCTTGAGGATCTGAGTCGCGTTCAACCAGGCGTCTGAGCGACGACGCATTACGGCGATGCCTTTGCACATCCTGAGCGTGTAACCCGAGTCAAACCTCGTGTAAAATCGTGTCAACTGGCAGAACGTACATTTCATAGACGGGTATACCACTGTAGGTGGCCTGAGAATGGGGATGAGCGGGGGGTGGGATAAGAACATGATTCAGGACTGACCTTGAAGATCTGGGGTTCCGGCATGTTGTCTACGGACAGGACGTGGATGACCACAAGCAATAGGCAGAACAGGTCGTGGCCCCTGATAAAGAGAATAAAAAAGGAGTGTCCCCACTGGCTGCCGGTGCTCTGCAAGGGTGCTTGTTTGGGATTGTTGTGTCGACGCACCTCAATACTTTACCTCCGACTGACAGTCTTAATTACGGAGTATGGCTACAGATGGCTCTTCTCTCTGGAATCTCAAATCACCTCTTCACAACTCTTCGTCCCCAAGAGACAAAGAACCCATAGAAGTCCAGAAAGTCAGAAAATGGCAGGAGGAGCGTGTCGCGAAAAAGTTGCGTGGCGACTATGAACATGCTGTGATGCGTCTTTCCGATCTGGTCAGCAAAGTCTCGCGTTTTCGATCCCATATGTCTCTCAGTCATGTCTAGCTTACAGAGAACATGCACAGTCCATTGCGAATAGCCTCAATTAAAGTCCTCAATGCCAAAAATACTCGCCAATCCTTTTTGGAATGGCTTATCAACCCTCTCAAACCGTCTCCTACTAGTAGTCATGATGTTGAATCAACGTTGCATACTGTCAGACGCGTTTCAGACATTCTAAACCGCGCAGATATTTTTAAAGCGGTGTCAGTTTCGATTGAACGCTCCAAAGACGAGCTTTCACGTCCGGAAGACGTGGATCTGGTTTTTAGAACTATCGAAAAAGGAAAGTATGCAGTCAAGACGTCTACAGAAGTAGGGAAGGGAGAGGTCGATGCAGTAAGTTGTCACACAGTATGATTCTCTTGGATGATGTTTAGGACCAACTCGTGTTAGAGTGTGAATGCCTTGATTCACAATGTACTTGGAGGTGCGGAAAGGTTGTCACTCAATGTGGCGTATGGGACCACCACAAAGAAAACATTCGAGGGAACCTTTTCCGCACCTCTGACACCTGACCTTAACACATGGGCAGATCTTTCGGCTTATGGCCTGTTGAGAGACCACACGTCTTTTGCCAGTTGCTCTGAAGTCGCACGGGGTGTAAAGGCCTCCGTTAGGGTTAGTCCTCCAGGATATTTACACTCATATCATTCGTTAACGTATTTCAGCACGGAGCAGCCTTTACGGGGTCGCATATACTTGCGTATGAAGCAGTCCTAAGGGATATCGGAAATCTCTCCCCTTCTGCTTCAATGAGGTATTTCCTTCGCCTCTTCAATTGTGCATGTCACGGGCTAACAAGATGACAACAGCATACGCCAATCTGCTGGTCAGACCACAAAATCATCGGTATCTTATACATTCATTAAAGACACTCGAGATGACAACTTGCTTGGTACTCGAGGTCACTTTACAAAAATATACCAGGAAATAGCCGGCCTAGGGGGCGACGCATCTTTCTACAAGGTAGAAACGGAAAACCACCTTTCGAGGCAACTTGCTCCAGGTTTAGTAGGTGCCTTCCTTTGAACCAAGTCCGTTTCACTTACTTTGACTAGACCGTCTCTCTTTCTGCATGCTCCGGCCTGCTGTGGAGCTTGTCCCAACAAAGTCTCTTCCCGGACCGGTTTCAGCTAGGTGGTCCATCATCTTTACGGTCATTCAGAGTCAATGGATTGGGACCTAAAGACGGCCGTATGTTTATTTTCATCATTTCACCTTTTTGCTATATCTTGACACGTTCCATAGCTGATTCCCTTGGTGGCGACCTCTATTGGGCTGCTGGTGTTAGGCTTATCTCCAACCTTCCAACCAAACCTGACTGGCCCGTAAAAACACATGTATTCCTCAATGCCGGACGTCTGGATCCAATTGACCAGTGTATGTGATCTGACAGTCCTCATGTCTGTAACACTAACTGTGTGGCTAGCTCGTTCACTAGTTGATAACATCAAAAACACGATCACAAAACCATCGATCTCAGCGGGAGTTGGTTTGATATACAAGTTCGATCCAGTGCGAGTGGAATTGAACTTCGGGTTACCTCTGGTTGCTAACAGGAGTGACGGGACGAGAAAAGGTGTGCAAGTAGGACTAGGACTGGAATTCTTGTAGAGCCTTCGTAGTACTGATAACCCGGAACCGGGCAGAATGAATCTCTACTCACGTGAGACGCGACCGTGTTGTTTACTGAATGCTGTGTCGTTAGTTTGTTCTTTCCAAAAACATGCAGGAGCATGCTGGTAGCATGCTCTCTTCCTCCTTTGACTCTGACGACGACCTCGACTTTCCTGGCCACTATTCCTCCACTATGCCTCCAAAGTGCGAGCCTCTCTGTTGTTTTGGTGAACGGTGAGTACTGTCGTTGTTAATCCATCGTTCAGGCACGGACATGTTCAACATTCAACATTCCCGTATGCAGATTATACTTCACCGCTTTTTCCCAACCTGCTCCAAATCCTGGCGTTTTGAATCGACTGGCTTCTGACCCAAGTAATCGTCCACGTGTCCGACCGCGCTCAAGAGCGTTTCCCCCCATTTCTCCAGAAGAAGACGCCAGTGCAACTTACTACTACTTCACGATCGACGACCAGCTACTTTATTTGTCTTTCTTCCAAGACTGGGGACCGCTTAACATTGCTATGGTTTACAAGTCTTGTATCCTCATCCACGAGCTGCTAGAGGTGTGCACGGGACAATTCTCGATGTCGTCTTGCAGTCACTCACGTGCTGACACTTTATTGTGTTCCTCCTTATGTCCAGGACAAGGATCTCGCTAGTCATAGACTTGTACTGTACTCTTCTAATGATCCTCGGCGGAAAGCCAACGCTGCTCTCCTCATGGCTCTTTACGTGGTGAGTTACAAGCTTCAGATTCACATTTATCCTCGGGGAGTCCGACACGTATGTTTAGATGATCGTTCAACGGCGAGCACCATGGGAGGCCTTTCATCCAATCGCCGAAGTGGAATTCATGCCATTTCGCGATGCAGGACGTGGTCCCTCGGACTTCAACCTGAATATACAAGACTGTTTATGGGGCATATGGAAGGCCATGCAGAATGGGCTTTGTGACATGAATGAGTTTGACGTGGAAGACTATGAGTTCTATGAGAAAGTAGAGAATGGGGATTGGAACTGGATAACACCAAACTTTATTGCTTTCGCTTCCCCGGTGGATCAATATTGGATCAAGAGGGAAAAAGAAGTCAAGGAAAGTCCATCAGGGCCAGCTTCTTCCACTCGTTCATCCCTTGGATCGTCTACAAACAGCAACCTAGCTCTTCAACGTAAACTTCCGACGCCGTACCTCAACTGCCTCGACTACTTTGAAAAGCGGAATATCAAACTGGTTGTTCGCCTGAATACCCAACTATATGATAGGCACACCTTTCTGGACAGAGGCATTGACCACATGGAACTTTACTTCGATGATGGTACTAATCCCACGGACGAGATTGTACGGACATTTATAGACGTAGCTGATCGCGTTGTTGAGTCGGGAGGTGTTGTCGCAGTTCATGTACGTTCTGGCGGATTGCGTATCTCCATCTGCTAATGATTGTTCTAGTGCAAGGCGGGTCTTGGACGCACAGGTACCCTCATTGGGGCATATCTCATCTGGAAATATGGTTTTACTGCGAACGAGGCGATCGCTTTTATGCGGATCGTCCGACCTGGCAGTGTTGTTGGACCTCAACAACAGTACCTCTATTTGAAGCAACTAGAGTGGGCAAAATGGGCTGCACTCGACGAAGTACGAAAAGTGCAAGCTACTACAGCTGCACCTGCACCTGTGGTCACGCCAGCTACTCCTCCTGCAGAAACCGACGAAGAACTCCCATTACCTACTACTCCAACCTCACATACGCATCCTCTTCCTCCTACTCTGCCTCCTGTCACACCTAGCCGACACGTTGCTGCCGCTGCAGCAAAAGCAAAAGCTATTGCACCACCTGGGCAACCACGTAAAACGCCCAACGCAAAGCGAGCAGCACACGACTCTGATGATGAAGAAGAAGAGGAGGACTCAGATGAGATGGATGACGTTTTGCCCGACCTAAACGCGCCTGCGCTCAAACCCAAACCAAAGGCCGCTCGTATGACTTCCAGAGGAGTAACAGCCTCCGAGCAACGTCCTACTAGAGTAACAAGATCGACAGCTGGTGCCGCTGCTATTCGAAAAACCGGCACTGCTGCCACTGCAGCTGCATCTGTGGCGTCTTCTCCGACCAAACAGACGACAGGGCAGAGACCCAACAAAATCCCGAGGCTCGCAACGGGAGCCGGTAAATCTGGCCCTTCTGCGTCCAAGACCAAAACTACGACACAGCCACTTGCACGAAAAATCCCAAATCCCCCTCCTTCTCCGACACCGTCTCGATTGCCCACGCTGGTGCCTTCGCGAAGGCAGCCACACCATGCAAATTCACTGAGTGAAGTTGCCACTGCTGCTTCTCTGAAGAAGGGTGCAGCAGGTTCGACTAGTTCGGACGCTTGGATGAAGAATGCATCTGCAGTCGTTAATCCTGGTACAAAGTCCGAACGCCCAAACTTGAGAAGCGTGAGGCGTAGACGGAGTAGTTTCAGCTCTGCTGATGTGATTGCATGATTGGACTTCGTGTTTATCTTTTGACATTTCACTCCATCTCAATCTCAATCTTAATTTGACTCGATGTGCTGTCTCTGCAATACTTGTTTTTACTCGCAATGTCTGTTTTTCTTTTGGTTTTGTTCGCATACTTGCAATCCCCATATTTCCCCCACCCTTCATCTTTCTGTTCCTTTTTCATCACCTGGTATATAGTCGCATCTGGTTGCGTACGTTCTTCCTCTAGGAATCAGACTTTGATTGAGCTGAGTATTTTTATTTTAAGGATAGCATACATACAAGGACTGCAGAGCTGTATTCCATCTCCGTGGTTTAATCTACACGATTGTATGAATATATATCTCAATAAGATTTACCCAACACATAGTTCCCTTGAATGACTATTCTACAGAGTGAAACCTTTATGCTTTCTCCCAAACTCATAGATTCATACTTTCTTGGCCGAATACTTATGAACACACTCAAAGAACCACCGGGCATCTTCCGGGTCAACACCAGGTGTGATCCCATGGCCCAAATTTGCAATCCAGCCGCCCTTGCCAGTGTGGAAACCTTCACACATTCTCTTGACAGCGCTCTCTATAGCCGGTTTTCCGGCGTACAAAACGTTCGGGTCCATATTGCCCTGTAGAGCAACTTTATCGCCAACAAGACGACGTGCTTCTGCCGGGTCAATGCACCAGTCGAGGCCGAGAACGTCGTATCCGGCGTTTGCTGCAAGGAATGAAAGCGATTGATTGGCACCTTTTGCGAACAAAGTCATTGGCACGACGGGAAGGTTCTCGGCCTCGAGACGTTTGCGGACGTTTTTGGAGATGTGAACGATGGACGGGAAAGAGAATTCCTTAAAGTCATAGGGCGATAGTTCGCCTGCCCAAGAGTCGAATACTTGAAGAAGCTGGTGCGCGCACAATTTCGTTTCAGACCAAGTATCATGAAGAACAAAGGTGAGACTAACCTGTGCCCCAGCTTTCACCTGTCCCACGAGAAAGTCGACGCAAACATCCGCTATACGCATCAACAATGCTTTCGATTCCTCCGGGTGTTTGAAGATCCAGGTTTTGCACTTTTGGAATGTCTTTGAGCCTCCTCCCTCGATCATGTACGAGAACAATGTCCAAGGAGCACCGCAAAACCCAATCAAAGGTACCTCTCCCTTCAATTCCTTCCTCGTCATCGTTATAGCTTCGAATACATATCCTAATTCCTTGTTCACGTCCACGACCTCTCTGAGCTTCTTCACATCCTCTGGAGTGTTGAGAGGATCGGGGAATTGAGGACCAGGGTTCATTAGTACTTCCATTCCCATGGCCTGCGGAATGACAAGGATATCACTGAATATGATAGATGCATCGATCAAGCCAGTGTATCGTCGAATCGGTTGGGCAGTGATTTCGGTAGCGAGTTCTGGAGTTTGACATATCTCAAAGAATCCATGATCCTCGCGTACTTTGCGAAACTCTGGGATGGATGTTAATAATTGGATGGTGATAGCATGGTTGCGAGAAGTAACCTGGTAAATAGCGTCCCGCCTGCCTCATGATCCACACGGGAGCACGTTCAGTCTCTTCGCCTGGAATGCAATCAGTTTTTGTATTGAGACTTGTCTGAAGTAGAATACCTCGTGCAGCACGTAGCAAAAGGTCATTTTTGAGAGGTGGGAAATCGGCCATGGTGAATGAAGTAAAGGAAGAGAGACAGACGCGTCTCCTCTCATGTAGTCACAGGCGACGTGTCTAATCTAATCTGCTATCTTATCTAACACGGTCACTTCTTTCCCAGTCCGTTCATGGCAGAACGGCTGAAATGCCCATCTCAAATCCAAATCAGCTAGTCGAAGAGTAAGAGCATTCTTCTTCTATTCAGACACATTCTTGACTGCTCCCTAGATTCAAAAAATCGGGTGAATTTGATCGACTGCGTCGCGAGCTGTTGGCAGAGTTTCAGAAAGGCGTGAGTTGTTAGCTCTTTCAGGAGCTCTTAATACTCAATACCCTAAAGGAAAGCCTTCCTACTTTTAAGCGGAAGTTAGAAGATATTGGTCGGGATGCTATCAAGACAAAACGTGCCGCTGATTTCAATGCTTTGTATTTGGACGAAAAAGAGAAGAAACTGAAACTACGGGATGACCTTGTACAAGACATAAAGAGGTATTGTTTATATAACTTTCCTATGCGTGTCGTTTAAGTCTTTGCTTTAAGATTTCCAGTCGTCGAGCGGGCTGTTGCTGAAATGCAAATGTTCTCGGATTCCACTTTCATTGAAGGAATCCACTCGTCTTCCCTTAGGATTCTTCGCAAGGATAGGGGAGAAATTGTTGAAGAGCCTGTAACCAGACCAGCCACGTCTGGGGGGACAACAGAAATCGACGAACAGACCAGTACGTGACTCTTCTCAGCCTCGTTGCATTGACTTATAGCTTGACATGTTTATAGACCACGATAGGCAAGATGAAGACAAAAACAGGGATACTGCTGAAAGTGAAATTAAACCTGCGTCTACGGCTACAGCTGTCTCCAACAATCCTTCATCATCAACACCCTCCGGAAGCAACTCTATGGCAGTTAGTCCAACAAATACTTCGAGCAAACTTATCAAACAAGAAAGTTCTATGCAGAATGGGATCAAGCATGAAGCTACACAATCCCCTGATTTGGTTCTACCGGATTCACATCCAAATCTCTCGGGTGCGTCTGCGGAGCCTCACTCACACGAGTCCAACAATCCGCCTTCTTCAGCTTCCTCTTCTCGATCCGCAAGGGAAGGCGAGGAAGAGGTGCAGAAGATGGATACCGTTACTACGAAGAGTTCGATTTCTCCCCCGTCTCTTCCCCGTAGACCCGATTTCGATACACCTGATGTCCATATGCATTCGCCTTCGGAATGACGAAGGAGCTCCCTTTAGATTCATCATTTCCTCCTTCATTATGTGCCTTCAGTACCATACTGGCTTAAAGGCTAGCTCTTTTTACCTCAACGCATGCCAAAAGCCAGCAAGTTCATTCATGAGTAGGGCGGCAGAGACTTGGATAGAGTAAGAATCCAGCACTTCAATGAGTAATTACATTTGAAAAATCCAAAAGTGGACGATATCGTACAAGGAGATGGCAAAGGCAGATAAAACTAAGTGATATGCACATAGATAGTCGGAGAAAAGGCACAGTACTACGACATCTCCATTACTTCTTTGTCTTGGCTTTCTTCGACTTGCTGCCGCTCTCTTCCTTATCATCACCCTGCGTAACAGTCACCTTAATTGTATAATCAAAACACGAAACGACGCTCACCTTGCGCTTAGCCGCACCCTTCCCCTTCCCAGTATCCTTCCCTTTTGAACCAGCTTTAGGCTTGGCCGAAGGTTCTTTAGGTTTCACAGCGAAGAAACCGTCCAGCCTCCCTTGCTGTTTAGCCATGAGGTTTTTTTGTAGCTTTTCAGCTCCTTTGCGAACTCGTTCCTCACTGTAGAAAAAAAAAAAAAACCCATGAACGAACTGTGTAAATCGCGGGCATGATAATGAAGCAAAAGAAAAGTGGAGAGAATAGAGAAAATAATACGAACTTGAACCCTTTTTCCCTCACCAAGAAATTAACCAGACCATCAATATCGGGAGATTTCCATTCCAACTGAGAAAAACAGTTGTGTCAGCCATCGAGAAATATATGGAGGGCATGCAGATAAAATCAAGCTTACCTCGAGTTCGTCAGCAGGGACTACGTCTGGATGCTCGAATAATTTCTTCGCATCCTCCCAAGGCCAGTCTTCGGGCATTGATACGCCACCTTTGGCCTTTCCTTTGCCTTTTGCTTTGGTCTTTCCTTTCTTCGTGTCCTTCTCCTTACCCTTGCTCTTAGCTTTGGGTTTCTTCGCGGTAGACCCTTCACCATCTTCGTCAGCATCCACTTCAGCATCCGAGTTGTCTGGACGCTCGACGTCGGATGTTTGAGCGACATCTTCTTCCTCAGGTTCTTCCTTTTCATCTTCTGAAGATGATGGCTCGGCGGCAGCAGCTTCTTGAGCTGCTACTTTTTCTGCATCTCTGTAATTGGGCGGAATGAGGTTAATAGACCTTAGTTCAATCGGAAAAGACTTACTTTGCTCTCAGATGCTCTACGACTTTTCCTAAACTGCCATGTTCTCGGATAAGTTTGAGGGCAGATTTGGGTCCTACTCCTTTAATAGGCTCAAGGTAATCGCATCCGAGAAGAATACAGAGGTCGATGAACTGGGAGACAACGATCAACGGCTGATTCAATGGTATCGCAAGAAACTCTCACTTGACTCATATCCATATCGAAACCTTTCAGGGCAGTCTCTAAGTTGATTTCACTTATGGGTTGCTTCTTGGCCTCGGAAAAGGTAAGATGACGGAACAGGATCGGAGCGTTGAATGTAAGGGTATCCATGTCCTCGGAACCTGCTGCATAGACCTTGAAATAAGAGAAACCGAAATACGAGCATTAATAAGGAACAAGGATTGACGAGAAGAAAGTCTCACTTTGCCACCACGCGCGAGTTCTGCACATTGGGCCTCAGCTTCGGAAGGAGCCTAGGATCATAGTTGGTAAAGAAAGAGGATGGAATTGGAAATGGAGACGTACGACAACGACAGGAATGCCCATAAGTTTGAGAAGTCGAATACACTCCTCATTATGTTGCTTCGTGACTTTGACTGTACGCCTTGAAAACCTATCCACATCTTCAGTAGTCCCGACTTCCTTGGCCTCTTCTCCTTCTTCCTTGGCTTCTTCACGTCGTGCAAATCGTTTTGAGAGCTCCAGGATAATGTCAATGTGGGGGAAAGCGAGCAGGGCAAACGAGACATACCACTCCTTTTTTCAGTTCTGGCGGCTTTCCGTCAAACACATACGCGGGTTTGATACCATTCTCTACTATCCTTATAGTCCTGTAAAAGAAGCCCATAAGATGACTAGTGGTTTCTCCTGCATCGTTGGTCAACATTTCACCGTCGCGTTGACGAACGGCTATGAGGAATTGGTAAATAGACATGGACGCGTCAATAGCGACTTTTCGACCGAAAAGTGTTTTAATGTCGTGCTCCTTGATAGCATTAGGAGCGTGCTCGGCTATAAGACTGGTCAGACCTTTGATACCCATGGCAAGTTGGTCAACAAGGTTGAGAGTCAGAGAGATGTCACGAGCGCGTCCTTGCGCGTCGAGATCGTGGGAATAAATTATCGTAACACAAGGAAAATAAATATTCGCGAGAGATTCAATCAAGAGTAGAGTACATTATTACATACACCAGGCATCCAGCAGTGGTAACTTTTCGGTAACAATATTGATTGAAGAGAAAAATGGAAAGCAGGTCAAGAGAGAGGATCGAGCAGAAAAAACATGTCAGGAAAAATATTTTGGATAGCTAAGAACTCGGGGCAACAGATAAAAGGAATGACGAGGCAGATATCAAGCTTAAAGCTTGATCAGAAACAGGATACTAATTGTGACCGGCAAAGTTAAAACATTACGATTACGAGAGCGTTGGTCACGTCGAACCTTCAGCTCAGTCGTCGGCTTGGATGAGACCGACAGCCTTGTGCGATCTTGGCTTGATGGTGCATCGGAATTGTTTTGGGTGGCTGGAATAGACAGTAAGGAACGACGAAGATACAAACGCGAGAAGGCATGATATTTCACATACCTTATTGTGCCATTTGTCCTTTCATTGACGGGTTCGATGATGACCCCATTCTCGACGGATTTGGTTATATCGAAAACGGCCAATGACATTGCACACGAAATAAAGACCGAGGCGTCCGCAAGATGCATACCTGAGTGAATAAAGAACCTTAACGGAGCTGAAGTGGTCGAGTCGAACAAAACTTTGTACCTGGGCAAATGCTGTTGAGAGGTGCGGTACAAGACAGACATTCGAAGATGAGCTTGAAGTAAAAGCGGAGCAAATTTACGACGCACCGTCTGCCAAATCCAAAAACAATCTCGTAAGGATCTTTCTCGGGCGTGCGACCGTCGATGGTGAGAAATCTTTCAGGTTGAAAGTTCATGGGGTCGGTATACGTCCTTTGGTCATGAGTCATCTTCCATATATTGGGCAGTATAAGGGTTCCTTTTGGGATGAAATATCCATCGTGGAAGTCGTCTTCACTTGCTCGGTGAGCGACAGCTAATAAAAACGTCGACGGAAGTCAGCCTCAATGCCGAGGAAAGTAAGAGAAGACAAACCCAACGGCGTCACGACGTTCCATCTGAAAACTTCTTTTACCAAGGCCTCGATGTAAGGTAGATGTGGTCTGTCGGCGAAGGTAGGCAATCTGTCGGCGCCAATGACCATGTCGAGTTCAGCTTGGGCTTTCCTCGCAACCTCGGGGTATAGGGTCATTGCAAGGAAAAAAGTGTATATCGCTGATACGATCTTAAGAAAAGTCAACGAGACGGAAGTGATTCACGAAGAGACGATCTTACGGTGTCAGCTGCGCCTGTAAAAGCAAGAATTTAGAGCGCATTTCAGGTAGTGTAGAAAGAAAGACAAACCGCTGTACAGAGATGCTGCAGACCATTTGAGATCAAACTCCTCTTCGTCAGTAAGCTGTTTGCTCTCTAACAAAGAAGACGAAAACGATTTTGCAGCAGTCCCCGAAGCCTTGTAAAGAAAACGTAGTTGGTGAAACGACATGAAAATGATAGGCGGAGCCACGTACAACTTGCTGTTTAACAAAGTTATGAGGTTGTTCAACCATCTCAAGAAGCGTTGATGCCCAAGCTTTTGCGGTCCTTTTGAATCCGGCACCGGGAAACCATTCGGGTACATGACGAACTTGAAAGAAACAATCATTCACGTTGTACCACGACTCAGATAAAACGGATTATTACGAGCAGGAATCGAGTCGACCAGAAACTGGCCCGGAGTGGTGGCGACCGAGAATTGTTCAGTAGCTAAATCCGCGAGCTGAACAAAAGGATCGTTGTGCTCTTTGACCTCGTAACCATGAGAAATTCTAAGAATGACCGAGCCAGCCGTCCTGGAACGAGACCATCAGGACAAGTAGTGAGATCTCCATGGGTTATACTTACTTTCGAATGTGTGCTTGCAAATCGTTCGGCTTCGTCAATACCCGGCGAAGAAAACGCTTTGTCTCTAATTCTTCTACTGGAAAATATTGTCTCATGGTGGCCTGGCTGCCGATCAAGCTGTGGAAAAGTTTTCGGTAACGTTTGAAGCGGGAATCGGAGTATCGAAGTAACGCAAGAGTGTTGCGCCAGCCAATGAGTTCGCCTCCCATTTGCATGATGGGCCTGTCGGAATAAATAGAACTCTTTTTATCGAGAATGTCAAATGCAGCTTTAGCAGAATTGAGAATAACAAGAGTTTGTCCAAGGACTAAGCATTAAAGTCAGGTTTGGATCGCCAAAGGTACACCAATAACAAACTCGTGATAGAAGAAATATCGCCTGTAGATAGATGGTCAACCAAAAAAAAGCACAATTCGGAATGAAACTCACCATACTCGTTGCCCCATTGCGCGAAAGTCGCCCATGCGTTTTCGGATGGCATATCAAAGATGTTACCGAGGATGGGAAGGCCTCTGGGGCCTGGCGGAAGTGTACATTTACGCTTGAGTAGATGCCGGAGAAGAAAGAGTCCAAAGACAGCAAGACAAAAGTCTAGGAAGGTAACGACAGAGACCGCCATGGCTAAAGCGACGAGAACGAGAAAAAGAGTGAGGGAACAGGCCGGAATTCCAGCAAGGATTTATAGGAACATTTTGGGAGTTGCAAACTAAGTATTCAAATTGATTAAACTTCGGCGAAGGTTCCCGCAATGCAGAAAAGCTCGGAATTCCGACAGAGATGCGTAATAATCGCCATTGAGATGATCGCTGAATCTGGCCCCGTCGCGTGTCCCGAAGTTTATAGTTCTAGCGTTACCAGTTTAATAATTTTCGACCCTGCTGGACCCGGAGCTTGACTGAGCTTAGGCATCGGAAGACCACTATTCACTAGTAAAGGAACCTTTGGGCTAGGGCCTTTGGCTCTCAGTACACGGAAGTTGTATAATTTGTTGCTCAGATGCGCACTGAGTAAACTGTATTTTTTGATATTATGGCCATGGTAGTGATTCCAAGACAGAAGGCTACCTGGGCGGGAAGGTCTTGATTTGCAGAACTGCTGGCATGAGGCAAACCTCGAGGCGCGTCATGGGCGTGGAAATTCGGCACTGGGGCGGCCAGTACGTCACAGTCACGCATTGCATTCCAAGAAAATCTCAACTATTCAATCATGAAAATCAACGAACTTCCTCTTCCTTTGTGTACGATTTCTCCGTCACAGAAGACTGAAATGGGATGCGACCGTTAATGGACCAAAATCGGCCTTACGAGTAAGAAATTTTACCTCTAGATCACGTTCCATTGCATCTCTGACCATCTCTTGAGTCGTGTCTATCTTGATTGAGATATTCGTCTGCTTGGGCTATATTGAAGTTAATTAGAGATAAGAAGCACTTCGCACTGAAACAGACGGAAGACACAAAGTTTTACTTACATTGGCGGTCAAGTCTCTACGAGCAAAACGCGACTTGGAAAAAGTCTGAAGAGACAAAGAAACATCCTCGGACTCGTCGCCACCGATTCCCCTTGATTGGAAATTCGTAAGTAGTAGAGATGAAAAGTCTACTTTGATCACGCACCGTATACTCTGTCTAGCATTCAGGGTTGCCAGAAGCGAATTGGAGTACACTGTCAGAAAGTAAGTATATTGTATTAAGCAAGCCGTTTGCTAATATGAGAGCAATACGAACATCGACCCAAGCTGAAATAAAATGCGACGTAAATAAGTGTCTTTCCCCAGATCAAGATCTAACATTCATTTTTGGTTAGTGAAGCTGAATCAAGTGCATGAGGACGCGCGCACCGATATCAAGGAGGCAACGGCACAGATACTGGTCAAGAGACCCGTTGATACACTGAACATGATCTACTCTCGACGTAAAAGGTAAGCGTTAGTCCCAATCCGCATAGGCACGCTTCCAACTTGCCAATTTACTGATCATGGTGTCCGATCTAGGTCGGATATTCAGCCAATCAAACTACCAAAAACATTCGGTAGAACCTACTTTTTGAATCCTGTCCGGGACCGGTGAAGGAAGAAGAACAGGCCAGCGGCAATAACTACATCGGTTACTGCTCCCAGAACGTTTACAGTCATAGATAGCCCCTTGTGAAATAGACTCTCAAGTCTCGAATCTGGATATTTCTGCAGAGTTCCTCTTACCTTGAGCCGCGTTAGGTCAACCCATGTGACAAGTTGCATTCTAACGAGGGAATTTAGCGGAAATTTCAGGTACGGGATGTCTGAGAGCTTACGATTGAACTGTAAACGCTGAAAAGCAGCAGGTGTCTAGCCCGATTGGTAACGAAGAGTAAAATACCAACCTGCTGAACACCCTGCAGTCACCACTCTTGTTCAATTCATTTTTTGCAGCAATTGAAGAAAGAAATTTCACCGAATCCAGCCGTTATCAAACATGCCTATAGTAATATCGGAATTAGTTATAAACGATATCGGGACTCATATAAACAAAGAGACATTTATGATGGTCAAAAAAATGTTGTGACCGCTTACTGGAAAACTCATCAACACCGAGGGCGAAAGAAGGCGCAAGAAGTACGCACGCATCCATACTCGCATCGCCAGGAAGCTTTGAGGATCAAGTTGAGTTGCTGTGTGAAACTGAAAACGCAGAAAGCACCTTTGGACCAAGAACCCAATCATCCCCTGAAGGTACAGTCGCTGTCAGTATGAAAAGGCCGCGGGACAGGGACGGGGACTTGAATGCTTACATTGAATGACACTTCCAGCTTTTATCCCCAATGCTAGTCAATTTCGGTTGAGTCCAACAATACTTGCAGCTTACTAGGATGCTCCTGAAAGATAAAGGTTATATCGAAGGATTAGGAAGGGGCGCGCGCCGACGCACCAAACTAGATTTAGTTGCATGGCGGGATTGTTGAAGTTCGTGACGACATAGAAATAGACTTTGTTAAATCTGTTAGTTTGCGAGTCCGGCCAACTAAGGACTGGAATCCGGTACCGGTGTGCGATATGAGAGCTTGATGAATGCTATCAAAGAACCATACTGTCAAGACCTGAATTTTAGGAGCTGGAGCGTAAGTAATCAGACTTGAGCGTTTGCGAGTCTACCGACCAATAGCTTAATGTACCATACATCCTACACATAGGGCGTGTTTCAATGAACGCTGTAAGAGAAACTTTGTATGTGTAGAAACTCACATTGGGATAACGACTGAAATAGAACCAGGTCTGGACACATGATACTGAGGAAGTCACTTTTCAACGTTCAGAAAAAATGAGACTATCCATACCTCCGTACAAACTAGATATCGTATAATTCGTCAGATGTTACTAAAAAGAACGATCAGCGCGGACCAAGCAGCGATAATGACCCCAATGAACGCGGCTCCCATCCTGACAAGCAATTTTGGGTAAGGACCAACGTCGCAAACGAAATGAAATACAAACGTATTATCGACTACCATCTGTGATATGATTTCTTTTTCCACCGGCATATTGCTCTACGCTCCTCGGTTACAAGACTAGTGCACGAAGGCGAGGCGAGGAGAAGACTTGGTTCTGTCCACATCAAGCTAGTGCTCTATCGCCTTTAAAAGATAGTGCGGTCCACTGAGAAGCTCGGGTAGCCGCCGGTTATCGAAGTTTCCAAAGAGTACCATGGGCTGTAAGCAACCTTCAAGTTTGAGCTATGGTGTGACGATAATGCCCTTTCGATGAAGAAAATTGCCTACTGGATTACGCTCTATGTGCTGGAGGTTTATAGTCTTCTCGGGGTTGTCGCATAAACTTTGCTGGTATAGTAGAGGAATAGATGATATGTCCATCAGTCACAGATAACCGGAATGATTCGAGCCAAAGGACTACGAGCTTTTTGACAATTCAACGGATGCAGGTACGTTGGAGAAATATGTGGATCCCAGGAGATTGCGGACGGTAATCAAAGAGGCTCTCCACGGGTACCAAAAATTTCCTTCAAGATTTTTACAACATTGGTCACATTGGACAAACAGACTTTGATAGAAGAATCTGAAGTCGAACTTTGAAGCTTGAAGGTCTCTAAAATGACCGGTGTCTATACGCATTACGGTGACAGTTAACCGGTTAACCGTGGAATCATTATTTACCAAGATAAACAGACAGACGATACTGGTGCAGATAGATTACACAGTAGGTACAGAGACTAGTCTGAAGAACAAAATATAGTATGAATTTGGTGATGACAGTCAAAAGTGTTCAGATCATAAGTACTTAATGATACAAAAAGAAGAGACGAGTCGGAATGTCCGTCGAGGCCGGAGAAGTCAATAAATAATGCATCCAGCAACTCAAGAACCCAAATCTCCTACTCTCGTCAAGGCGACTCGTCTTTTCTTTTTGACAGGCTCTGGCTTCTCCGCGGACGCAGCGTCGGGGGCTTCGTCTTCCTCTCGTATTCTTTTCATAGGCTCGCCAGGTTGCTTGCTTGGCTGTGTAGATGATGAACTCATTTCGACATCATGAGCTGGCGTAGAAGTATGCTCAGATGCAGATGCACTGCTTGAATGTTTCTTGGATGGTGTTGGCATAGATGGCAATCCGACGTTACCAAAGACAGGTGTAGCTGACGGCGTTGCAGCCCGGGAGCCTGGGCCTGCATGTCCATGACTATGCTGAGAGGAAGGAGCGGGGGTTATTGGAACAGAATGTTGGTGAGCAATGGACTGTAGCTGGAGCGCCTGTTGTTGAGTGTGATGTGCAGGGAATATTTCATCAAAAATAATAAGGGTACAATAACCATCTCTCGATGACAGAATAAGTGTTTGGCCATCAGGGGACCTGGCAGTGAAACAGTCAACCTATCCAAGTTCAGTTCAGTCACAAGTAAATAACGCTTACCAACTGGCATCGGTAAATTCGTCATAATGTAGTTTTGTCAACATGCAAACTGGTGTCGTTTGTTGGGTATCATAGATGACAACGGCATCCATTGTCACCACTGCAAATAGCATCCTATACGGAAGGGCGAAGACAGAGGCAGTATTCGAAGTGACTACAGGTGCAGATGGCGTAGAAATTGGTGGATTTACGTGTGGAGTCGGTGAACCAGGCTTTGAAGCAGCAGGCGTCGGTGGCCTAACATGGCCCTCATTCGAACTCGGCGGACGGCTTGGTGCACGAGGAACTGGAGCAGCGACATTTTGGTTGGACGATGAAGTCTTTTGGGAGCCGGACAAAAGTGTCATTCCCATTTCAGTTCCTTGGGCCGAATTTGAGGAACTCGACGGAAGAGGGCCCACGACATCTACATTCATTTGTGCAAGCTCATTTCCCAAAACAGCTCTTTTGGGTGCACCGTCTGTCGTGCCCTCTTCAGGTTTGGAAGTACCCTCTCTCAGATCGACCAGGATTGGGCTGAAACTTACTGCTACACTGGCTTTCTTGTGACCAGGTAGAGTGGCAATTGGAGGGCGAGCAAAGTTTGCACGGGTATAGATATAAACACAGGAACTCGGCCCAGATTTGTTGCTAGTTCCAACAGCAGGGGAACCTTCCATTCGTCCCTTCCTTCCTCTTGCAGGCGTTGAGCTGCCTTCTTCAGATGAAGGAGTAGGCATGACGACTACTTCGGGATCTTCGAATTGCCCGGCAGGCGTGACCAAAAGAGCACCATCAGGACTAAAAGTCAAACGACGGAAGAAGTTGGTAAAGCTCTCATCACCATAGAGTCCGATGTTTCGCCATTGATCTGTGCCCCTCCACTGTCCAGAACCATGAGGAGTAGGATAAGAATAAGACGTGGGAAGAGCTGTCCGAATTGCCGGAAGAGCAGGCATCGGACTCGGCGAGCGACCATATCTGGATGCTACAGAATATGCAGATGCGGAGAGCGCAGGAGAGGCTGGAGCACCAGCATTAGAAGCACCACTAATTGAAGATCTTCGGGAAGAGGGCTGGCCTGGTTTTTCTTTCTCTATAGGTGTAACAGGCGGAGGGAACATGGATGAAGACGATGAGGCACTTCCAGTTGAGAGAGCAGGCAAATGGGGTGTGGGAGCAGAAGGTAAGCCTGAAGTCGCACCAGGAAGAATAGGCGTGCTCGCAACACTTGTAGAGGGTGTCAGAGGAAGCGATAACGACAACGGTGCTGGATCTTTGAACTCTTTCGTCTCTTTAGACTCGATAGAGTGCGACGGGGTAGTCGAACTAGAAAAGAGAGTTGACCCGCTTTCCTCGAAAACACTATCATTGTTTTCACTGATTGCACTTTCTCTCCTGGGCATGCGAGGTCTACTACTTTCCCGGCCTCCTTCGGTATGACTGGTATTACTGACAACACTGGATGTTCTGCCGTGTTTCTTCGAAGTCCGCCCATGTTGATTCGAGGTGCCATGAATGTTTACGTTCATGTGGGTATTTTTCCCAACGGCATGAACTTCCAACCCACCGCCCTGATTATTGTGCGAAACACGGTGTACGTGCATAGCACGATCACTAGACTGGGTAGCAATATACTCGTTGAGAGGATCCCACGATACTCCTTGCACAAAATGAGTGTGGTCCACAAGTTCATGCAAACACTTCCCTGTGCACGATACATGGGGAAATCAGAGACCAACTTTGCAACCAAAGACCGAGCAGTCCTTACCATCTGTAGCTTGAAACACTCGCGCTGCGTTGTCGGTACTTCCAGCTATAATATATTCTCCTGTCGGGCTCCAAGCCAGATCATAAACTTGCATAGCAGTGCATCTGCCCTGAGCCGTCAGCATCCATTTGTTTCATTAGGCGATCGGAGGTAGACTGATGGTACACGTCTTTTGATGGGTGAATTCATTTCTCACCTGACCATAATTCTAACTTTCCAGAACTCCTTCTCATTTGACAACTCCTCAGGGCTTAGGTCGCTGCCATAAGTTGAAGTTTGAGGGGTGGAAGATTGGGACCATATGATAAGCATGCCATCTGGAACGATAGAGCAAGTTAGAAAACCGAGGCTTTGAAATTGATGTGGCGCCGGCCACCGCAAACTGAAGAAAAGTGTATCACCGACCATCTCCTGCAGAGGCTAATAATTCACCTAGAGACCGTGAGATCAGACTGGGTGGTGGCGACGTAAGGGGAAAAGAAGCTATACCGTTCGGACTCCATCTTACAACATTGACAGCGGCAGAATGTCTACTCAGAGTAGCAAGGTATTCGACTCGTGGTGGTCGCGGCGCGGTCTGAGCAGGAGTAGATTCTTCACCTGCGGAGGTAGTGGGGCGAATGTTGGGATGGACCATCCATATCTACAAAGATATCAGTTTCATATGTCCATAACAGAACATCAAACAGCATGAGAATAAGGGGAGTGTGAAGTGAAGAAAGACAGTTCAAAGGACGTGAACGTCGACTATAGTGAGATATACGGGTGAAACATGCGCAGAGACACAGTACCCACCCTAACATGATTGTCTTCACCAGCAGTGGCGAGTTTGTATGATTGTCCAGCCCATTTTTCAGTCCATTCTTGTGCACTTATATCAGAACTGCCAAGGTTCGGGGGACGCGCCTTCTTGAAAGGCACAGGCTGAAAATCGCAGGAGGAAATGGGTTTGGAGTCGTGCCACCGGATTTCAAGAGTACGGAAACGCATGATGAGGGGAGATGAATGTGTCTTGTTGTTGTGTAGGCTATTGATTGAAATACCCCCAAGTCTGTCCCCGACACGTAGAAACGCAACAAGTCAACTTGTTGTTTTTTCAAAGAATAAAACATAAACACACCAACGAGATCTTTTCAAAAACACAACACGAGCAAGTGACGCGTATTGCCTCGTATTGTATCGTGATATATGTTATGCACACGAAGGACGGTTGTAGGGGACCTGGCAACGTTTGTTGAGACAATGGTAATGTTATTCGAGGTGCCAAACGCTCACTTTTACAGCGGATTGCGTGTATCCAGGTGAAAAGGTGTCGAATAGAGGATTTGTGGACTGCCCCTGCCGTGGAACAAAGGAAAGAGAGGTTGAAAGCGATTTCACACTCGATTCTCACTAAACCAATTTGTACATAATCAGCCAATGTCGCGCGCATCTGCCTGTACACTCAACGTGCAGTTACTACGGATGCAGATCTAATTACAATAATACAGCGCATTTTATCTGAGGGCACTAGCTCGTAATGTGCTTCCCCTTAATGAGGCACCGAACACCTTTTCGTCTTCATCATCTACCACCCCACCTGATCCCGCAGATCCCATAATAATAGCCAGATCCTTCAAATCTTTCTTGAGTATTTTTGTCAAGTGGGCAAGACCAGCTTGTTGCTCCGCAAGTATCTGAAACAAGGCTTTAATGGGTCAAGTTTGTGAAAGAAAGAATATGAACCTACCTGAGTAATTCTCGCTAAGCCCTCTTCGTCAACCACCTTCCATTCTCCGGCGGTCCCCATCGTGGCAGCCAAGCTTTCTTCCCTCGCTTTCAAAGCCCCGATAACGGCCCACAACTCTCCAAGCTTGCTCTTCAATTTACCTCCTCTCCCACCGCGGGCTTCTCCATTGGAGTTTGCCGAGCCACTCAAACCAACTTCCGACACGGCTTCCTCCAAGGCTCCTCTCAAGGCTTCTTCATGTTCTCCGATCGCGGAGCTTCTTACACTCGGTATAAGCAGATGCAAATGTTGTACCAAATTGAGCAAACGATGCATCAGCTGTGTTTGAAGGGCAGAATATCTCTGAAGTCGTGGAACAGTGGTAGTGGTGTGATGACTTTTCAATGTCTCAAGGCGTTTTTGTAGATCCACAAGTCTCTCTTTGTGCGCGGCGGATTGCGTGGCTTGAGCATCGACACGCTCGCGAAGTTGGTCGAAACCGATAGCGAGAACGGGAACCAGGCTATATGACAGATGATTATGTGAAAGAGTACAAAGCATAAAATTAATTACATACCAGCTGGGGTCGGGGTTTTCTCTAACGGCTTTTTGCCAAAGAGCTTCATTGACCGCGCTGGGAGGACGGCCATACAAGCTCACTTGGGCAGGATCTACAAGGTTGTAAAAGTAGTGCTAAAGATGTAAACTTTAGCCAGCTGTCGGTAAAACGGGAAACAACACGCACTTGGAATCGACAGGTCGTTGGGTTGTTGGCATCCCATGCTCCTACTGTTGCCATAATCTTTTCTTGCAATCGTGCGAATTGCACCTGAGCATCTGCTCCTTGCGCTTGGTTACCTAGCGTGCTAGTTCCAAGTGTAGCACCTAGACCAGTAGATGGCTTTGATCCCAGAGCGCTAGCTCCCAGGGTGTTACCAAACAGCGTACTGCCTGGCGCATTGGTGCTAGCAGTCTGAGCTGTCGGATTGCCGAACAACGTTCCCGTTCCAGTTGTTCCAGTTGTAGAACTACCGAAGAGAGGGTTTGTCCCTGTCGTCGATGATCCACCGAATAAAGTGTTTGAAGGTGCCGACCCAGTGGTATTTGATCCTCCAAAAAGAGGATTCGTCGACGTCGTGCCAAATAAACCTGTGGCAGCTGTGCCTGTAGTATTCGATGAACCTCCAAATAACGGATTCGGCGAGCTTCCGAACAAACCAGGTTTAGGCGCGTTTGCATTTTGTTGCTGTTGTTGCTGCTGCTGCTGGCCAGCCGGCGGTGTTGAAAAGAAGCTATTTGAGCCTGCGGCAGGTTGTGTAGTGGCGCTTCCAAACAAGCCAGTGGAGGGTGCAGCCGTGTTGGTGGCTACCAAGTGATAAATGTTGAGAAATGTGATACAAGGCTTAAAACACACCTGCGTTATTGTTCGTGTTACCGAACAGATTTGTTCCAGCAGGCGGTGCAGGTGTAGCTGGCTTTCCAAACAGACCGCCACCTGCATTGTTCCCGAAAAGACTCGTTCCTGTTCCAGTTGAGCCAGCAGCAGCGTTGTTGTTGGTGTTGCCGAAAAGTGAAGTAGTAGGCTGTTGTTGCTGAGCATTGGCATTTGTGTTTCCAAACAACGAGTTTGTGGGCTGCTGCTGAGCATTGCTAGCACCAGCATTTCCAAAAAGTGACTGTGCTGGCTGCTGAGGTTGCTGATTGGTGTTATTTTGGCCGAAAGAACCAAAGAGTCCTCCGCCTGAACCACTGGCAGCGGGCTGGTTGTTGGAAGCACCGAAAATGTTGCCACCTGCAGCAGGAGTAGTTGTTGATCCGAACATGTTTTATCGAGTCTGCAGCGCGTCCTGCCAGTGGGTGTTAGACTAGAGGTTCTACAGCCCAAATCAGGAAATGTGTCACGTGTATTCGCGACGTGACTGAGCGTGACTCGTGCCACACGCGCGACGATAAACAAGGTTTCTCAACATCGTCGAGGTCGACCAACATGCCTCGGCGCTCTTCGCGACTTTCAGTCGAACCACAGCCACAACCAGCGGAAACATTACCAGCAAAACGAAAAAGGAGCCAACCTGTGGAAGTAGTAGATGCATTGGAGGAAAAGGAGAACTTGGAGGACCAGAAGCCAGCTTCTCGGTCGCGGAGAAGTTCATCTGCACGCACAAGCATGAACTCCTCGACGCGCTCAAAAGCTTCGACGCGTACTAGGTCATCGATGTTGGAGGAAGTCCCAGAGACAGACGACGAAGCAACATCTGACGGACCACCTCCTGTCAAGAAGAAACGACCTTCCTTGGAACCAGAGGAGGATGAAGATGACGAAGCATACGAGGAAGAGGAGGAGAAGCCAAAGGCTAGGAAAGGCAGGAAACCAGCATCGGGGAGGGGGAGGGGACGTGCTGCTCGCGTCACCAGTCAACGCCGTCCCAAGCGTACTTCGAACCCTTCTCCAATTCCATCCGAGGACGAGAATGGTACTGAAGAAGACATACCGAAGCCACCCAAACGATCGTCCAAGGTGTCATCAAAGCAGTCCCGCGATGAAGACGCGACTATGGAAGACGACGAAGACTTGTCCGCATTTGAAGAGCCTATCAGGAAGAAAGGTAAACCCAAGGCTCCCAAACCATCTCAACCCTCATCCTCTCCTCGAGCGTCGGGTAGCCGTCCAGAGAGGGAAGAAGAAGAGGATGAACTGGAGGATCTACAGAAACCCCCTGTTCCTGAACCTTTGTCTGTGCCTCCTACCTCCCAGGCTGGCCAGACTCAAACCCAAGCTATCCCAGAGGAGCCACAAGGACCAAAGCCGCGCCTTGTCATCCATAAGCTTGCCTTGGTCAACTTTAAGAGTTATGCTGGCAGGCAGGAGATCGGGCCGTTCCACAGGGTATGTACTGCTCGGCTTCGGGTCTGAACTCCTCGATGCTTATATGTTTCTTCTAGTCTTTCTCTTCTATCGTAGGTGCTAATGGCTCAGGCAAATCCAATACCATCGATGCACTCCTTTTCGTGTTTGGATACCGCGCTACGAAGATGCGTCAAGCAAAACTTTCGGAACTCATTCACAACTCGGCGAGATATCCTGATCTCGACGAATGTAGTGTCGAAGTGTTTTTCCGTGAAGTTATTGATTTGGTATGGCCTTGTTTTTTGTCACCACCGGTTTACAATTTTAAATCCACCTACAGCCCGACGACAAATATGAAGTCGTACCTAATTCTCAGTTGCATGTCGCTCGACATGCGTACAGGAACAACGGCAGCAAGTACACTATTAACCACCGCCAAAGCACCTATGCCGATGTCCAGAAGCTCCTCAAAGGACGAGGTATCGATCTTGATCATAAACGTTTCCTCATTCTTCAGGTACGCACTATCTCTTCCTACTTGTACTCACTCTTACGCTCTGGTAGGGTGAAGTCGAATCCATCGCTCAGATGAAACCCAAAGGTACCGAGCACGACGAAGGGCTGCTTGAATACCTTGAGGATATCATCGGTACCTCCAAGTACAAAGAACCTATCGATCAAGCTATGGTCAAGATGGAGGAACTGCAAGAAGAACGCAGTGACAAGCTCAACAGGCTACGTCTGGTCGAGAAGGAGAAGAACGCATTGGAGGACAAGAAAAAGGAAGCCGAGGATTACTTGAGGTTACTGAATCAGTTGGCACGGGCTCAATCTCGGTTGTACCAATGGTATATTTGGCAAGCGTTGATTAACGAGGACAAGTTCAAAAACATGATTGTATGTTGCTAATTTTTGTCTTCCTTGGTTATTTATGTTCACCAAACAATAGGATCGTCTTGAAAAACAACTCAACGATGAGAGGGAGAAGAACAAGGACGACATTACTCACTTGGAGATGTTGCAAGAGCACTATGTTGAGCGTGAAAAGGCTTACAAGGTTTGTGTTTCTGAACTATTTCAAGTCTAGAAGGTAATAAATAATTGAATTACAGGAAGTACAAGCTGCTGCTATTGCGGCCTCGAAGGAACTCGCCGAAAAGGAGAAACAAGAAGTCAGCTTGAACGAGAAGAAGAAGCACGCAGCCAGCAAAGTGAAGAAATCCAAGAAGCTCGTGCAAGATGTGAGATTCTTTTCATACTCCCTTGCTTTGGTGATTATTCAGTATTTTCATCTGTAGGAAACCCACGCATTCAATCAAGCACGCAACGCGATCGAAGATTCGACCGAAAAGATCGAGAAGGAAAGGAAGAAATTGGATGCGCACGAAGCCTCTTTGGAAGAAGAGGAGAAAGTCTTGGAGAATATAGTAGAGAGTCTCAAAGGTAAACCCCTGATTTTTTGCGTCCAAGTACGGACTGACTTAACATTTCTTGCACAGGCAAAACCCAAGTTTATCATGATCAGAAGGAGGCGCTTCAAAAGCAACTTCAGCCTTGGACCGAGAAGATCAACCAAAAGAAACGAGAAATCAATGTTGCGGCCGGTGAACGAGACGTATTGAAGAAGAAGGCTGAGGATGCTCAGGATGCTATTGCTGAAGCCGAGGAGAATCTGGAGAAATTGCGAGGCGAGCAACAGGATAAGGTGGGTCTTCAGACGCATTTCACGAGGCATTTTGATTGACGATTCTGTGCCTTTTTAGGCTTCCCGTCAAACTAAACTCAAGTCCGACAAAGCCGAGTTGAAGAAGCAGAAAGACCAGGTCGAACAGCAGCTTCAGGTGGGCAAACTCACTACTTACACTGACAATGTCTGATACATTTGATATAGGATGCTAGAGTCAAAGAACGAGACTTGAAGACAAAGGCCTCAGGTGCACATCAGAGAGTGCAAGAAGCTAGGTCTTCCCAGGCCGAGAGCCGATCCCAGAACAAAGTTTTAGACGGCTTGACTCGTCTGAGTGAGCAAGGCCGTATCAAGGGCTTCCATGTGAGTTTTGTTCGCACTTTGTAAATCCTCTCTGTTCAGTCCATCTTCAACCAGGGTCGTCTCGGTGCTCTCGGAACCATTCCCGACAAATACGACGTAGCAATCTCCACGGCCTGCGGTTCTCTGCACAACATGGTTGTCGACACCGTTGAACAAGGTCAGGCTTGTATCGAATACCTTCGTAACCAGAACATTGGCCGAGCATCATTCATCGTCCTTGAAAAGCTCAATTTCTCCCCCAATCAGCTGCAGAAGATGTCTACTCCAGAGAATGTCCCTCGTCTCTTTGACCTCATCACGTTCAAAGATCCCAAATTTGCCCCTGCTTTCTACAAAGCGCTTTCCGATACACTCGTCGCAGAGAATATGGACCAAGCGAATCGAATTGCTTATGGTGCGAAGAGGTACAGAGTCGTGACTCTAGCAGGTCAAGTCATCGACATCTCCGGTACCATGTCTGGTGGTGGATCCCAGCCCGCTAGAGGTGGTATGAGCTCGAAATTAGCTCCTGCTGCAGTCAGTGCCGATACTCTCAGACGATTCGAGACTGAAAGTGAAGACGCTTTGAGACAACACGAAGCTGCGCTACAACATGTCCGTAATCTGGAGGGTGAACTGGAGCGTCTCAAGAATGCAAGTCCTGGCATCGATTTGGAGTTTGAAAAGCTCGGATTGGATATTGAAACGGGCAAGAGGCGTATCTCGGAAGCTGAGAAGCGTCTCCGGGACGTTCAGTAGGTGTTCTCTTCATCGTGTTGACACTTTGACTAAACCTGCTTTGTAGATCCCGGAGCAAACCTGACGCAAACGATGTTGCTCGTATAGCAGCGTTAGAGAAGCAACTAAAGGCCTCCAACGCCGAATTGGAACAAATCCAAGACAAAACCACCGACATCGAGAGCGCTCTGGAAGAAGTGGAAGCGAAGATCATCCAAATCGGTGGCTCCAAACTTTTGACTCAGAAATCAAAAGTCGAGGGAATCAGGACTTACATCGAGACAGCCAACAACGAGATTACCAAAGCCGAAGTTGCCATTGGGAAAGCAGAGAAGGATATGGCCAAGTCGAAACACCTCGTCGAAACCAACGAGGCCGCGCTCAAAGAAGCTTCAGAGGAAGTCGATAGATTCAGTGAACAATTGGCAGAGCTTCAAGAGTATATGAGTGGCGTGCGCGAGCGAGTAGAGGAAGCCGAAGCAGCGGAGGAAAAGGAAAACAGCGATCTTGCCGAGTTGAAGGCGCAGTTGGACGAAAAGATGGAGGAGGTGGAAACTTTCCGACAAACCGAGGTAAATAGTTTTGCCTTCGTCTATCTACGATATACTCATATCGTCTCTTCAGATGAAACTGCAGAAGTCGCTTGCTGATGCTGAAAAGGAGCAGAAGGATAACGAAGAGAGGATGGCGCATTGGCAACAAAAGCACGACGAACTGAAGCTAGAGGAAATTGAGTAAGTTGTGTGATCACAAGTCTACCAACTTTGCTGACTTGGTTTCGTAGTGACGACGAAGATGACGAAGACGAAGGAGAAGATCCTGAACAGAGCCGCGAACAAAGCCATGAACAGGAAGATGCGGAAGTGAAACCTGATCCCGATGCGCCTCCCAAGTCCAGGAAATCAAAGACCCGTACGGACGAATTGGAGACTTACACTGAAGCACAACTTTCCAAATTCAAGCAACGAGACATGCAGATCGATGCCCAGACTCTCGAAGGTGCGTGACTTTTTTTTTCTCTGGTTCAGAATGTAGGTTGATCGTATTCCCTATAGAACAAGTAAAACTTGCCAAACCTAATCTCGGTGTTCTCGAGGAGTACAAGAAGCGTGAAGAGGAATACTTTAATCGCCTCAACGACGTTGAAAGAGTTACGCAACAGCGAGATGATATGAAGAAGTCGTATGATGATCTTCGTAAACAACGATTGGACGAGTTCATGGTCGGCTTCAATCAGATTTCTTTAAAGTTGAAGGAAATGTACCAGGTCAATAACAGCCCATTCTTGATTCAGTGATGCCTCTAACATCTTATTCCTTAGATGATCACACTTGGTGGAAACGCGGAGTTAGAACTGGTAGATAGTATGGATCCTTTCTCAGAAGGTATCATCTTCAGTGTAATGCCACCGAAGAAGAGCTGGAAGAACATCTCCAACTTGTCCGGTGGTGAAAAGGTCCGTTACATTCCCCACTTCTGCATTACTGAATATTTGACTCACCGCGCCACTCAGACTTTGAGTTCCCTTGCCCTCGTGTTTGCCTTGCATGTTTTCAAGGTCTGTTCTTTTGGTCGTTTCCTTCAGGGTGTTTATGTCTGACCTCCATTGTAGCCTACCCCTCTATACTTTATGGACGAAATCGATGCTGCCCTTGACTTTAGGAATGTCTCTATTGTCGCGAACTATATCAAGGACCGCACGAAGAATGCACAGTTTATCATCATCTCTCTTCGGTTAGTCAACCACCTAGTCCTCTATTGACTTTTACTGATATCTTTTTACAAAGTAATGACATGTTCGAGCTCAGTCATCGACTCATTGGTATCTACAAGACGGCGAATGCCACTCAGAGTAAGCTGGTCCGTTTCCATTCGCTTGCGTGTTATTCAACTGTCTACAGGTATCTCCATCGACAATCATGCACTTGCGGCTCGCCCTGTAGCTTCATGAGCAGATCACTGCCTCCGACTCTTGACTATTTGTATTTAAGTACATATCTCTTGTCCATTTTTACTTGCTGGCTGTAGTCTTGTAATCTCGTTTTGGTTGTTACATTGTACAAATCCAAGATACTCTTTCTAATACCATTAGCATTATACAATAGCACGGGTACAACAGTGAATACGGTATAAATAAAATGAAGGTCTAATGTCCAATAGGACCCAGATACAGAAGGGGATCTCCTTCGACCCCAGGTTCAGACAAATTCAACCCGAAACTCGTCTCGAGTGAAAGGATGAGGAAGAATGATTGCAGGGTTGACACAAATTTTAGGCGATTCCTACTACTAGATCAAAAACACAGCTTTGTAAATTCTATAATCACAAGAAATAGTCGGCTGGAGGTCGTTTTGCTGGTATCGAGCGAACATCCTTGAAACCAGAATTACGATCAGTATTCATGAGGAAAGAGCCAAGAGCGCGCGCGTACGACAGGTGCATGTTGAAAGACTTTATATTCTTGACCGAGATGTTCATCGAGTTCCAGTATAGAGGCGACATTGCCACATCTGTTTGTCCCTTGTGGTAAGACTATCGGCTGGGGGTCATTGGTCGATACGTACCTGTAACAGTAGTTTGGCGCACTCCAAACAGTGACAATTGTCTTGTCAAACATGAGCTTGTAGCCCTCCATAGCTAGCTGGTGGGCACGGGCAATCAGATCAATTGAGTTGTTATGTGCAAAGATCTGCGGGGACCAACGTGATAAGGAACGAAGCAAATGGAACGAAGAGATGTAAAGCATACTTTGGTGATGTCAGCGCCGAAAAGGAAGCCAGCACCACGAGGGGAAAGACTCCAGCCCGAAATATCTTTAGGAAGAAGGCTAAGAAAATGACTTCGACAACGAGACGGAAGAACATACCATCAGGGTCTGACCAGAGCAAATCGCACATGGGTCCATCATGCGGGACTTCTTGCTTTCTGTCTATTCCCCGTATCTGCGTTTTCGAGATGAGTGTCATTCCAGTCAACAAAAGCCAGCGTACAGACCTGGTCTATAGTCTGTAAATTCGGGCTCAGCCCTCCATGTACGCAAAACACCCTTCCATCCACAATTGCACCAAGTGCAAGGTAGTCAAAGACCTCACAACACCATCGCCAGACATTGCTACTTCCGTATTTGCGCTGACATTCGTCGTAGAATCCGTATACTTGTGTGATTTGACGAGACTCGTGATTCCCTCGGATGAGTGTTATACGTTCTGGATAGCGGACTTTGAGAGCGAGGAGGAGCAGGAAGGTCTCAACAGAGTAGTAGCCACGGTCGACAAAATCACCTGCATGCACATGAGACCGAAAGCAGCAGATAAAGAACCCAGCAACACACCCATGAAAAGATAATTCGTCTCTGGACAAAATCCTCCTACTTGGAAAAGCTCCATCAAATCCCAGAATTGGCCGTGAATATCTCCACATATCTGTTCTTTTTGGACCAGCAAGAGAGTACAGTTAGACAAGCGCGCCGATGGTTAGCAAGTCTCGGATTTGACTGAATGGAAACATACCGTTACAGGTGAATCTACAGCATGCACGTTTCCTTCTTCTATGAGAATCTCACGAGCTTTGAGACAAAGTCTCTTCACTTCCTCCTCGGAAATCGGTTCGCAACGCGTCAGTTGCTCAATCTGTCTGCCGGTTACATATGAGCATCGGTCTTTCGCGTACGCACGAGTAAAAGTGAGCAATCACCTATCCAGTTCACTCGGCATTTTCGTCGATCTGAGTCAGGGCAAATTTGAGATGATAAAATGATGATGAATGCTGCCGCGTAGGAGCCAGAGATGGAAGTAGTCACGCTACATTGCCGGAAAACCGCCATCGAGCGCGAATCTTCTACTACTGCATTAATCTTGTTCTCGGCCTTGATCTCATATGAAAATATCCCAGTCGTCATTTCCCCTACCCCGGCCATCTCACGGATGGGACACTGCATAGTTCCCGGCTAACAACAGCCTCCAAATGTTGTAAAGGATCAATGCAAATGATTGTAATACACCGTGATGTGTTTGATGGAGGAATAACTTGTGTCCCTACCTAAAATCAATTCAGTGTCAGAGATTGACACCTCCGTTCCAACTCTTCCACATTCTCTTTCGTTTTTCCAGTGCTTTGGCAAGCCATAGCTGCTGCACCCGTTTGAAGCAGGCTTCAGGGTTCTTTTCGACGCTCTTTTATTCAAGGATACCCGACCATGTCTTCCACTAGTGCGTAGTGTGCCTGTTGTGGATGCGAGAGATCGTCCTGATTGGGTCTACCAATAGATAGTACTGGGCCGATCATGCCCTCTAACATTATTGAAGCTAGTCACTCGGAACTAGTGCTTTTCCTCGTTCTGAATATGTGGCCCTCCCATTTCGGTCTCCCCCTCCTCCTCGCAATCGTCATCTTCTCGAGCCGAGTCCAAAGACACGCAACATTCATCAATCTTCTGGTCGTTTTCATGATTGTGGGCATGTGCGTGCATTATAATTTTGCACAGATGACTATCATAGACGCGTCCTGACCTCCACTTTCAGTTCTTCTAGTCTCCTGTAAATATTTTTTGTGATGTCGCGTAAAGCGTTGGCAGCTGATGATGGATTGATAGTGTGTATGCGGGCAAGACCACCGGACCGGAGCCGTCAAAACCGCTATGCCTCTTCCAAGCATCATTATTATACGGGATGCCTGCAATGTAAGCTTCGTCCAGGCCCTGGGTAGGGAGAAGTGCTGAGCTTGTACAGAACGTCTTTGGCAGCATTTTCCCTCGTGCTACAGGTATTTTTCCTCTGCTCTTCGCGTGTCTTTCATTTTTTGATCCCCAAGTAGATGTTCATGGTCATCAGGTCTGCTTTCTACGGTAAAACGTACCTGGAAAGGGAGCATAACGTGCGACGATGGATGGTCAGTCTTCGACATCCTTCTGCTTCCAGGGCAAGTAAACTGATGTCTGTGGCGTAGATGATCGCTATTCCATATGTTGCGTGGATGGCCTTCATGCTTGTTACAGCTGCCGTGCGTGGTAAACGATCTTGCTTATCCTCTTTTGTAACCCTTTCAAAAGGTTGGCGCTGCCAGTCCACAATACATTTCTCGCAGCCGTCGGTTTTTTTACTGTTCTGTCAAGAACGACACCTTGTGAGTATCCACATCTTCAAATGTCTACAAGCATCATTAATACAGGATCAAGAACAAATATACTAGGCATTGTTGCCGCAGTTGTGATCCTTGCTACTCTCGTTCTGGAAGGTTGGCTCTGCCTTCTGTTCTGAAACCAGATTCAGCGCTCAACCCGTTTTTAGTCTGGACCGTGGTACTGTTTTACAAACGTTGGTTCGGAAGCCACAAGCACAGTCACAACATGCTCAGTTCCCTTGAGCTCAATCTCCCAATTCGAATCCTCGCGTTTGGACTCTATCTCGCCATTGCAATGAGGTAAATGAGCAACAGACGATATCGTCCAGCTAACCACGTCTTTCATCTAGTCTAAGTATACTTTCGATCAGTGCACCCTCGAGTCCGATTCCAGACCTCATCATTGCATCAGGTACGCCCCAAGATAATGTTTCCCCGCTCAACAGACTTCTCATTCGAGTTATAGCCGCTACTGTTGTGATCTTGATTTTCGGTACCCAACCGGTACGTTCATCATGATTTCTAGTTTTCCCGAAGCATGATGTTGAATTTGATGTTTTCATGTGATGACAGGATATCCTTCGAGTTTTGTGTTTCCAGAAGGCCAAGGAATCTCAGCCTGACAAGAATGTAATCAATGTTGACTTGCCAGTTGAAGAAGAGAAAGGTCATTCCCTTTTCCTCGAACCTATCATGATCACGCACCTCAAGGCTCGACCGGGAATGTGATATTCTATTGTATCCTTTTTCCTCATAGGTGGTGAGAGCTCAGTTGCGATTGGGTTTGGTGGTGATGGGCTCCTTGAAATATTCAAATGTAAAATATTTAGTCTTTTGTATTAGAAATTTGTATGTGAGCATGTGGTTACGCTGCATTTTTAGCTGCAATAATTACGCAGTAGCTGGTACCAGTTCAGAATAATTTTATGTTAATGGCTGACTTTTTATTCGCTCAAAGCGCGTTGAGAAAAAGAATATTACATAATCGACGGCGCAGAGAAGCAGGAACAAACAGGAGCGGAAATTTCAGACGCGAAACTTGTTGACGCGCACATTTCTATCCTTTTGCCATGGCGGTAAGTCTTTTCTTTCCCTTCTATATTCCCCCAAAACCTCATCTATTTACAGTCTAGATGTTCTGGTCTTCTTCGCTCATTATCCCGGACTGCTTCCTCGCGAGTTCTTTTCTTGTTTTCCTTACAACTCATCGTCTGACCAAACTTTTCTCTAGTTCATCGAGGATAGCAACTTCTTCACGACGACTCGCCACGGCCGCCACTGAATCCTCCCCCAAAACTGACGCCCCTCCCCCTCCCGCCACGTCAAATGACCCCCGCCTCACTAGAATTGTAGATGATATTTCTGGGCTTACATTGCTTCAAGCCGCGGACTTGGTGTCTTTACTCAAGGTGCGTACTCGTGTTTTACTTACATTATACTCACTTAAATGGAGTGTACAGTCAAGACTGAACATTCAAGAAATTGCAATGCCCGCTGCTTCGGCGGCACCTGCAGCTGCTGCTGCCCCGGCAGCGGATGAACCAGCAGCGGTATGTTTCCAGGTTTCCTTCCAAACCTTTTCGTAACTTCATGTGTTGGATCATTTCAGGAAAAACCTCAAGAGAAAACCGTGTTCAACGTTAAACTCGAGTCATTCGATGCAGGGTCCAAACCCAAGGTTATCCGAGAGGTCAAGGCTTTGGTTCCCAACCTTACGCTCATAGACGTAGGTCACGTCCTCAAATTTGCGTGATAATATCTCATTCTCTTTTCAGGCCAAGAAATTGGTCGAGTCGCTGCCTCAAGTCCTCAAAGAGAACCTCCCCAAGGAGGAGGCTGAAAAGATGCAAAAGGCTTTCGAGGCCCTCGGCGCTGTTATTAAGCTAGAATAATCTTATCTACATAATAATTTTACACCCATGTCAGTTCAAGTGAACATGTTCATTTATTGGTTCAAGTCCTTGACTAATTTATAAGATACAACACCCGGCAACGGGTTGGTGTGACAAAATAAAAAAAAAAAGGGTAAACGAATGTGGAATGTACCCTGCACCAAGCAACAAATTTAGTCTTCCGAAAGGTATCGGTATTCGAATCGGAAATCACTCTTCTTCCGTTGACACCAAGAGCCTTCCCAGTCGAAGTACACATACACGCCCTGCTCATATTCCTCCGTTATGGCCTGAGGCTCTGAATGACGCTGGAACCATGTCAAATATTTGATATGGAATCGCCACGACTGTCTCTTCAGTTCCTTTGCAGCAAGATATCTGACGTAGCAAGTCAATTTCATACTCGAGGACATATGAAAGAAACATTACTGTTGATATGTCCCTGGCAAATAGTAGAAGACATAGAATAAGGTTTCCACATCAAGCTGAGAGAATATTGCCGCGGTGCTCAGCAGAGGATTTGGAGATTGGGGATAATACGAAGGTGTCTGGAATGGATTCCGGGGCACGTAGTATTTGGGCCTGCAGGTTCTGTCAGTGAAGGCTCTATCAATCGTAATGAAAACTCACTTCTCTGTGTCCTGAGGTTGTGGTATATTTGAGTAGCCACCTTCCAACATTTTGTGTACTTGATCGAGATTGTTGTTAGTCATCCGAAGAGCAGCTGGACATTTGGTAAGAACTTGTCGTGATAAAATAGTCCACAAGAAAAAAACCAACCCTTCTGTTTAGCATTCTCAAAGGACACCACGAGATCAGAGATTGAACCAGGTAACGCGCTCGGTGCCGTGCGCTGAGGTACCTGCTGCGGTGTTGCAGGAGGTTTGCTAGCTTGCGAAGGTACTGATACATCGTGTGCAGCCACTTTGACACCAGGCGGAAATTGAGGTGTTTGGTGCGACATTGCAGGAACTGGAGAACCTATTGCTGGTACACTGGTATTGGAAGGATGATATTCTGTTGCTTGAGGCAATGACGGACCAGTTGGTTGTGAAGATGCCTGGGCATTTCCATTGACTTGTGGTTGTGATGTATGTGTCGGATCCGAGGGCAGCTATGTAAGAAAACCATGTTTAACGCATGATCTGAAGGAGATATTATCATACCCACCGGTCCATTAGGTGATTGTGTAGCAGCTCGTGTTGGGGAAGGTGCAGAATCTGAAATTTGTCGGTTTGAAGTGAGCGTAAATTGAGTAAAACCTTGGCAAACCTTTGATCGCAGTCGTCCGTTGGGGTGATGATGATGCTGCTGCCTGACCACCAACTGAGCTAGGAACCGCTTCTGATACCGTAGGTGACTCTTGGCTAGAGTAGAAAGAACCGTCGAGTTGTTGTGAAACCGATGCTGATGAGAGCATTGGACTTGTTACTGAAGGGTGCGTAAGGCTCGGAGACGACGGTGTAACAGAATGTTCTTGAGATTGAGCACTCGTCGACGGGGGTATTGAAGGAGCTGGCGGTAGTGCTGATGTAGAATTTGACGTTGCTGGTGTTGCCGAGCTTACTGACGATGATTGTGGGGTTTGTGTTGTCTGAGGCGCTATGGCGGCGGCAGCAGCAGTAGCATACCGTATAGGTAGGGTAGCTGGAGGACGGGCAGGTGGTGCAGACGACGTGGACGGCGAATGTTGGGTACCCGACTTGAGAATATTTGTTATCGAAGTTTGCGATTTCGCTGATTGAAAAAGCGTCAGAAAATCAGACTACTGGTCTTGTTATGCTCCTACCATCCACAGAACCCTCTGTGGCCGTAAAATGTAAGCAAAAGTAAATCGTCCCTCCAAAAAACTGAAACACGTACTCCTCAGTTGCGTATTAATGCCTGCTTTCTTTAATATTGGACTGTCATCTCGCCGACTACTTGTTGTACTTTCGTCGTCGTGATGTTTGTCATTCTTTTCGTGCTTCTTCGGTGTCCGTGGAGGAAGGTCTAATACATTAAAGGAAATATGAGGATCGCCACGCAATACAGCGCAGAAAGCAGCACGCACCCTCACTAACGCCATCAGATTCATCACTGTCATCTTCCTGTACAAAGCCTCGGAATTTCTCTTCCTCCTCATCAAGATTTAGTTCATCGTATATGCCTTCATCCTCGTCAAAGTCCTCTTCCTATAGCCACAAGATTAACGGTTTAGATGGTAAAAGAGTGAGATAGGAACAGACCGTATTGCTCTCGACGAAATATGAGACATCTTCTTGTAAACCGAGAACCTTTTCCGTTGAAAGAGAGCCGTTCTGTAGTAGACGCAGGACGATTTCCAGTCGACTTATGTGCCATTTCCGACGTTCATTCAGGTGCTCGAGCTCTTCCAGTCGACTAGCTTGTGACGACGACTTATTTCTCTTCTTCCCAGTCCCTTGCAGGGACTCAATCTCAGCTTCTGCCTGCTCGACCTGCATCTGCAGTTCTTCCACCCGAGTCTGCAGCCATTGTACAGCCTCTTCCTTCTCCTGCTCTTTCGGATCCAGCTTGGCCGCCTGCGTTAATCCTTCTTTGGAGAATGCCTTGGTTTTCATCTCCTTCTCGCATGCTTTGAACCTTTCCATTTGCTGTTCATATGAAACCACAGTCAGCATACGCTCCTATAACGCGTGTCGTTGGGTGCCAAACCGACATGCGCAGCAAGATCCATCTCACAAACGCAGGTAGAAAAACAGACACGCGAAGAAAAAGTTTGACACTCACAGTCTCGATTAGTTTCCTATTCTCCAGTAGTGCCGACTTGTCCTTGATGTCATTGCTAGCGACCCAAGTCTTAATTTGATCTCTGGAACGCTGAAGCTTCTTGATTTGAGTCTTGAGATCCAGTTCCAGCTTTTCTTTCTGGGTCTGATTCGTGGAAGCTTGCATCTTTTCATAAAGACTTTCGAATGCCTCGACGCCCTCGGCGACCTTCTTGAGGGTCCGGTCAATTTCGGCTGGGAAATTTCAGATAAATTTATGAATTATGAGCTGGAATTGGTGCTCACTTTGCAGTTTTCTTGCGGCCATAGCGCGCAACTAGTGAGTATCGCTCTTCAGAGAAGTTACTTGGGGAGAGGCTATGCCAAACAATCGTACACAAATATCAGTGCGTCAGAGACAAAGTTCTCACGCTATGGAGCAGGACAACTGTCAGTGTCGACCAACAATGCAAAGAAAGGTAAAATGTCGTCAATTCATAAGTAATTGTGTAAAAGTACAGGGAATTGCAGAGTATGCAGACCAAATCCATGAGTGCTATGCTATGATGACTGTAAGTGCGATGCGATGGGGAGGAAAGGAAAAGAGCTACGAAAACTACACGAGTTTGCCTTCCAAAGTATTACAAGGGCGAAAGCATTTAAAGTAAAAGAAAGACGAAACAAGACTATCCGAAAACAGAAAAGAATGAAACGAGAGAATGAGAAATAATAGTATCTAGCCATAATCATCCTCAACCATGAGGAACGAAGAGAATAACGAGTACAATGAATGGGACATATGTGAAGAGGGAGATTACGGCCATGACACGGCATCTTGTTCTCCAAGACAAAGCATCTGCATAAACATGACATACGTTAGTTACTGTTGCCATACAAGACAATTCCAAGACGCACCATGCTCGACTTGGGGGTCATCCAATACGACCCCTGCATCATTCCCTCCCTCCCCCAATTTCCTAGTTCTAGGAATGCTAACAAGAAAACTTCCAATCCACCATAAAGGAAACAGTACGAAACCCAGAAAAAAGAGCCACGACTGTATCGGGCTACCACCAGCTTGAATCCACCCTCTATGACCAGAATTTGTGCTTACAACATCCTTTGATATTGCACTTTCCAAATCGTTTCCAGGTGCTCCCTTCTCCCGTCTGCCTCCATCCCTTCCTCGCAGTAGATCAGTCAATTTCCTAGTCGGTTCCACTTCTCCTTGCGGAAGTGACAGCCCCCATGATGTAGGCCTCACTTTCGGCGGCTTCTTCGGATCCCTCATATGATAATGATATCCACCAGTGGTTGAACGATGTTGAGAAACGGAGACTGAAGGTGCACGGGGTGTGATCACAGCAGAAACGGGTATCGACGAAGTCACTGATAGCCTAGATGTAGACGGATCGTGACGGAATTGCAATTGACTAGCAGAATCGTGTTGTGATTGGCTCTGAGAGAATTGCGAGAAGTGGGAAGCATGGGAATGAGAAGAACTAATGTTTCTCCGTTGGCCACGTCCAGACCTGAGAGACGGTGCTGCCGATGTTGATTGCGATATTTTACGACTTCGTCGAGTGCTATTCCGACTCAGAGTCCCGTTTGTTCCAACCGCAGCGTTTCCAGAATGGAGACTCGACGCAGAGTCATCCGCAATACTGTCCGCTGCTCCTGTACCTGTAACCCCTGATAATTTAACACGCTTTTGCCCTGCAACGTAAGAAGACCCAGACGCCTGTCGAGCTAGATAATATAGCTTAGACTTTGATCGATGAAGATGTTCCAGGATGACTCACGTCTCTCGTAGGTATCTGCAGCAAACGTCGCTCGCTTCTTGTGCCCTCCATCGTCTCCATCCTCAGCCTTTCTCTTCCAACCCGACGATGACGATGCAGTAGCAGGCCTGCTTTTCGAGGCTTGTGGTTCTAGGGGTAAAGGTGAAGCAGCTGATGTAGGTGCGCTCATCAGACGAGCTCTTCGATGTTCCACGTCTTGAGCCAGAGGAGAAGGAATGCGAGGTATGGAATAAATAGCAGAATAATGAGTGGAATGTGAGGAACCAGGAGCTAAGGAAGGACGGTGGGACGTGTTATCCGCGTTGGCCTTGCCTTTGCCATTGTCTATTTTAGGTAGAGTCATGGCTTCTAGTTCCTGGGTCTTCTCCTGCGCAGACGAGGCAGATAAAGATGATGATGAGGAAGATGAGGAAGGCAAAACTGTGGTCACGGGGAACGAAGTAGATATGGAAGATTTGGCGGCAGGTCTTGTTACGTTTGAGTTTTGGGCGTTATTAATCGACACACCCGGTGTGCCTACTGTAGAATGTGCAAGCGTGATAAGTGACTGAGAATAAAGAACGAAGGCGAGCAAAGGAAAAGACTGGAAACGATGGGTTGCCAAGCAACTTGACGGTATTTATAACAGAAACAGAGAAAACACGACGAGAATTAAGGAGAGACTGCAAGTCGCGAAGATGAATGGATTGGTACAACGTAAGGCAAGACCTTGCACCACGCGTTTTTACTGTCTGTTCGCATGACGGTGGCATGCCACGGGTCGATGCACGTCTCTGCCTCGAGGCATGCGCTATGGCCTCGTTATATGAAGGCGGGGAACAGGGTCAAAGCGGTGCTGACGTCAACACGTTGTATACGGGCCGCAGTAACTCAAAATAACCTCGACCATCAATGCAGTGATAACTTACAACGCGGGAAAATATGTCAATGTGAAGATGAAAAAATACTCACCAGGTGATTCTGTAGAACTGAAGGATGGTACTTCGGATTCCTGATACAACGGACCTGGTCGCAGAACCAAACCAGACTTTGAAGCGATGGGATTGCTCACTCTGGCACCAAGCTGGCTCTGTCGTAGGTCCTGGAGGGGATTGAGAACGACTCTATCAGTCATTTAGTCTGATACTTATAGCGCGATACAAGATGGCAAAATTGGAACGGAAAAACGCGAATGTAGAAGAGGAGGAAAGGCAGAGTATAAGAGTTGTGAAACAGGTTCAAAGGTATAGCAAAGCTGCTTGAGAGTGGTGGGGAACACATAGGAGAAAGAACAGAAAACAGGGAAGCGATTTGGAAGAAATATCAAATTGCAGTCTCGTTCTGGGCCCCGACAGCCAGAAACAAGAACAAGTGACTGACCGAATAAGTCCAAATTGAAGCAGAGACGGAGAAGGTCAAAAGTATATAAAGTTAATATTGAACTTACCTTTGAGTCTCTATCAACAATCTCCTCTTCCGAAACGGTCGGTGCTGGCAAAGAAGTCGCGCTGTCCCCAGTACCAACTGTAGCAAAAACTACATCGCTCATACCAGTCTCCCGTCTTTGTATTTTGATCGCAGCGATACTACGCTCTCCACCACCACTGCTACTTTCTTTCTTCCTCGGCCACGTTGACGGAAAAGTAAAAAGACCGGGTGCGGATGGACCTGAGTGCGCAGAGTCGGTGACCGCCGCAGTCGAAATGTTACTTCCCTGCTCGCCCTCGGCACTTTGAGCGATATCCGTAAAGATATCTTGCGCCCTAAGTCTAGGCTTTAAAGAAGGCATGGAAGGCACAGAAGGTAAGGGAGGTAAAGAGGCTGGTCGGGGAACAGAATGGACCATGGATGGCATAGAACTCGAAGGGCGTGGTGCAGGAATTGATGAACCCAGGCCCACCTGAAGAGCCCTTTCAGCATGCACAGTGCTTAATTCTGACTTTTGCGTGCCGTGTTCATCGGTGACACGCTCATCATCACTGTTGTTGATGCTGGCGTTACCGCTATGACCCTCATTCTTTACCTCCCCACTCGTGTTGGGGCTAGTATCTGCAGGTTCATTCGAACCTCTACTTCCTGTGCTCGCCACTCTCCCAAACAAGCTCAATCTTAGCCTGGGAACGGGAGGAGGAGGGGAAGGTGTTGACGTTCCGGCACCCCTCTTGAACCTCCCCAAAGTCCCAGAACCAAAAGTAAAACCTGAAGACGGAGGCGAAGGGTGAGTTGCTCCAGGCGTGCTGACTGGTGTGGTAAACACTTGTGATTGGGACTGATTCTGCGAGTTTGAATGAGACTGGTTTCTCGAGTGGCTTCGACTAGGCACTGGGCTTTCATTCTGACTTTGCGTTCGACTGTGTCCAAGATACCAATCTGAAGCTCTGGACCAATACGATTGCTGCGACTGGGGACGTTCTGGCTCTAGGCTGGTATATGAAGAGTTTCGTTCCCTATATGCAGAGGAACGCCGAGACTTTTGGGAACTTGCGTAGGACATTTCGCCAGCAGTATTGGGATTGCTAAGGCCAAAGTCGGCCATGTGTGGTATGGAATTTCTGGACTTCACTCTGGCAGTTTTGCGTTGACCAAAAGTGTTCCAGGCAGAGGGAGGGTTGTTATCTTGGCGGTTTCTAGTTGGTGATGGTGAAGGCGGAATGGGGGGGAGCGATGTCGAGGATGAACGATTAGTGATACCAGCAAGTCTGGTGAGTAAACGATTTGCACGCGATTCTGGGTTGGCAGTACCAGAAACTTGGGAAGCTGGAGACGTATCTAGGTCGGTCATCGTGTCATTTGCAACTGCAGCCGGGGTTGAATTCTGCGACGACTTGGAAGATGCCGCTTCAGGAAGATCTCCTAGTGCTTTGGCAGCAGGTACGTCTGAGGTTTCATTATTCAGTGTTGTGTCGTTATGGTTCGTAGATGTCGTGAGACGTGTTGGACTTGCTAGGGGTGAGGATGTGGTTGCTCCTGTAGAATGTCGTCGGTTGCGAACCCAAGGTGTCAAAGACACCAAGCTTGGAGTATCTTCCGAGTCCAAACTAAGAGCACTGGTTCTCTTGGGAACGACCTTGTTCGCCGACGCGGGAGATCCCTGAATGGATGGTGAAAGTTCCTCGGCCAGAGCATTGAGATCAGGATGTATTCGTTGTTGAACAGGCCGGCCTGGATTTGGATTTTCGATAGGTGTTGCTGGTATACGTGAATTGTTCTCTGATACCGGAGGGGCCGAAGACGATGAAATACCTCCTCCAGCATTTAGTGCTGTTGACAAACTCTTCGTTCGTTTCCTGGTCAGGAGTTCAAGGAAACCAGGCATTCTACAAGGTGGTCTAAGAGACAGACTTGAGTGACGTCCTGTTACACAAAGCACGTACAGTGGATACGCACCATCCACCAATTCCTCGTATTTTACCGGCGCCTGTGATATTTCTAATTCATCTAGCTGTGGTCTGGTGAAGCTTGAGCGCGTAATGTCAAGATTTAGCAGCATAATAACAGCCCAGAACAGAAAATACGCACAAGTTTGCAAGAAAGTATAGAGACGAGAAGCGAAGAAGGTAAATAGTCTCTTGAACTGAGAACGCTAGAATAGGATGCTGGAATTAGTACCACGTGGGAGTTCCGAAGACCATTATCACAAGGCTGTCTTCACTCTTCCAACCCCAGTCACCAGTCTAGTGTTCTCACCGTGAAGCACTGTGAACAAACGTGTCGTGAATCATTAATCATTTCTACCTGCGCAGTTTCTGCGCGTCGATCTGTGCTCTGGGACTTCGTTCGACATAACGTTGTGCGTGCCTGTAGGCCCATGAATATTTTAGAACGGATAAATTCGTATTCACTCTATCGCCTCATTCTTCTTCTCTTCTGGGATACGTACTACGTCCTTCCCGATGCATTCGAGTACTCTCCGGTGCAGTTACGTGGTCTGGATCCAGGCGCCTTTTCTCCAGACTCTAGAATAAACCCGGTTGCGGATGTGCTGGCACTCTTGTGGCGACTTAACGCCATATCCAATCGGAGACTTCAGTACCTCTGAGAGTATCCATCAACATATCTTATGCCAAAGCTGGTGCTTCAATTTCAGTGTGTGGGAATCAAAGTTGTACACAAGTCTATTGTGTATACTTGACTCGGAGATGAATGATGGTAGTTGGGGGTTCTGAGAGTCTAGCGGAGTTCCAATGAACACATCCATAACTGCTGATATAGATATGTTATTCAATGAGCAAGATCAAAGATGAACAATCTGAACAGCGACACAGCATCAGTTGAGGAAACTGCTGGCAGACGAAGTGAGCGTCTGGAGATGAGGACCGCATTGACAAAAGCAGATAAAAGATTGGAAAAAAGATAATTGACATGGCCGACAATGCGCATAGATCTATAGATAGCCGATACAGATTTGTTTGTTTACGGGTAAAGTCTTTTATGAGCGCCCAAAGCGGAAATGCAAGAATCTTGACTTTTCCTTCACGACCCGACACGATTTTCACTTTCCTTCGTCCACTACCACCATGAAATCTATACGAAAGTCCCTCAATGGCCACAAGGAGGCCCTCAGGAGCCAGATCTCTACCCCCATGCCACTCCCCGCAGTCTCCAAACCTCCCACTGCTATTCTCCCACCTCAGAAAGTCATCAGAGCAACTGCGGATTACAGACCCCAGGCTCCCCAAGAGCTCTCCTTCAAGAAGGGTGATTTCTTCTACGTACTAAAAGATGTGAATGATGGAACCGGGGGCTGGTTTGAGGCTCACAACCCCGTTACTGGTGCACGGGGACTGGTGCCCAAAGCAATGTTCGAGGAGTTCAACAAGACATCGGCCTCGTAAGTTGCTCTTTCTCTCTTCGATTCCAGCTAGATCCGAATGTCTCTTTAGCGCACGTCATTCCCAAGCTATTCCTCCATCTCTTCCGCCTGTCTCAGCTCCGCCTGCATCACCTGTTGCTCGTGCTGCGAAAACACAGGTCTTTTATGCAATAGTCATGCATGACTTTGAGGCGGAGCGGCCCGATGAGCTCGACGCTAAACGCGGCGATGCCATCACCGTAGTTGCCCAATCAAATCGCGAGTGGTTTGTCGCGAAACCTATAGGGCGGCTCGGTCGCCCCGGCCTCATACCCGTCTCTTTTGTCGAAATACACGACCCCACAACAGGCAAGGTCGTCACCGACGTCGATGCCCTGATGGACAAGGGTGAACTTCCAAAGGTTGAAGACTGGAAACGGGCCATGTTCAACTACAAACAAAACAGCATTGCTCTTGGCGTCATCGATTCTCCTTCCAACCGCGAGTCGGTACCAAACAGTCCTTTTATTCCACAACAGCCTATGCCACCTATACCGGACGCTATCAGTCCAGTTAATCCATCTCCACAGAATCTCTCATACGACACGTCGCCCCAATCACCACAAACACCTGCTGATGAGGTGCTACCAGAAGGCGTCCTTCTCTCTGCGGAAGCTGTTTCATTCCATTATGAAATGGAGGACTACTGGTTCCGACTCAATGCCATCTTCCAACCTTATCCTCCACCTGGAGACGATGCACTCCCACCGGCAAAACACCTAGTACTATTCCGGGTATACAATGACTTTTACGACTTTCAAGTCGCACTTCTTAGGACCTTTCCACGCGAAGCCGGCCGTCAGTCTCCGCACCCGAGAATGTTGCCATATATGCCTGGACCTGCCGAAAATGTAAACGATGAGCTCACTGCCTCTAGAAGAGAGGAGCTGGACACATATTTGCATGCGTTGTGTGACCTGAGCAAGTCTGGAGCGCGGTATATCCTTGAGCACGAAGTAATTCGGGACTTTCTCGCTCTAAAACCTGGGGATGTCGCCAATGAAATTCCTCCTCGGGTCGAAGAAATTGAAGCTTTGTTTTCCGAGGACGACACTATTGCAGAGGTGGAATATATTGGAGATGCCAAGGATCAGTTAGGAAAGTTGAAATTGGATGATGAGAGAAGTGAAGGATCCGAGTACGGGGAAGATGAGGGATATGCTCCGTCACCTCAACGCCGTACTTATGATCAGATCCAGCATCCATATGCTCGTACGCATGAGCCGCGGCCTTCAGAAGATAATCTTCGCCTCTACGCACATTCCCAAAACCACCATCGAAACGAATCAACATCATCCTTCCAACAGCGCGCTGCTTCACCATACTCTTCAAACTCCCGATCTCATTCACCTTATGACCGCGGAAGCTCACCTAATCCAGAGCCTCTTCCTCTTGGATACTCGCACTCTCAATCTTCCCACAGAAGTGGTGCATCACATCATCCCTCTTCACCTTCAATATCATCTACACGCTCACATGCACAATCAACAAACAGCCGTGCACGCTCACACTCAAATGCAAACACACCGCCTATCTCAGCTGCTAATCCCCAGACCGCGTTTGTTAAAATCAAAATCTTTGATAGGGTTGCAGATGACCTTATTGCCATACGGGTCCATCCGCTTGTCACTCATGCAGAACTGATGGACAAGGTGCAGGCACGCCTTGGAGGCGATGTTGCTCAACTAAGGTACCGGGATAGTGTCAATGGCTCTTTTGTCAATTTAGAGAGTGACGGTCAATTGAGAGCATGGATTGGTCAGACAGACAAGCATGTGTTGTATGCTGAATGAAGGGATATTGATTTGCGGGTGTTGCTTGGGACATTTGTGTTGTGATTGGGGTTCTGGACCTTGGTTTTTCGACTGCTAATTTTCTCCATAACATTATTGACTTGTTTGATCTTCTCTAGTCTGTCAGATTTATTTTGTTTCCCTTTTTCGTCCTTTTGTTCTATTTCGGTTTGTATCAGTGCTTTACGTTCACTAGCTAGCTAGAATCTATACTAGGTGTTGTATGTACAAGTGTGGAAGAATGAAAAAGAAGCTGCAGTTTTTACTATCTACAATTCCATTGAAATCTGACAGTTGGCAAAAAAGGAAATAGTTTCCGTCTCTTCAACTCTTTTCTCCCACTCATGGTGTCACTGCATCGGACGTTGCGCAACATACGGCGCGTTGGCCTGAAGGAATGGTGGAGACAATTACAGTATATTGGTGATGCTAAAGCAGGTCGTTTTGTTGGAAAGGACCAGTGAGTATCAGCGACGCTCCGTGAACGTCCGAGAGTTTACCTTTGGCGCAGGTTTGGAAATCGCTACTATGAGAATATGAACGCAGAGGAGGAAATACCGGGTATGTCCTTTCTATACGATAGGCTTCTCTCTGTTCATGCTTCAATGGTCAGGTCGTCACCGTTGGGTTGACTATGCTCAAGTATGCTACTTGCCTAAACACGTTACAACCTCCCACTCATACACCGTACCCTAGCACAACTTCAATGCTACCCAGGTCCCTCCTGAATGGCACTCGTGGATACATCATATTCGTAAAGACCCTCCCCACGAAGACCCTGTGATGCAGGCATCGTCACCCTCTTGGAAAGCGGTTAGTTTTGAATCGTAATCCGTAAAATCCGTTCGCTGCTCACTTTGCATCCTAGCCGTGGAATGAAAACCTTACTGGCACTCGTGGTGCTTTCAAGACTTACAACACTGCTGCTCCCAAGATGTTCGCCTGGGAGCCCAAGACCAAGGCAAGGCAGTAGATTTTGCTTTAAAGCGATACTACATAGATGTCTAAATACAACTAACCGGCAATGTTTATTCCTTTCCAAGCAAATCTTCTACGACATGTTCCGCTATCGCGAGGCTGGAAGTGAGCCCGGGACTCTCTATACCCAGTAAACTGACCATGGGACCTTTACCCCTTCCACCATGTTTGTGTGCGCTGGCATAATCCGTACGAAATACAAAATCCTGGAATCCCCCGCCAGGAGGCACCAACTTGGGTCTGATGCCTACATAATCCGGTTGCATACCCTCGAACTGCACGTTTGGAAGATACCGCGTTACAGCTTGATGCATTTGCGCAAGCCGCGAATCGCTAGGGACCAAATGCCTCGTCCAAAAGTCTATCGCGGCCTCTGAGGAAGCGTCTAGATCTTCAGGAGGTGATATCCATTCTAAATCAGGCCCAAACCGTACTTTGCCATTCAGGTCTAGTGTGAGATGTGTACCCAAGGACTCGAAAGCGTGCGCATTGGGCCCAGTGTATGGGCAAGGGTAAATGAGGTGAGATACACCTCGAATTCCTGGACCTTTGTATGAAGCGTAAGAACCACGGGCGTAATAGATGGGTATTCGTTGTTCTGGCGGTAACAACGCATTTAAGATGAACGGACCCGAGAGCCCTGATGAGTTGATTAGTGTCCGGGCAAGGAGAGCATCACCTTCTCCGTCACTGGCATTACCGGTCAGAGTCTGCACGACCCATCCGTGCTCCTCGTCTGGAATTTCTGCGGAAGGCTGGTGTCGATATGGGTCAACTCGCACTATACGTGTGCCATAAGCAAGTTCCCCTCCGTCCGAATCGATAATGTCTTTTTCCAAACTCTCCACGAATGTATGAGAGTCTAAAATACCAGTTTCTGGACACCACAAAGCCGCTGTGATGTCCTTGGATAGATCTGGCTCTAATGAGCGGGCCTCATCCCCAGATATCAACTTTGTGGGCAAGACAGGTTTTCCTGGATCAGTAAGCTGAGAGTGAGGAGGCCAATCCAAACGAAGTGATTTCGCGTGAAGGTTCTCGATATAAGACTGTTGGCCAGAAGTTGCTACGACGAGTTTTCCTGTCTTTCGATGAGGTATATTCAGTGCTTGGCACCGTTCGTATATCATGTCGCGTCCTCGAAGACAGAGACGCGTCTTGAGCGAGTCAGGGGGGTAGTATAATCCTGCGGTATAACATGAAAGTTTATTAATTGAGTAGAGGAATGGAACGTACCTGAATGAATGACTTCAGAGTTCCTAGAGCTGTAAAGCATGGGCATGAAGATACTTGGAAGCAAGTACTGGCAATACCCACCTAGTCTCCTCACCAGCTCGCGAATGTCGCTCAACGACATAAGTTGATTTGTGAGGGAACTTTTCACAAAGTCGTTGAGCAATTGCGAGACCGACAACACCTGTTCGTTTGTTCTGCCAAATTCCAATGAAAGTGTATATTCAGCTCACCTGCTCCTACGACTAAATGGTCTACAACCAATTCAGGGGACTAGGAGTAAGTAGTAAAGATGCACTGCTTCAGATCCAAGAGAAAGATGTACCTTGTACTTGAACCTCCCATTCCCATTCAAAGCGACTTTCAATCCGCGAATGCTCATACTCAGAAGTGGTTGAAGATGACTCGACTCTGGGTTCGTTTATAATATATGAACAGAAGCGTACCGGCAAGAAGTTGGGCTCAGACAATCTTATCTTATCTCAGTTACCGATCAGATATTCTTCTCCCTTCGATTCTGAACAACTACCACCATGGCTGGTCCAGAGACTCTACCAAATAGTGCTTTACAGGAAAAGCTCGATGCATTAGACTCTATTCCTCTTTTTATGAAAAACCTTCCCTCGGATGACTCGGAGAACACAACACTAGCAGCACTGCAAAGTCTTGCGCACGATGGAACTCCCGACGGTGGGTAAGAGTTGTATGTGCATTAGATGCATCCTCAAGTAAATTAACCTTTGTATCTGTAGAGGTTGCTCAAAACTTCAAGGAGCAGGGGAACGACTATTTTAAAGGAAAGCGATGGCGCGAAGCCCTCGGTTTCTACACACAAGGGATAGACGCTAAACCTACCGATTCTGCTCTTCAAGAAGCTCTTCTGTGTAATCGTGCAGCATGTAATTTGGAATTGCGTGAGCGAGCTCTCATCATCGACTACCCGTCCGGTCAATAACCAATGTTATATTATCATTATTATACAAGAAAACTACGGATCCGTTCTCCGTGATTGTTCAAAAGCCATAGAACTAAACCCCAAATCTTCAAAAGCATACTACCGGTCCGCTTTGGCACTAGTAGCACTGGAACGATTTGACGAAGCGATCAATTGCTGCCTGTGCTGTCTCCAGTTTGACCCCAAGAATAAGAGCGTCGAGACAGTGCTGCTGAAAGCGGAAAAGCTCCAAAGGGAGAAAGACAAAAAGGAACAGCAGAAACAAGAGAGAATACGAAAGGAGAACGAGGCCAAGATGCGACTTGATAAGGCGTTTCAGGTAGGAATGAACAGCTCACTCCGGTGCCTGATTTGTGTGCCACTAACACTGGCTTGCCTGTGCATCTAGGAGCGAAATATCATTGCCCTACCTAATCCGAAAGGGTCTCAGAATCCCTACTCACCGCATTTTGATCCGGAGGACCCGACGCAGTCGTCACTCATCATCCCAGTGTTTTTCCTTTATCCACAATACGCAACCTCCGATGTGATTCCCGAGTTTGTGGAGGACACTCCATTTACGGCTCACTTGGAGATCATGTTCCCGCCAAATGCTGCACCTCCAGAGTGGGATGCCAAACACGAATACATGAACGGGAATTTGGTGATCTATGCGATGACGAAGCGGAAGAGGCTGTTAAAAGTTGGCAAGAAGATGTCGCTACGGGATGTTTGTAATGCAGCCAAGGCAAAGGAAGGGGAACCAAAAGATGGATTGGAGTTGAAAGATGGTTGCTTGACTTTTGTCGTTCTGCCAAAAGGTGACGTGGAGAAGAAGTGGGTAGAAGAGTTTAAGAAGACAAGAGATGAATGATACCCTTGTCAATCAGTCGTATTGTCAATCAAAACATGTACTGTACAGAAGTTCAAGTAGAGCTTTCTGATATTTCGGTCTAGAGCAATGTCGCTTAACCCTAACCTTATCTGTAAAGTACAAGCCGATCGGCTTGTGTTTTCTCACGACAGAGCATACCGCCCGCGTTGCCAAAAAACCGACTACATCGACCATCGCGTCAAAAACGTCTCATTAAAGGGTGAGTATCGCATTTTTTCTGTCTCAATGGAGTCCTGCAGGTCTTTTGGAGCGTCTCTATGCTGGATTTGTGAAATTGGAAGCTGGGAGAGGCTGGATTGCAAATGCAAGTTTGGATGTGGATGTTGATGGATTTTTCGCTTTCATTTTAGGGCCCTCAAGATGTCCGTCAACAACAAGATTCTCCGTACTGCCAATGCCCCCACAACCCCTCCCGATGCGACGGAAACCAGCGTCGCTCAGGCCTTGATCGATCTCGAGAACAATGTTCCCGAACTCAAGACCGAATTGCGACCTCTCCAAATTTCTGCTGCCCGCGAAGTTGACGTCCGCGGTGGCAAGAAGGCTATTGTTATCTTTGTTCCCGTTCCCCAATTGAAGGCTTTCCACAAGGTGCAGCAAAGGTGTGTAAAGCGACCGTATGGCTTTATTGTGTACACTAAGCCTCCCTTACAGGCTCACCCGTGAGCTCGAAAAGAAATTCGCCGACCGTCATGTCGTCTTTGTTGCTCAGCGCCGGATGCTGCGCAAGCCTACCCGTTCTTCCCGCGTCAAGCAAAAGAGGCCTCGCAGCCGAACCCTCACCAATGTCCACGAAAAGATTTTGGAGGACCTTGTTTTCCCCACGGAGATCATCGGAAAGAGGACCCGTGTTGCGGTCGATGGCTCCAAACTACTCAAAGTGTACGCTTTTTGTTTTCCCGGAATATGGTCCGGTTTTGATGTGTTGCACACAGCTTCCTGGACTCGAAAGACGCAAATATATTGGAGTACAAGCTTGACTCGTTCTCATCGGTGTACCGCCGTCTCACTGGGAAGGACGTTGTGTTTGAGTTCCCTGTTGTTGCACAAGAGTAGATGTAAGAGTAGCGGGACGGATCATAGTATTTTGACGCGATATGACATGTCTTCTCCACCGTATGAAAATATGAAGCCATGCCTTTTTGTCTACTAGTGGAAGTTGTAAGATTGGATTTGAATAGAGACCTAGATGTTTCCAAGGTTGCTGTGGAAGTCATCACGTAATCACGAGTCCCTTAATTGGAATTCTGGCCAACTGAACCGAAGTTCTTCGTCTTTCCTTCAGCTTTTGAGCCCTTGCCTGGCCTCTTGGCCTCCCTTTCTTTCCATTTCCCCCCCTCACGACCATCCACAATGGACCCCTACTCCAGGTCCAGATACGACCACGGCATTGACAGCAAGATTGTCATCATGGGCAACTCTGGTGAGTTCTGCACCACTCGTCCTTTTCTCCTCTCTTATCCTTTCCAGGTGTCGGCAAGACAAGCTTGCTTCACCGCTATACCCAGAACAAGTTTGATCCCAAGAACACGACGTCGACGAGCGGTGCTTTTTTTGTAACCAAAAAGGTGTATGTGAACGGTGTCAAGGTGCGCCTGCAGCTCTGGGATACTGCTGGCCAAGAGAGGTTTCGTAGCATGGTGCGTTCCCTACCCACTTGTTCAACGTTTGTGCGCGCTCAATGTTGTGTCGCTTCGCATCAGGCACCCATGTACTACCGAGGTTCGCAAGTTCGCTTCCACGTTCGTTCTAGTCTTCCTGAATCGTAAACTCTTAGGCGCAAATGCGGCTCTCGTCCTGTATGATATTACAAATGCTTCTACGTTTGAGGATATTCGAGGCTGGCTGGAGGGTGAGACAACCTTGTTCCATTGTCTGTCTGATTTGGCTTACGCTTTGCTGTTTCTGTCACTAGAACTGAAGAAGAACTGCCCGCCTGAACTGATAATATATATTGTTGGGTCTAAGGCGGATTTGCATCGCCATAGACAAGTGACTCCTGATTTTGCTCGACTATCTCTGCACAACTGGTTTCCCCCTCCTCGGCCACCCACTCCACCCCCGCCGCCCCAGCCTTCTACACTGTCGTACATTCGGCCCAGGTTCACTTCATTTCCTGGACTCCGATCGCCGCCCACTAGTCCACAGTCGCCCACTTCCGAAACATTACCATATCTGGATCCCCCTCCTTCTCGAGCGTCGGGCCTGAGCCGCAGCATGTCCACCGCTCCTACTCGCCCCAGAGCTTCAGCGAGCTCAGTTACGCGTTCTAATACAACTGCTGGAATTAAACCTCAAGTATCTCGATTTGGATCACATTTTGGCATGCAGGCTGGAGGGTGGAACGAGATTGTGGATACTAGCAGTAACAGCCTCAACGAGGACGACGAGAACGAGGAAGATGAAGAAGAACAGGAATGGGGATTGAGTAAGGGCATGGAACTATTCGAAGTTTCTGCCAAGGACGATCTCGGTGTGTTCTTTTCCGTCTCGAGCATGGTTGAGATCTAATTTAGACCCGATTTAGGCATCCAAAATCTTTTCGACCACCTGATATCCGCTATTATTGAGCGAAAGGACGTGATAGAGAACGAGAATGAGTTGAAGAAGCGTGACAGTGTATTTCTGTCATCAGTCGCCACACCAACGTGGTCTGCTCAGGCGGAGGAAGAAGAGGCCCGCGAAAAGGCAGCAGCACGTTCCTCTAATGGTTGGAGCTGCTGCTAACCCTGGCGCTGGCCGCCTCTTGTCACTCCTTTGTCTCGCTCGTTACTTTTCTCTTGCTCTATCCTTGGCTCTTTACTTATCACTGTCTGCATTTTGTACTTATCTCTATTTTCGACCTTTCCGATCTATATCTCCGCGCTCTCTCGGTCTTTCACTCTTTTCTTTTCGTCTCCTCTGTCTGTGTCTCTGTGCATCGTTTTGGTCTACTCATCACGCCTCACATCTCCCTTCACGCACATATCATTTGTTTTAGTACTACATTTCAGTTATGACCATGCACATTCTTATTACAGCCCTGATACTGCTTTCAGTCTCATATTTTCGTACTCTGACTTATATCTTACCTTATTTCACCCTAAGTACATACATACATGTCATGTCCATAGTAACAGGAATTTTAGGAAATCTAACTGCCTCCTTTATTTTGCCACCATCAGCCGCGTGTACGTGTAGGACTCCTGTGCAATTACTGTATCTTCTATTCATCTAATAGATTACTTTACCTTTCACTCTCTACTCTCACGCAATGTCGCTTGTCCCACCCGCCCCAGCCTCAGACATCGTAGAGAAGCCTGGTTCTGACATTTGCACCACTGATCATTGCTTTCACGCTTTCGACGCACTCTACTGTGATTTTGTGCGGTCAGCAACACCCATACCGCCCAGCTTCCCCGATGATAAATAGTCTGTAACTCCACTTATTCCAAGGCTGCTCCAAGTTCTCACATACCAATAGCCCTCTCTTCGTAACCTGGAATACGAAGAAACCAGGTCGTTCTTCGAGGCTCCGCGGGTGCATCGGCAATTTCGACCCCCAACCAATCCATGAAGGAATTGCAGAGTACGCTCTGATCAGTGCATTTAGAGATCATAGATTTCGCAAGATAGAAAAGTCAGAGTTGCCGACTTTGGAATGCTGGCAAGTTTGTTCACTCTCTCTTTCATAATAACAGAAGGGATGACCTTTCTTTAGCATCTCACTGCTCACAAACTTTGAAGACGCCGAATCCTACTTGGATTGGACGATCGGTGTACACGGGATCCACATTACCTTTCCACATCCCTCAACTCTCAATTCGGCTTCCTCTGCTACGCCATCGCCTCTCTCGTCTTCGTCTTTCCTCCCGCGGTTTTCTTCAAAGCAGTCGTTCTCGGCTACGTATCTACCAGAGGTGATGCCTGAACAAGGCTGGGACAGGATCGAGGCTATAGACAGTGCTATTCAAAAAGCTGGTTGGAATGGACCTATTACTGAGGACATTCGCAGAAGTATCCGATTGAGGAGGTATCAGAGTAGCAAGTGTTCGGTGACTTGGGATGAATTTGTCGAGTGGCGGAAGGAGCATGATCAACCGGTAAAGATCTAAAGAACACGCTGGGGAAGCTAGATAAAGGACTGAAAGTAAAGATATCATCTACCATTAACGGATCTTGTTGTATTTTACCTTTATTCTGTACATTGGGTCATTAAATAGTCTCGAAAGCGAAAGAAACAAGCAAGCAAGGAATTTCATGATAACCAGGGAGCACTGTAATTAGAAGCTCTAGGTGTTCGACGCTCTATACAAAATCCATGTTTCTGTAGATATCTCTCCGCTTCGTCAGAAAATAAAATCTTCTTCAACTCTCGCAACCGGTTCGCTGCACCACCCCAAGGCCCATCAAAACGTTCCTCCATCTCGATCCACACTTTACGCATCAGCTCGACGTCATGGTCGCTGGTCTTGTCGAAAGCATTCATGATCCAATAGATGACCCATCTATTGGGAATCAGTGGCTCGGGTAGGGTCATGTAGAGCTTGTAGACATGCTGAAGATTGACCAAAGACCATGCCTTTACAGTCTTGGATTCAGCTATAACCTCGGTCGTACCGTGCCTCGCGAATCCAAGGAACAGAGCACGAAAGACGGCTGTGGTAGGAGCATAAGTAGTATGCTTGACCTCTCCACTTTCTTCACGAGTCATTGGTGCTCCAAGTTCAAGGTCATCGGATGAAAGCATGTCCATTAGAATACGAAGAGACGCAGAGAGGTCGCCATAATAGGCCATGATTTGCACCAAAGCAGTGAAAGTGACCTCGTTGGGTTTCATGGGAGCAGAAAAAGATATCCCTTCATTGTCCAATAACCGTTCCAAGTCCGCTACTTGAGTCTCTGACAGGTCGCGTTGCAGATTTTGCCGCATAACCTGGTATATAGCGCTCACTATTTCAGTCCGTCCACTGAAACCATAAGCCCAGATGCAAGCATTGATTCCGTCAAGACCGAGCTCTAAATTCTGCTGACGTATGTTGAGAAGTGTTGTTCGAACCCCAGATAATTGTTTGGAGCCGGTAAAGAAAGGAAGTAGAGAAAGATGAGTGATACGGTCTGGGGGCTCTCCAGAGTTTTGCATCATTGACGTTGTGCGCTGTACAGCATGACCGTACAGTGACTTTGCGGCAATACCGATAAGGGTATTGTATGTGAAAATATCAGGACGAGCAGGTTGCTTGGGTTGGTGAAGTGGAGGAAATTCAGAAGGGGAAAACGTCGTCCCTGGCGGCTCGCCAGATACCATGTCCTCAAAAACATCTAGAGCGAGTTTTAAACCAGTTGTACCAAATTCTCGCCCACTCCCAGCATGAGAGATCAGAGCGTTCCACTCAAACGAGTGGATTTTTCCGCCGAATTTTCGAATGTAGTAAAGGACGGAGAGTAGACGAAGGAACTGGTTTCGGGTTTTGGGACGATTTCTCGCAAGTAATCGGCAAAGACGATGAAGGTGTGCGAAAGGAATATTTGGATCGTCCCTTCTGTGTGTTCTGGGAATTGGAAGGGTAAGAATGATGGAATAAGATGTCCATGCTTCCGACGCAGACTGGGTGTTGGCGATGACATGACAGTGCCGAAAGTATAATTCCTCGTCTCGCCGGAGTCTTTTGGAGGTGTCGACGTCTTTCACATCTGGATTTATATAGAAAACACTTTTTGGAGGGAAAAGCATCCTGTCCGCTGCACCGCGCATCGCAAAACAGTCTCCGTGCCAATATTTCCCGCCATATAACGGATTTACAGGGTGAACATGCCGAGACCTTCCAGTTGGATACGGTGGTTTCTTCGTTACACAAAGATCTTCCGAGTCGGAGTGATCTTGTTGATTTACCTGGTTGTCGGTCGACGGATTGGTAGAGTCGAAAGTTTGACCCAACGTGTTCCAATCTCGTGCTACGAAAGGTTCGGTGTCGGGATGATGATCCTTGACCGGTGGTTTGGGTTCTTGGGAATGAATGGCGCGTTTTTGTCCTTCTGTGTCGTTGTGACCGCGTTTGAGATTTCGGAGAGTAGATGAAGCGCGGATAAAAGTTCCATCCAACTGGATTCCAAAAGTCGAGAGATGGTAAAGGCTGGTGGGCTGAGACCATATGCGAAGAAAATGATGGGTCGTCAAGACTGAGATTGAGCCCAGCGAAGACGCTCTGAGCATCAATATAGGAAAGTGCAGTCATCCTGAAAGTACAGTCAGAAAACCAAGTCAAGTTTTTGAGGTGTCAGCGACGTACCGCGACTGGCACTTAATCCCAACAGAGCGTCCTTTAGACTGAACGCGTGCACAGGTCCCGGTGAGCAGACCAACAGTACTTTTCGAGTGACACGAAGACAGCCGTCTCCGCTGAGCCTAGCGGTAAGTCGAAGAATTTCCACGCGAAACTTTTTCGTTGGCGTTCGGCTAACCAATATTTAGTAAAGTTGATGAGCCAATCACGAAACATTCATTTTTATGCACTGTTTTTCTCATTTTCTAGTTTCCAGGTAAGGTGCATGAATATCTCATAGGTACAGTGTATAATGACATAGGTAGGCCCATAGAGATGGTAGGTAGTAGTGGTAGTAAAGATAAGAAAGTACAAAAATCATGCACGGGCCTTGAGCGTTCCCAAGAACGCGGCCTTTTCTTCGAAGGTTTGGAAGGAGCCGTGCTGGAAATTAGATTGGAATCAGTCAGCAGAGACAGAGAAACTATGAGAATACTTACACCGAACTTTGAGGAGGTGTCGATAAACTTGAGTTGGACCTTCTCCAAATCCCGACGAGAGGTGTGGACCATGAGCGACTTGCGGATGGTAATGACACGCTTCTTGGTACCAGGGATGGAACCCTTGAGCATCAAGAAGTCGTTCTTCACCACACCATAATGGGGGAAGCCACCCATGGGTGTGATGGGTTTCTTGGTGATATCGTGCTCGGTCGAGGCATTGCCCTCGTCGCTGCCAGAGCCAATACGGTAAACCTTCTTGTTGATCTCGGTTCTGTGGTGGTAACCGTCTGAAAAAGAAAGATTGGCAGACGTTCATTGCGCAATCCATGACGTGAACTTACTTTGACCGGCACGAGCAACCGAGAACATGACCTTGGAAGGATGCCATGCACCGATACAGGCGACCTTTCGAAGACCCTTGTGCGTCTTTCTGGGCAGCTTCTTGGTTCCCCAACGGTGAGTGACGCCCTCGAAACCATGACCCTTGGTGACGGCAATAACATCTACACACTCATCTTGCTCGAAGACGGTGCTGACCTCGATGGGCTTTTCGAAGAGTCCGTGGGCGAACTCGACCTTGTCGGCAACAGATCCACCGTTGACTTGAATTTCCATCAAGTGCGCTTTCTTCTGGCTGAGACCAGTCTTGCGAATCTGGGTGTGTGCAAGGACACGGACAACAGTGCAATACTTGCGAATACGCTCGAGCTCACGAGCAACAGATTTTCCACCATCTTCAGCGTGCTTCTTAGCGTAGCGAGTGAAGGCCTTCTTCTTTGAACGGTACCAGTTCTTGTAGAAGCGACGCTTGACTTCGTCGGAAAGGTGAGAAGCCCAGACAGTGGTGAGGGTACGCAATCCACGGGGAGTCTCGACATAACCGACAACACCAACGACCATCATAGGAGGTGTCTCGATAACAGTAACTGCTTCGACAACCTCACGCTTGTGCATCTCTGCAAATGACAGTTGGTATCACTAACAATCAAAATTTGAAGAACACGTACTGGATCCTGGACGGTCGAGGTCACGGACGACATGGGTCATACCAGCCTTGTATCCCATAACGGCAGTCAAGTGAACAGGTTTCTTGGGGTCATCCTATCCCAAAATTTTCTAAGTTTTCTCCGTCTCCATACATCCAGACAAATAAGCTGACCTTGGGGAAAGACTTGACCTTTCCACGGTGACGGGCAGCACGCTTACGGGGCAAGAAACCCAGCGAACCGTGACGAGGTGCTTCGTACTGTGCAAGAACATGAATATGAGATGAAATTGGCAGAATTTTTCGCTGAACGAACCTTACGGTGACTAGACAAACAAGGGCATTAGTTGTCCGCCTTGAGACTAATATTGCAGTAGCATACTCACCTCATCTTGAATCTTGAGGAGGTTGGGGGTTGGACGGGACTGCTTGTCCACAAAATTCGGTGTTGATTGGATGTGCGGGAAAAAGTTTGTCAGCCAGCTGTATAGCTGATTTCGGCATGTCGGCATGTCGGCATTGTGCACTTGGACCTTCCTTAAATATACATTTTCTCGATGTAATAAATTCAGCAATAAATATTAATAAATAGTAACAGTGACGTTCAAGTCTGCGGATTGAATAAAGTTCAAGGTTGCTGCGAGTTGCTGTGCAAAATTGTATCTCGTCTTCGCACCAACAGCTTTATGATCATGCAGGCCTTAGTCTGCCGTTGACACTGACAGTATCTAGGTCCGCCTTTGATTCTTGTCGGTCTTTATATCTGACATGTTAATCACATAACGCTTTCACTGCAGCTCCCATGTCATTTATCCCAACACCAGATGAAGTTTCCCTCGCTGAGCGTATCTTGTCAGCACAGAAGACACCAAATTTCCTTGCACCCGATGCTGCCGTGGAGATTTTAGCGGACTGCGGACTGAGCCATGAAGTATTGGCCGAGATATGGAACCTAGCAGATGATGGTCCTAAAGGGTATTTACTGGCGAAGGATGTCGCACTGGCTCTGCGATTAGTTGGATGGGCTCAGGCTGGGGAGAACATAAGCCAGGATTTAGTTGGACGCTGTGCGTGTTTATACGAGGTTTGAAGGTCTACTCGTGGCTAATAGTGGCTACAGGTGGGCCTTTGGCGGTAATCAAAGGATTCTCGCCCGAGAGTAGCAAGTCGGCCTCGACTTCTGTTGAGGGAAAGTCAATCTTATACCCACCAATGTCACCTGGTAGCCATGATAAATACAACATTATATTCCAGTCCGCACACCCACGTAACGGTGTTCTGAATGGTGAGTACTGAGAGTGCGTTGGATCATTTGGGCTAAATTATCTTCAGATGCTCAAGTTTTTGAAGTATGGCGCAAGTCTAGTCTATCCGAGAAGCAGTTGTCGCAGATATGGTGAGTCGTATCTATTCCCGTATACATGTCGCCTAAAAACGGACAGGAATCTCGTGAACGTCGACCAGCGCAATTACTTGGATTTTGATTCGTTTTGTCTGGGGATGTACTTCATCCAAGGCCTACTGGATAAGCAATTCATCGACTTACCAGACACGATACCGAACCACTTATCTGCTGAGCTCAAGAGCAAGTCGAAATCACTGCCATCATCACCGACCTCAACATTACTGTCCCCTATGACGTCTTTTGTCGACCAAAGCCTGCTGAGTGAACTGGAAATGAAGCATTGGATTTTGCACTCGTCATTCACAACGTATGCTCTGGAACGTTTCAGATATCTTGACACCGAGGGACAAGGTTTCGTTGAAGGAGATCGTCTAGTACCCTTCCTACAGTCTTCTGGTTTATCGGACCAAGAACTTTCAAAGATTTGGTTCGTTGGCTGGTTATGATGCATGCTCAAAGGCTGATCTCATGGTCCAGGGACCTAGCAGATATCTCTCGTAACGGAAAAATATCCCAATACGGATTTACCGTCGCTCTTTTTCTCATTCATCGCAAACTTGCTGGGTTTGACATTCCAAACGAACTCCCGGCAATGTCATCTTCGCCGTCTCTACCTGCTACATCCGGCTCCTCAGGTACCTGTTATTCAAAATTGAACATTTGTATTCTATTTCTAATACCCTGTTCCACGTAAAGATCCTTTCAGAGACCACAATCGAGAACCACCGGTCGTCCAAGATGACAATCTTGCCCGGGTCTCATCTCCCTCTTCTCCGACCGACGTCAACTCTACTCAACAAATTTTGACACTTCAGGCGGCGGCTGCAACAATGCGTCAAGAAAACGACACGTTGAGGTTGTCCCTAAAGAATATGACACAGTCCCTGGAACGACAAAAAACCCTCAGTACTTCACGTCGTCACTCGAGCCTAGACAAGGATCTCGCTGAAATATCAAAGCTCAGAACGGAACTTCAAAGCAGAGATACCTTGGTCTCACGACTCAAAGCCTCTCTGGACTCTTCCGAGACGTTGGTGCACGAGAATACTTTGCTTCGGGTCAAGACCGAAAGCCTAACTTCTCAGCTGGAAGTGGCAAAGGCTGATTGCCAAGTTCAGCAGATACTCGCAGAAGAGGCTACTCACGAAGCTGAAGAGTTGAGACGACAGGTACAAGAGCTTCGAGAATCAACCTCGCTACCATCAGCTGGTGGTGATGAAGAGCTACAGATGCTGATCAACGAGGATATTTCGCGGGAGAATGGTCGCCTGCGGAACCAGGTGAAAGACCTTCAAGACTCTTTAGCTCAGCTTCAAGCAGTCAGCACAGAGCTGGATGCGCATAAAGAGACTGAGAGGGGATTGGTTCGCGAGAATAGGCGACTGAAACGACAGTTGCGAGAGATGGAAGAAGTTGTGTCTACTAGCTCGGGTTTTCAGTCTCGGGTGGAGGAATTGACTGGTGAAAATGAGCGGCTACGTCGAGAGCTGCGGAGTGCTCGCGAAAATGCTCAACGTTCAGCTCGAGGCCCAGTGCGTCAGGAAACTGATATGCCCCCTCCTTCGTATAGCGAAGTCGCAGATCCATAGTTGTAACCTCACTAAATTATAAGTAAAGCTGTATTACTAGGACTATTCGAACTTGTACTCTAGTTTTGCATGATAACAAGGAAAAAGTGACATCAGTTTCGCACGTGGCATTCCCAAAAACGCGCTGTGGACAAGCATCCCACAACAACTCTTGTTGACGGCCTTGTATTTCTCTGCAGACCGTCTGCTGTACTGGCTACAATGCCAATCACGAAGGAGGACTCTATCGTAGCCGACTCTACGATTTCTTCTTCTCCTCCACCATCAACGCCGCCGCCCAAACGTTCCCAGCCGCGTCGTACCTATGGTCGACCCAAGCCAGCTGTCGAAGAACCGCCCTTGTCAGTGTACAGCACAACTCACTCAGACTCTGACGATAGTGGCTCCAAGAAAAGGTCGAGGGACGCGTTATACCAGAACCCGCGTACCTCTGAACCGATAGGATCATCGCCCGACCGCACCTTGTTGGATGACGAGTCGTTTGATGACAGTCGTGTCACAAAAGACGCGTCAGGAATCATGGATTGGAACTGGAAGGCAAAAATGAAGAGTATCGACGAAGATGAGGATATTATCACTCCTGAAAAGGTCTCAAAGGCGAGTCGGCCGCGTGTTGAAGACTCTGAAAATCCTGTGTCTTTGTCTGCAGCTCAAAGGGAAGCTGAAAATCCTATTGTTTCCTTTCATCCTCCTACATCACCCTCCGATCCTTTGTCTACCACTGGACTGCGTGGAACACTGTCAGTTTTGACGATACAATCATCTCCTACCAAGTCTCCTTCGCCAGCACCCCGTGTCACCCATACAACCTCACGCGTCTCAGAATCCGAGTCTGAACGTGAAGCAGAACAGAATTCTCTTCTCAAATCCTCCACCAAGTCTTCAAAGGCACGGTCATCTACACCGCCAACGTCAGACGAAGAGATGCCACCAAAGGCCGTCTCGAAAAAATCGTCTCGGTCCAAGGCTTCTCGTGAATCTAGCGATCGTCAGCCACTTGATCTTCAACCAGAGCCGTTTGAGGATGATGTGAAGAGAGGGTCAAAGAAAAGAAAGGTGAAATCATAAATCAATGGGAGGGCCGTGACTTACTGCCATTGTTTTGCAGGGAGCCTTGAAGAAGGAAGCCCGAGAAATAAACTTGGAGCGTCAGCGTTTGCAGGCCTCGAAAAATGTTTCTATCAAGGAATATGTCCCTAGCTCCTCTACCAAGAAGTTCTCTGTTCCGGACCTCTTACGGAACATCGGGTAAGTTCACCATCAAGGTTAGATGTGCCAAACTCACCTCGTCTCTAGTACATCAAAACCTAAAACGAAGGTTCCTGAATCCCCAATTGACACATTTAGTTCACCTTTCGATCAACATGTACCCCAAGCTTCCACTTCTCGAGCTCAGCTCGATTCTCCTTCTCGTTCCAAAGTTCCAACACTCGATTTAGACGATGAATCCGACTCGGACGACCTTCCTCCTGTGATTTTATCAAAACCACTAGGTCCCAAGCTTACTGGAAAACGAGCTGAGCTTGCACAGATGAAGGAGCGACTTTTGCAACGACAGTCAGTCACCAAAGACGACGATTCCGATGATGACTTGGAGGTTACAGATCGACCGGATCCCTCTGCGTCGACTTCAGTTAACAGACAGCCTCTAGTCAAAAAGGAATCTGCTGTGGCTAGGAATGTTCAACAGAAACTCAACGTCGCCCACAGGAAGCCTTCGGTGGCTGCTTCTGGACATGGCCGAAAATCTTTCCCCGGTGTTGGTTTACCTATGGCTATTTCCAATCCTGCCGATTTGAACAAAATAACACTCAGAGCGGCTCAGAACCAGGCCGCGGAGACCAGGAAACGGAAGGAAGACGAATGGGTAAGACGTGGAGGTAGACTGGAAAGTGCTGATGGCCAGCAAAGTTCTGGGAACATGGGACTCGCTGCCTGGGTAGAAAAGGGGCTGTCGGCTGTGGCGCAGACTGCTCGAGAACCCGAATCCAACGATGAGGAAGATGAAGAGGACGAGGATTATGCTCCTATCGAACGCGGTTCTGCGAGTCCCGAAGGGAGTGATGCTGAAGAAGAGGATCAAGAGGATGTTACCATGGTCAACGACGATGAGGAAGCAGTGCAAATTGTCAGTAGAAGAACAGGTTCCCGACGCGCCGTGGTAAACTCGGATGAAGAGGACGAAGGGGAAAATGACGAGAACGCGCCTCCTCCCGGTCAACCTCGTCATAATATTCTCGAGGACTTCTCGATGGAAGTTGACGATGAAGGTTCTTCGGAGCCCGTAATGCGCAGAGCATCATTGTCGTCTTATGCTACCGAAGACGAAGGTGATAAAGAAAACATCGACAGAGGGGAAAACAAGGAGAACCAAGCCGTCGCTGCGCCACTTTTTTCTGTTGGTGCTAGTAGGCCTCCTTTGGGATCACGCCAGAGCTCCATGATCAATCTGGAAGAGCGCGCCAGTCGGTTGTCAATGTCTCCTGGGGAACGGGTACTTGACGAAGATGACGACGAAGAAAATCAACCCGTTCGAAGGCCATTGAAGGCTTTACGCTCCGAGGAATCGTTTAGTCCTTCAGTTCCATTTTCAACCAGGTTACAGCGCGCCGAGTCCTTTGCGAACACCGACACTGCACCCTCACCTACACTTGGTTCTTCGCCCAGATTTGCTCCTCTAGTCGCTGGAGGTGGTGCCAAACTAGACTTTTCCCAGTTCTCCCAAGAAGATAGTGCCCAAGCGTTTAGTCCTAAGCCTTTGCAAGCTGGATTTTCGGATTTGTTCGAATCTGGGACTCAGAAAGAACCATTGAAGAAGGTAAAATGTCTTGTTTGACACATAACAAGAAACTAACCTTGAAATATCCTCAGAACGATACCGACCTTGGTGGTCTACGGAGAACGGACACTCTTGAGCTAACTCAGGATGTTGCGCTTCAGCCAGCACTAGAGGTTGACGGGTCTCTGCAACGGCGTGCCGATGCCATCTTTGAGAAAGATCAGGAATATGTTCTCCAAGCTGCCAACGATAGTCGGATTTCCGCCCTCAGGAAGGAAGCAACTTTGTACATCAAAGATAACGGGTGAGCCTCATATCATATCTACCTATCTACCTACCTGTATTAACGCCAGTTGTATCCAGCTTCCTCACTCAAACCCGTCCGGAAGGTTCCAGCCCAGAAATCTACCGAGCAGCTCCTAGTCCTTCCCAGTCCCAAAGTTTCGAGCGATTCCCATTACGAGAACTACCTGTCGCTCACCATTTCGTCGATGACATCGATGATTCACCAGAGCCTTCTACTCAGCAGGCCAAACTCCGTCGTTTGAGAAAAGGCTCGCCGTCAAGATCTTCGTCTCTACATATTGGAAGTATGCTGGGTGCCGACTCTGGTGATGAACTCTCCCCTCCGCCTAGTCCAAGTAGACGTCCTACCAAGCTGAATGCCTTTGATATCCTTGGTAAGAAGAACAAGGACAAGGGACAGGAAAAGAAGAGAGGGCCTCTTGATAAGAATGAGTTTGTCGAGGACCAGCTTTGGAGAGCGATGAAGATGAGACGTTTGGGTTTGTCAAGAATAAAAATGACGAGGAAGAAGACGGGGAGCATCTGGACAAGGCGCTTGCTAGCCTGGTAGATGACAAGGAAATGACTGAGGATGCTGTTGCAGCCCATAGAGTCATGGAGAGATACCAGTACGTATTTCTTTGCATTACGACCAGTTACCCTGGCTGATGTGTTTATGATCACAGGCAAGACGTCGAGAAGGATGACGCAGAACTCGAGAAGCTACACACGAGAGCTATTCAAGGTGAAATCCGGAGGAATAAGCGAAATCGTGGTGTTGGTGTAGACGACAGCGATGACGAAGATGAAGAGGACGCAGAGAACAGAAGGAGGAGGAGAAAGATGAATGACAGATTTGACAGAACCGATATCGAAGCTCTCAGTAAGTCCGCAGTGCTTCTGTTTTCGCCCATCTGACCAAACGTTTGCAGAAAACCGTCCCGAGACAGCAGCCTTTGCTCAAGCCTATAACCGAGGCCTGAAAGATGAAGTTGAAGATGAGTTTGCCTATTTGAACAAACAGAGTGTCAATCCACTTGGGGACATTCTTATGGGCAGACCCAAGGAACACGAAGCTGCCAGTGATGATGGCGAGGGCGACGACGAGGGCGGCGGCGGCGAAGATCAGGATGAAGACTCGGATCGTCCATTCATTAACCGTTCAGACATTTTGCGTGAACTGAAAGAAACGGTCAAGGCAAATCCAGACGGGGAGGTTGGTCGTCCATTGCTTGTTCCTCTACTTCCAAAATTGACGAATGTTTCTTTTCCGCAGCATGAAGAGTTTGATACAAACGACGTCTCTTTCATTGAACGCGGTCATGAAGAAGACGAAGATCTTGTCCCGGTCAAGACCATCTTGGGGCCGACTAAAACCAAGATTACTTCTCGCCGGATGGATATCGACTATGACGAGGTATGTGATTGCCCCTATCCGTCTTGGTATACGGAAAATGAGCTGATTCTTGTCATCGTCCTTATCACACAGCCTCGTCCTTTTATGCACGACGATGAAAACGGTCAAAAGAGGATGAAGCTGTGGGCCAACGCAGAAAGTAGAAAAACCAAGACGACGGCCGGGTTTGGTCGGGGAGCTGCAGCTGTTACTGGGCTGGGACGAAAAGCACCTGGCGCGGGAAAAGCTGGCGTTGGTTCTGGTTCAAGATCATCTGCTTCTACCTCTGGTCAACAACGGACATCTTCCAAACCATTGAAGGCGGCCAGTAGTATGCTCAAATCTGTTGATCAGAAACGAGGTGATCTATTTGCACCGTAATCCGGAATCCTGTCGGTGAGAGATTTCGGGCGACGCGTTTTTTTATTTTCCCAAGGTGTTTGAATTTTTGGGGATGGTGTGATAAGCGGTTTCAAACTTTTTGGTTAACCGAAGCCAAGACTATGCTTCTAGCTTTCCGTTCTTTCGTATAGTATACACTATTCTATGCCCATGTTACCCATGTTCTTGCTTTGTTGTTGAATACTCCCTAGTCATGTAACTTACGCTCTAAATATGAAACTGTTCAAGTGTACCATTACAAACGACCACCGACAAGTTTCAAAAAAGAATGAATTGCATTTTACTTTGGAACGAACGTATAAATTTACAAGAACCCGAGCCAAAGATAGGCTCGATAGGGTATTCAGAGAGACAGGCTCGACGACGACGAATAGACGCGCAAACGAAATCTTTGGGGGGTATAAGATATACACAGCTTGACAAAAACCCGGTACACAACATGAACCATATCCTTTCCTTCCATTAAATGATTTGATTAACAATAAAGTTTCCCGCTACCAAACGGTCTACCCAAACGTAACCAAGGAGCTCTGGAAGGACGTGGGGGAGGAATACTAAAGTTGCGTGCAGTCTGTCGTGGGGTCTGGCGCGAGTGAGAGGAGCTTCTGCGTCTTCTATTCGAAGTTTGGATCTGGGAACGCGATGAGATGAGAGGGGAAGATGAAGGGTATGGGCTAGTTCACCTTGTGGCGAAGGAGTATGAGCTTTGCCATATTTGCAGGGGGTCCACTCTCGCGGAAAGGGTTGCCTAGAAAAAAAGCACGTCAAGCTTCGGTCAAGCATGAAAAAAAGCTGGTATGTCACGCACGAGAAGCAACAACAGCCAGACCAGATTCGTGAGCATCCAGGGAATCGTCAACGGAAATGATGGAGAGCCAAACAGCGACAAAAAGGAGGGCGCCGAGGAACGAGCTCAGAGTGAATGCGAGCATTTTGAAGGGGGGAACGTCGTGAATGGAGTCTCGAGGCGCGTAGAACGAACGGCCAACCTGGCGTCGAAGGACAGCGAAGGACTGGGGGAGAAAACCGAACTCTCTGATCGTTGGGGTTACTTAATAAGTGAATGCTTCACTAAAATAAATCACGTAAGCAACTTATGAACCGGTTTTTGTCCGCAGCCACCATTACTGCCGTTGGTCTAACTTGCAAGGCTTTTTGCACCGCTGGGCTCGCTTCTCTTTCTGTCCATGGTCTTGAAAATCTCCAAGCCGCCCTCCATAGTGAGCGCAGACTTCGCCAGCAAGGCATAGTTACTGGTAAATAACTCCGTTTCTGCCGCAACAACCCGACTAAATTTCTCTCAAGTATCAAATCACATTTCAACGTATGTCGCGCACCCCTCTCTTTAGTCTGCGCAGTTCTGAGCAAATTACAGCCTCGATGACCCTGTGACATGGGCTGCTCTTCCTGCAAGTTACTACCTCAAATCCCGTTTGACGCGTTGGACTCTCGGCGCGTCGGATATCATGTTCACAAATCCGTAAGCAGCCGTTACATGATGGTTGATTGTTTTAGTCATCGTCCCTCAGGGTTTTCTCTACATTTTTCCGTTATGGCCAAGTGCTGGAGACGTTCCGAGGCCAAGGCATCTATCAGCCTGCAGTTGATACAGCCATAGAGAAATTAGACAAGGGTGACTGGGTAAGACCAAACTCGGTCAGTCGCGATTGCATTTAATCATACAGCTACTAGGTTCATTTATACGGAGAAGGCAAAGTCAATCAACCCGAGACATATCCCACAAAAGACGGCCGCGCTGTACTTCCTAGGTTCAAGTGGGGTGTGTAAGTCTAGTTCTATCCCTATTCGTCATTTCTATTCTTATCCTACGATAGGGGAAGAATACTCTCTTCTACAGTAAACACGCCAACGATTATTCCAATGTGGATAACAGGCTTTGACAAACTCATGCCTGAAGGTCGTCCTTTCCCTAACAAGTACCTGCCTCGTATAGGGACACGTCTCAGCGTCACATTTGGAAATCCACTCTCGGCTGACGAGATCAAAAATGTCATTGAGCGTCTATCGGCTCAAAAGGAGCTTGTTTGCAATCCAGTAGAACTAGAACGTCGGATTCGTATAGAAATCACGGATGTTGTACATCGGGCTGTATGGGCATTAGGGAGATCGGTTGCAGGTGATTCGCTTGTTCTTGAACCATGTCGTAATCCACCTCGGTGAATCGCATCACTAGACTGGGATGTAAGCTATTGCATATTGTATCTTATGTATTTCATTAATTGTCATGACTGAACGGGTCTCTTTGACACGTCCGAGTCCAGTAATCTCTCCAACTCGTTGGATATGAGTACATCATACAAAACAATCAGCGCCTGAAGTTTTTCCGTCAAGTTGGTGTTGGACGGAGCATCCGAAACGACTGGTATTGGAGCTGGTGCAGTTACAAGTGGTTTGATTTTCGGTGGTTGCAACGAATTGGAATCCAAAGTATCACCATTGTGTAATGCTCCGTGTACTGGCTCTAAATCGGACTCTGACATCAACGCTGCTTTGACATCTGAACGAGCGAGCATGGCGCTGATTTCTGGTTGCCCTGGATAGAACCATGCAGTGACAGCCTGGTACTCATGTTGAGCTGCTCTAATAAGCATAACAGAAATTGAAGACACTCACGACCATAATATATAATGCACCCAACATCGTCCCCTCGGCCCAATTCGTCTTTGCATCTGCCGTGACATAATTCAACAAGAAGCAAGACCCGACCAGCACAGTTACTTCAAAGAGGTCGAAGAGTAAGGTCATCGGTCGAGAAACAATCCAACCAAGAAGAACCAACAGTGGAGACCAGAAAAGTAGGAATTGGATGGCCAATTCAATAGATTGGTATTCCGCCAACGTGATGGGCTCTTCAGTATCGGGGTCGAAGAATGTTTTCCGAACGAGGAAGGTAACGGAGAGGAGAAAGTCGGCAAGGAAGGAGATTATGGGAAGTAGGACGAGACCAAACCACCTGAATCACAGCTTAGGCAATGCGAATGACAGGAATGAAGGACATACTCTTCAGGGATCCCAACTGATTTACGCATAGGATCTATACTCTCCACCAGAAACTCGGTAGTAACTGTCATCAAGCCCACAGAGATGACTAGTAAAACTATGGATAAGACCAAGTTAACTTTGGGCTCCCTCTCTTCCATCTGCTGGATCATCTTCTTGAGTTCTTGAGGAGCATCTTTATGTTTGTGCAGCTGCTTATCTTCCCCAGGTGGATTGTGTAGATAATATCGGGAAAAGAGGTAACTAGGAACGTCAAGTACTGTCAAATGAATCAATTGAGACGACGCACACCAAGATGAGGATGACCGATATTCCCCTGCTAACTTGCATTATGTGCCCTCGTAAACTATCACTCATAAAGTCTGTGCCTTCTTCGTCGTTGACATTTTGGTCAACAGTTACGATGCCACGATCTAGTGCTGCAAAGAAAGACACAGGAAGAAGCAGAGTTAGGACACTATTAAAATCTTCAATAAATTGTATTCCGCAAAACAATTACGATGAACGCACCCCATAGTAAGCAACGAGTGGTTTAGTTCGGTCAGAAGGGGATGAAGCTCTTGAGCAGCGACACGCGACCCGCCAATGATGAATGAGATGCCTGGTACTAGAAGAAGCCTAAGTAGAACAACGCCTTCAAAAAATTCAATATCAGCAAACTACAACGACGGAGTTTGCACTTACCGATGATTGTAGATTGCAACAGGCGTAGCCTATGCAGCATTTGAGAAATTGCTGAAGAACGTAAAACAGAATCCACATACTCCCACTTGATTAAAAGGAAGATGGCTAACGTAGCCTCGATTGCACTGGTAAGCCCGGATGTTAGCGTAGATAACGATTATTCGGAATCTCGAGGACGTACTTGTTCAGCGTCACGATAATGAAGTCTCCAATGTCTTTTCCACAGTAGAGTGCTAGGTTCTCAGCACCAAAATCCAAAAGTTTACTCAAAGGTATTAAAGAAATGAAGCAGACTAAAGTCTTTTAACAGTTGATATGCCGGAAATAATTTAAACAACTCACGAGTAAAAGTGAGCCAGTGGGGTGTTTTGTCGATAAAATGAAGCGTCCAGACAACGGGAACGACGAGGAGCAGTATATTCAGCCCTGTGGATGCGACTATGAGCAAAAATGCCGACCATCCGATAGTACTTACACGAGGATAAGACTATCGCTTTCAAACTTTTCCCAAACCGGCCTATGAGGTATCTCTTCCTCCTACCAGCTCGGGAAGGCCTCACTTTGTAATCACCACCCCCGGGTGTCTCTGCATTCCAAGGTGCATAAGCTTCCAGATCTTCCCGGTCTGAACTCCACGCGCTCCGAGGCCCATTCTCCTCGGAATCATCGAATTCTTGGCTGGATGAGATCGAGGTTAATGTCAGCTTATCGTCGTGTTCCCTGGTATTTGGCGCAGCTTGGGCAGTGAGTAGATCCAAAGCTCGCTGATGATGAGGGTTTATTTCTAGTTCTGATCCTTCCTGAGGACTCATAGACGCAGATGAGTGAGCCCTGCTCTAACCCAATGAAAATGAAAGCGCGCAGCGCGAGAGTAACGAAAAAGGTGTTTACAGAGCTGGCTTCGACCGGTATCTAAGGTTCGGAGCATAGCCATCTACTCTTAGTGGAGTCGTCGGGATTCAAAAAGCAGTGGGTTTCATACGGGATGTGCTGGCATTCGTTAGCATTGGTTCGAAAGAGAGTCAAAAACGATGATGTCATCAACAGAACTTGTACACAAATTTCCGCACGCTCCCTTGCTTTCCTCAATCAAGATAACAAGCCCTTTACAGTACCCTTCATATGTTTTCCCCTTCCGATAACAGGTACGAAGTGAAGTCGAATATCTTGCATATCCTCCAGACTAGAAAGAGTTTCACTTTCACGTTAAAAACCCAGATGAAAGGAATACATACCTCATATTTTGGACCTCAAGATCAAATTTTCGAAACAGGTTTCCTAAGATTAGATACATCTCACACCATGCAAGGCTAGAACGGCATCATGACTGTGGCATAGATTAGAGAACACCGGACAACTTACTTTATGCCGATGCATTGCCTTGGCCCTCTCGAAAACGGGACGAGGAAGCTGTCCAGCTGTCTGGTTTCATCCTGGAGCCAACGATCCGGAGAAAATGATAGAGGCTCAGTAAAGACCTCCGGATTCCAGTGCATGAACGTAGCACCCATGGACACCGTTGTCTATATGCAAGTCATTACGCTGAAGAACACTGACATGGCCAAGCTTACACCCCGAGGAATTTCATATCCCATGATCTGTGCTGAACCAGGCTGGACCTCGCGAACCAAGCCTACCGAAACACCGTGACTTAGACGGAGAGATTCTTTAATTACAGCGGTCTGTCAAGTACCAAGCATTAGCAGGATTGCCAGCATGATAAAGCTAACTTGCCAGATAGGGTAATCTCTCCAAGTCCTCATATGACATACGACTATTTGGATCTTGCCATGCATTCTTTAGTTCGGCCCTCGCTTTCTCCAATATTTCCGGATTGTTATGCACATAGAAGCACCCCGTCATACACGCGTTTGCAACCGTGTCTGTTCCTGCAAATAACACGTTATCCCCTTCTTCAATCAACGATCGCAACGACGCATCTTCGACGTCGATGATTCGACTAAATATCGTCTCCCTCTCGCCGGTTTGTTGGACTTGAGCCTTTCTTTCTACAAACAGCTTTGCACGAGATTTCAAAGTTTTTGCTACACCGTCGGGAAATATCGAAAGTAAGACCAATCGTGGAACAAAGACTAAAGGTAGATGACGCGTTATAGCCCCGGCCTGGATGACCATCTCGGTGTTGACGAGGATCGGGTGTGCGAAAGAAGGATACTTTAGTGCTCCGGCATCTTCACCATAAGTATAATCGAAGATGATATCTAGTGTCAACGATCGAAAGCCAGAATACAAGTCGACGGATCTTTTGCTTGAAGAAAGGATTTGCATGAACAGGTTCACCTGCAAGCCAAGGTTCACGTTAGCAACGAACGTCACAGCAAGTCGAGAAAGGAAGTACCCTTTCTTGAATGCTGCCTTCTAATTTCAGGATGGCGCGACGAGAGAAGAGTGGATTCATGCTATCTCGGCGCTTCCGATGAAACACAGGATCGCAGGTCCCAAAAGACGAAAATTTCTCATTGAACGTTTGATAAAACCCCTTCTCTTTAAGAAATTTAGACCCAGAGTGATAGATTGACTTGTATGCTTCAGGAGAGTTGAAATGAAGCTGCAGTGAATTTATCAGTGTCACGGTAACGTAAACAAAGTGCACATGATGATAGACCTCGTTGGGACCGACTCTAACGATAGGTCCTGTTTGTTCCTTCAGCTGGACATACCAGTAAGTAAAGTGAACGTATTACCATACTGTCGATGTAGATCGTGCAGGCGAGCGACAAATTTCCCATCGTACCGAAGATCGTAATAAGCTTGATACAGCGACGACGAAGCTGCCACTGGAGGACCAGGAAACGAGGCCAATGGGTGCAAAAACAGGATCCAAAAAACACGGAGGACGAATAGGGATACGAGAATGGCCGAAACAGAAATTGCTACACTCATTTTCTCCATATTGTGCAGAGTATCAGGCAATACGGCAGTGGGTTCGTTGTCAAACCACTTCATACTGGGAGGTGCGACAATGGCGGCAGAGCTTCGAACGACTACTATCTAATTTTATATGAGAAACGTTGGGAAAACCAGCTCAGTCTAAAATCTGATCAAGTCTTCTGACCATGTAATCATGTTCCAAGCTTAGAGGTACTTACATATTGGAAATAGTGGAATGAGCTGAAAAATGTGAGCACTCTAATCCCACTGATTAAATATGTGGCCATTATATAGTCCCGTAATATAATAGAGCATGTCCGAGCACATCTCAATCGCTTTGTGGACTAAGATCAGTTACTCTGCCGTCAATTCAGCCCCTCCTTCAGCGAAAGCACACTTGGCAGCTTGTAATAATTCCTCAATCTCGCCCTGGCCACCATAGAACCAACTGGTGAGAGCCTGGAGGAAGGTTTAGAAAATCGCTGTTGGAAATTCATCCGTTGTTCACTCACAATCATTAAATAGAAAGACACCATCATGTATCCTAGGTTCAAAAGGGTACGATGGTCACTAGTGAATTAGAGCAGAGAATAAGATTAAGACGGACCTTCAGCCCAGTTGGTCTTGGCATCAGCAGTCACATAGTTTACAAGAAAACAGGAGCCCAAAAGTACTGCAACCTCGTAAAAGTCTGAAATTGGTGAGTACAGAGGTAACAGATGAAGACAGAAGCTCACCAAAAAGAAGTGACATCGGTCGCTCTGTCCACCAGCCCAGGAGAACAATAAACGGAGTCCAGAAAAGCGTAAATTGAATCGAGAGGTCGATTGCACGAGCTTTAGCAAGAGGGGATGATCTGAGCCTTTCCACACGCAGAATATGCCTAACGATATATACTGCAAAGTTTCCTACCGAAAGTATGCCGTCTGCTGCGAATGATACTATTGGAAGCAATACCAAACCGAACCATCTTTGGAGGCGTTAGGTCGACAGTAAGATCCACCAATGTGAACGACTTACTCTTCCTGGATCTTTCCTTGATTCCTCACGGGTTCAATGCTGTCCACAAGCTATGGCACATTAGACCTGTGCACATAATCGTGGATTAAAAAAACTCACCCATTCTGCCGTAGCAGCCATGAGTGCTATTGTAATAGCAAGCATAACCATGCAGACCCATTGACTGACTTCAGGTTCGTCGTTAACAAGGTGTTTCTCCTCATGAATTAAAGCAAGTGGTGCCTGAGGATCTGGCTTCAATGCGTTGTCGTCGCCGGGAGGGTTGTGTAAGAAGATGCGAGAGCTGACGTAGCTGTTCATCCCAAAATCAGAATCGTTCTCAAGAGATATGGACTAAGCATGCATACACTGCGAGTAATATGATTGCTATTCCGCGACTGATTTGCAGGAAATTGGTACGGGTGGCGTCGTTCACGATGTAATTTGCGGAAGTGGGTAGCGACGCATCTCCTCTGTCCAAGGCGGCGAAGAATGCTGCGGGAAGAAGCAAAGCCAACACACTGAACGTAAAATGAGGTGGTTAAAGTGATGAATAGATAATCGAAAAAAGGCATACCCCATGGTAAGAAGAGTATGATTCAACTCTGTCAAATGGCTTTACTTGCTGTAAGTTTCAAGTTATTCTCTCGTTGACTTGAGTTACTTACGGATGTAAATCCTGATGCATAATTTGTGCACCACCGGTTATGAAGGATGCGCCCGGCACAAGCAACAAGTGAAGAATGACAACACCTACACACATATAAATGAATTGATACGAAGGTGAAAACAATGACGCACCGATGATGGTCGATTGTAAAAGTTTCAACCTGAATCTCATATTAAGTATCTTTCTCAATGGATTAACCTGCACCGAGACAGACTTACTCGCACTTGGTTAGCAAAATGATCGCCAAGGTAGCTTCGACCGCACTAGAAATTTTGACGTTGTAAATTTGTCAAAGTAAGTCAACTCCCTGAACGTACTTGTTTAATGTGACGACAATGAGGTCACCGAGGTCTTTTCCGCAGTAAAACGCCATCTGGCAGGTTCAGGTGTCATTTGTGCAGGGAAGAAACATACGGAAGGATCCAGACCTGTTCACCGCCATAATCGAAAAGTCTCTCCAGAGGTACAATTGCAAGCAAGCACACTAAATTCCAGTTAAGCATTTCAGATGCGTTCAAGATGTATAAAAGTCCTACGCACAGACGAAGGTAGCCTGGAAGGGAAACACTCCTTCACCTTCAGGATTATTTGCGTTTAAAAAGTGAGCAACCCATGAGATAGGAATGAAGACGACGAAAACATTCAGCCCTGTAAAGCCAAGAAAAAGAATCATTAATCAACGTTAATCAACGCTTGCAATGGCCAAGCTAGCTTAGGACGGAGGCATTTTTTGACGCACAAGAGGAGAAGACAATATTTTTAATACTCTCGTACGTCCCTATTTTCCTCTTGCCTTTCCTCAAGAAGCGATCCTTGAACCGAACCATGCCAGCCGGTGTGGGTATAAGGCTATTGCGAAAGTGAGGCGACTGAGGGCGCTCAGTTTCCGAAGAATAAGTCTCTTCGTGTGTTGGAGGTCTTTCTTCATCCGAAGGCCGGGGATTACGACGATTAATTTTTTCGGTAGAGGACATGGCCAAGAGTTGGATAATACTTGGGCTTGGGTTTGGGGTGTTGCGCCAATGAGGGGAGGTACTACCTCCAGACGTCAGGGCACGGTCAAGCCTAAAAGCAAAGGACAAGTAGAGTTGGATTGAAAGGTGAGCGCTGCCGCCTCATGCCTGTGATGCCAAGGATGCAACATAGTAAAAGGTGTTAAGGTTGTGGAGACATTCAAATCACGTAATTGCCATACAAACGCCTTGACGCGTTCATTGCGGGAACCGAATGAAATGGTGATCTAGGGTACATGTTACAGAGCGCTGTTACAAGTCAAAGTAGAAGCACAAAGCTACAAAGAAAATCGACAGTATTTAAGGAGGTATAAAAACATAAGGTATAAGTACACTTCAGTTGCGCCGTTCATTTTTTCGTGCCTTCATCCATTTTCATCACCGGCGACGAACAAGCCTGCACTTTTGGGGGAGTAGTGCGCCGTCATCATCATCATCATCGCCATCATCATTCCCATTGTCTCCGTTCCCGTCTTCGGTTCCTGTTTCGGTCATGTTCGCGTCCCGCCGCGCTGAATGAAGTAGCAAGACAAAAGCTTGAGCCTCGGGGCTGGGAACTTCGAGAGTACTAGCCGTGTTGAACGTGTATGGGTTTACAGTGTTTCGTAGCCATCCTTCCGAGTCGATACTCTTCTCTACGAGTTCTAGTGCTTGATTGGCATATGGAATCAACGTGTCGTTACCGGTGTAATTGGCCATCCGGTAGGTCACATACGCCAGTAACGCCGTCCCCGCCGAATCCGCAAACGATGTTGAATCATCTATCACATTGAGAAGAGTTCCGTTTTCTGACTGTGAAAGTATCAGCATTGGTCTAGACGCTAATACAAGGCACACCAACCTGATGCTGCCAAGCTGCGGTGATGATCTCCTCGATCCAAGACGTCAAGTTGGCGCGGTGGTCCACAAAATTCTGGGCCTGAGAACTGTGGTTTAGAGTCTCGAGGACTCGAAGCATTCCGGCAGCCGCCCACCCGTTACCTGGGATACGATATACCCAGTAAGCAACCATAATATACAATAAATCAGCTTTATTTACCTGTAGCCCAGTGTCTGGTCGAGGAATTGTCAGAAATGAGCGGTCCAGATACTGTAGCACATACGTATTGTCTTGCCAGCTTCCTTCAGCGACATGCCTCCAAAGACCGCCCTCATCTCTCAATCCATCCCGATATAGCGAACATTGTTCATAGGCAATCTGTAATAGATTTGTTTCTCCATCTCCTCCTTGCAGCACGCCAAAGTACGCAATGAACGGTGGCGCCATGTAAACGAAGTCTGCCCTGAGAGAAACATCAGAATGACGCTATGAATGACAAGGATGAACTCCACCTACCACAGTTGAGCTTCATCCGCACGATGAGAGATGGCACCTGACGCTAGAGAGAAATTTACGTGAAGATACCTGGACACCGTAACGAACGTGGTCGACTTACCTGTACGAGGTGCGACGTTCAGCAAATAATCCAGTTGTCCACCAGCCGCTGTTGAGTACGCAGTATTGTTAAGGTCTGATTTTGTCCAATTCGCCAAGAGGACTGCAACGCCAATTGATGCTGGGTCGCCAACTGCACCATCGTTATCTACCAGAGCGAGAGAATCAGTGGTCTTTGCAGCGAGAACCCTAACAGCGAGATTATGAATAAAGAATCCAGATGCACAATTCGAAGATATACTTGTTCGCAATATCCAAGACGTCGGTGATATTAAAGGTTTCGTTCAGTTGAGAGGGCGGAGGAAACGCGGTTTCGTTAAACACTGATAGCGATGGACAATCTAACTCTAGCAAGGCTTCTGCAGCGGTGCCCAGTTCCCAGCTTGTGATAGACAAAGGCGTGAGTTAAAATTTTAATGAACGTGTGGAAACAATATACCTCAAAGTCGCGCTCGATAAAAGGTTTTGACGGACGCTCGCAATGGTAGAGTTGTTCAAGCTAGCTTCGACTATCACTAGGCAGGTCGATAGGAAAGAGAGTAGCTTGAAGGCCATTGAACGAGTGTGGGCAGGAAGATGAACCGCAGTTGGAGAGCAGCAAACATTAAATATTACAACATCCGCCGTGCTTGGTTGATAGATCTGGAGAAAACGCACGAGGCTTCGGAAAACGTCACAGAAAGATATCTCCGGAAGCAGAAATGATGAATTCCTTGAAACCATCACTTCGTTCTGCTGGCATTGTAGGCTGGGCACTGTGAGGTGAGGTGTACACTTTCAAGCTATTTGGATGTTGATCTTCAATTAAAGCGCTGCGAACTAAGTAGATCTTGGTACTAGTGTCTAAACCGGAAATTCAGGAAATAGCGCGCTGACTCAGCACCGTGTTTAATTCCAAGGCTGCAAGCATACACAAGGCCCGCTAGCGCTCGTTCTCCGAGCGTAGGTTGTGGACACACCACGCCACTCAACTTCGAGGCTCTTGGGTATATCCCATTGCTCACGACATGGAGGTCGTATCAAGCGTCAAAGGTTTTATTTCTACATGGAAGAGTGGAGGAGAGGCCAACTGGTGCGTGGTCTGTGTTTCTTTCTTCAACGGTCTTTTAACTCGGAATCTTGTAGTCGGAATCTTCTGGCCACTCCTCACTGTAATCCCTCTGATTCCAGCTGCAGAGATATCCTAACGACTGCTTATAACACCCTCCTTTTCTCTTCTCTCACGACATGGAATTCAAAACCGACATTCTCATCTGACGCATTGGTCACTTTCTTGCATTCTGTCCTTGACAACCTGCCCTCCACGTCTTCATCTTCAACAAAGTCCACAAATGTCTCTTCTTTCGGGGACTTGTTTGTTGACATCATTTGGTCTATCAATGCCGAGTTGGACGAAGTGGTTCAGGATGCACAAGCTACGGTCAAAGAAGGGGCGGAGAAGCACAGCGTAGACGTTGGCAAAGCAAATCAGACAATAAAAAACGCGGAGACTGATAAGAAGGCAATATCTGGGATGGTGAAGAGCCTTCTGGTATGTGTCTGATTTTTTGTTATTGAGGTGTCGTGTGTCCTAATATAAAGCAGGAATCTGGTATCCTTAACCCTGCTTTCTGTCGCGAACGGCTAGATTCTTCCTTGCTTGAGGCCACCGGTCTGGTTCCTGATAAAGCTATATTGGAAAGGAAAGAAATTCGTATGAGGACAGCTCTTTTGTGAGTGTTTTATTTTAGATGATCGTTTTCATTTCTCAACGCATTCTAGCTATAAACAGAACAAATTTAACCTTCTTCGAGAACAGTCCGAGGGATATAGCAAGCTTACTATCGAGCTCACAAGTAATCTAGGCCCTTCTCACTCTCCAGCTACAGGTCGGTCCGCAGAACCTTTTTCAGCAACTCTGGAACGCGCGCGGCCTGTCTGGGAAAAAGTACACGGAATCATCGGATACTTTGACCTGGATCTGAACAGAGCTCTGGATATCATCCTTGATGTGTTGTCAGTGCATCTAAGCACCCACTATTCATTTTTCATCGCGTTGCTTTCGTTTTCTCCATGGAAGCGTCCCGAATCGCTCGGTGATGCGCCTATGACAACAGATCCCATTTCGGGACAGTATGCTGGAAAGTCTTTAGATGACATCTTGAAGCTCGCCAACCCCAAACCTACGCGAACGGATAACGAAGGATCTCAAGTGATTGCACAGGTTTTGGGCTTTAAATTCACTCATTACCAAGTTTGTCATTTCATTGCACCTTTCATACTGTTATCAATCTCTTATTTTGATTTAGACATCCAATGAAACACCGCCCAAAACCCTGTATCTAACAGCGGCACTGCTTATCAGGGAGGGATTCATGACGTTGGAGGAGTTGTATCCACATGTACGTAGTATTTTCCTATCTTGTAACTGTTCTCTAATGTACCCCCTAGTTGTCACCCGCAGAAACCGAAGTTGAAAATGCTCATAACGCCTACCTGAGAGACGTCAAGTCCCGTATCTCGGCTGCAAAAATGAGTCAACTGGCTATGGCAGCTCCCCTGGAGTCTGGACCTCCAAGTTCAAAGCCTCAACCCTCTACTACAGTAGAACAGAAAAAAGCTGAGCCGACAGACCCTCCTAATCAGAAGGCTGGTATTCTCGTCGCTCTTCTTTCTGTTGGCGCACTTCAACCTGCCTTCTCGATCATGTCCAAATACAGTTGGTTTGTGGATGCAAATCCTGAAATTGCAGACCTCGTCATACGCATCATGAAGGTGTCAATCACTTCATTGTATGACTCGACTTTTTCCAAGGAGCGCAAGACTAGTTTTGCTGAACCGCGCGCGCGATATGGCACGACAGGACTTGTCAAACCACCTCCACGGAAGCCTTGCCTCACTCTCTGGGCACCTACTCCTCCCAGCACAAGTACGACTGATTTCGTGTTCTTTTTTCCTGACTGGAGCGATCACATACCTATTTGCACTTCTCTCGATGACCTTATGCATGTGGTGGAGCCCATTATGAACTTCATCGGACTTCACGTCTCCCGGGACCCTTCATTCCTCTCGAAATTCTTGAGGCTGGGGAAAACTCATATCCTCTCGGTTGTACGTCCCTTGCCTTACCCTAGCTGCTCGCTGTTTACCTTATTTCCAGAGTCCTGTTGATCCCATCACTAAAAGGCCCTCCGAGGAGCTTGACGATGAACATCCGATCCGCATGTTCTGGTACAAGGTTCTGCGACTATATCTCCTTCCTGCCCTTCCCTTGATTCGTGGCAATGCCGTCTGCACAGTAGACATCTGGAATATCATCAGGCAGTACGAAACAACAGCCCGTTGGCGGCTGTACGGAGAATGGAAGACATCTATCTACAAGTCGCATCCTGAACTCCGTATTCGTGAAGTTCAAGCAGACCGCGAGTCGAAGGGTTTCCTCAGACGTTTATCCCATAACACTATCGATTCGTTATCTGGACCGGTTGCGAAACTGGCTCACTCGAATCCTTGTATCTTCTTCTCGAATGCCGTCAATCAGATCATGGCATATGATAACCTCGCCAACGTGGTCATCCAAGCTTTGAGATATGTCACAAACATGGGCTTTGACGTATTAGTCTACATCATTCTGGATGCCCTCTCGAATCCCAACAAAGAAAGAGTGAAGGATGATGGTGTCAATATTTCTGACTGGTTACAAAGTAAGCTTTGTCAAATGGCCATTGTATTCTCAACATTAACATCCCACTAGGCCTAGCTTCATTCACCGGGATGTTATTTAGGCGCTACAGCGCTGATCTTACCCCTGTTCTCAAATACATCGTACATCAATTGTACGCCGGACAGACGACCGAGATCATAGTTCTGAGGGAGCTGATCTGGAAGATGGCTGGCATCGAACCTTTACCGAGCTTGTCGGATTCACAAATCACAGCAATGGCGGGAGGTCCTGCCTTGCGTATTGAAGCTATTGCCTCTACAACGCGTGGCGCTCGATTGGATCCAAGTGAAGTCTCGCTGAAGGGCCCTTCTCGACTAGGCAGAGCACTCGTGGATAATTCATTGGCTCTTCCACTTCTTATACAAGTTGCGCAACAACGACAGTCTTCTATCTTCAGGGCCAACGAAGCGCCTTTAAAATCTTTGGCAAGCCTCTTTGACAGCGTATGTTCAATGGTCCAAATCATCCCCATTCTGGTGTTGACGCCAGTATTCTAGACGCATGGAGTCTTGTTACAGTATCTTGAGCTGTTGACAACGCCCTCTGTTGTTACTCCCGAAGACTATGCAACCAAGATATTGCCTCCGTTGGGGGATTTAGGTGCATTGTATGGCGTGTGTGCACCTGTGTGTATGCAGATCATCCGACCTGTTTTACAGACAAAATTATTGGTATATCATTTAATTTGCTTCGGTGTACAGTACTGATTGCATAGCCACCAATTCCAGGCTGCCGCCCTCGAGAACCAGGAGAAGGAAAGACTTGCCAGTGAAGAAACCGAGAAGCGTCTCAAGGCTGCACTGGCTGCGAAAAGGGAGCCATCTGCTACACAGTCGCGAGTAGCATCGCCAGCGGTAGGATCTTCTTCAAATAACACAGATGTGGCAAACGAAGTCAAGCCGTCCACCTCGGGCAATGCTGGTACTTCGACAGAAGATGTCTCAATGGAAGCATTGGACGGCGGTACGGTAGCTGCCACGCCGAGCGATGTGAGTTGGTCGTTTTTGTTTGGTGTGGCTGTGCTCATATATTTCACATTTCCAGAGTCCTTGGCTGCCTCAGCTTTCAGTTTTGTTTGATGAAGTAAAGAGGATTCTCCCTCAGCATGTATACGATACTTTGGGGTAAGTAAAGTTGTAACTGGCATGAAAATTCCGTATTCATTTCTTCAGACCTGGATTCTACACAACTTTCTGGCAACTTTCCACCTATGATTTATCACCTCCGGGATCTAAATACGACGAGGAGTTGGCTTCGTTAAAACAACTCTTACGACAAGAAGACTCGAAATACAACATTGCTGAACGATCAACTGACCGAGCCAAACGTTCTACAGCGCAACTACACAGAGCTCGTCGGGATAGGTATTCCTCATATGTTCAAGTTCTGGCCCAGGAGTATAAAGAGCAAACTGTATCTCGCGAGTTCACCCTTAAAAGGCTTGCACGTGAAAAAAGCCATTGGTTTTCTCATTGCTATCCGAAAGGTGTGTCCACATTCCAGGCTTATATGTAACCATTACTCAATATATCGCAGGGAGTGTCTCTAACAAGCGCGCGGCTGTACTAGTAGACGTTATTTTAGAGCACTGCATAACACCACGCTGCCTGCTATCTCCAATGGATGCCGACTTCTGTGCACAGTTCATAAAGGTGATGCATACACAGGGAACTCTAGGATTCCACACTTTGGCATGTTACGACAAGGTAAGTCGTCTTGAGCGCATTGAAATAAATCATTCAAAATATTTTCTAGATCCTGAGTGATCAGCTCAAAGTTATCTTGTTCTCGTGCAGCGAATATGAAGCCCGAAATTATGGTTGGTTCAATGATTTTCTTTGAGAGACTGTTCTCATTCTGGCGAATAGGACGTTTCCTATCTGGTGTCTTGAATGATCTTTACAAATGGCATCAAGAGGAGCCAACCTACATTCAAGACAATCGTTCGAAAGTCGGAGGAAAAACCGTACAACATACAGGTTTCCAAGGACGTTACCTATACCCTATGCCAGCCGATAACTTTTTGAAGTGGCCTCAGTACATGAGAGTTGTTCGCAAGTGGTACAAGAAACTCGCCAACGTGAGATTTTATTGCAGGTCTCAAATGATCTTTTGTTCATGTTCTTTTGCAGGCTTTCACGGAATGTATCCAAACCGGAGAGTTCATGCATGTCTATAATGCAATTATTGTCTTGAAGGAGATTCTACCTGTATTCCCGGTGGCAACTGTCGGTGCCGAGTGCGGTCCCCAGCTTGACAAGGCAATGGACCAGTTCCTCGAGAAGGAGGAGCGTGGCGATCTCAAAATTTTAGGGAAAGCGTGAGTTTGAAGATGTCGATCTACCCAAGGACTTGCTAACAGCTCTCAGTTACTCAGCTGCGTTGAAGAAGCGTGAACAATTCTGGGCTCCCCCTGTTACCAAAGTTCCGACTAAGGTATTACTTTTGAACTGCATCTTTTTCATCCGATTAATTTCCTTGAACAGCCTAATGGAACGGTTCCAACTAAACCTTCCAGTACTGCTCCTGAAAAAGTCAGGACGGCCGCACCACCAGTCGGGCCTAGTGCCGTCAACTCCATCACAGACGGTAGACGTGGAACCCCTCAACCCTCAACCCCTTCTGCTCCTCGTGCTCAGCTCAATGCGACCAGGGGATCACAGCCCATACCCGATAAGCCTGCTGCGGCACCTCCTAACAAAACCTCGATGGACAAGTGCGAATTTTGCTTGTCGTCCTCCTGTGTCGTATCTTATATGTTGTTTTTGTAGCGTACCCCGCCCGCCTGTGGTCAAAAGAGTAAGAACTGAATCTAGCAGACCCGAATCTCCTCGGCCTCCTAATGATATCAAGTCCACGGAAAATAAACCATCTGTTCTTTCCGAACCTAGGGATGAATCTAGGGAATCCACAACCCCTGCACTCAAAGACATCTCCTCAATAGCGCCGTCTTCTCTCCGGTCTTCAGACGCAAAGGAATCTTCAGATTCCGCGAGTATGCCACCACCTGCGGTACCAAATCAAAGTCACTTGGCCCAAGAGCTGAGAGAAACTGTGAGGCAGTCCCTCGGCCGTTCTGACAAACCAGAGCGTCCTGGCAACGAATCTCGAAGCCAGAATGCGTCAGCTGCACCTTCTCCCCGACAGCGTTCTACATCCCCGCAGACTCGTCCTGGTACTCGTAATCATAGCTCAGAAAGCCGCGCTAGCGCTGGCCGATCACGCTCTGACCGTGCAAACGCTGATGCTGTGTCTGAAGACAAGCGTAGTTCTCGAAATGAGCCGCGAGATGCACCAACACGACGCGACAGTCTAACCCACACGCGTAGTGACCGGGGTGCTAGAGAACGGGGAGATGGTGAACGGGACAAGGATCGCGACCGTCGAGACAGACACGGTGATCGGGAGCGAGACCGAGACAGGGATAGAGATAGAGATAGAGACCGTGAAAAAGACCGCGAGAGGGAGCGAGACAGAGACCGTCACGGTGATCGCCATAGAAGAGACGACAAGGATAGAGGTGATCGTGACGGTCGAAAGGAACGCGAGAATGGAAATCGGGGAGCTCAACAAAACTCTTCAGGTACTGGTGAAGACCGAGTACCCCCATCTCGTCCCGAACCTTCAAGACATCGTGGTACAAATGATGACGGGCTAGGTAAACGAAGGAGAGGAGAAGATGAAGTATGTTTTGCATTTTTTGCTAAACATCCATATTTATACTCTTTTATTATAGTCTGAGCGAGGCTCTTCTAAGCGTAATTCACGTAGAGAGCCTAGAGGAGAGGATCGTGGAGGACGTCGGGGACCCAATGATAAAGAAGGGCATGACAGAAGAGGTGATTCGGAGAGACGCAGAAGAGATCGAGAAGCAGAGACTGATAACAGAAATGTTGATAAGGTTCGTCCCGACTGTGCTGATAGAGGACACACTTTGCTCATTACCTTTATAGTCTGGAGAACCGCGTCCAGATAATCAGGGGGGTCCTTCGAAAGCACTTCCTGTGACAACACCCTCTGCACCTCGAGCAATGTCCTCGTCCGAACCCTCGAGAGGCAAAAACGAGTCGTCTGGGCGAAATCACCGCGACCACGTTCCCGGGATGAACCCAAATGCGATACCTCTAGAAAATACTCCTGGAAGCCTACGTTCTCGAATTGGTGACAAAGAGGTGTCTCGGCAAGGTCAGGGACCACCATATCCTCGGAAAGACGAAAGGGATAGTAGAAAACGCCCGTTCACTGGTAGGTTTCACACAGCTATACTCGGTAAAAGCTCGTAGTTGACGCTCGTCGCAGAACATGACAAGGACGCTACTGAGTCATCAGGTCAAGCGGCTGAAAGCGGACCACCAAAACGACCTCGTATTCTCAATCGCAACAGATATTCGGATTCCCCCGGTCACGGCGGTCTAGCTCGCAAAACTCTACCCATCGATCCCCAGGCCAGTGAGAGGAAAGGTAGATGAGTAGAAGTGGTTATTTCTTCTTCAATCCCCCACTCGTTATTATTGTAGCATATACATAAGCATTTCTAGTTTGTATATCTGTAAACCTCTGCTGAATTCACATGCCGGTATTGTCCGCCGTCGTATTCCTTCTGCAAAAAAAAAAAAGACGGAGAGACCGGTGAGCTGTGCTAGTCGATCGGTAAACAAGCGGTGTGTTGATTTGATATTGCAGAACCGGACTCAAATTTCTCGTTATCAACCATTAAGACAGGGATGGGGGCCCATATATACCGCAACCCCACTACACGAACTACTCGAGACTTCCGTTCTTTCTCTCTTCTCTGGCTCTGGTGACACTTTCCAAAAAAAAAGTCTGCCCATGTCTAGTCCAGGTTACGAAAACGAAGAGTCTGTTCGACTTACGAGTGCAGCCGGTCATCCTCATCCTCCCAGTTTGTTAAGATATTCTACTGGCGAGACCAGTCATCCAGAATGGCGACGTAACTCTCACATGCGGTACAGCTTTGTCGAGGAAAAGAAGTCTCCACCTACATTCCTTGATAGATTCCTTCGGAGAGGGAAAGAACCAATTGGGGTTCTCAAAAGTCTTAAACTCATCCTTTTCTCCTCAGGTGAGCCCAATGCGTTAGGATTTTGTATGGCGTACGGCTAACAATTTACAGTCACCAACATACTACTCCCGTTAATTCCCATTGCCTGGGTAGCACACTTTCTGGAGTGGACTCATTCACTTCAGTTTGTTCGTTCGTCGGTTTCTTTCAGATGTTTTCCAGTTTTGACCTGATCTTATACAGTGTGTCTACTTGCTATCATTCCTTTGCAACAACTTTTCGAGTATTTAGGAGCTCAGTTGGCTTTCTATGTCGGAAGGCACATTGGCGATCTGGTCATTGTTTCTTTGAGCAAGTAGGTCCCGAAAGCCCATCAGTATACAGGGTCTAAATCTTCGATATTTTAGCAAAGTGGAAGGCATCTTGGCCATCGTTCTATTGACCAGATGCGAGTAAGTCATTCTTTCGGTTGTCTCTGGTTCACAATCCTGGAACAATGTCCTTTCAGGCTAAGACTACTTCAATCTACTATTATCGGTGCGCATAGTCCTGGCTCCGAGCCCATAGATTCGAGTCATCTTCTGTTTCAGGCGTCGTATTGCTCCACCTTCTCCTAGTACCTGGGGCTGCATTTGTTACCGGCGGTGCGCGAGTTGCGCATCAAGATCTTCACCCCGTCATAACCCAGCTGAACCACACACTTCTCATAATGGGGTGAGTCCCAATGACGCGAACATCACCGATAACTAATGATTCACGTACTATATCAGAGTACTCGCGCTGCTTCTCCCTACAGCCTCATTTGCAGCTCTGGATCGTAGTGCAACCGCCATTGGCGGAGCTGTCGAGAGAAGCATTATTAGCCCTGAGACTCGCGACCAAATGATGAGTATCAGTCGTGGACTGGCTATCTTGTTACTTCTTCTGTGCGTTTCAATAAGCGTAACGTCTATTTTTGTGATCGGCTGAAGCACTTTTTACCAGTTACATTAGCGCTCGCATCTTCTTACTCAATCCACCTGGCGAAGGTGGCCTTCACCAACATCCAGATGCTCCACTTGCGTACTTGGATGAAGAAGAACGGCTAGTCCAAACTGAACCCGATATCAACCAATGGGTCTGTATCATCATGCTCAGTGTTACGATAGGTGTAATGGCGGTCACCGCGGAATGGGTAGGGTTCTAACCGCTTGTTCTTTGTTTCCGGAGACAAAGCTGACGGTATTAAATGATCTGATTCTTTAGCTTGTCGATAGTATAGATTTTATACGGGAAACGACGGCGATACGGGAAGAGTGAGTTTTATTACTCATCAGCAATATTTTTTCTAATTAAGTGTATAGGTGGTTCGGGTTGATACTGCTCCCAGCTGCATCGTTTGCTGGTGATGGAGCATTAGCCGTAGTGACCTATACACGACGTCTGCTTCGACATTATTTGGGCTGGCAAATGCCCATACATACGCTCGCCAAAGCGCAGTCTATTGATATATCCATCCAGTACCTCATTGGTTGGGTCCCTTTGTTTGTACTGATTGGATGGGCTATTGGGAAACCTCTTTTGCTTTTGTTTGGTGGGTGCATTTGTTTCTTGTTTTCGTTCCAGTCCACTAACATGAGAGGAAATATAGATACTTTCGAGATTGCTATCCTTCTATGCGCCTGTTTCCTCGTGAATTATGTGACGGCCGATGCAAAGGTTAATTGGGCTGAAGGTAATTACATCCACGATCTATTTGGTACATAATTGACTATTTATTCTAGGAGTGGCTCTTATCCTTTTCTGGATAATGATTGTAAGAACCTGTGCTTTTACTTGTCTATTGAATGAACTAATGGACGAAACCTTAGGCGCTCACGGCTTGGTATTACGAAGGACAGATGGAAATCGCTGAGCTGTTAAATCTGGGGACACAATGTGCTGCTGCTATTGCAGAGGCCGCTGAAGGTCATGGTACGTCGGAACATTAATCGTGGACATGTTGAGGGATCGGTTGCTATTTCTTACGGGGATCGATTAATTATTGGACTCTTTATTTTACTTATTTACTAGTACAAAGTATCTATGTTCGAATAATACTTGGACCAAGAATGGCCAAAGCCCAAGAGCGGGAAACTGAGCGCGCTAGTGTGTGTGACTGCTTCTCTTTCATCTTCCCCTGTCACCAGTATTGTCTTTGAGTACGCAAATGTCTTTCACAAACTTGTATTACAAGAGAGTGAGTAATGGAAATGAACTACCCAGCATAATCATAGAGAGCTGAAGAAAAGACGACGGGGACAGCGAAACCGTGCTATATATGCTTCAAGCCAACGACCACGGTATTAGCCACGATCAACACTGTTGATTTTCTCTATACCTGCGATAACCATCTTACAGACCGAGGTTTCGCCTCACCTGTCGGTGAAAGTGGAGATGGTGCGGGAGGTGCGAAGAAAATGGAGTTGAGTGCGGAAGAGATTGCCAAGGTCAAGGAAGAATACGACGAGCGTCAGAGAAAGAAGGCAGAGAAGGAGAAAGACAAGGAGGAGAAGGAAAAAGACAAGGAAAAGGAGGGTGAAAACAAGGAGAAGGAGGCGGAAGTGAAGAGTAAGACTAAGGACAAGCCTGCTGCTCTATCCAGTACCGGTGCAGCGACTCCCCCGAAAGCAACTCATGAGCGATATACGCTCCATCGAGATTATTTTGCAAGTACGTCCGCTTGTATGTCACAGGTACACGACGTGCTAACGATTCAACAGTGCGGCTTGCAGAGCATCGTAAGAGAAGGCAGACTGCGCAAGCAAAGGACCTAGCGCCCCGACTGCCTGGAGTTCCCAAGGGAAATGTAGTCTGAATTTGACTGACCAACTTCCGAGTTTCCGGACGGAAGTCCACTCGAAATTTTCATTTTCTGCGTAACTTTTCCTTGCCTGTACATACTGGATATATATGCTACCTCGGAATATACGCGGAGTACCTTGACGTTCAGTATGCGTGGCCGGACTAAGATGACAAAAGGATCGGAGCGGAGCCTGAACCGAAAGGACTCACTCTCTGCGCTGCATCCATCCCGTTCAAGCTTTCAAATATCCACCGCTCACCAATCTACGGTACTTTGAGTCTGTTTCTACAGCCGCTGTAATATTTTTCTTTAGGTGCTTGAAGCATTACCGGACATTGGTCAGTAAACACGTTGAATATGCAAGTTTTCATCTGAGAGTGCACCCAGGTTCACGGTTTTTTGTACGCTCTGACGCGTTGTATATACAATGAACAAAAATCCTTTTGTACCCCAGCCCTCGTATACTCAACCTCCTTTGCCTCCCGGTCCTCCTCCCCCTCAGCCAGCTCAACCAGATTATTCTGCTTACTGGGCTGCGGCTGCTCAGCAGTCCCAGCCTCATCCGATTCCTCCCTATAATCAGCAATGGTCACCTCCACCTCCGCCCCGTCCAACTCCGGAACAAAATGCATTGTATGCCAACTATGGGTATGGCCCCCAAAATCAATGGCAGCGTCAACAACACGCTCAGCAGCAGTATCATGCTGCACCTCCGCCGCCTGTTCCTCATGCACCACCACCTACACAGGCATATAATCCATATCAACCTGCAGTCTATCCCCAACCATATGCTCCCCAGGCGCCTCAAGCTATGGGCCAGCCTCCTTATCCTCAACCTCCTCAGCCGCCTTCTCAACCCGTTTTCAATCCACACATTCATCCGCAGCCTGTTCAGATGATGCAGCAACAACAGCCTCAGCAGCCGCGTCATGGTCATCATTCGTCTCCTCAGCATCAGCCTCCTGCAAAGAGACAGAGGTTTGACGGTCCGAGTCATAATCAGCAGTCTCAGCAGCGACAACCTCCCACACAACCCCAATCTCAGAATCAACCTCCCAGCCAACCCATGAACTTTGGTAATCGGGGAGGTGCCCCAGGCTCAAACCAGGCTTCGGGTGGAGGAAGAGGTGGTGCAGGCGGTGGAAGAGGTGGAAACAATGCTGGACGAGGCCGTGGCGGCTCTATGAATGCTAGTAGGGGTAATTTGGGAGGAAGGTCCGGTCGAGGCGGTAGTTTCAATGCTGGAGGAGGCGGTAATTCTGGAAGAGGTGGTAACTCCAATTCACTCAGAGGGCACGGTTCTCGAGGTCACCTCGGTGGAAACAAAGATTTTCACAATCGCAGAGGTGGCGGCAGTGGTTCCTTACATGCTAGTGGATCGTTCTCGCATCAAGGCTCCTCATCATTCCGAGGCCGAGGTCAAGGCCATTCGAATTCGAACAGGTCACAACGTCACGATGGTAATACTGCTAGTTCTTTTGGAAAAGATACTACTATGTCTTCCAGTGCGGGCTCTGGTGGTAAGAAAGACGAGAACAGACGAACACTGACTGATTTCAAAATCGTCGGCCTCGAGATTCGAGATCTTTCGTGGACTTGGGGGGTTTTATCTAGTCACAAGTCGTCGTCTACAGATGTCAAGATCGAGGACGCTGACGACTCGTCTATCAAACAAGAGCATGATGACCATGCTGCTTTGAAAAAGCCCGAAGATATCAAGTCGGAAAACGAGGGTAAGGGTGTCTTGGATTCTGCCAAAGACCAAAAACCCACTACTGCAGAGGACTCTTCCTCGTCTCAGCCCGCTGGGAGCAGTGGAAATACTCCCCAGTCACGCATACGGGTGTACTTCCACACTCCTGTAACAGCAGATGACTCTCATCCTATTCCTCATTCTTTTTCTGTTGGCTCTATTGGTTCTGTTCCCTCTGATTCTCGAAAAGGCAAAAGAAAGAAATTGGATGATGAGGATGACGAGGACGGTGGTGGTAGGGTGACAGGACCACCACCACACACTCATGCTACTGATGACCTTGCCAGTGTTGCTGGAAGTGTAGCCGAGACGGCAAGCGAAGCTGATTGGTTGATGGCTGCTATCACTGAAGGCGATGAAAGCCGGGGTCAAGAGACTCAGCGCGATCCCGACGCTGAAGACTCTCAGCGTAATGATGGTGACGGTAATAATGTTAACGATGGGGAGCATTTGCCTAGTGATCAGAACATGGAAGACGTGAATAAGCTTGATGGAAATGGAGATGGGCTTGACAATGTGAATAGTGAAAGCAAGGCCGATACCAATCACGGTGAGTTCATATCTGCCGACCTGAGCAACGGTGATATAACGCCTTCCCGATGACTCTGGCTCTCCGTGAGCAATGGGCACACAGCTGACTTTTCCTTTTTTTTCTTCATTTAATCTATCAAGGGAATGACGTCGTAGACATGTCTGAGGCTGCCGAGCAGGTTGGAGATCAAAGGCAGAAAGATGGAGTTGATATAACCACCGAGGCCCGCAATGGGTCCTCGACGGCGGATGCTAAAGACACGGATGTTACCCCGAGCGATGCTCCCACTGAAGCTGACCAAATCGGGTCATCCAGCAATGCTGTTTTGTCTGTGTCGTCTGCTGTCTCTTCCGTTGATGTTTCTCATATCGCATCCTCTCCATACAGTGATGCGCAGTCTGCTGATCATGTTGGACATACTGATGCACAGGTTCACGAATCCTCAAAACAACCTGGAACGCCTTCGGCTTCTCAGACCGAAGCGAATACCAGTATCAGTACGGAATTAGACTCGGCCAGTTCATCAAACATACTTCAAGAGTCCTTCATCCAAACTCAGGACGCTTCTTCAGTCGATCTAGGGACAGGTTTGCCCGCAAACTCATTGGAGCATCTTCCAGAACCTCCTGCTTCGCCCGTCAGTGTTTCTAACACATTACTATCTACATCGTCTTCTTCGACTTATGGCGACTCATCTCAGCAGTCGCTATCTCAGCCTGTTGGTGGTGGGAGTGGTAGTAAAAGGACGAGGACCCCCTCTGCCAATCGCTTGTCGATTTCGTATGCGGGTGGTAATAGGCGTTTAGTCATTGACGCAGAGGTGGTTGAGACCATGAAGGTGTTCAGGTCCGAAGGCAGGATCGAGGTGAGAATGAAGCTGCAACTCGATGCTGACGGCGGACTGCATGGAATTCTGGTATGTACATCTGATGTCCAAACAAAATTCAATACTCAACTCGTTACGTTCCAGGTTGAAAGCTTGTCTGAAGTAACTAAATCCTATGTTCCTTTCGAAGAAATTGCCAGCTCCACGACCTCGGATCCAACCTTACCTCCCTTTGTTACCGCCTCTCTTCCTCTCACGGTTACCCTCATTGCTTATCTTGACACCGAACGGCCACTCTCCGAGCCTCGATGGGTCAAAACTGGTGATATACCAGACTGGCTTCGAAGTATATTCGGCAGAATGTTCTGGGTCGCGGGTGATGCTGCTGAAGGTTGGGAAAAGAAGATAACTGTGGTGGATCCTGATCCTGTAAGCTTTTCTGTTCTCTTGACTCGATGTTCTTTCATATCACGATTGATATCTTAGCCACCAACCATCTGGACAGTCCTCGAAGGTTGGGCGCAGAATTCTCCTGTGGGAGTGCCGAATGAACGACAGCGTTTTTTGAAAACCCATATTTCGGAAACTGAAAACCTTTTGGAGATTCTATTGCGTCTTGTACGTGGTGAGAGAGCAACGGCTTTCTCTTCTGCCCCAACCATCTCTGCACCCAGTGTATCGGGACCACTTCTAGCCGCACTTTCTCAGAATACATCTCACGGATCTCAGCAAACACATGTATCTCTTGCTGTTATGGCTATATTTCAGATGTCGTTGGACTATGCTCAGAAGGCGATGGGAGACAAGGGGGCTACAGAAGTTGAGCATCGAATTGGGGAAATCATTCGGTGCTTGCCTTCACATTTGATATACAAAAGTTTGGATGGTATATTCAAAGAGTGGCGAGTCGAGAAGAAGGGGCGGTGACTTTGTATCATAATTATGTCGCATCTGCTGAATAAAGTACTCTAGACAGAAGTGATTAGTCCTAAGGCTGCAGTCATTCCTCTAAAAAAATGATAGTCCAGGCACAAAACAATGTCACAATGTCACAGCAGTGTTGTTTTCCACCATCATGACATCACATCCTCTCTTGCAACATTCCGAATTCTGCCCAGCAGAGGATTATCATCCGTTCTGGTTAGGCACCTGGGGCAAACCAAGAAAGAAGGTCTTCGCCAGGCTGAAGCATCAAAAGGAACGATACGAATATCTCAAGATCCTACCTCCCAAGAATAGCAATCCGGAGTTCTATTCCTATACCTCAAGAGCCAAGGGCGTTATGGTGCTGTCGGAGTATCAAGCCCTATGTAATGATTTGACGAACGAGTTAATGGGCATGGACACAGGATTGCCTACCCTGATGAGGTCTGACCCATCCCCGTGGGACCACTGGAACGAACTGCAGGAGAAACCTTGGCGTGATGGTTTTTTTCGCAACGAGGATGGTTCCGAGGTGGTACTTAGTCCACTAGACTTCAGGAAGGGAGCGTCTTGCGTCGATCTGACTTGCCAACCAGGGGATGATGATGATGCCACGGACGATGCCACAGACGATGATGCCACGGACGACGGTACCATGGACGATGCGGAGAATGATGCCGCGGAGGACGGTGCCACTTTTAGGGTGTTTCAGATTATCGGTCAACCTGGCATCGGTATGTTCATTACATCTGACAAATTCTCTATCTCAAGATATGATTCTCACAGGGACACAGGGAAATCCATGTCACTCTATGTCATCCTTGCGCAGCGACTCATGGAAAGTAAACCGACCTTTTTGCAGAATACGCACGGAGAGGCCGTCTTCTTCTGTTCGAGCGGGGCGTATAGAGTTCAGCTCACAGAACGTCCAGTTTGGGCAACGAAGTTGAAGGAGGAGATGTTGCTCCTTGACTCAAACGTTGAAGTTCAATCGCCGGCAAACTTTTGGCGACGCACCCCAGTCCCAATAGTGGAGGCAGCTTCTCCCAGGTCCGAACGGATAGAATGGGCTGAAAAAATGGCGTCGAAACAATGGTACATGCGA